>JADWQK010001392.1:0-600000 GCA_017933935.1 Sesamia nonagrioides | reverse complement strand
TTGTGAGGACACGGCGCTGCTTCTCCCAAGCTACACATTCGGAGAGCGTGTGCTGCGCCGTGTCCTCCCCGCATTGGACGCAGTGGTGGCACCGAGCGTCCGGAGAGACGGCCCCCTGCGCCGAACCGCGTCAGGCGCGGGTGGGCGAGCGGTTGTTGACCATATATTTGTTGGGATAACCAAGTAGGATAACAAGCTCATAACTTTGTGGTTTTTCATGATATCTTTTTGAAATTTTATACATAGATTCTTTACTTAAAAATACTGGATATGTGTTACGGGTTTTACATACTATACAAAAAATAACGTTGTATAAATAGGAATATTTTTTGTTAATTTTGACGTTCAAAGGGCCTATAAGACGTAAGATCTTGCCTGCCAGGGCTGCTGGTTGTTCGAAAGAGATACTCTGGGCTGGTGCACAAGCAAGTGAAGGAAGACGGATGGGCTGTAGTTTATAAAAAAAACTAGCTTTCTACCCGCGGCTTCGCCCACATGGAATTTGGTTATATCGCGCTTTTTAGATTTTTCTCGGGAATATCAAATGTATTCCGGGATAAAAAGCATCCTATTATTTATTCTGGACTTCTAACTTTACGTCTACAAAATTTCAAAGCATTCGGTTCAGTAGTTACGGCGTGAAAGCGGATCAAACTAACTTACTTCCCGATTTATAATATTAGTAAGGATTGACATGCCTTTCCGCTCCGATCAGAGCGGGAGAGGACATTTGATGATTTCTCATCCTGAAGAAAATGCGTAAGTTATTAATCAAAGCTCGTCTTTTCCATCGATACCAGCTACAAATTGCCAATAGGTAATCTCAAAGTTTAATCGATATGCAAATTGACTACCAACCTAAATTGCCCGCACATTCAGTTCATAAACGTATTTTTTTTTTTTTTAATAATTTAATCTAGTGCTTGACTGCAATCCCGCTTGATGGTAAGCAGTGATGCAATCTTTGATGGTAAAGCGCACTAGTTTATTAAGCCTATTCACTTGAAAAAACTTCGGAATAGGAAGGATGACGGCAGTTGAGCGAGGTGATGCAATGTTAAACCCAAGACCAACACGACCAAATGATGCTGCGCTAGAGGGAGATTGATCTGGAGACTCTCCGCGACCAAACTCCCGACACAACAACATTTGGCGCATCGTACCCGGCACACATCGCAACACAACTGCTGAGACCCGTCCTCCGTACGGCTTCACCAGACATCATGCCGGAACACGACGAATCGCTTGGCGGCAAGACTTTGTCTGGTCGATAAATTTTTGGACAGTTGCACGGAAGAGCTACATCCATTTGTTCTAACCGAAAGAGACTGTCGCGCGAATCATTGCACGATTACGTAATCGTTTGTATGAATTAGGGTGTCGAAAAGGGACTTGATTAATCGCGGAAAACGGACACGGTTAAATATGGAATACTAGCTTTCCGCCCGCGGCTTCGCCCGCGTGGAGTTCGGTTATATCGCGCTTTTTAGATTTCCCTCGGGAACATCATATTTTTCCGGGATAAAAGGTAGCCTATGTTCTTTCTCAGGATCCAAAGATTGCCTGTGCCAAATTTCATCAAAATCGGATGAGAGGTTTAAGCGGGAAAGCGTAACAGACAGACAGACAGACAGACAGAGTTACTTTCGCATTTATAATATTAGTAAGTATGGATTGACGAAATCTGTATTATTATTTATTGTTTCTCTTTTCGCTCAACTGCTGTCTTCCTTCCTATTCGCTCAGTTTTTTAAGTGAATAGGCTTAATAAGCTAGTGCGCTTTACCATCAACAATTGCATCACTGCTTACCATCAGGCGGGATTGCAGTCAAGCACTAGTTTATAACTATAAAAAAAAAAACCATAAATCTTTGCCCGACACTAAGAGTTACTCTTGTAGAGTGGGTATATTAAAAAAAATAGAATTACATTAAAAAAAAAACAGCCGTAATCTATAAATTCGTCGATGAAATTTGACTTTGACCTTCATAACGCATAGCTATTTATGGTCATTCGCGAATTTGTAAAGTCAAATTATACAACTTAAAAATATATTACGTATTTATTTATAGTTTCGCACTAAGAAATGTACAGAGGCGGACTTATTGTCATAGGCATTCTTTATCAGTTAACCAGGGTAGTGAAGAGATTACATAGCAGGTGCTTTTGTTGACAACAATAATAGCAAGAAAGATAAAAAAATCTCTTAACACGAGTCAAACAAATACTTAAATAAGCTATAGACACATACATATTATTACTAAAATATAAACTTATAATATTATACAAAACTAAAATTTGGGAATGAGGTGTTGAGATGACATGTCATAAAAAGATAAAAATTACGGTAGACAATATTTTTTTTCTTACAAAAATACGTAGCCCCATACTAGGAATTTCTCCTGTGCCATCGGTACGTTTACAAACATATAGACGCACATATACAAACAGCCAGACCCGGAACAACTACTCATACAAAAAAATATTCCGTGCGGGAATCGAACCCGCGACACGTATATACGCGGCAGTAAAAAATAAAAGAGTTGTTTAGAAAATAACTATGCAATCACCAATTCAATCCAAACCACCAATATAATAATAACTAAATAAACCAGAAAACTACGCGGTTAAAACCTTAAAATATGAATTTATTCTGGTCACGTTCAGAACAATATGATGGTATGAAAATTTTCTTACCAAAACCCTTTTTACGTGGCTACAGGGATGGAGCTGTTTATAGGATTTTCTTTGCATAAAAATAAGAAGGGTAAATGAGTTTTCTTAGTGTGCCTCAGGAGTAAGATAAATAATGTATGTATAGTAAAAGTGCCTAGTGTTACACAACCATTTTTTTTTCGAAGGTGGAAATATCTTCACGCACTCCCGCTCGGTGACGCGGAGCGGTGTGCTGGACTCTTACCGGCTAAAAAACCACCTATGCGTTCGTCATCTACCTTTCCGGGGTACGGGGTCCTCCTAATTCTACGGTAGGTACCCCCGGCAGGTCTCGCAAGTTCGACAGGTTTCTTCTCTCACGAGCAGCCCTCAGCGGCTGCTCTCCTCATCTGAGTGGCGTGTGCGAACGCTTCACTACGTCAACTCGGTCATGTGACGGATGTTGGACTCCCCGGGTCCTGCGCCCGTCGGCCATTATCATAGAGGCTGTAGGTCGGCCTCGGGGTTTGCCATAATCCCCACGCTTCGCAGGCGGGTTGGGATCGCAGTAATTTAATATTCCACAGGATAAGCACTGCTTCCCGCTTCCCTGATAAGAGTTTCCTTAGTCGCCTCTTACGACACTCAGAGGAGGATATGAGATCGTACTATTGTAAGCCCGGTACCACTGGAAGGCATGTGGTAGCAATGGAAAAATTATAGGTGTATGGTGAAAGAAATAAAGAAAATAATATATTGTGGATTGAGTGTGTGTTTCCGTTGTTGTAACACAATTTCTATATCCACACGCTACTTTTGAATTGTATTTTTTCGGCGTAAAAGAAAAATTTTCTCACACGCCAACTTCCATAAAACATAAATAAATCCATGGAAGGTAGTTTTAAAATAAATCTTGTTAGCGAAGTAGCAACGAAGTCACTGGTCGTTGGCACGTGATATTCCGCCCACTGATAACTTAGACAAACTTTTATCAAAGTCTATCAGTGAAACGGAACGCCATCCATTTTTCCCAGTTCCGTTTTTGAATTTTTCTCTGGCGAATTTTCTGTTGCCAGTTCTTTTTATTTTCTTATTTTATATACCAGAGAGAATTTCGAATTTGGAAATACTTTCAGTTTTCTGTAGTAGGTAGTCTTAACACGTGGATTTGAGGAAAATTCTAGCGGTACCTATACTCTACACACTAAAGCCGCCGAAACAGACCGCTGACACAACCAAATGCTGAAAGAAGCATGTCGGCAACTTCGCCCGGGCGTGTTGCCCGCCAACACGTCGGCGGTTTGCGGTGGCGACATTTCAGCTGTAGTGACGTGCTAGTTAGACTCACGCATTAAGGGTTCCGTACCATTGATTTATGAAATTAAAGGATTTAAGTTATTTGTATGAAAGATTACGCGGTAATAAGCGGTTTACTATTTATGAGGTATTAAAAAAAAACTTTTTTTTTTTTTTAACAATTATAAACTAGTGCTTGACTGCAATCCCGCCTAATGGTAAGCAGTGATGCAATCGTTGAGTGTAAAGCGCACTAGTTTATTAAGCCTATTCACTTAAAAAACTTAGGAATAGGAAGGATGACGGCAGTTGAGCAAGGTGATGCAATGTTAAACCCAAGACCAACACGACCAAACGATGCTGCGCTAGAGGGAGATTGACCTGGAGACTCTCCACGACCAAATTCCCGAGACAACAACATTTGGCGCATCGTACCCGCCACACATCGACACAACTACTTACTGAGGGCCCTTCCCTCAGTAACTAGTTTTTTTTTTCACTTTAACCAACTTTTTTCCATTTTGGAAGCGTCTGTCCCGCAAACTATTCGGTTTAGAAAAAAACATATTTTAGAAACCTCGATATCATTTTTGCAGATCTATCTACAGATACCGCACACGTATCTGTGTTTGATGAAAAAAAAAAAATGTGTTTCAGTTCTCAGTACGGAAAGGCCCCAATATTTATTATTATTATTTATTTTTGCATCAAAATCTTAATGCGGTTCACAGAATACATCTACCTACCAAGTTTCAACAGTATAGCTCTTATAGTTTCGGAAAAAAAAATGACTGTGACATACGGACGGACAGACAGACATGACGAATCTATAAGGCTTCCGTTTTTTGCCATTTGGCTACGGAACCCTAAAAAGTAGACCTAAAACCTAACTCAGATTGCACATCAAATCATAACAGTATTTTCAACATTTACCTGAATTCCATTAAAAATCTCCTTAATAACAATAGTTAGAACGAACGATCATAAGCAGTTTAGGACAATAGAGTTCACTTACATGAAATGTAGAACCTTTTTCGTTTTATAATTGAATCGCTTGTAGGTATTACTCGAATTCACCACAAAACCTTCAAACTCACATCTTATTTCAATCTTCTCGAACCTTCCAGAAAAACTAAGCCACATAAATAATTCAACACTTAGCACTTGAAGTGCTGAACCGTCGCTTAATTAGTGTAGCTGCCGCTTACGCCTCTGCTCATCTTGACCGCCCTGTTAGGAAAAAGCTTCGGGTCATACATTATTCAACTCCTCGCAAACTGTATAAACAGCCGACCACTGGCTAAAGGCCGTATTGATAATACTTGGAGATTTGTTCGGAATATACTACTTTTTAGTTTGGTTAGTTCTTTCGCCATACTTGCGATTAGTTTCTGTGGACGTAACTGTAACGTAACGTGTATATTTATGCAGTTGTTCGTCTACTTTGTACTCCAGGCGACGCTTGAATATCAAGCAACAATTGACTTCAATACAGGGATATAATAAAAAAGCGTGTATTCATAGCCTCTATACTAAATGCCAAATCCGAATCTAACAAGATTCTGTACATAATTTCGACGTTTAAAAAGTGCTTATTCTCAGTCTATTTTGAATAAATGACTTGTGATTTGATTTGTCCCACTGTAGGACATCTTGGAGAGTGAGCGAGGGAATTGCATGATTTGATTCCCCCATCTCCGTTCCATCATCTGACGACCCGTCTCGTACGACGAGTTTCCATCCTTACGTTGTTGACACCGCAATGATCTGAACGAAGCGTTTCCCCTCGTCTTTTATACCGCGTACATCGAGGGACTGGAACAATTTGCCAGCGGCGGTGTTCCCGACGGACTAAAATTTGAGTGTCTTGAAGGCTTGAGTGAATATTCTCTTAATAAACTAGTGCGCTTTACCATCAACAATTGCATCACTGCTTACCATTAGGCGTGATTGCGGTTAAGCGCTAGTATATTTAAAAAACACACCACATTATTCTGTGTTTCGTGACTGCCGACCTCTCTTTACGCTATGAGTTGCTCTTTCTTGGCCTGTCATGATGGCGTCGTGTAACTGGGACTCCAATCCGTGGTTCTTTTGGAGCCTTTGTCATCTGACATGCGGCAAATATCTTCGGCCCAGCCACACTTCAGTTAAGCGACTTCATGAGTAATATCCGTAATCTTGATTTTGGCGTAAGTATTGTCACATCATCATCATTCTCCTGCCCTTATCCCAATTTATTTGGGGTCGGCGCAACATGTCTTTTTCTTCCATGCATCCCTATCAGAAGCCATCTCGGCAGTCACTCCCTTCTTAGCCATATCATCCTTCACACATTCCATCCATCGTTTCTTTGGTCTTCCCCTACTCTTATAGCCATCAACATTCATAATTAAGACTCTCCTCACGACATTCTTCTCAGTTCTCCGTAACACATGCCCGTACCATGACAACCGATTTCCACACAACTTTTCAGCTACCGGTGCCACTTTCAGACTTCCTCTTATGTACTCATTTCTTATTCTATCCATTCGTGTAACACCACACATCCCTCTTAGCATTCTCTCTCAAGTATTGTCACAATCTGTAACAAAAATAGAAAAACAAATTTTTTATACTTATATTTACACTGAGATTTTTGATTTTGAATTGGAAGAGCAATTACGTAAATGTTAAGATAAATACGAATACAAAAGGATATTTAGACGCCGTCGCATCGCTGTCATTTAAAAGGATATTTAGACGCCGTCGCATCGCTGTCATTTAAAAGGATATTTAGACGCCGTCGCATCGCTGTCATTTAAAAGGATATTTAGACGCCGTCGCATCGCTGCCATTTAAAAGGATATTTAGACGCCGTCACATCGTTGTCATTTAAGTAGTTTGTGTAGTTTTAATTGCTACGTGTTAGGTAACGTATTTATTTTCTAGCTTATATGTAAAATTGTTACTATTTTTTAATGATTATCCACTAGGTAGTGCTTGACAGCAATCACCCGATGGCAAACAGCGAAGCATTCGTTGATGGTAAAGCGCGCTAGTTTGTTAAGGGCTTATTCACTCAAAAAAACTGGATGAATAGGAAGGAAAACGGCAGATGAGCGAGGTGATGCAACTTTAAACCCAACAACACGACCAACGATGATTCGCCAGAGGGAGATTAATGTGGAGACCCTCCACGACTAAACTCCCGACACAAAAACATTTGACGCATCGTATCCGGCACACATCGCAACACAACTGTTCAGACCCATCCTCCGTACAGCTTCACCAGACATCATGCCGGAACACGACGAATCGCTTGGGGCAACCTTTAACCTCAATGAGCCAAAATGATGTAATCCAGTAAAGATGTCGATATAGTTCAAAGAATAACCAAGCTGAGGTAGCAATGGGCAACTCTTATCCGGCTGCTACCTGCGAAGATCGACGCTCCACCTAGCCTGAGGGCGTCTTACTGTAAGTTTACATATTCGCAGTTTCCACTTAAGAACACCTCTACCTCATACTAAACTTGTTTGCGTAATATACCCTATTCAAAGTATTTAAATGGACGATTACCAAACATAATGCTAAAATATATTCCAAAGGCACATAGAATAGGATTTATATCATAACTAGATGCTTCGCGAGGCTTTGATCAACTTTTGATGAAATTATTAATCCTTTGAGGCGTAAATTATATTATTTCTCTCTAACTGAGTTATTCGCGCCCCTGAAGTACGAAATAAATTATATTCCGTCCTATATGCCAAGGGCCTAGTAATTCTATGTAAGCATTTGATTAAATGTATACTTGAATGTGAATATGTGAGATTTTGCGTCAATTTTCGTATTACGGGGAAATTAATATGGATTTAAGCAAGGCAAGATAATGGAGACATGACGGCGTTGAAAGCACGCGTTTCTATTTATGTAAGACATTAAATAATTTTATAGGACTGAACTAAAATGTATCTTATGTTATTATTTATGTAAACACAATAAAATACATACGGATATGACAAAATTAAGATTTGAGTACAAAGGTGCTGCTTATTTCTTAAGAAATTTCTTCCAGCAGACCTTGAAAGGAGAAGTAAAACAGAAATGTTTACAATAGTAAGTAAGATGAATGTTTACAATAGTTACAAAAATGTGTAAGAACAAGAAGAAAAAGAATATGAATGTGAAAAGTATAATTATGTTAAGTATCCTTAAATAAATACACAATACGGAAATATATAATAAACAAATTAATTTCTATTTCTATAGAAATAGTCTATAAATCACGAATGTTAGGCGGGAGTGAGTTCCACAATCCTACAGAATAGACAGAGAGAATAGGAATAGTAACTTGTTTTATGGGGATGAGATTCAAGGATTGATTTTCTGTACTTTTGTTAATAAAATTAAAAGGAACAGATGCACTGAACTTAACCTTAGTATATTTTTTTTTAACATGGGGATCTGTCTAATGCTAAATATTGCTGCATTAGTATACTTTCGCATAAATATAAGTACAAAGGCAAATTTAATGCCTGAGGCATTCTCTTCCAGTCAACCAGGGGTAGTATTTCATTTATTTATTCAGAACAATTAACATTGTGTTGAACTTTTCACATAAAATTTTAAAAATGAAATTGCCAAATATATAAAAAAAGCATAAAAAAAGGAAAAACATTGAATTAAAATTAAAATTTGACATATCGAGTCATTCAATTATAGATATGTCAATAGATATATAATGAACTAATGTCAAATATAATTACAAGAAATAATGTCAAATGTTTAGTTACAGTCAAACCATATTGTTGTAGTCAAAGATAAATAATTTAGTCGAAAGTGTGTTCATTAGTAGGTACATTTTTTATTTTGTATCATTAGTCATGAAATCTGATACTGAGTATAATAATTTTTCCAACAATAAGGATTTCAATTTGTTTTTAAATAAATGACTATTATCCATACTAATATTATAAATGCGAAAGTAACTCTGCCTGTCTGTCAGTTACGCTTTCCCGCTTAAACCTCTCAACCGATTTTGATGAAATTTGGTACAGACAATCTTTAGACCCTGAGAAAGAACATAGGCTACTTTATTCCGGAAAAATTTAATATTCCCAAGGGAAATCTAAAAAGCGCGATATAACCGAACTCCACGCTGGCGAAGCCGCGGGCGGAAAGCTAGCATGTTAATAATTTCAAGTCAGTTGGTAACCGATTGAACAATTCCACTGCTTGGTATCTGTAGCAATGCCTGACTACGTTAAAATTTGGTGACAACTTGTGGTTAAACTCCTTTCTTCTTGTGTTTTCTCTTAGCTTCCTCGTGTGATTCGTACAGTAAAGAGATTAGATGGCAGGGTAATCATCAAATAACCACTCCCGTTCAGGGCGGGGCGGAAGGGGCGAGTGAGACTTTCTGATTAAAACCCACCCATGTTCCTTCACTTGCCTGCCCGCCAGGGCTACGGTTTCTTTTTAACCAAACCGCAACCATGACCCAGGAGGCATCGGTCTTCGTAGACCCCGTCACGCTGTGTTGACATCTCTTTGCAGCGCGCGTGAAACACAACGCGCCGTCGACCTAAGCCTGGTCCTTACCGGACGGCGAGCTGCTCACTGCTCACCGCCCGCAAGCCCATAAAATTTGATCCTTATTTTACCATCCATACTAATATCATAAATGCGAAAGTAACTCTGTCTGTCTGTCTGTTACGCTTTCCCGCTTAAACCTCTCAACTGATTTTGATGAAATTTGGTACAGACAATCTGTAGACCCTGAGAAAGAACATAGGCTACCTTTAATCCCGGAAAAAATTTATATTCCCAAGGGAAATCTAAAAAGCGCGATATAACCGAACTCCACGCGGGCGAAGCCGCGGGTGGAAAGCTAGTATTTCTAGAATTGTCGTGGGTTACTTGCCTATACAAAATGTAAAGAAAACTACATCCGACCCATAAGGATGATAACTCGGCCTAATCCTGGATCCCCGCTGGAGTTTCGAGGAGCACTTCAGGCTCCTCGCACCGGGGCTGTGCTCCGTCGTAGCCGCCCTCGGACGGCTCCTCCCCAATTTGGGGGGGCCGAATTCGACGTGCCGTCGGCTGTACCATGGGGTGGTGCGATCGATGGCGCTCTACGGAGCCCCGGTGTGGGCGGAGTGCCTTTCCCGGCGCACAGTGGCCCTGCTGCGGAAGCCGCAGAGGGTCTTTGCGACACGGACAGTGCGGGCGTACCGCACGGTCAGTCATGGGGCTGCCTGCGTGCTCACGGGCACACCCCCGTGGGAGGTCGATGCCCTGGTTCTGTCCCAGGTGCATCGACACCGTGTCGCGGCCCGGAAACGGGGGGAACGACCCGCCTTCGAGGAGGTAAGGCGGGCCTGAATAGCGGCTCAGGGTGAGGCCCTGAGTCGGTGGAGGGAGGCACTCCGCACACCAGCTGCCGGCCACCGGACGATTGGAGCGATTCGTCCGGTGTTGGAGGGATGGGTTGGGCGCCGGCATGGCAGCCTCACCTACCGCTTGGTGCAGGTACTGACCGGACATGGGTGCTTCGGTCACTACCTGCACCGTGTCGCCCGTCGGGTGGAGTCGCCGCGGTGTCACCACTGCGACTCTCTTGACGACACGGCCGAGCACACCTTGGTGGAGTGCTCGGCCTGGCGAAACGAGCGCCGCGACCTCGTGGCGGCGCTCGGAGGCGGACGCCTCTCCCTGGCAATCATGGTTCCAGCCATGGTTGAAAGCGAGAGTGTATGGGAGGCTGCCGCCTCCTTCTGTGAGACCGTCCTCTTGCAGAAGGAGGCAGCGGAGAGGGAGCGGGAAGAAGATACTCTTGCCGCTCCCCTCCGGCGTAGACGGGCGGGGCGAAGAAGGCGGGGGACGAACCCCCGTCTCCTTAGCCCCCGAGTGTGACCAGCGTGTGTGGGTAGCTCCCGCACGCGCATTGCACCGGTCACCACGTCTGAGGATTACCCTGTACCCGGGTAATCCTCCCTTGGCGCGGAAACCGGCCAAAATAGGCCGGTAAGCCTTGAAAGTGGCACGGAGTCAGACTTCGGGCCGAGTCCGTGAACTCTCAACGCAGGGCTCGAGGGGAACCGAGTGTTTTTAGTGGGTATTCCCGGCTCTGGCCGGGCGAGTCCCACACACGCCTGACGCCTAGCTAGCGGCGGGCACGGTGCGTAACGCATTCACACTCGTAAAAAAAAAAAACTAATGAATTTTGAAACAATCTTATTTTTCTTCAAATAATTCCAACTTCCCAAAATTCTAACTTTAAAAAAACTGTCATTCCATTTTTCACAGCGTTAATCCCAGTCGCATCCTAAACCTTTTTCAGCTTTGAAGTCTGGGGTCCGCTTTTACCAGTCCAACTGCTAAAATGGCTAAACGGTTTGACGGTATTATTATGAGCGAATAGAGAAGTGACCGCGTGACGCGTGCCCTGATACCTAACAATACGGACAGCGTTTTCTTTACATATTTTTTTATTGTTTGGGACAAAACCCGCCACACTGTTCCCAACCCACTGCAACTCCTGAAAGCCAGAATCAACAGTGGAGACCGCCAGAAAAACGCCGAGCAATGAAGCTCGACGAGTCCCGGAGAAACGATTCAACTGTCTTGGGTCCCGCAACGAAATTAATCAGAAAAGAATAGCGGAGCAGTAAGAAAAAAAATATTTTTTTCCACTTCCCTCCATAACAAGCAGGAGACAGAACGGAACTATTCCAATCGGCACAAAGGGACATAATTGCAACTGGGAGAAGCCCAGATTGCCAAGCATCACGGAATAAAATTTGATTAAGTTAATGGGTCCTAAGTGTAGGTATGTGTTGTTACAATTGATTCCAATAATAGGTATGGCAAATTAATTCTAGTTTCTACAAGGTCCGTATAATACACAACTCCAGATGTAACTTGTACAATGTACACAATCCAACATAATATTGCGTTAATTCTGCCAAAGAATACAATTCCACAAGATGTGATGTGCGGACTGTTCAAATTCACAGTTCGATGTAGAACACTGACACAAAGGCGACGGAACAAGTTTTTGAACAAGTTTTTTTCTTTACATATTCTATAATATTGCTCATATTAACTGAGTGCTTATTTACAAAGTAAATATTAGTGTCGATGTATTGCTGTTGGTGACCACAAAATCCCCGAGCGAATTAAGATCTTCATTATTGTTAATTGACAAAAAGTAAAAAAAATATATAATTATGCATTACTAATTTTGCCAAAATCGCTGCTCTTAAAATGTTCGCATACCCTTTAACACTTAGACTACTAATTTAAAAAACCGCGAAATAGTATTTTTATTACCTCTTTTTCCGTAAATTACTAACAATTTGTTCCCCCTGGAATTTAATTTCGTAATTAATTTCAAGGTAAAAACAACACTCCGTGCTTACGTTTATTAGTGTTGTTCTTTCGCCTTTACTTTCATTAGCGTTTTAAATACCTTTTGTTGCTTCGTTTAAAAGTATGTTGGGAATAACGTTACCGTTTTATTTTTTTAGATAAATTGTGTGAATATTAAAACAGAGATTAAAAAGGCCAGAAGCACATTCTTTTATCTTCTTATCAACTCTAAAACCTCAATAGCCATTGGATTGAAATTGACAACCAGATATAAATTTGTGGTTCGTAAATCAAATTTATTTTTGTACATTTAATTATTTAGTAAATTTAATATTGATGAATAAATAAATTATTTTTGTAAATTGCTGGTCATAAATAATATTTTTTATGGCAAAGAATATTGTTACGGGCTAGGGGTACTAAAACGCCGGTTAAGCGTTGCGAAGTTTATTGGCAACGAAGGTACAGTCGATCGTAGGCAATGACAAGTAGAACGTAACTGATGTCGCACCGAAGTCTTCCCTTACGTCCACGAAGTCCGTGTCGTAAACACACAATAACACTACAGATGTTACTTCATGTAGTACTCAAAGTTCTCGTTACAGTTGTCGGAGTAGGTATTCTCAATGATCGCTTCTTAACTGTCGCTTCTTTTCGTATCGCTAGTCGAATGCAGACTGACTGCCTACTGGCGACACGGCGCTTTACATAGGTCAGTTGATCGAACATTCCAGATTCGTCTCGACGTAAAAATAATAGCGCATAACTTCGGGTACATTCAGTAGGTACCTACGGCAATTCACCGGAGACGAGTTTCTGGAAATTTTGATGTCGACACTTTGCTGACAAAATTGTTGAGACCTGTACCATTCGATAGGTCACCCTAGGTCTAGCAATGCGTTTTTATACGACACCTCAACAATATCTGGGTTTCGAGTTCTAGGGCTTAAAAGTTACGCACTGCATTTCACGCGATATTGAACCTTTTGCAATCGACATAAGGTGCATTCGTAACAATACCTTTATTACGTTTATTTTGGATTTTGAAATAATTAGCATTGCCATTGAACGTAGCAATCCAATCAGTCTTTCGGCACATTTCCGAATGAGAGCGATGCGGGCGACTACATTGAACTTTAATAACCCTAGCCCCTTATTGCAAGACATAGATTCTATTTAAATCAGGTTTAAACCACCTAAATGGTTATTGAAGTATTTACCTATGCATTATAGAAATATGGTTCTTTTAAAATTGATAGCTTAGTTCGGTACGAAGTTGTCATTTTTGCACCAAGAACTTTGACTTAACCACAATAAAGTTCGAAATACAAAGGGGATAAATATAATGACCACCATAAAATGCTTTGATACCCTTACCACCAAATTTAGTAAATGATTACCAAATCTTGACGACCAAATTAATGTATTATTTTTGCCTAAATAAATCACTGTGATTGCCATAAAATCAGAAAACGAAACATAAAATGACACGTCAGTCATCGTTTGTCCACCCATAGGTTAGGTTAAGTTAGAACTGTGACCAAAACAGCGCACAAGCCGAGCGAGCGTAGCGAGCGTGCAGCGGCAGCGGCCGGCGAAGCGCCAATTAAAACGCTGGTATAATTTTGGTGATCATTTACTACTTTAGGGATAACAATGATTTATTGGATAGCAGAATTTAAAAACTTTAGTTATAATTTTACATTAAAATGCGAGTTTCATTTTGGTGATATTTTTGTCTGCTATTTGTTACTATATCTGGTGGTAAGTTAAACATAAGCCAAATACAAATAATGACTCAAAGGTTTGTTGTGTTATATAGTTAGTTGTGTTATATATTTTACTTAAGCATTTATCACCATACATTTATAATACATCTGTGTCTCAAAAGGAAAAACAAAATATATATAATAACATATTACATTTTTGCACAATATGAATAATGACCCCAAAGCTAGGCCAGACTATGTAATCTAATCTAAGCCAAGCTAGGCTAAGCTAGTTAACCCTGTGTTATAGGGGCCATTCATTAGTCCGATATGATTGCTTTACAAATTTAGCGAAGCTAAAATGTGTAACAGCAGCAATAGTGTGTGAATAAGCACGTATGATATAGTGTAACGGGTAAAGTGTGTGATGTGATGTTGTGTCAAAATTCTTACTAATTTTATATACTAGCTTCATCCCGCGGGTTCGCCCGCGTGGAAATCGGTTATATCGCGCTTTTTAGTTTTCCCTCGGGAATATCATTTTTTTTTTCAATAAAAGGTAGACTGGTAGCTTTCTCAGGGTCTAAAGATTACCTGTGCCAAATTTCATCAAAATTGGTTAAGAGGTTTAAGCGGGAAAGCGTAACAGACGGACAGACAGAGTTACTCTCGCAATTATAATATTAGTATGGATGGGAAAGTAAGTTTATTTGTTTGTTCCGCTTTCACGTCGTCACTACTGAACCGATTGCTTTGAAATTTTTGCAGAGATAAAGTTAGAAGACACGGACTTCGTGGACGTAAGAGAAGACTTCGGTGCGACATCCGCTACATTCTACTTGTCATTGCCTACTATCGACTGTACCTTCGCTGTCAATAAACTTCGTCACCTTTAACCGGAATTTAAATACCCCTAGTCTGTAACAATAATATCAGAGGTCCCACTTACTTTTATGTTGGCTTTCAATATCATGGTCAAATTATAAAACTGTGATCCGCCATTAAACTCTAAGCCTGATTCCTATTGATTACATACTTCTTCAGAAAAGATTTCCCAAAAGAAAACTCATCCTAATCTATGAAACAATTTCCCCACATCCAAGTACGTATTTCATTTATAAAATACAGTTTCTCCAAACGTTACATAGTTAGTTTATCTGAGCCACAAATACATAATGTAATCCCCGCGTTCGGTGTGTAATCCAAGTGTAATTCGCCTGGATATATGGGTCGTGATACCAACTATATAAACCGGTGAAATTGGAAATGCGTTTTGTTCCTTTGTTACAAACGGCACTGAATTAGACGTTACTCGGATTGCATTAGGTAGCACTTTGTATGTCAGTAGCATTGTCTTGGAAGATGACTCGAAGGACCAAGGATTATATTTATGCGATTTGTTTTTTTACATTTTACAAATATTAGAGCATTTCCTCAATACTGAATACTAGTTTAGAAAAAAATACATGCTACTTCTTCTACTTCTACTTCATAATTCACTCCACTCCACTCAAGTCCACTGCTAGACAAAGGCTTCCCCCAAGGTTTTCATTCCATTTCGGTGGGGTTGCCATAATTCCCACGCTTGGCAGGCGGGTTGGGGATCGCAGTAGTTTGACATTCCAAAGGAGAAGCGCTGCTACCCGCTTCTTATAGTTCCCTTAGTCGCTTCTTACAACACCCACGACCCTCCAAAACGGTGAAGAAAAACACCGTGAGAAAACCGACATGTCAGGAGACGCCCTGTTCGGGAGACAACACCGGACTCCCGGCCACCGGAGGCGCGAGCCTGCGGGCGGTGAGTAGTAGGCAGCTCGCCGCCAAGTAAGGACCAAGCCCGAGTCGACGGCGCGTCATGTTTCACGCGCGCATCAAAAAGATGTTAGCACACCGTAACGGGGTCTACGAAGACCGATGCCTCCTGAGTCAGGATTGCGGGTTATTTCAAAAAGAAAGCGTGGGTTTGGCACATAGATGGGTTTTAGTCAGTAAAAGTCTGACACGACCTTCCGCCCCGCCCAGAGGGGACAGGTCATTTGATAATTTCCCATCCAGAGAAAAAAAAAGGAAAAAGGAAACCGACATGTCCTAGAGTCAAACTATCATCTAACACCGAGGGAAGGCTTGTGTCCCAACTATAGGAAAATTATAGGCTGATTATGGAAGGAGAAACGCTACGGAGACCCCAAACAAATTGGGGTAAAATCAAAGTAATGCACATAGTTCATTTTTAGTAACTAAATATAGAATGTAATAAAAAACTTTTCATCGTATTTCTAGTATCGTACTGAGTTCAAGATAATAGAGAACGACACAATTTTCATTTGGCAAGTAAACTTATAAAGTGTACCGTACGAACTTGAGCATTATTCAATTTTACAGATTGTATCTATTTGCGACAAGTAGATATATCCATTCCTTTCGCATTTCCAAGATACTGACACCCTTTTATCCTGCAATCAAATTGAAACTCTATTCGCCAGCTTTTAAGTTATTTTTTTCTTTAAATTTCGTGCACATTCTAAGCGTTCTCACCACATATAAAAATCAGCTTTACTCCTTAACTGTAGGGTGTAATGTCGGTTGCTTTTTCCTGATAAAAAGACTATTTCTTGATATAACGCGATGTGTGTAAGGCAGATCATATTATTCAGTGAGGGTTTCAGTGGAATCCATTTCCTGATATCTGGAGTACAACGTACAACGGATGTCAGTTGGTTTGAATAGACGCTGAATGCTGCCGTCCCACTTACTTCGTGATATATTCTATTATTGGCATCATATTTGGATTATAAACGATAGTGTTTAATTTGAAATGATTTTAAAAAGAAAACTAAGTATGTCAAAATGTTACATTGTGCTCACATGATAGAAGCAACATAAATATGTAACGAAGAAATGTAACCCATATATTATGATTTTAAAAGAGTGTCCATGGAGGTTCTTGCACGTGCAACGTGGAACGTGCAATTTAGCTTCACTTTTCTTGGACTAACCGACATTGACTATTCATAAGTACCAAGTGATGGTTAATTTGAAATAAACAATTTTGATTTTGAAAAAGACAACGTGAAGTAAAGATGAGTATTAGTGTTTTTAGAACGTATTTAATAGAAAATAATAGTTTAAATTACCGACAAATTGAATTATGTACTTCATTACTCTTAATCGAAAATGTATAATTACCTTCCTTTCTACGGCAGTCGGATAATTACAGCAAATTTATTTAAAAAGAAGCTGTATAAATGACTGAATTGACATAATTTCTATGTCATTAGATTCATTCGACAGTATATTAATTTGAAATGTTTGATTACTCCCGACTGTATTTTGACATCCTAATTAAGTTTATGGAAAATAAAGTCGTAGAAAATAGGTACTAAAAAGTCCTCTCATCGTCTCAGCGTTAATCCCAGTCGCATCCGAAGCTTTGGAGTCTGGGGTCCGCTTTACCAGTCTAACTGCTGCTTTTTGGTTAAACTTCGATTTTTTCCGTAAAGCGACTGCCGTCTGACCTCCACAACCCGAATGCGATATTGAAGCATTCCAGCTAGCTGCAATAATAATAATAATAGTAAAGCGATATGCAGACATGGAAAAATAAAGAGATAATAATAATAATATCTTAATAATATCTTTATTCAAGTAACAAAGACTCATATTGTTAGTAAACCTTAAGAACTACATATGTTAAACAATTTACGTTATAATATTCACTTAAATTTATTTCATCCCGTGAGAGATGGCATTGCAGTGATTCACATATAAACAATCGAGCCTGCTAGGGATCATTTTCCGGATCTGTCCCGAATTCTGCGCACCAGAGATGCACATCTCATTCGCATCGTTGCGTAAAAACAGTTAATATGGGCGTCCGCGAACATTCCCGATGCACTACAAAAACGGGGCAATAACCCCATCAAGACCCTGAAGGCATTGTTATATTGGACACGAAGGGCGCTCAATGCTTCGATATCGAATTCTTCTCTTGGAATAATCTTCTTAAATTAAATCTGATCTTCTTTTGAGGGCTCCAACAACCCGTAACGACTGCCATTAGATGTTCGAATGGCAACAGGGACCAACGGCTTAACGTGCTTTCCGAGGCACGACCAGACCAGTGCAAACATTCATATTCATACATACAAATATTTGAACTCGTTAGTTACCGCTGCGCCACGGAGGCTGTCAAAATAGGTACGAAAAAGTAATGCACACCTATAGAATAGGTTCTAATATCGACAAGCCTTTCAATGCCAATCCGTCCTTAAAGATCCAAAATCGAATCACGTCACCAAAGCTTTACACTACAAAAGCGTTACACTTCGATTATTACGGCCATAAAATGTAGGCACAGAAGTTTTATTCCATTCAGACCCTTAGCAGTTAACATAGTTACACATGACTATAAACCAACAATACGAGACCTGGCAATGGTTTCTGTGAAAACTTCAAACATTTATTTTCATTAAGCCTAAACCATTTGAAATGGCGTAATGGCTCAGCGGTTACGGCTTTGCCAGTTTAAACAATTTAAATTCATTTGGTTTGTTGGTCAACAAAGGTTCCAGGAAAAGTAAGCCATAACTTTCTCGACTAATGATGCCTATGCATTCTACAACGTTCCTTGATAAATTATTTCCTGCTCACGCCTCTCGTTTGTGGCATGTATTGCCAGTAAAAATAAATAATGTTACAGGTATTCAAAAGACTCGTGAAGAAAGTTGCAAGGTTTCCTTGATGGTAGGCCATAACATCGGCTGCCGGCAGAAGTTACTACCCAACAGATAAAGTCTTGCCGCCAAGCGATTCGACGTGGTCCAGCATGATGTCTGATGAAGCCGTTCGGAGGACGGGTCTGAGCAGTTGTGGTACGATGCGCCAAATGTTGTGTCGGGAGTTTGATCGTGGAGGGTCTCCAAATCAATCTCCGTCTGGCGCAGCATCGTTGGTCGTGTTGTTGGATATAATATTGCATCACCTTGCTCAACTGCCATCTTCCTTCCTATTTACTCCGTTTTTTTTTGAGTGAATTAATTAACTCTTAATAAACTAGCGCGCTTTACAATCAACGGTCGCATAACTTCTTAACACCAGACGGGATTGCGGTCATGCACTAGGTGTTATAATTATTTAAAAAAAAATCTTATTGCCCTAACTACTGACAACTACGGTCTTTTAGTTTTCGTTCCTTACTCAAATTTCCAAACTGAAGTGGTCAAGTGAGTAAGTCATTATCTAGCCTTTCAAAACCCTTAACACACTTTATGCCGTGTGATCAATGCCCAGACATCATGTGAACACGACGAATCGCTTGGCGGCAAGACTATCTCTGGTGGGTGGTAACTTCTGCCTGAAACCACGGTAAAAGTGAAACTTTTTATTAATTTTTCATATGCCGCCATATTGGCCTTGGCTGCTCTGACAAGCGCTTTTCACGTTGTCCCTACTCCGCAGCCGACCGTCACGCGACATGCAACATACAGACAAAAAAGTTTGAGACGATGTAATAAAAGTTTCACTTTAATGAAAACATTATATGTCCACCGGAATCGACTGAATTATGATCTAATAACACACACATACACAACTTGTTAGAATATTTTATAAATGTTTGCTACGAGATTTTGTTGTATGAACAAAATCCTTTCGGAGAATCTGTCTAGATCGTAGGCACTGAGAAACTCTCGATCCCTACTTATATCCGTCTAGGGACTTTGTAAACTATAAATAGATATAAAGAGATACACTATTTTCGCCTGGGTTTTAAATGGATACATGTAAGACCTAGATAAGGCATTTGTATGTCTTTAGGAGTAACTTATTGCTTTACTTACTGTAACGATGTTGCAAAATGGCAGCTGGCAACTATACTCAGTAAACAGGTGTGAGAAGAGACTATTCATCATCATCATAGTCATCAACCTTTTTATCGTCCCACTGCTGGGTGCAGATCCCCTCTCATACAGAGAAAGATTGAGCGTAATCACCACGCTTGCTCAATGCAGGTTGGCGATTTCAGACTTAAAGTCCAGGTTTCCTCAAGATGTTTTCCTCCACCTTGTAGTAATTGTGTCCAAGATATAACAAATATATATAACTTAGAAAAGAGGCAAAAGACCATTGGTAATACAAATTTGGTTAAAACAATTCCCAACCCTCCTAACCTACAGCAGCCTTTCTTCTTTATTCTAAAGGATGCATTTTGGATGAGTCGCCATCGTCATCATCATCAACGGGGCACCGTAGTGAGCGCGATCCGTGAGGCGACGAGCAGCCTGACGCCTGATCATGTCTCAGAGGGTCATAGCCGTTCGGATAGTTCGGGGATACTTCATTGATCCAGGCTGATCCAAGCCAGGTTCTGGAGTGAGAGTGCATGGCAGGCTGTCACCTCCTTCCGCAAAGCAGTGATGCTGGCAAAGTAGGAGGAGGGTGACGGGGTCCGTGAAGACTTATCCCTGTGCCGTGGGTTCAAAAGAGATACTGTGCTTCTGGTGCAAGTGGACGGATGGATTTTAGTCCGTAAAAGTCTGACACACCCTTTCATTATGTCCAGAGCGGAACAGAGTACGGGTGGATTTCAGTCAGTAAAACTTTGACATGCCTTTCGCTCTGCCTGCAGCAGGTGAGGTTATTTGATGATTTCCCAACTATACCATAAAAACCTCGCATGAGATTTCGAGTTAATTCTGAACGTCTTAAAACACGAGAACTGACCATAATTCTGATTCATTCATTAATATCGCAATGATTGTTTTGACAGTTTTGGTAATCTCCTCGTTAGAGGCGTCATTATAGACTTCCGTTGGAGTGTGGTTGACATTCTATTGAAAATGACATTCGTCGTAGTTAGTAAGCTCGTACCCACGGTTACACATCAACTTATGCATAACCAGTATAAGTTGACTTCTTTTCTTTTGGTACAAACCTATACAATGCGAGGTCAGCTAAAACTGGAATAGTATAGCTTGATGTGTAGCCATCTGTACATAATGACACATCAGATTTTCTTTCTGTTTTTGACATTTCTTTTCACCACTGACACTTGATAATTAATTTAAGAAATTGCGAACTTTGGTAATGTTAGGGCAAAATGCTGGCTTAGAATAGCATTAGAGGTAGATCGATTAGTTAAGCTACGCTTGCTGCAGTTGATCTGTGGATTGGTGAACATTTTTAAAACATCAGACCTTTTCATGCCTCAGAAAGCACAATAGGGATGTATCCAAGGTACGAAAATCAAAATAATAATTAGTCCGTCTTATAGATAATAACAAAAATGAAGACCCGTATTTTTAATTTTGTCCAAATTACCAAAAACTACTGAGATATAGCGTATTAAAGTAACGGAGTGGGGGCTAATTACGTCACGCCGTGGTATATTTTGCACCACGGCGTGACTTCATGCGACATTTCAAATCAATATATAATAAATAAATACGGACAAATCACACAGATTGAGCTAGCCCCAAAGTAAGTTCGAGACTTGTGTTATGAGATACTAACTCAACGACACTATATTTATAATAGATACATACATAGATAAACATCCAAGACCCAGGCCAATCAGAAAAATATCGTTTTTCCAGTATGACATGCCGGGGATCGAACCCGGGGCCTCCACGTCGCAGGCAGGCATGTTGACCGCTGCGCCACGGAGGACGACAATAATACCAAGTATTTGAATGAAAGAAAAAAAAAAATACGTGTTCAATATTTTTTTATAAATATATCTGATGGACATTAAATTATTTTTTAGGATACAACCCAATTGACAGTAATTAAATCGGGTCGTCCGAAGCCCGAAAATCGGACTACCAGCCTTACCAAGAGGTATCGTGTAACCCGGAACTGCGTTGTTTAGGTCAGATAGGTGATGACCTATCTTGTTGGACTAGAAGCGGACCTCCAACATAGTCAGGAAAAGGCTAGGAGGATGAGGGAAAAGACGTTGTCATAATGAAAAATCATTGGAAATAGTAGACATGGCCCCCTGTTAGCTATCTTATCGGTCTAATGTCAATAACCATGGGTGTGGAGAACACCTCGCCACACGGATCCCAAGATTGGGCCAAGTGTTAATGGAGATTTCCAATAGAAACCAACCAACCTGATAGCGACTTAACAGTAACAGTGAAGGCCTACTGCTTAAAACACCAGCCTCTCAAATAGTTATTTATTTATTACATAGAAAATACAATACAAACTATAACATAAAAATACTTGTAAACTAATATATAAAAAATATCACAACAAATACAATACTATACCATTAAAACTTAAAAATACTATAAATACATACAACATATCCGTTGTGCAAGGAGGCGCGGGTTCGATCCCCGCACAGTGCAAATATTTGTATGCATGAATATGAATTTTACACTGGTCTGGTCGTGCCTCGGAAAGCACGTTAAGCCGTTGGTCCCGGTTGCCAAACGAACATCTAGTGGCAGTCGTTACGGGTTGTTGGAGCCCTCAAAAGTCTAACAATTGATCTCTAAATTGGTCTAACTGCATTGCTTTGATATCGCCTTCGGGTTGTGGAGGTCAGACGGCAGTCGCTTCATGGAAAATGTCGAAGTTTAGCCAAAAATCAGCAGTTAGACTGGTAAAGCGGACCCCAGACTCCAAAGCTGAAAAGCTACGGATGCGACTGGGATTAACGCTGTGATGGTGATGATGATGACCAATGGAAGAAAAGCAAAAAGAAGATAAAGATGCACTTAACTTAAAATTAGTTTAGTTTGTGAACAACAGAATCGGCGCCATTGTCTCTTTTTAATATCTATATGAAACGATTGTAAGACACTTCTCATCGGGCCCAGAGTATATTTGTGGATTTTTTTTTTTTTTTGTAGTGTCGCACTAGTTATGACTTTGTGCCAATGTCAAGTAAAATAAAAATCTTCAAAAATTCTTCTTTCTTTTTCTTATGGCTTCGCACGGTTTGTGCATTTAGCCAATGTCACGTAATGAATTATTCATGTCGAAAAAGACGGCCGCGCGGACCGAACACGGAGGAAGATTTGGTTCAAAGCCATGATGTGGCCACTATGCTACAATATTTCACTGTTCTTTATGAATTATTCACTGAATGCACTTTTTACTACATAAATCACGCGTTTTTATTTAGTAAACGACACTATAAATAATTTAAAAGTCCAATGAAAAATGAGCGTGGCACTCATCTTAGCTTCCCGCCAAAACCCCCATTTGACGACTTTCATTTGTGGATGTTAAATGTCTTTGAATTTTCAGAAGACAGATTTTTCTAACCCTCAATGTTTTCCTCGACCGTTCTAAAACAGTAGCAGCCCTAATAGTCTAAGTCCAGTGGTAAAAAAAGCCTTGTCTAAAAATGTTAGCTAGAGAAATAAGGGAGTCAATCAATTCGCTACGTTATACTGCGATAATATATTACTAATGTCAGATTACTGACGATTAATAGATTACTGACGTGAGATTACTGACGATTAATAGATTGTCTACTGACATCAGGTTACTGACGATTAAAAGATTACTGATGTCAGTCTGAGGAAGTGTCTATTCTTTGCACAAGGAGTTGAGACATGACGTGATTTATTCACACTGCTTCCTTTATGTTTTCCTTTTTTTAGTTTTAATTATGATAAAATATAATATTTATATAAAAAAAAGCTCGGGCAAAACCTCATTTATAAGTTGGTACGTTCCAGGGTCAAAGCGGCACAGGATATATCCAAGTGCCGCTGTGTAAAAGACCCTGTTGGCAACCTACTATGCGAAGACCTCGCGGTGAAGGAGAGGTGGCGCTCATACTTCCACGAGCTGCTGAATAAGCAGCACCAAGAGGTGCAGACACCGGAACTCCCTTCAAATCTTGGATTTGTGCCCCCGATAACGCCTGAGGAAGTCCATACGGCTCTTCGTCGCATGGCGAATCGGAAAGCTGTCGGAGCGGATGGAGTCCCCATTGAGGCCTGAATATGATTATATCATATGACTTATTATCTGAAGAATAATATTGCGATTCAAGCTTTTTGATAGAAAATAAACAATGAATTAATATACATATTTCTATTAAATAATTATTGGTCCCCTTTAGCGTCAATAGATGAGCAGTTATCAACATATTTCTTTAGATTTGTAAAGTTGTGTTATATTTTGTTAAATATGACTCATGACTTTCTAGGGATAGAAGGAATAGGGAGGGGGGGGGGGATAGGGGGAAGAAGAGCTGGCTTGACGTTGTAAGAGATAATATGCGTGCCAACGGCTTAACGTGCTTTCCGAGGCACGACCAGACCAGTGTAAATATTCATATTCATGCATTTATGCATACAAATATTTGCACTGTGCGGGGATCGAAGCCGCGCCACCTTGCACAGTGGCTCCGTCCGCTATGGCTACGCCACGGAGGCTGTCAAACGCCACATACATATTTGCACTAAAAACGTTATACATCTTTGTAAAAGACTTCAGCCGTCAAAGCTTCTTATTCCAACACTTGATAATTCTTAAGATATCTTCGTATTGGGCGCAAATACGCCTAAGCTTATCTAGTCTTTATTGCGAAATACCTAGATAGAGAGTAATCTTCTTAGATTGGATGGCTCAGCTAAATAAGGGAAACTGGTTTAATGTAGACCCTCTCCATTTAAGAAAATATTTAAGTAAATGGAACCACTGACATTCTGAGACATTATTCTGAATGACAGAGTGAAAACAGTACAGTCAAAAGGAAGATCAAGGCAAAGTAAGCAGCCAAGAAAGGGCAGGGCTTAAACTGAAAGTGGGCTGGACAGGTTCAACAAGTAACAGATGTCAG
Source organism: Sesamia nonagrioides (assembly GCA_017933935.1). Lineage (NCBI taxonomy): Eukaryota > Metazoa > Arthropoda > Insecta > Lepidoptera > Noctuidae > Sesamia > Sesamia nonagrioides. Next base: position 575,168 of record JADWQK010001392.1, on the reverse strand, counting down.
ATGGATAATAATCACCACGACTTTGTTTACCCAGGTATCCAAATTATACCAATAAATAAAGCTGAAGAGTTTGTTTGTTTATTTGAACGCGCTTATCGCAGGAACTACGGGTCCGATTTGAATAAATCTTTTTGCGTTGGATAGCCCATTAATCCAGGAAGACTTAGGCTATATAACATCACGCTGCGACCAATAGGAGCGGAGCATATAAAAAAACGCGAACGAGGTCGCGCGCGGTCGCTAGTAAATAATAAACACAGACTAAGTAGACCAGAATAAAGTTGGTGCGATGATATTGCAACTACCAGGATCGCGGATTGTTCTAAAGAGATTTCGTGGCCCTGGCACACAGACAAGTGAAGGAATATGGGCAGGTTTTAGTCAGTAAATGTCTGACATGCCTTTCTGCTCCGTCTAGAGTGGAAGAGGTCGTTCGACGGGTGGTCATCGCCCCATTCTATGTCATCATGAGATTATGATGCGACCCAATATGTATATTAACAACTTATGATTAAACAGTCTCATACAAAGCCAAAACGAATGCAGATCACAGACACATTCCCCTAACTCACACAGTACCAACTCTGATCCTCAAAAACAAAAGATTATAGCTGAAAGAAAATCATCTGCCAAGTTTTTTTCGCAACTGTGTTGTGGTCGGCTTTCGATCAAATATGATACAGCTGAATGTAGCTTTGCATGGAGCGAGTGCCTGACATATACAACCCAGCTACTGATTGTTAAGACTGGAGACGGCGCGGTTAACGCAGTGGTAAAGTATTCGAGTGCTGCGCTGCGTGTCGATCTCGATGTCGTGTGATTCCCACACGGAAAAAATATGTATTTGTATGACGTACAATTAGGTTTTTCCCGGTCAAGTTGTTTATTTATGAGAACTTCAAAGTCTGTAAACGCCCCATAGGAGAAATTCCTATTGCGAGGCAAAGTTTAAGAAAAAGCTGACTGTCTGTCGGTGACTTTCGAGCTTCTGACTACTTGTAACTGCATCGAAATGTTAAAGATCCACTAATGACAGCTGGGACCAACCGCTTTGTATTCAAAGCTAGAGTCAATGGGCTCTTAATAAACTAGTGAGATTTACCATCAACGATTGCAACACTGTGTGGAGGCATGAGGAACAGGGTGTAAAGTTCACTCATCCTCCAAAGAAAAGGAAGGATCGTCCGACCAGACGAGTGTTATGTCTGGCGGACTCTTGCCTGCCTTGATGTTGAGAAATTGTATGTATGCTAGTTACACGGTAAACTCTGCTTGCGGGATGTAGAATCCGTGTGACGTCAGAATGGCGCATTCTTTATTTGTGGCGTTTGTAGGTAGGTACCGCTTCAACTGCTTACCATCAGGTGGGGTCGTGGTCAAGGACTAGTTCATAATTGTTTTTGTGGTGTGTACCACAAAAACAATTTTAACATTACACACACACACGTGTGTGTAATGTTAAAATGTTGTTCGTTTATTTAACAAAAAATATAATATACAATTTACATAAACATATGTTATATTTTTAATTAATAAAGTATTAGATATTGACAAACATTTATTTTTCATTTCGAAACATAGTATTTGAGTCTTATACTAACTGTGGATCGAATTAACCATACAATAATCTGTTTCATCACAAAAATGACTGAAGTCAGGCGAAAAGATGCTACGCTTAAATGAACACTCCTGCTGCAAACCAGACGATCAATGGGCCAAACTTACGACCCAGTAGGTTCCGCTTCATTAAGACATTGTTTTTATTTCATCACCTTTATCATCATCATCAGGAGGGTCGCCTACGCTGGTACGGCCACGTCTTACACAAACCGGCATGTTACATGGGTAACAAATGTCTTGCCATGGCGCCTCCGCCGGGCCGGAACAAGCGGGGTAGACCAAAGAAGTGCTGGCTTGACGTTGTAAGAGATGACATGCGTGCCAACAAGCTCTTACCACAGGATGCTAAAGATCGTGCGAAATGGAGGAGAATGTGCAGGAAAGCGGACCCCGGGCTCCAACGCGAAAGCCGCGGATGCAACCGGGATAAACGCTGAGATGATGATGATGACCTTCCTTATCATCATCAACCTTTTTATCGTCCCACTGCTGGGCACAGGCCTCCTCTCATACAGAGAAGGATTGAGCGTAATCACCAAGCTTACTCAATGCGGGTTTGCGATTTCAGACTTAAAGTCCAGGTTTCCTCGAGATGTTTTCTTTCACCTTATAATCAGTATAATAACCGTATAATCAGAAGAACCAAAGTCACCGAAATAGCTCCTCGAGACGCTAAAATTAAGTGGCAGTGGGCGGGGTACATTGCTCGCAGAACTGACGGCCGAAGGGGCAGTAAGGTTCAGAGAGGCGGCCACGTACCGGAAGACGCAGCGTGGGGAGGCCCCCAACGAGGTAGACCGATGACCTGGTGAAGGTCGCCGGAAGCCAATGAATGCGGGAAGCACAAGACCGGTCATCGTGGAAAGCCTTGGGGGAGGCCTTTGTCCAGCAGTGGACCTCTATATGCTGAAGAAGAAGAATGTTCAAGTATTGATCTTATACTTAAACTGTGATGGACTGATTGAAGATCAATCTAGACTTCAGCATCGTCATGATGTTAACAGGTGCAGAAAATCTCCGCAAGAACTCCTACAAATATCCTCGTCAAAAATATCCCATTTTATGTATATTTGTTTGCATATAGATCACAAGGAGGCCAGAGACGGATATTAAACGACACGGCTCGGTGACTCGCTCTACAGACGGCACATTCGTGAATGGAGATACGAGCACCAAACAGTACTGTCCCTTTTGTTTGAATGGGGCATTATCTGCGCGCTTATTCGATATGGAATTCATATTGTATTTGATATGAAAATAAAGAACGGAATATACCTATGTATATATTTATTCTCCTCATCGGTTTAGACGTAATTAATGTAATATAAGAAACCTCAGGCCTTATAAGAAAGCTCAAAGAATCGGCTAAGAAACCGTGGCCCTTGCCTACAGGCAAGTGAAGGATCACGGATGCGTTTTAGTCAGTAAAAGTCCGAGACGCCTTTCCGCTCCGCCCAGAGTGCGACAGGTCGTTTGTTGATTTCAAATCTCGAATAAAAAAGGAATAAAAAAAAAAGAAAGCAAGGGAGAGCGCTATGCTTAGGGTTTTACTAGAAATTAGGAGTTCCGCAGAAGAACGGGAGTAAACGACATAGCCCGAAGAATTGCAACACTTAAATGGCAGCGGGCCGGGCACATTTCCCATAGGATCGATACCCGGTGGGGCCGACGGGTTCTCGAGTGGCGACCATCGATGACGCATCGGGAGACGCAGCGTGGGAAGGTGGACCGATGGCCTGGTGAAGGTCGCGGGAAACCACTGGACCGGTCATTGTGGAGATCCTTGGGAGAGGCCTATGTCCAGCAGTGGATGTCTTTCGGCTGAAATGATGATGATTAATTATGATGAACGTAATAATTGGGTTGTATTCTAAAAAAATAATTTAATGGCCATCAGATACATTTATAAAAAATATTGCACATGTATTTTTTATTTCATTCGCATGACGTCACGCCGTGGTACAAAATATACCACGGCCTGACGTAATTAGCCCCCACTCCATAACTTTAATACGCTATATCTCAGCAGTTTTTGATAATTTCGACAAAATAAAAAATACGGGTCTTAATTTTTTTTTAAATTTCTAAGACGGACTAATTATTTTTTGATTTTCATATCTTGGCTACATCCTTATTGTTTGTATGGAAGAGAATACTCTTTATTATACAATATGTAAAGAAAACCCTGTCCGATCCGTGAAGGTATTGTTAGGTATCGATAACTGATTCTAATAATGCCTACAAAGCCGGGCTAAACTTAAAAAAAAATCCCCAAAAAAAATAAATATTATTTCGAAAAAGCGAGGTAACTTAATGCATGTGCGGTAGGCAACCCGATAGCCCCGCCCCCCTTCACCCGCGCATGTATGCGCGGGTGAAGGGGGGCGGGGCCATGCGGCACGTGGTTGCATCGCTATTCGCTCCGTCACAAATGGTGCTGTCAGTTTTTTAAAAATTACCAAATTTCGGGGAAATTGGAATTAATACCCGGGAAAAAAAGATTATTTCAAAATTCATTATTATTGTTACTGTGATGATTATGTAAAATTTTATAGGTATTATATTTGGTCAAGTGTTTACCTAACCTTTATTATCCTTATGGGTCGGACAGGGTTTTCTTTACATATTGTATAAACACTATATAAATTACAGAATATATGTATGAATATTAATAATTGAGGGAGAAATATATTTTACGTTACAATCTCTATGTTCTTGTTCTTACATTTAGATGATTATGTTGACATGAGTAATTGGGTGTTAGTGTGGAAGGAATTGTATGTCGTTAGGTAAGTAATTGAGTTTGTCTATTTTAACAAATACTAAGCGGGGGTAGTTTAATTAGAAATACTGAATAGAGTTACATACCCGAGGGGTATTTAGAGGTACGAGAAATAGGGTATAAAGTTTATTCATCTGCCATAGAAAACGGAGTTTCCTCCGACCTTATGGGTATTGTGTCTGGCAGGCACCGTCCAGAAACTAAACATCCTGGATGTTTAGTTTAGTCGATATCTATATATACTAATAAATAAAGCTGAAGAGTTTGTTTGTTTGTTTGAACGCGGTAATCTCAGGAACTACTGATCCGATTTGAAAATTTCTTTTTGCGTTGGATAGCCCATTAATTCAGGAAAGCTTTAGGGCCTAAAGCTGCGACCAATAGGAGCAGAGCATAACTAACTCCAAGAGAACGAAGTCGCTGGCGGCGGCTAGTATTAAATAATTCATACATAAAACAACCTAATAATACATATAATGTTCCCGCTCCAAGGACACAGGCCTCCTTCGATGAGGGGTACCATGCGGGTCCAGGGCGAGTTGGCAAATGTCACATGTCTTCAAAGTCTTCGAAGTGTTTGCCTTTAGGATATGCTGATTTTCTCATGATGTTTTCCTTCACCGTTTTGAGAGTGATGGTGATGAAATAATTTACACAAAGTAAAGCGCCTGATATGATTCGAACCGACGACCTACAACTTGTACCTAAGTCACGGCCGATACGACTAGGCCACCGCTGCTCTTACGCATACAAAAAACTAAATCTCTAGTAAGTTAAGTACAGACGACAGCGCATCAAGCTACTATAATCTGTTAGATTTCTTTATCCGGTTTTCAACTTTAACTCCAAAGCATTAAGGCTCAAGGTTGATTGGGAATATCTGACAGTTTCAGATAGCTTGACCTGCTGTCGTCCGTTCATACACGAAACACTGACCAAAAATTTTAATTTACTTTCGTCACAAAAACATAGTATAACATAAACAAAATATCCAACAAAATGGCGGATCCCGATAAAAACTTACGCTTTAAGAGTATCAAAACTAAAACAATATAAATTGAGTAATCCCGCGCGATTTAACTTAAGGCGAAGCTATTCCGGTGCGATTTATTACGCAGAATTACCCGACTGCGTAGGTTTATTAAGTTTAGTGAATAAATGTTTAGTTGTTTGATGTTATTGCCCGGTCTTGGGTTCCGGTACTTGTTGAATATTTTGTTTGTCGCATTATTTTTGGGCGTATGTTAAGTAGCTGCTGATATTTGAAGGCATGTTCTCCGACTTACAAAACGTTTTCATGAATGCCGAGAAAAATAAAATATTGATCTTGATTTTGAGCTTTCTTAACATTTTACTGTGGGCATTCTGAATTATAACTATTGATTCATTACCTTTTTCTTTTTATAATCTGTTCTAATATATAAAGCTGAAGAGCTTGTTTGTATGTTTGAACGCGCTAATCTCAGGAACTACTGGCTCGATTTGAGAAATTATTTGTGTTGGATAGCCCATTAATCCAGGAAGACTTTAGGTTATATAACATCTCGCTGCAACCTATAGGAGCGGAGCATAACTAACTCCACGCGAACGAAGTCGCTGGCGGCCGCTAGTTTATAATATTTTTTTTTTTATTAGTTATAAACTAGTGCTTGACTGCAATCCCGCCTGATGGTAAGCAGTGATGCAATCGTTAATGGTAAAACGCACTAGCTTATTAAGCCTATTCACTTAAAAAAAACTGAGTGAATAGGAAGGAAGATGGCAGTTGAGCGAGGTGATGCAATGTTTAACCCAACAACACGACCAACGATGCTGCGCCAGAGGATGATCTGGAGTCCCTCCACAACCAAACTCCCGACACAACAACATTAGGCACATCGTACCCGGTACACATCGCAACACAACTGCTCAGATCCGTCCTCCGTACGGCTTCACCAGACATCATGCCGGAATACGACGAATCGCTTGGCGGCAAGACTTTGTCTGGTGGGTGGTAACTTATGCCGGCGGCTGATGTTGTTGCCTACCACCTATACCCATCACCTATACCCCATATAATCATCGAAAACAAACAAATTTCATATATCTTCAAAACAATACACTCTAGGACCTATTGTATTATTTTTACTACCTTAGAGTTTCATTTAAAACACAAAGTTTCATTTTTCATTCGTGGTCTTGTTATTTCAATTTCATCGTAAATAATATTTTTTTCCGCGTTTGCAGTGAAACGCAGGCTGAACCCTACGAGATTTATCAAAATAATGTAGATACAACAAACAACGTGTTAGCAAGCAACCTAATAGAGTGTAAAAAAGTGCTTCCTCTCCCCTAGCTTCACTTATTCGGCTTCTGTTGTTGTGCCCGACAGGGTCCACATGAACTAATTTTAAGTAATTACCATCTAAGAATACATGTGGAAAACAATAAAAGTATTGAGTATACTCAATACTTTTATTGTTTTCCATACATATTATATATGTCGGCGCAAGGCTAACTAAAACCTTTAAAATATTAACCTTAAGTTCAGACTTCACAGTTAATATGACTAGCTAGCTGTAAATTGATTTAGATTTATTTGTTGTTGTCAGTTTGCTCTTTTTCAATGTAGAAATTCAGGTTAGGATTTCCGGTTGCTTGGATAGCAACCCATTATTGAGAGTTTATCCAAACTGAGGTCTAAGAAAATAGTTATCTATAGTTAATTCATTTCATGATTAATAAGAGACATGTGTATTCTAAAGCATGTCGCTGAATGGATTTGGATTATAGACTCTTGATAAAAGGAAAAAGCATGGCGCATGTTTTAAATAAATGTTTAAACGTGTTAAGCAATGAATAATTAATTCAATGTTAAAATCGAGTGTTAGAAATAGTAAAACGAATTAGCAAATTATAGTTTGTAATTCTAATTATTGTTACCTGCAAATTGTTGTAAAAAAGTAGTATAACGACTTGTTGGAGGCCATGATGGTTTTGATAAAAGGAATGGCCGGGTGGTGGTGAACAGAGATGTCAACGAGAATTTAGATGAATTTGTTGTTTTTCACTAGAATATCATGTGAGTACGGTTTATGTAATTTGTTGAGACATTGTTGTTTATTTTATTGTGTTTGTGATCGCTGTTAAGCGAGAACAATAAAAATGTACGTAAAAACAAATAGTTGTATTCATTTTTGCTACATGTGAGCCTAGTCCTGGAGACAATGGCGTCAGCCCTGTTGACGCATCAGTTTCTGCGAATTCTAATGACCATGGTGCTTCTTTATATAGTATACATATATTCCATACATATTTATATTTAGTATACTAAATATTATACTCATTGAAAAGGTCTACAAAAAAGTCCGCGAGGGTATATTCTATCTCTTAAGGATATCTCACAATAATACTTTTTTGTCATTTAGGTACTTATTATGACAAATACCGGCTAATTTTCGAAGCGATTTTAACCAATACAGCTTTAATTCTTATCCAGTTTTATGCCTTAAATACATTGTTGATTTTATATAGATCTATATCGCCGTTTACAGCATAGTATTTAAATGAATATTTACAAAGATATTATATATTTAATAATTGCAGGGTACGACGCGGTACACGACGCGGCGTGCCCGTATGAAGCCGAGGAGGGTCGCTAGTACATTATATTATTCAATATTAATATATATGTATAATAATATATTATAGAATAAAACTAATCTACTAAATAACTCATCGGTATTTCCAACATAGTCTAAGCTACATAGTCAGCGCTATAGAGAGAAGAAGCCCCTGACAATCTGAGCCGTGACCAGAAGTACCGTTTTATAAATGAAACCCCTGATCCAACTTCTCAACGAAAGGAGTCTTAGGTGATGGTCGAGGCTCTTTAAGATTTATTAGTATAATAATTCTTTGAATGTCGATTTAACATATAAATAATTATTATATTAGAAACATGAAGTCCTGTAACTTTGGAAGCTTAGGCAGGGGCCAAAACTAGTTTTATTTTATACATTTATAAACTAGTGCTTGACCGCAATCCCGCCTGATGGTAAGCAGTGATGCAATCGTTGATGGTAAAGCGCGCTAGTTTTTTAAGGGCCTATTTATTCTGTTTTTTTTTTTGAGGAAGAAAGACGGCAGTTAAGCGACGTTACGCAATGTTATCGGATATTGATCTGGGACTGATATAGAGGATTGACCTGGAGAGCCTCCACGACCAAACTTCCGATACAACTAAATTTGGCATGGAAATTATGAGGACACTTCAACCTTCGTTGAAGAACCTCGCTGTATGCACTGTGATATATGAACTCCTTGTCTGTCTATGTTATTTAGTTGTTTATATTTTGACAAGACGTCTTGTAATATAATACCTAATATCTTGTTTTAATGCCTAAGTTTTAAAGTACAATAAAACCAAGTTTCCTTTGGTTTAGTCTTTCTCTCGTATCAATTTATTGTACTTTAATTATATCTATAAATATAATCATGTCGAAGAAAGAAACCCCGCTGACCGCGAGTTTGTCGTGCTATCTACGACCACAAAGATTTGAGATTGAACCATCCACCGCTGGTTCAGATCTGCGATGGACACATTGGCGGCACACGTTTGAAAACTTTATTTCCGAACAAGCTTCTTCCGCTACTGAAGACATCAAACTCAAGCTCCTTGCTAATCATGTGTCACCTACCATATTTAATATAATTAAGGAATGTTCGAAGTACTGCGACGCTATTAAAATCCTCAACGACACGTTCGAAAAGAGGAAGAATATTATACTGGCTCGACACCAACTGACTTGCAGGAAACAACAGCCAGGGGAAACGATAGTAGAGTACTGCAGGGCGCTTACCTCTCTAGCGTACGACTGCCAGTACAAAACCGTCACTGCGGAAGAGCACCAAAATGAATCAATCCGTGGAACCTTTATCGCAGGTCTGTCAACCCAACGAATTCGGGAACGCTTACTCGAGAAATCAGAAATGACGCTGGAAGAGGCATTTGATTTAGCAATTTCCCTAGTGACCGCAGGAAATACTTCTCAAGCATTGCAATCAAATGCACTACCTGCCTCTACTAACATGTTGAATGCAGTGGCATCCATCGAATCACAAGAAAATCTTCATCAGCCGAATATTGCAGCCATGACCTCACGTTATAGCAATTCTAAACGACACAGGTGCTTTTTTTGTGGCGGCAACGTCCATCCAAGGATCAAATGTCTAGCAAATAACGCTGAATGCCAACTATGTCAGAAGAAGGGTCATTTTGCCAACGTTTGCCGTAGTGCTGGACGAAAACAGCAAAACCTCAATGCTATGAATGTTGAAGAAGAATCTCAAGAATCTCATCCCATTTCCCTTACATCTATCTGTTCCGCCGCTCCTTCTAGCTTACGTAAGGCCACAATCACTATCACTGTAAATAATCACAATGTCGATGTCCTAGTTGATACTGGAAGCTCTATCAGTTTTATAGATAATGCTTTGGCTCTAACACTTAATCTTAAAAGGAAACACTGCAATCAAGCTGTGACTCTCGCTTCATTAAACAACGTATCATATGTTAAAGGTATATGACATGCTACTATTCAGATTGATAACCACATTTATAAGCAACAGGCGCTGCTCATTGTCGATAACTTATGTGCTGACATCATCATCGGTCACGACATCCTAAAAGGACACTCTTCTCTCGAATTGCAGTTTGGTGGTGAAAAAGGAACCCTAAAAATATGCAACGTTCTTGAAGCCTCCGTACCTCCAGCAACTGTCTTTACAAATCTTTCGCCATCTATCAAACCAATCGCCATTCGTTCCAGACGTCACTCAGAAGGAGATCAAGCATTCATATCAACTGAAATTTAAAACCTGCTCAAAGACAAAGTTATTGAGCCAAGCATATCTCCGTGGAGAGCACAAGTTATAGTTGCTGGAGGTGGACATCACCGAAAACGTTTGGTAATTGATTACTCTCAAACGATAAATAGATTCACAGACCTAGATGCATATCCCCTCCCAAGTATAGATTCTATCGTCACCGCAGTCTCTAAATACAATTTATTCAGTCAAATTGACTTAAAAAGTGCGTATTGTTATACGAGAACCCGAGAAACAGTTTTAAAAAAAAACACTTTGTTGGTTACACGGAAGTAGTAATTTATTAAGGGCTTTAGCCTTGACACAATTCGGGTTTGAACTTGAATAAAAAATGAACTGGCAGACACGCGACAGAATATGATGTAGCCGGCTTAACGGTTGCGCTCGGACTGGCTCCACAGGAACGCGGGACGCAAAGTTAGCCTAAAGATGATGATAATGCATTTTATACAGAAATCTATATAATCAATATATTACTGTTAATTAAGGGTTTTCCCTAACATTGGGAAACCATAACAGCCCCCCGATTTAGAGTAAACTACGCCTTTAAAAATGGAGTTTACGTTTAATCTAATGAGATGCATGTTAGCCGATTCGAAGGGAAGGTCCCATACTAATACTTGAGGGGTTAACGTCTAATTCATGATCATTATTTTCAGGGTCTTTATTTTCTCTGAATTTCATTATTCTTTTGTGTATGCCAGTTCTATACAGTTTATAAATAACAAAAGACATTACAGAAATTGTAATTACAGTCATAATACCCGAATAGTACTTTTGATACAAAACAATATGAGGTGTCTCAACTATATTGTTAAGACTTTTCAATATCTCTGGGTTATCATAAGCTAAAGAATCTAAGTTTATATTCTTAAGATTAACTACAGGTAAGTTCGTAACAATATTATTAAAGGTTTCAATATTACAACAAGAATCATTTAAAATATTATAATTAGAGATAATAGGTTTCATTACGATTTCACGAGTTTCTTGTGGCATTAACCTGGTGTCTTTACAATAGGCAATACATTCAGAAGGTAAGTACAATATACCATTACCACTAAATTCTATTTCTATAGATTGGGGGTTATTACATTCAATACTTATTCTAGTTCTTTCTGACATTACAAATAACCATCTGTTATGGCGTAGTGGTTGCCAAATGCTAACGTGACCATGAATAAACTTAGTTTCACAAATCGAAGGGATTGAAGTAAGTACTTTTGTAATGATTTCTGTCTCACAAGAAGGTGTCGCAGAAGAGGAATACAAGATTGACGTTTCGCAAAGGTGACGATCATTATTAACTATTTTGCAATAATCAAGATTATCTAATTTACAGTACATCGACCTGTCTCTGCTTATACCAATATACTTTGAAGATGGAATAATAGTCGAATATGATTTTGGATTATTTTTATCATGAGGAACCAGTGAAGGTAAGTTATGATATACATTTAATTGTATAGGATTAATGAGAGGTATTTTTACTACAAAAACTACTTTTCCTTTATTGAAGTAACTAGATATCTCTGATATATTTAGAATAGTATGTATATTATCTAGGTTTAGAGGAACCGGAAGTTGCTTAGATTCGGGTAAGAATCTGTAATTATCAACCAATTCGGTGTAGAGTTCTTTAGGTGTTAGGATAGTGGGATATAAGACATTAGATTTGCTAAACATAACGGAGTTAATTATATCTTCGACCTTGAAGGACAGGGCTAGAAGGCTATTTTCTATCATGGAAGTTACTTCTAGCATACGGGACCTAATACCTATTTCTCTTGAAACGTAAGTTAGATTTAGAGTATCTTGAGACATTTCTTCGATTGCATCTTCCAGATGTTTTTCATTTAGTTTGATTATAGACAGAGTTTCGTTAAAACATTTAAGGGTAGAGGTGGTGACTAATATATTTTCCTTCATTAAAATAGCTAGTTTCTTTTGATCTGTTTCCACCTCCTTAATAGCATTATCATATCGTATGGCATCGTCCTCATCCATTGTGCCAAATAATTTTTTGGATATAGTACCTACAAATCCTATTAGTGCTGACCTTTTCGACTGGCGCGACGTTAGGTGAAAAATCGCCTCATTGTCATGGGCTATATCTTTAAAACGGGTGTTCAATGGTTCAAAGAGATTTGTACATTCTAAATAATCAAAGACCTTACCATTATCACATACTCGTTTGGCTTTCTCGAGAATAAAACGAAGGTTTAGAATGTGCGGATTAATAAAAGATATATCATATGGAATTACTATGCTGAGGTGACTATCAACTAAACTTAGAGAACCTACAGGGTCGAAGTAGATGCCAGGACTGTTCGTCAAGGGCGTAATGAACTCTTGACCCAGCGCAGAATTACTGCAATAGAATAAAATTAAAATTATAATACACTTAAAACTAGTTCTTAACATATACATAACTAGGGTTACTATGTACTTAACTACGTTTCAGATCTAGGGGCTAATTTGACTTCATCGTAATGGTGCGTCACATGACGTCTATTTATAAGCAAGGTCAAGGTGCTTCTACCATTGACTTTTACAACCTTATACGGTCCTTTCCAAATCGGTGAGAGAGCTTTACGCAGGCGTACATGATTTTTGAGATACACGTAATCTCCAACCTTATATTGAACAAGTCGCGAACGGGTGTCGTAATATTGTTTAGATCTTTCCTTAGATCTCTGTATATTTTCAATGGCTTTTTCACGCGAAAGTTTCAGACGATGATGTAGAGACTTAAGATATTCCGGATACGTAAGGTCTGGTTGCAATTCGTAGACAGAATCCGGGATAAAAGGCTTTTGACCAAAGAGGAGCTCGTATGGTGTGAAATTAGTAGTCGAGTGGGTAGAGGTATTATATGCCAACATAGCTGTATAGACATACTTATGCCAATCAGAATGATTTTCATTGACATAAGATTTAAGGCATTCTTTAAGTGTAGAGTGACTGCGTTCAAGTGCACCTTGAGTTTGAGGATGGTATGGGGAAGACCATATTTGTTTTATTTTTAGAAAACTACAGGTTCTTTTAAAAAGTTCTGCAGTAAAGTTTGTGCCTTGGTCAGTTAAGATAGTTTTTGGGATACCGAAAACAGAAATAAAGTGTACTAGACACTCACATGTTTCTTCCGCAGTCGCATTAGCGATAGGGTAAGCGAGGGAGTATTTAGTGAGGTCGTCTTGTAATGTAACAATGAATTTAAGCTTTGTGAGGCCAGCTTCCGGAAGAGGGCCCACAAGGTCAAGACTAAGTCGTTCAAATGGTTTGGTGGAAGTAGTAGTTATTTGCATTGGTGATCTATTAATTTGTCTTAGGGCCTTATTACTTTGGCATTGGGAACAATCCCTTACGTAAGTTTCGATATCTGTTCGCATGTTTTTCCAGAAATATCTTTCTTTAACTCGATTAAACATTCGCGTTGACCCTAGATGTCCAGCAATGGGAATATCATGGTTTTCGCGAAGTATTTTGGGTATCTCTGAAGGTGTAGGGTAAATTATTGTATTGTGGTAAATATGAACTAGTGTTTGGGTATCGTTAAAGATGTAGCAGAACATGTTGTATATTTTTGCCCAGATGTGTTTGTCGAAAGGATTTTTAAAATCAGTGATGGCTAAATTTAAGTCAGCATCGCTAGACTCGCGTAATATATCGGATCGAAGATTTAGTAAACTTTTATAGATTTCGTCATATGAACTGCTATCAAAATGGTATACTTTAGTGAACAGAAAATATATTGATTTTCCTTTATGATCTATTGAAATAAAGGAATAAAGAGATCTTTCTTTTTCTAAGAAGTCTTTAGAGTTTTCGAGGCTACTTAGTATTTCTTCTATGTAAGGATTGGATGCATCGAGGTCGATGGAAGTAGGTATGACAAGGATGTCACAGTTACTTTTTAGGATGCTTTCATTGTGTTCTATGATTTTAGCGTTACTATTAAAGTTTTTATCGTTCATTGCTTTTAAGAATTTGCTGTAATTGTCGTCACGAAGAGGATTTGTCGTGGTATTCGGGGATTTGTTAGATGTAGATGGCGTAGAAAGATTATCGATTCCTGGCAGTGAATCATCATTTTCTAAGAGCTCTACCGACGGTAGTTTATTGTCAAGGTTTAGGGCATCAGGAGGTAGTTGGATATCGAGATCCTCGAGAGTTAGAAGGCTAAATCGAGATGAGGGGTCCTCTGTGTTTTGATTAGAAGTAGACGGGACAGGATCACTTTCTGATGTTTGAATTGGGTTTACAGGATATCGCGATAAGGCGTCAGCAGCGGCATTTAGTTTTCCTTTTTGGTACTCAATTTCATATTCATATTCCATTAATTTCAAGCGCCATCTCTGTAATTTACTACTAGGATCCTTGTGATTAAATAACCACTTTAATGGCCTATGATCTGTAATGATTAGGAATTTTCGCCCATAGAGGTAAGGGCGAAAGGTTTTACAACCGAACAGGATGGCGACGAGTTCTTTTTCAGTGGTACTATAGTTACATTCGCTCTTGTTGAGGGTTCGAGAGGCATAGGCTATTGGTTTATCTTTACCGACTGAGCCTTGACTGAGAACTGCACCAATGGCATAATTAGAGGCGTCACAAGTTAAGATGAAAGGGGCAGAAAAGTCCGGATAAATAAGAACAGGAGCAGAGGTAAGTTTATGTTTGAGTTCATCGAAAGCGACTTGTTGTTGATTTTCCCATAGGAAAGGGACGTCCTTTTTTAACAGTTGCGTTAGAGGTTTTGCAATTAGTTATAATCGCGAAGTTATCAATGAAACGACGATAATAAGACACAAGTCCGAGGAAGGACTTAATGTCCTTGGGAGATTTGGGAGTAGGAAATTGAGTTACCGATCTTATCTTATCAGGGTTAGGTTTTACACCGTCCTTAGTTATTAAATGGCCGAGATATGCGACTTCACGTCGGAGAAACTCGCATTTATCGGGTTGAAGTTTTAGATTGTAATCTCTAAGCCTTTGGAATATTGACGCAAGGTTTTCGATGTGAGAATTCAAGTCATGACTATATATAACTATGTCATCTAGGTACACAAAGCACCTTATGCCTTGAAGGCCTGTGAGAGCTGTATTCATTAAACGTTGGAAGGTAGCGGGTGCGTTTTTTAAGCCGAATGGCATTCTTGTGAACTGGTAATGTCCCTGAGGTACACTAAATGCCGTTTTAGAAGCATCTTCTTCATTAATTAAAATTTGATGAAATCCAGATGCAAGGTCAAGGGTAGAGAAGTATTTACTCTGACCCAGCTGATCTAGGATTTCGGATATCTGCGGAATAGGGTAGCTGTCACCAATGGTGATATCGTTCAGTTTTCGGTAATCGATAACTATGCGCCATTTTTGCTGACCGGATGCATCAATCTTTTTTGGTACAACCCATATTGGCGAGGACCATGGAGACTCTGAGTGTTTTATGATTCCTTGTTCCAGCATTTGGTCAATTTGTCTTTTGACTTCTTGTTTGTGTACCTCTGGGAACCGATAAGATTTTGTGTTTATTGGATTTTGATCGCTTGTTTTTATATTATGTTTAAGTGCATTTGTATGAGATAGTCTATCACCAGGGATAAAGAATATGTCTGAGTATTCAGAGCAAACATCATGAAGAGTATTTGCTTCTTCAGAGTTAAGGTGAGATATTCTAAGAAGGTTTAATACTTCCTGGGTTCGGAGATAAGAGTCTACGTTTTCAATATGACTAACTGCACGCGTGTCTACTGGATTAATAAGTTCGCTTAAGGAACTTAAAGGTGTAAGTGTGATATCTAAATTAGACTTCAAGGTAATAGGGGTTTCAGAGGTATTGATCACTGATAAATTGATTCTTTTATTTTCCTTGACTGCAACTAAGCAATTAGCGATCAACAAGTCTTCGTGATAACACTGGTCTAGTACGAGCCCTTCTTTCACCTCTGGGTTGGACACGGAGCATTCTATGATAGTTTCAGACCTGGGAGGAATTGTGTAAATTGGTTCATTGAAATGTAACTTTATTTCATTTTCACCTATTTTCAAGATTTCACGAGTGTAGTCAATTGTACAGCCAAAGGCGAGTAGCATATCAGTGCCGAGTATACCGTCATAAGGTAAGTATATTCGGGGTATTATATGGAATTTATGTATAACAGTAATTTCATCGTCTATTTTTAATTTAAGCGGAAAGTGGCCCATTGTGGGTGTAGGTTGATTAGTGGG
Organism: Sesamia nonagrioides; assembly: GCA_017933935.1. Classification (NCBI taxonomy): domain Eukaryota; kingdom Metazoa; phylum Arthropoda; class Insecta; order Lepidoptera; family Noctuidae; genus Sesamia; species Sesamia nonagrioides. The sequence goes on along the minus strand of JADWQK010001392.1, from coordinate 558,667 downwards.
GTCGATACCTTTCAATAGGATTACTTCTGTTGAGATATCGACTGGTATTTGTATGGAAGATTTTTTCAGTACACTCACAGTGGCACCAGAGTCTACGAGGAGAGATATGGTAGTATTCGACACTGAGGAATGGACAAGGATATGAGGTAAGCGTTTCCTAAATGAACCAATATTAATTTCAAAAATTTTTGTTTCAGGTATTGGGTGAGGAGCAGTTGAGTTCGAGGCGATATTAGTGGATACAGAGGGTGCAGAGGATACAGTGCAATGAGTTTGCGGGTCCCTGTCATTAGGGGATACAGAGGATACAGAGGATACAGTGGTGTTGCGATTAATTCGCAAGTCCCTATTTTTAGGGGATACAGAGGATACAGAGGATACAGTGGTGTTGCGATTAATTCGCGAGTCCCTATTTTTAGGGGATACAGAGGATACAGAGGATACAGTGGTGTTGCGATTAATTCGCAAGTCCCTATTTTTAGGGGATACAGAGGATATAGCATTGGTACCTTTGTTACGGCGATATTTTAAAATTTGATGTTTGGGTCTCACGAGGTACCACCGTGAGCCCTTTACTCGTTTAAATCGTCCACTTCGACATTTTCACCTTCGTTACTATTCATCGCGTGAATTTGAGCTTGATTATTTTGGTAACGCTTTGGAAATGGTCTTTGATTATTTAAATCCCTGAAGCGATTATTGAATTCCCGTTTCTTACATTCCTCAATAGTGTGGCCCGTGTTTTTGCAATAGCGGCACACTGGAGGGCCTGATGTTGATGGTTTATTATTATTAAATTCATTTGGATAACTTTGCTGTGTATGATTTCGGTTTTGTTGGAAGCGGCGTTGAGGCCAGCGTCCGTGATTAAGTGAATGGCTGTTAGTTGTTGACGGATTTCGTTTGGAAATAGTATGTAAAATCTTCTCTTCGGACACAGCGAAGCCAATGGCTTCATTTAAAGTTTCAGGGTCACGGCATCTGACTACGGTAGACAATCGAGAATTCGAGCCACTAATAAATGAATATAATGCTAAGTCTTGCATTGCGGCGACACGGCCAGCCAATTCGCCTTTCTTTTTAGTGGGTATTGATATATTAATTTCAGTTAATAGTTTGGCTAGACACGTTTCTACTCGAAGTGCGAACTGGTTAACCGTCTCGCTATTAGACTGACAGCAGTCCTGAAGATCCGAGAGTAGTGCAGCGTAGTGTTTTTTCTCGCCAAATTGATCTTTGAGAAAATCTTCCAGTTGCTGCCAGTTTTCGAACTCTTTAATTGAGCACGCACTCTCAGCACGGCCTTCTAATTGGCTTAAAATATATTTTAAAACTATGTCTTGCTGATGTGATGACGTAAGGCCGATTGCATTTCTGCAATTATTTAAAAATGCGCCCAATTTCTCCCGGTTACCATCGAATTTATTTATGAATTTGCTGATGAAATTTATATCTAATTCCTTAGACATGACGACAGGCTCGTCTTTGGGCATTATCGTAGACAAAACAAAGATAAGGCAGAGTGCAAGTGCGCTATTGAAATGGAATGCGGCACTATTCTCGGAACAGTATGATAAGGGCTTAATACACTGGAATTATTTTATCTCCTAAATATTATTAAAAGTACTTATATAGAGTTCAATTATAAGTTTCAATTTAGTTTAGAATTACGATGAAATTTGTAAACGAGTATGATCACCAGCACTAATTTTGCAACACGGAATACTGTATTTTTATTCACATGAACACGAAATAACACTTTTTGTAGAATAGATGTACTCACAGGAGCAATGCAACTGTGACGGCGACACGAATCATTTCGGAGCTCGGAGAACTCACTCGAGGTGAGTGGTTGGAATTCGGAGTATGCCCGATTGACAGGCACGTGACGATCTGGTTCAACCAGCAGGATACAGCGATGTTGAATGAAAGGACACAGCGATTTGGAAATTAAGATTTCGGCACTTTTCACGGTCACGGTCACAACACAAAAGTTCACTGAACTGAGGCGTTCCGAGGATTTCCTTTTACTAAAATCCCACCGCTGCCACCAATGTTATACGAGAACCCGAGAAACAGTTTTAAAAAAAAAAACACTTTGTTGGTTACACGGAAGTAGTAATTTATTAAGGGCTTTAGCCTTGACACAATTCGGGTTTGAACTTGAATAAAAAATGAACTGGCAGACACGCGACAGAATATGATGTAGCCGGCTTAACGGTTGCGCTCGGACTGGCTCCACAGGAACGCGGGACGCAAAGTTAGCCTAAAGATGATGATAATGCATTTTATACAGAAATCTATATAATCAATATATTACTGTTAATTAAGGGTTTTCCCTAACATTGGGAAACCATAACAGTATCTTCAAGTACCAATCCTTCCCAAAGAAAAGATATACACAGCATTCGAGGCTTGCGGCAATTTGTATCAATTTACTCGCATAACATTTAGCGTTACGAACGGCGTTGCTGCTTTCCAAAGAACCCTTCACTATATTATTCGTACAGAGAAGCTAAAAGGAACCTACGCCTACTTAGACGATGTTACCATCTGTGGAAAGGACAAACAAGAACATGACGTTAATCTGCGTCGATTCATGGAAGCGGCCGAAAAATACAATCTCACCTTAAACAAAAACAAATGCGTATTCGAAACCGACTCAATTAACCTTCTCGGCTATACCATTAATAACAATACTATCAAGCCCGACAAGTCACGCTTAGAACCACTGCTAAATCTCCCCGTTTCGTTAGATGCAGCCTCTCTAAAAAGAACTCTTGGTCTATTTGCCCATTATTCTAAATGGATCAACAATTATTCCGCTAAAATTAAACCGTTAGTCGACACTAAGTTTCCCCTATCTAAAGAAGCAACTGAATGTTTCAATAAACTAAAATCTGACATCGCGAAGTTATCTCTTGCTTCAATTGACACCAAAAAGACGTTCACCGTCGAGACTGATGCATCAGAATTTGTCATCGCTGCTACGCTTTCCCAGAAAGGCCGCCCTATAGCGTTTTTCACACGCTCATTAAATAATTCTGAACGGCGCCAATCCTCGATAGAAAAAGAGGCATGTGCGATAGTAGAAGCCCTCCGCAAATGGCGCCATTATTTGATCGGCCGATACTTCATACTTATTACAGACCAACAGTCATTCTCCCTCATGTTCAATCAAACTCACACGAGTAAAATCAAGAATGAAAAAATAGAGAGATGGCGCCTAGAATTATCCTGCTATAAATACGATATAATTTACCGACCTGGCAAACAAAATGCAGCCGCGGATGCACTGTCCAGAGTTTGTGCAGTCGCATGTGGCTCTCTTGATAAACTTGCTGATCTTCATAGATCCTTATGCCACCCCGGCATAACAAGAATTGTACATTGGATCCGCTCCAAAAACCTGCCGTATTCAGTAGAAGATGTAAAAAGAATGACCGCTAGCTGTCGTGTATGCGCTGAAGTAAAACCCAGATATGTCAAGAATGAAGGGCACCTCGTTAAAGCGACAGCTCCATTCTCCAAGACTTAATCTTGATTTCAAAGGTCCTTTACAATCGAATTCTACTAACAAATACATCCTTACTATAATTGACGAATACAGCAGGTTCCCGTTTACTTTTCCTTGTAAAGAAATGTCTTCAGCAACAGTTGTTAGGTGCTTAAAAGAATTTTTTTGCTTAAGTGGTACTCCTGCATACATGCATACGGATAGAGGAACTTCTTTTCTCTCGGACGAAACAAGAACATTTTTAACAAGCCTTGGAATCGCTTGTAATAATTTAGGAATTTCTGAGTGGGAGAAAGCCTTACCTATCGCCCTAAACTCTATCAGATCTCTATTATCCACAGGCATTAACACCACTCCTCATGAAAGGATGTTCAGTCACCCTCGTCTCTCAACCAATGGTTCATATATGCCAATTTGGTTGTTGTCGCCAGGTCCAGTCTTCATGAAAAGAAACGTTAGAAATTCTAAATATGATCCAGCCAATGAGGAAGTAGAGTTGTTACAAAGCAATCCTGATTATTCATTTGTGAGATTACCAGATGGTCGAGAAACCACCGTCTCAAACAAGTCCTTGGCTCCAATACCGGAAAATGAGGATATTTTCCTAGATGCCGAAGATACTGAAGAAATGCCTGTACCAAACTCTGCCACAGAAAATACTCAATCCCTGAACGAAGAACCTGGCCCGTCAGAATTGACAGATGACCCCCTGCCTTTCCGGTCTACCCAAGAAAGTAGACCTCCGCCCTACCTCCGTTCTGCCCAAGAGTGTAGGCCTCCGCTCTATCTTCGAGATTACGTAAAAGGATGGGGTGAATGGTATATGAACTCCTTGTCTGTCTATGTTATTTAGTTGTTTATATTTTGACAAGACGTCTTGTAATATAATACCTAATGTCTCGTTTTAATGCCGAAGTTTTAAAGTACAATAAAACCAAGTTTCCTTTGGTTTTGTCTTTCTCTCGTATCACACTGTATTAGCACTAGTAACCAAATGGACTAACTAACATTTGCTTAATAGAATATTGTCCATGAGAAAGGATAAATTCCTCATTTAGTGTCTTATTTTATCGAAGAAACTTGGTCGCACACACACTATTAATAAACTTTCGAAACACTTAACTAAACATGCGTCTCAACCTAAGTGTATCGGCACATCTAAGTAAATTAACTATCGCAATTACATTCACTAACTACTCTTAACTACAGTTAAACAACTAAACTCCGTACAAGTTGAGTTAAGTTTTCACCTACTGATCTTTAACGCTTACTAAAGATTTAAGTTACGAACAGTGGTACACAATTGATGGATAAATAATTTAGAAGGAAGTTTTGTAAGTACATAGATTTATGCTAAGGGAGATAATGAGATTACGGTCTGTGTCTGATCATATCAGACACAGACCGACACAGACACAGACCGTAATCTAAGGTCTAAAGGAGATGTTTCATTTTGGGCCACCACTATGTACGCTATATAGATAAAAAGGAAAAAAATAAAAGATTTTCATAAAAATACTACTAAATTAATTTGAATAAAAATACAAGTATATACAGTATGTTAACTAACAGAGGGCGTTCCCGTTAACCCGAAATAGTATAGCATACATACATGCTAAAAAAAATATTTCCATTCGAAAACAAAATGTTTTAAATTTTTTTCAATATGAAAATATTCAATAAAATTTTTAAATTGACATGTAAAAGAAACACACTGTACACGCGAACATGAAAGACGGCAACGTCGCAATTTATTTATACATGACGGCTACTATTTTGATTTAAAACAGGAGGTTTCAAATTTATTTCCAATTAGAATTTTTTTTTATTCGGATTTTTTTATGCTTATTTTTCTATGCTGATATTTTTATTTTAATCTATTAATGATATATATTAACGAGTTTAAGGGAACGCCCTCTGTTATTTAACATACTGTATAATTAATTATTTGAATGTTTTTTTAGTGAGATAACCCTTTATTAAGGTAGCCATGACAGTGGTTATGACGTTTGATTGGCGACTTTGACAGTTCTATTTTCCCGTTGTGTTCGTGTCGAGTGTTGATTTGAGTTGATTATGTTTATTTAATGGGCCGTATGTTCGGAATTCATGTTTTGTTGTTTTCGCAGTCATATGGTAGATAATATAGATACGATAGCCTTAGATACTTGACACGTCAATCAAATGTCACAGTCAAAATCTTATTTCGCTTATTGCTAACCACCATATTTATTAGTAGTTGTGTTGCACTCCTTGGTCGAGTTAAATTGAATCTGTATAAAAACTAAGCCAAAATATAGGAAATTAACATTAAAAACAGTTAACTATAGCGTAACTATACCTAGCAATAAGTGTACAATGTGCTGGCCCAGGCTCCATACGTTTCTGAAACATCTCCTTTAGGTTTTTGTTTGTATTGTAATTTACAAGGCGAAGCTATAAAACCAGAACACACAGAGAATAAACAAAAATATAAATGATCAAGGGTCTGTGAGGCTACACTTGTTGTACACAAGTAAACAAATGTTTGCCCCATGCTGGCACACACAAACAGATTTACATAGTAGTTCGCTGGCAAAGAGAATAATCAGTATGTAATGGTATCTAAAATACCACATGCGAACAGCATGACACCATTTCACGCAAATCCTGCAGCAACATTTATCGCGCAACCAGCATACATAGAACTTCCCGACATAAACCTTGAAGCAATTGCCCACCAGACACAACACCCAGTCGGAGAATCTTCCCTTTTCTTACAACTCTTTATACCTCTTAGGGCTATATTTCACCGGGATACAATGGCGGCGCAACGAGTTGCACCACCGTGGTGTCCGGAAGCTACCAAACTGGACACCAGAGTCGCTCGCCGCTCGCTCACCAGAATCGTTATCGACACGTAAATCACATTAAGAATAAGGTCGTAAGTATGATATCAGTCAAGCGCTTAAATATGTGTGCGGTATTTATCACCTCTGATGCAAAAACGTTCGGGAATCAGAAATTCGCATTAGGCCACAATGCGAACAAACATTTTTCAACACACATTTACAAACAGCCTAAAAATATTAATTTGCAAGAAGTCGTTTTGAGTGACAAGCGCATATAAAGTCAAGAGGAAATTTCAGTTTGTGTATGATACACAAAAAGTCAAGTTGCGTATTATAATAAGGGTAGACTATTCGACCACAACATAATTTCAGCAACCTTTTTATCCTATCATAACATGATCAACTTTCAAGCCTCATAAGGCTCAAAATCCCTCATAAACCTTATCTGTCTTTTACAACTTCCTTTAGCATCACAAGTTCTGTCTCCCTGATATTGATGACATGAGAATTTATGGTTATTGCGGTATCTGTACAAAGAGGGGATGGTCATTATTTTAAATTGAGGTGCATCAATGGGATCAGGACACATGAGGTTATTGGATCCTGGTTTGTGAGGATGCTGTGTCGTTAGATTTTATTTGACCGGCCTGAGTACTTATATGGGTAAGATAGGATTAGACGTTTGGAGATTTATTTATACAACGTTATTTTTTGTTTATGCAAAATCCGAAATACTTGTCCAGTATTTTTAAGTAAATAATCTATGTACAAAATTTCAAAAAGATATCATGAAAAACCATAAAGTTATGACCTTATTATCTTACTTGGTTGTCCCAACAAAAATGTGGTCAACGCACCGCTCATCCGCCCGCGTTTGTAGCGGTGCGGCGGGGGGTGCTGTCTCATTGTGCTAGTACTATGTTCTACCGCCAGCTGTGTCGTGCGCTCGGTAACCACACTGCACTAATTTCTGAATATGTTTGGGAAAAATATAACATGGTGTAAAAATGATTGGAATCGATTTAGTTCCTTATTCTGAACAAAGTATATCCAAGTTTCGTATAAAGTAAAAATCACGTTGTATACAGAGTGGTGCTGACAATACGACAATAAACTAAACATCGTGTACCTCAGCACATTCTCAATTCACCCATAAAAAAACATATAAATATATCAATTAGATTAGTCACAGGAAATCATTTTTCATTTTGCACATTTTCTACATGATGTACATGTTGATAAGAACGCACTTACAGGTTAATGACCGCGCATTTAGCGGTACTAAACTTTAATAATACTGGCGCGAAAAGGAAGTCTATACACGACCGCGTTGTCGCCCGCTGATCGGAGGTCATTGAAGCAATATTTTAAAGGATGTTCTATTCCGTTTGCAATTTTATGCGATTTAGTTTGTTTGAAATTTTCATATTTTTGTTTTTGGTGCTAGGTTTTTTGCTATGGTTTAGGATTTTTCCTATGAACCAGCATAAACTGTGTTTTCATTTATTGTCGTATTGTCAGCACCACTCTGTATAACTTTTGTTGTATACCACAAAAATACACAATATAAAAATATCAAACATTTAAAATATACAATGGGCGCCGTTATAGTGTTTTGTCTTTGAGATATCATTATTTAGAAAGTTCTGACTGAAAAGTGCAACTGCAGTTGCTGAATGTACCAGAAGACTTTCTGGTACAGTCAGCAATTAAAGTCGGCAGCACTTTTGTTTTCCAAATCTCAATTATGAAGCAAAATATCTTATTAAAACCGAAACTAAAGTAATTGAAGTAAAAGAAAAAACTCTTTAAATGTTAATTTAAGGAATTTTTTACTTTTACTTCAATTTGCATTGCTACTATAAGCATGCTATCTCAAATCCCATCAAACAAGTTCCTATTCAACACTTTCTGTTTCACTCAGTACCTCCTACAAAATACGAACACGCAACTATGTAGAAGCATTTAGCGAAACCGCGTAATGGAACTGCGTGCTCACAAGAGAGATTATGGCTTACTTTACAGCTGTTTCAAATGTAAGATGCTGAATGCAAGCGATGTGCTGAAGTAGCTTTAAAGCATTCCCAGAGCTTGCATAGTACATTCGGCAAAAAAAAAAAAAGATTTAAATTTTATTTTCAAGATCCTAATTACTGAGCAAACTACACATAATAAATTAATAATTAAGTTGTAACATTTAATTGTGCGCGGGAATTGAGGCGGGGGAATTAAGTCATGTGACTGAATTCCTCCATCTCCGTTCCTTCATCGGACGACCCGTCCGCGTCGTACGGCAAGTATCCACCCTTACATTGTTGACACCACTACGAACCGGACGAAGAGTTTCGAGTCTTTTATACCGCGTACTTTGAGGGACTGGACAAATTTGCCAGAGGCAGTGATGCCGTCTGACTATAATTTAAGTGTCTTCAAGGCTAGAGTGAATAGGCTCTCAATAAACTAGCGCACTTTACCATCAACGATTGCATCACTGTTTACCATCAGTCGGAATTGTGGTCCAGTACTAGTTTATAATAAATTAAAAAAAGAGTCTAATGCTACGTGGTACCCGTGTTACACAAGTCAGTGTATTCAGCCGTTTCGTGAAAAATAGCTATTTAGGCTACAATCCTTGATATAATATTAAACTAAGGTAGATACGTCACTAGCGCACTGAAAATGAAGCGTAAAAAGGAGGTAAGTCCAGCAAGTCGCTTTAGTTTTCGTCGATTCTATTTAAGCGCAAACGACAAACACTAGCCATCTTTTTCTTCTCTATGCTTTAGATAGCGCCCCATCTCACTCACACTGTGCCAACGTGTGAAATGTATGCAGAATAAAAAAAATGCATGTGTGTGCTGCTGCTCCGATCGGCACATTTATTTTGGTTAAATTGTTAGAGCATATCATATCTGTTTAATATTATATCAATGGCTACAATACACAACATTATTTTTTGTTTATGTGGACCCGGAACACGTGTCCAGTGTTTTTAAGCAAAGAATCTTTGTACAAAATTTCAAAAAGATATGAAAAACCTCAAAGTTATGAACTTGTTATCTTGGTTGTCTGAACAAAAATATGGTGCCGTCAGCTCAACAGCTGAGCTGAATATTTGCACACGCCCACGCAATCGTGGGCGTGTGCAAATACTATTTATTTATTTACTAGCTTTCCGCCCGCGGCTTCGCCCGCGTGGAGTTCGGTTATATCGCGCTTTTTAGATTTCCCTCGGGAACATCAAATTATTCCGGGATAAAAGGTAGCCTATGTTTTTTCTCAGGGTCTGAAGATTGTCTGTGCCAAATTTCATCAAAATCGGTTTAAAGGTTTAGGCGGGAAAGCGTAACAGACAGACAGACAGAGTTACTTTCGCATTTATAATATTAGTATGGATTCATTTAATTCAAGCCACTGGGGCCCATAGAAAATATAATACAAACTATAACATAAAAATACTTATAAACTAATATATAACAAAATATATCACAACAAATACAATACTATACTATTAAAACTTAAAAATACTATAAATACACATAACATAACAACTAAAACTACTGCACACGGATCATCGGCGTCGTGTTTCGCTGACTGGTGTCACGCAGCCAGCCACGAAACCGGCGGTACACAACACCCTTCGGCCATAGCTCTTCATTTAGGAACTTGTCGAGATCATGCGTCGGAACACGTACCACGAACAAGTTGAAGTACGTGCTGTGGCGCGGCTCCAACACCTCGACCCTCACAGTCCATTGAGTCTTGACGCGCAGATACTCCACTATCTCCTCGGCCTTCGTGGAGTGATGCAGTCTGGACACGTATAGCAACGTCGTCGCTACTGCTGGGCGCAGCAGCATGTTAGGTCCTGCCAGCGCAGTACCGCACTGGTTCCGACAAGGAGGCTTCTTCTTCTTCTTCTCTACCTTGATGAAACCATCCTTATCGCACGTGTCCTTCTCTGGACCCAGTTTATTCGAAACCAGGTTTGGTTTCGACCGGCTCTGTTTACCCCCTATCGTATTCCCCGCTCGTTTTACCTGCGATTTTTGTGGCTCAACAGGCTTTTTAGCGGCTGTTATTGCAGCGTAGGCTCGTTTGGGGGTCAACGAAACTACACACGTCGTTGTCTCCACCGGTGTCGAGGCAGGCACGGCGGCGGCACGCGTTGCAACGCATGCATTCTCAGCAGCTGGTGACGCATTCGAGCCGGCCGACTCGAAACTGCAGATGGAAGCGATTTGTGCACCACGACGGGTGTTCAAATTTGCGGCGTCATCGGTCGGTGACCTACTTGCAGAAATTTAATTGCGCAACAACACTACTTCTGCCCGTAGATCGCCGATAGTTTTGTTAGAAACCTCCAGCTGATGCTGCATCTCGGTCTGACTTTGCTTCAGGAGTGTAATATCCTTTAGCAGTGACGTCCACGTGGTCGAATATGACGGGAGGCAGCTTGTGTAGATCTACTAACAGTAAGCTGCGTGCCGCGCTTGGTAACCACACTGCAACAATTTCTAAATGTAGATATTTGGGAAATAATATAATATGGTGTAAAAATGATTGGAATCGATTCAGTTACTTATTCTGAACAAACTGTATCCGGTTTCGTATAATGAAAAAATAACATTGTACTTGTTACTTTAATAAAGATATTATTATTTAAAATAAAGCAAAATTTAATGAACTTAGTGCATGCATTCTCTTGAGTGATTTGACAGCCTCCGTGGCGTAGCGGTAGCGCGCGCGGCCGCTGCGCAAGGTGGCGCGGGTTCGATCCCCGCACAGTGCAAGTATTTGTATGCATGAATATGAATATTTGCACTGGTCTGGTCGTGCCTCGGAAAGCACGTTAAGCTGTTGGTCCCGGTTGCCATACGAACATCTAGTGGCAGCCGTTACGGGTTGTTGGAGCCCTCAAAAGTCCAGCAATTGGTCCAACTGCAATGCTTCGACGTCGCCTTTGGGTTGTGGAGGTCAGACGGCAGTCGCTTCACAGAAAATGTCGAAGTTTAGCCAAATCAGCAGTTGGACTGGTAGAAAAGCGGACCCCAGACTCCAAAGCTGAAAAAGTCTTCGGATGCTACTGGGATTAACGCTGTGATGATGATGATTCTGAACAAACTGTATCCAGGTTTCGCATAAAGAAAAAATAACATTGTACTCGTTACTTTAATAAAGATATTAATATTGTAATATTAAAATAAAGCAAAATTTAATGAACTTAGTGCATGCATTCTCTTGAGTGATTTGTGAGAAGTGTGTGAGATCGAAACGAATGCGGGTGAAACCACGCAGCTAGCATAGAAAAAATACATAACGATGTTATTCATGTTTGTCCACCCAGAAAAGCTGCCTCACCAAATAAAATTACAGATTCTAGACACTTAATTCTCGTCTCATCAAGATACAATCGTCAGGCGTACAATAAGTTTCCCTAACAAAAGAGTGCCCTAATAGTATGTATGGAGCACCATATGGTCAAAATGACCAGACGTTACGGGCGCCCCGAGGTCTCAGCGGATTGGGGTATCTCCGGCCTTGTGTGTAAGTGCTTTTATGGACCCTTATGGACCCTAGCTCGGGATTATGAAGTCCTGGGAAATGAGCCGACTTTTAAAACCAGCTGCGCCCCCCGGTTTTACTCACGTAACTTTAAGATAAACAGTATCCTATGTTTTATTTGTGGTTAAAAACTATCTTTTTTTTTTTCAATATCATCCAAATCCATTCAGAAGTTTTTGCGTGAAAGAGTAATAAATATCCATCGATCTCATCATATCATCATCATCATCATCTCAACGTTAATCCCAGTCGCATCCGCAGCGTTTTCAGCTTTGTGGTCTGGGGTCCGCTTTACCAGTCTGCTGTTTTTGGCTAGAGAGATTTTATTTTACTAAATCCTAGCCTGGGTAACATTAGTGTTATTTCAATAAGGGCCACCGTTTCTTTTTTAGTCAACCCTCAACCCTGACCCAGGAGGCATCGGTCTTCGTGGACCCCGTCACGATGGCTCTTTGAGGCGCACGTGAAACACAATGCGTCGTGGACGCCCGGTCTGGTCCTTGCCGGACGGCAAGGAGCAGGCAAGTCTCCTGCAGTGGCTAGAGGCGTAACGGCGCTGGGATTCTGGCTCCCTCACGTGCTCCGCTCCCTCCTTTGCCAGCATCAGTGTTTCGCAGAAGGAGGTGACAGCCTGCCAGGCACTCTCGCTCCGGGCCATGGCCTGGACCAGGGCCGGACGCGAGAGATCGCCACCGAGTGCCGCCATGAGGACACAGTAGTGCCAAGTGGTGGTGGACGAGACGCGCAGCCCTCCTCCGTATGCTACACCGTGTCCTCAGGGCGATCCTCACAGTGGTGAAACCCTGGCGTTTCCTCCATCCTTATCCGGAACAAAAACCTCCCGAAATAGCCGTGTTCGGTGAGGACCTGCGTCAGGCGGAAGGTGAGGGCGCCGTGGCGCCTCTCTAGCCACTCCTCAAAGAGGGGACTTACCGCCGCTATTGTGGTGGGCCCAAATGGCACGGAATCCTTAACCAGCATTTTATTCTTTTTATATTAAGATTTTTGTAATTCTACTGATATACTTATTGTATTTTATGCATATGTTGTATGCTAGTATATTCTTATAATTAATGTTTTTGTTTTTGGCAATCGTCTTTTTTGTATTATTGTGTGTCCTTTACTTTTGACACGTTTCCTGCGTCTCTGTATTTATTGTCCTAATGTAGATGCGCTGGAAAAGATTTCGTATGAAACAAGCATCACCTCTGTACCTTTTTTCTGTTCTATTTTTCTTATATGTGTGTACATAAATGGTTAAATAAGTAAATACAATAGTTAACCAAATTACTTAAATAGGTTCTTAAATTAACTATCACTGCTTCAAGACGCTTAACACTTCCTCCCAAACGTTTACCGAGCAATTTTACATAATTACTTAAACAATGGTGACCGAAGGGTTCCGCATAATCAGAACCTTAATTACAAAGATTGACGGGACCCTCTTCTTAACACCATTAAATCAGCGTCAGGATTAAAATACAGGCAAAAGGTCAAAGTTTACGGCTGTTTTACTGATGTCTTCCCGTCTTGGAACTGATGAAAAAAAAGGCAATTTGTTTACGAGGCGCAAGATTAGTTATGTAGCGAGATTTCATAGTGAGAATATTTTATGATTAGTGCTGATACGTTGCAAAAATCACAATATTCGGGACTTTATTGTAACATGCGAGGTATTCCATTTCTTTAAGTGAAAAGTTCAAAGTTAAAGTTTTTATTTGTAAAACATACTTAAGTGTAAAAATAGATGTTATAATATTATAATAACTATGGCGAACTCTATGTTTTGCCGTTAACGATGCACAAATATTATTAGAAGTAGATACATAAATATTCAAATGAATTTTGCTGAAATTTAAATGTAACTAAAATTCTAAAATTAACTTAACAATATTGCAAAAAACTTGCTACCTATGAGTATTACATTTGAAGTATAGTTACAAATATCGAATACAACAATTTATAACGATAATACTTTTCTCGGTGGTAGGCCACAATATCGACTGCCGGCAGAAGTTACCACCCACCACACAAAGTTTTGCCGCCAAGCTGTGGCCAAGCGGTTCGTCGTGTTCCGGCATGATGTCTGCTCAAGCCGTACGGAGCACGAGACTGAGCAGTTGTGTTGCGATGTGTGCCGGTTACGATGTGCCAAATGTTGTTGTTTCAGGACTTTGGTTGTGGGGGTCTCCAGATTAATCTCTCTCTGGCGCAGTCTCTTTGGTCGCTTTCTTGGCTTAAGCATTGCATCACCTCGCTCAACTGCCATCTTCCTTCCTATTCACTTATTTTTTTTTTGAGTCAATAGGCTCTTAATAAACCAGCGCGCTTGCCATCAACGATTGCATCACTGCTTACCACCAGGCGTAATTAATTTTAATATTATTTCAAAATTCATTAATATTGTTACTACGATTATTATATAAAATTTCATATTTTATTTGGTCATGTGTTTACCTAAACTTTATCAACCTTACGGGTCGGTTGGGGTTTCCTTTACATATTGTACATATATTTCTCTCACATTTCATCTGTTGCGAATGTTTATCAACCATCGATATGAACATAAATAAAGCCGTTTAATATACCATGAATGAACATGATGTAATGTTGTTTACCTATTAGGATCAATTAATTGGATCGGAGTTATGTAACATGATGTTTGTGAGCGCCTAACTACAGATAGGTATATGTACTGACTTAGGCAAAGTTCGTATGGGCAACTTTTTCCGCTCCTATTTCAGAAATTGTCTCCGTGGTAGGCAACAACATCAGCCGCCGGCATAAGTTACTACCCACCAGACAAAGTCTTGCCGCCAAGCGATTCGTCGTGTTCCGGCATGATGTGTGGTGAAGCCGTACGGAGGACGGGTCTGACCAGTTGTGTTGCGATGTGTACCGGGTACGATGTGCCTAATGTTGTTGTGTCGGGAGTTTGGTCGTGGAGGGTCTCCAGATCATCCTCTGGCGCAGCATCGTTGGTCGTGTTGTTGGGTTAAACATTGCATCACCTTGCTCAACTGCCGTCTTCCTTCCTATTCACTCAGTTGTTTTTAAGTGAATAGGCTTAATAAGCTAGTGCGTTTTACCATCAACGATTGCATCACTGCTTACCATCAGGCGGGATTGCAGTCAAGCACTAGTTTAAAAAAATTGGGTTTTTCAATGCACTGTATGGCGGCGAGAGTTAAAAAGCTACAACAGTTCCGATTCCATAGTTCACAAACTATTTCAAGTTAAGTGCATCTTTTCTTTACATATTAGTTTCCTCTTCTTCAGCCTATAGAGGTCCACTGCTGGACAAAGGCCCCAAGGCATTGGGTAGATTTGCCATAATCCCCACGCTTGGCAGGCGGGTTGGGGATCGTATTAATTTGATATTTTACAGGAGAAAAAGAGTATTAAACAGGTAGAAAAAGAGGGAAGAGGGACACGAACAAAGAATTTATTAAATAAAATAAAAGCAAATAAAAATAAAAGTATAAAAATGATGAATGAAGGAATGAATGAGGTGAGGTGAAGATACAAGTATATAAAAGGTACACAGTAAAAGTAAAAAAAGTAAAGCTTCAGTAACGGCCCCGGCGGCGGAGGACAGCGCAGAGGGCCCGGCGGCTGAAGGACGGCGAAGAGGGCCGGCGCAGAGGGCCAGCGGCAGAAGGCAGGCTGTTGAGGGTCGGCGAAGAGGGCCGGCGCAGAGGCCCGGCGGCTGAAGCCCAGCGGACCGTGTCTGTAAGCAGAATAATGAGCCTTGGTGTAGTAAAATATTATCAGAACAGCGCCTCATAATACTAGAATGCGTATTATGACCAGCAGAAATGAATGATATATGAGTATGAAGAAGTAAGTATACGTAGGTTAATAAAATAACACTACAACCGCTGCTGCCCGCTTCCCTGGTGAGAGTTCTCTTAGTCGCCTCTTACGAAATCCACGGGCGGATATATGGGATATTACTTTTATTAAACCCGGTACCACAAGTTAGTTTAGTCCGGAAAAAATTAAGACTCCTTATACAGTTTAGACGCAAGTAAAAGACATGGCGAATAAATACGTCGATTTACGACAGGTTCGGACTTATTTGCAAAGGGATAAACTTATAGTTATATTCTGTCCCTTTCATAACAAAATAATAATAGAAAGAAAATGATGCACTGAACTTTTTTTATGACACCTTACCATCATCATCATCATCATCTCAGCGTTAATCCCAGTCGCATCGGCAGCTTTTTTCAGCTTTGGAGTCTGGGGTCCGCTTTACCAGTCTACCTGCTGAATTTGGCTAAACTTCGATATTTTCCGTGAAGCGACTGCCGTCTGACCTCCACAACCCGAAGGCGATATTTAAGCATTGCAGTTAGACCTATTGTTAGACTTTTGAGGGCTCTAACAACCTGTAACGACTGCCACTAGATGTTCGTATGGCAGCCGGGACCAACGGCTTAAAGTGCTTTCCGAGGCACGACCAGACCAGTGCAAATATTCATATTCATGCATACAAATACTTGCACTGTGCGGGGATCGAACCCGCGCCTCCTTGCGCAACGGCTGCGTTCGCTACCGCTACGCCACGGAGGCTGTCATGACACCTTATGTACACACTATAACAGTGCACTGCTTGACATAGACCTCTTCCAAGTTGCGACACAACACCCTGCATTCAGCAAATCCCAGCTAGCTTAAGTTTGAAGAGCGTAGTACCCCAGCTAGATAGCAGGCTGGAATGTATCCCACACTATGCTTGCTTATACGTGATCTACAATTTAGGACTGATTTACTGGCCATCGGTCAAAAATATGGTCTGTTTTCAAATCTAGGGCTGGTCATGATGTCTGGTGAAGCCGTACGCAGGACGGGTCTGAGTAGTTGTGTTGCGATGTGTGCGGGGTACGATGCGTCAAATGTTGTTGGCCCTACCCAACCTACCCTACCCAGGTTGGTCGTGGAGGGTCTCCAGATCAATCTGCCTCTGGCGCAGCATCATTGGTCGTGTTGTTTAACTATGCATCGCCTCGCTCAACTACCGTCTTCCTTTCTATTAACTCAGTTTTTTTGAGCGAATAGGCTCTTAATAAATTAGCGCGCTTTACCATCAACGATTGCATCACTGATTACCATCAAGCGGGATTGCAGTCAAGCACTAGTTTACAATTATAAAAAAACCATAACTACGTCAGTTTGCTGGCTGATTTCGATACTTGAAAATTCGTTTCATGTTATAATCTCACAGCGATATTTTCTCTTCGGTGCAATGTGTACGTGGGTTTACAGAGACAGTCTACTAATAATGATTAAGTCAGATTAAACTTGCCATGATATATTAGTACACGTCATGTCATTGTAACTGGTTATACAGGGAGCTAGTCACACCTGGTCAGTTCGGAAGACAAATTAATACTATTATAGTTAGGGATGAAATGGGGGATAAAGTATTGGTGGCCTAGTGGTTAAAAACCGGAATCTCAAGTATGAATGTAATTTGTCTGCGTTATATGTACTTTCTAAGTATATCTGGGACACCAATGACTGATTTAAAGGTGAAGGAAAACATCTTGAGGAAACCTGGTCTTTAAGTCTGAAATCGCCAACCCGCATTGAGCAAGCGTGGTCATTACGCTCAATCCTGTAGCATTCAATGCCGCCAAAACACAGACGTGTCTTTTCACCGTCAAAAGGAGCCCATTCACCTTGGCTCCTACTTTTCGAAATGTATCCTTGGAATGTACCGACCGCCTTCAGCTTTACGAGTTGTGATTTCCTCGAACCTAAACTTTGGGCGGTTCATTGAGTGCAAGGCCAAGGTGGCTGTCAGGAAACTTGGTGTTATCGCAAAGGTCCGGCAGTACTTCACACCAGGGTGGCTTCTAACCTTGTACAAAGCGCATGTCCGTTCGTGTGTAGAGTACTGCAGCCACATTTGGGCTGGAGCTGCTAAATGACCCCTGGCCACTTTCGATTCAGTGGAGAGGCGAGCAAAGAGGCTGATTGGTGACCCTGATTTAACTCGAGACGGTCTCCAAAGCCTAGAGCACAGGCGTATAGTAGCCAGCCTTTCGGTGTTCTATAGGATGCATTTTGGGGAGTGTGCGAGGGAAATGCATCATTTAATTCCCCCATCTCCGTTCCACCATCGGCCGACCCGTCGTACAGCGAGTTTCCACCCTTACGTTGTTAACACCACTACGATCCGGAAGAAGCGTTTCGCCTCCTCCTATATACCGCGTACATCGAGGGACTGGAACAATTTGCCAGCGGCGGTGTTTCCGTCGGACTACAATTTGAGTGTCTTCAAGGCTAGAGTGAATATGCTCTTAATAAACTAATGCGCTTTACCATCAACGATTGCGTCAGTGCTTACCATCAGGCAGGATTGCAGTCAAGCGCTAGTTTATAATTTATAAAAAAAAATCTTTCTTTGTATGAGAGGAGACCAGCAGTGGGACGATAAAAGGTTGATAATGATGATAGATAGATAGGGATATGCTTGAGAGGCTCGTCGTTAAAATTTATAATAATAGCCAGACAGGTCATTTGATCAGGTAAAGCTACGCATTAAAAAAACAGTGAGATTTTTTATATCATATACATGTTTATTTATTTTAGTACTAGCGGCCGCCAGCGACTTCGTTCGCGTGGAGTTAGCTAAGCTCGGCTCCTATTCGTCGCAGTGTGATGTTATATAGCCTAAAGCCTTCCTGGATTAATGAACTATCCAATGCAAAAAGAATTTTTCAAATCGTGCCCGTAGTTCCTGAGATTATCGCGTTCAAACAAACAAACAAACTCTTTAGCTTTATATATTAGTATAGATTATGTATTTACTTTCTTTAGTATACTTAAGTATTTTTTTTAAATTTTATATTTCTAGTTGTAGACTTTAGTAAGTATATTCCCTTCTTGTTTTTACACACTATCTTCTACATTTCTGATTTAATTCTCCTTTCACAGGTCTGCTGGACCAAATTTCTTAAGAAACAAGCGGTACCTTTGTACTCGTATTTTAATTTCATAAAATTCTTACCAGTAAAACAGTCTTTTATATCTCGAGTTAATATTTTATTTCACATAAACCAACATGAGCACTTATGAACAGTCAAAAGCTAAGTGCATGCTTCCAAATGGTCGTTTCCCATAAAAAAGAGCCGATAAGAAACTCCTTAGACTCTTCATGCTTTTAAAAATAGTTGACTTTTACAATGTTTTCATATCACAGTGTGAATGCGCCATATAAAGGTTGATGATGATGATGAGGTGTTTGTTAATAAGAAATGCGGAAGACGGGTCTGAGCAGTTGGGTTGCGATGTGACCGGGTACGATGTGCCTAATGTTGTTGTGTCGGGATTTTGGTCGTGGAGGGTCTCCAGATCATCCTCTGGCGCAGCATCGTTGGTGGTGTTGTTGGGTTAAACATTGCATCACCTCGCTCAACTGCCGTCTTCCTTCCTATTCACTCAGTTTTTTTGAGTGAATAGGCTTAAGCTAGTGCGCTTTACCATCAACGATTGCATCACTGCTTACCATCAGGCGGGATTGCAGTCAAGCACTAGTTTATAGTTATTAAAAAAAAAATGCTCTACAGCTCTAAAGTTTACAAGGTCTACAAAGTCATCATCATCATCTCAGCGTTAATCCCAGTCGCATCCGTAGAAATGAAATGAAATTAAATCGTTTATTAAGCAAGTAGGATCACTGATCACTTTTACACGTCATGTTTATTTTTTTATTTTTTTTTAACTAGATGAAGCCGGCATTTCCTAACTGACTACCTCTGAGAAGAAATAGCCGAAACAAACTCAGGGATCATCGTCTTTTTTCAAGTCGAGACATTAAAAATTAAAATTTCTCGGTGGTAGGCCGTAATATCGGCTGCCGGCAGAAGTTACCACCTACCAGACAAAGTCTTTCCGCCAAGCGATTCGTCGTGTTCCGGCATGATGTCTGGTGAAGCCGTACGGAAGACGGGTCTGAGCAGTTGTATTGCGACGTCTGCCGGGTACGCAGGCGCGTGCGCTCCATAGAGGCATATAAGCACTGCATACCCTTATAATATTCTAATTCGGAACACTCAGATCATATTATAATATAATTTTTGTAAACAGTACATTTTGTTAAAACACTACAATAACACAGTAACACTGCCATCTTTTGGGGCTAGCGCAAACTAGCTAACAAACATTATAAATTATAATGCGCGCGTAACTAGCGCTTCGTAGCGTAAAGCGGCGTAGGCATGAACTAAATTTGCTTAAATGGAAGCGAGAATGATCGTGTATGTGAATAAAATTATTTGATTACATTCAGTTTTAAGGCCGAAAAGGCAGTGCCTACCGATAACCCGGTCAAGTTTAGAAGCTACCAAAAATTAATTAAATAGGCTTAATAAACTTGTGCGCTTTATCATCAACGATTGCATCACTGCTTACCATCAGGCGGGATTGCAGTCAAGCACTAGTTAATAATTATTTAAAAAATAATGTTTACAATAATTTACGTTATAATTACGCATGTTGCTTAATAACAATGCTTAACAGAGCGAGCAGCTCAGTCCCAAGCTTTTCTGTCTTCTAAATAATCTGTGATTTTATAATACCCCTTTTTGCAAAGTTTGGCCTTTATATGGTTTTTAAATCGTTTAATGGGTAAGTTTCAAATGTCCATGGGAAGCTTGTTGTAAATGTGTATACGAACCCATGAACGAGTTGCCTACTCTGTGGAGACGAGTGTGATGTACAGCAAGATTGTGTTTGTTCCTGGTATTTATATTATGAATATCGCTTATTTTCTTAAAATTCGGGATATTTTTATGAACATACATAAGATTTTCAAATATACAGTATGTTAAATAACAGAGGGCGTTCCCTTAAACTCGTTAATATATATCATTAATAGATTAAAATAAAAATATCAGCATAGAAAAATAAGCATAAAAAAATCCGAATAAAAAAAATTCTAATTGGAAATAAATTTGAAACCTCCTGTTTTAAATCAAAATAGTAGTCGTCATGTATAAATAAATTGCGACGTTGCCGTCTTTCATGTTCGCGTGTACAGTGTGTTTCTTTTACATGTCAATTTAAAATTTTTATTGAATATTTTCTTATTGGAATTTTTTTTTATTATTTTGTTTTCGTGTATGTATGCTATACTACTTCGGGTTAACAGGAACGCCCTCTGTTAGTTAACATACTGTATATTGTGAAGCTACAGTCAGAATGTTCACCTCTTTGAACTTTTCTCTAAGAGAATCTCTAGGACCAAGGTTGTAATAGCTCGAACAGCCCTCTTCTGTAAAACAAAGATGGTATTGATGTCCGCACAAGTTCCTCAGAGAAGAATCCCATAAATCATAAGACTATGAAAATAACATTTATTTTTATAAAATAAACAATTCTGGCTATATCCACATCAGTTATCTGTCTAATTTTCTTAACAGCAAAGGCGGCAGAACTGAGGCTACCCGACAGCTTCTCAATATCAGGACCCCATTGTAACTTGCCGTCAATAGTTAATCCAAGAAAAACTGTCGACTCTATAGGGATCGACTCTACTCCATTCAGTTGAACATTGGTACTTAGCTGCCTGACATTTGGCGTAGAAAATGTAATGACTTTAGTTTTTTTTTTTTTCATTTAAAAGAAGGTTATTTACATTAAACCAATGGACAACTTTAGAGAGTGCATTGTTAACTTCGTCAAAATTTGCTAACTGACGGTTGACTTTAAAAATAAGAGAAGTGTCATCCGCGAACAATACTATGTTGTGATTATCCCTCACGTGATGAGGTAAGTCATTAATATAAATTAAAAACAAGAATGGACCTAGAATTGAGCCCTACGGAACGCCCATGGTGACCACAGATCCTGCACATCTCTTGAAATTAACATCTACCCTCTGAATTCGATTATTCAGATAAAAAGTCAGAAGGCCGAGAGCTCTGTCCCTTAAACCATAATGGTACAGTTTCCTAATAAGAGTATCATGATGTACGCAATCAAAGGCCTTGGACAAATCACAAAAAATACCAAGAGTGTCTTGCAATTCCTCCCAGGCCCCAAATATGTTCTTTAGCAATGCCACGCCCGCATCTGTAGTTGAACGACCCTTTGTAAAACCAAATTGTTTCACGTGCAATAAATTGTGTAAGTTAAAGTGCCTCAACAACTGTTTCATAATTCATTTATAAAAAAAATTGCTCAAAGTTGGTAATATCGATAGTGGCCGAAAGTTCGTGGGATCAGTTGTGCTACCAGATTTGAACAGTGCAATTACTTTGCTAAGTTTCATCAAATCAGGAAATATACCAGATGTGACACAAGAATTAAAAACAATTGCTAAGAAAGGTGCGATAACTTTTTTTTTTTTTATAAATTATAAAACCAGCGCGCAATCCTGCCTGATGGTAAGCAGTGACGCAATCGTTGATGGTAAAGCGCACTAGTTTATTAAGAGCCTATTCACTCTAGCCTTGAAGACACTCAAATTGTAGTCCGACGGAAACACCGCCGCGGGCAAATTGTTCCAGTCCCTCGATGCGCGGCAAAGGAGGCGGCGCTTCGTCCGGATCGTAGTGGTGTTAACAACGTAAGGGTGAAACCAGCCGTACGACGGGTCGTCCGCTGGTGGAACGGAGATGGGGAATTAAATCATGCAATTCCCTCGCACACTCCCCGAAATGCATCCTATAGAACACCGAAAGGCTGGCTACTCTACGCCTGTGCTCTAGGCTTTGGAGACCAACTCGAGTTAGATCAGGGTCACCAATCAGCCTCTTTGCACGTCTCTCCACTGAATCCAAAGTGGCCAGGTGACACTTGGCAGCACCAGCCCAAATGTGGCTGCAGTACTCCACACACGAACGGACCTGTGCTTTGTATAACATTAGAAGCTGCCCAGGTGTGAAGTACTGCCGGACACACACAACATCACAACATCTGTTAATGAAGCTACAGTATATACTGACAAACCCCAATGATCGGCAGTTTTTTTACATCAAGATCCTTAAAAGATTCTATAATGTCTTTAGCAGTCACAAATGTAAATTCAAAGTGTTTGTCACATTCTGGAACACAGTCTTTTAGTATGGCGTAAGCAGAAGTGGAGGAAGAAGACCGCTTTTCAGCTTTGAAGTCTGGGGTCCGCTTTACCAGTCTAACTGCTGATTTTGGCTTCCGTGAAGCGACTGCCGTCTGACCTTCACAACCTGAAGTCGATATGTAAGCATTGCAGTTAAACCAGTTGATAGACTTTTGAGGGCTCCAACTACCCGTAAAGACTGCCACTAGATGTTCTTATAGCAACCGGGACCAACGGCTTAACGTGCTTTCCGAACCACGACAGACCAGTGCAAATATTCACATTTTTGCATACAAATATTTGCACTGTGCGGGGATCGAACCCGCGCCTCTTTGCGCAATGGCCGCGTTCGCTACCGCTACGCCACAGAGGCTATCCAAGGTCTACAAGTTCAAGATAAATTATTAAAATTCATTAAAATCTAGTGACATGGTTGTTGAAAGTTGGATTGTCTATATATTATGTTAAATAATATAAAGGTTGTGTCAAATAAGTATCGTAATGCTTATTCAAAAATGAATGCAAATAAATGTATGTACCTACTCTACATAACATTTTCCGCTGGAAATTTACGATTAGGGAAAATTTAAGTAAAGTTGCCTGAAAGGGACTGGAAAATACAATTTCGCAGATTCATACATCTCCATATGAAGATGTAAATGAAGACTCTGAGTAAATAGGGAGGAAGTGAAGAAACTGTAAATAGGAAGGAAAACTGCAGTTCAGCTAGGTGATGCATTGTTAAACCCGACAACACGACCATGCGCCAAAGGGAGATTGATCTGGAGACCCTCTACGACCAAACTACTGACACAACAACATTTGGCGCATCGTACCCGGCACACATCGCAACACAGCTGCTCAGACCCGTCCTCCGTACGGCATCGCCGAACTTGACGGCAAGGATCTAGTAAATTGTACCTATATTACATTAAAGTATATAGTACAAAGGTTATTTCAAATTTATGTGTTACAAACGTATGATAATTTATAGAAGCAGCATCTGTTTCCAACAAAAAAATAAAGCCCTCCTAACGAAATTACAGTCCAAAAAACACTAATGTTATATTAAAAACATTCTTACATCTTGAAACGATATTACAAACTGTAATATAACTGCCTACGTCACAGCGGTGTTTTGGCAGCATTTCATATTCACCTGTTGCTCTATATGAGTGTGTCAGCAGATATGTTTATGTAACTGTTTAATTTTATATTAACGCCTGTGAAATTATGCTATGTTAGCGAATAATAAATTAAATGTTCTTTTTTATGTGGGTTTTTTGATGGCCTGTTGAATGTGCGAATAGGAATTTTGTGACAGCATTTTTTTTTGAGTGACCTTCAAATATGGAATATTCACGAGAAATTACAATTTGACATAAGTTTTAGACATTCAACGGACTTCTTCTTATAGAAACAAGCGATTTGGTTCACAGATTTTTAAGACTTCGAGATTTCAATACCTTCACATTTTTTTTTTTTAAATTACGTATTAAAAAGGTAAAGACGAGACTTTCTTACTAAGATTTGAATAACGTAACATAATCAGCCAATAATGTTCCCACTCCTGGAACACAGGCCTCCTCTCGGTCAGGCCCAATGCGGGTTGATAGATGTCAATTGTCTTCGAAGTTTTGCCTTTAGGACATGCTGGTTTCCTCACGATGTGTTCCTTCACCGTTTTGAGAGCAGTGGTGATGAAAATATTGACACAAATTAAAGCGCTAGGCTATCACTGCTCCATGTTATAGATTTGATGATATGAATGCCTGTCGTTAACTAAGCTGCCGCTCATAAACCATGATAAATACTTTTTTTCAATAATAATTTTTTAATAATAAATAACTAGTGCTTGACTGCAATCCCGCCTGATGGTAAGCAGCGATGCAACCGTTGATGGTAAAGCGCACTAGTTTATTAAGTCTAGTCAATTAAAAAATTTAGGAATAGGAAGGATGACGGCAGTTGAGCGAGGTGATGCAATGTTAAACCCAAGACCAACACGACCAAACGATGCTGCGCTAGACTAGACGACTAGATTGATCTGGAGACTCTCCGCGACCAAACTCCCGGCACATCAACATTTGGCGCATCGTACCTGCCACACATCGCAACACAACTGCTCAGATCCGTCCTCCGTACGGCATAACCAGACATCATGCCGGAACACGACGAATCGCTTGGCGGCAAGACTTTTTCTGGTGGGTGGTAACTTCTGCCGGCAGCCGATGTTATGGCCTACCACCGAGCCTACCTCCAATATTTTTAAATAAAACAACATGACCCAGCCTTAATTCTATTTTTTTCAACAAAAGAAAAATAAACACTCTATAGAAAAGCTAACTACTTCAGTCGACACGAAATTTACTCAAAAATATCTTTTTATCTACGTCGCTTTTCTCTCGATACTCACTAAACTTTTCACAAAAAATGTGCGATATTTTTTCTTCCATGACATAAAAGAATGCCTCTAAGTTACACAAGATGTGAAAGGGACCTTGAAATTTTTTTCACTTCACGACACATTTAGCAAAGAAAAATGCGTAATTTCAGAGACGGCCGTAATTGAACTCTGCAGACATGGGTACCGTAATGCACGTTCAGACGCGTTCCACCTAGTCGGGGAGATAGGAACATTTTTGGTAATGATTTCGTTAGAGTATTTTTAAATGTACAGTATTTTTTTTTACTATAATTAGGGATTCGGATGACCTAAGAAACGATAGATGGAATGTGTGAATGATGAAAGTTTAAGAAGGGAGTGACTAGGGAGATGACATCTAATAGAGAAGTATGGAATCACACAGCTTCCGTGGCGTAGCAAAGACTGAGAATGACTGAGAAGATGAATGCACTGGTCTGGTCGTGCCCCGGAAAGAATGTTAAGCCGTTGGTCCCGGTTGCCCTAATATCTAATGACAGAAAGGTTGTTGGAGCCCTCAAACGTCCAACAATTGGTCTAACTGCAGTGCTTCGATATCGCCTTTGGGTTGCGAGGGTCAGACGGCAGTCGCTTTACGGAAACTATCGCCAAAATCAGCAGTTAGACTGGTAATGCGGACCCCAGACTCCAAAGAAGAAAAAGCTTCGGTTGTAACTGGGATTAACGCTGATATGGTGATGATAACGATTATATTTTACCAGCATTAAAACAAAGCAATTGGATGAGAGAAATATATGGAATATAAAGACATGTTGTGCCGATTTTAAAATAATTGAGATAAGGGCAGCAGAACGATATTTTATTTTCTACTCAATTTATAATTACTTTGTTTATATTTTGTGACGGCATAGTGAAGGCTATAGATAGGTGTTTCAGGCAACTTGTTTTCAAGCAACTACTCACCAGACAAACTCTTGCCGTCAAGCGATCCGTCATGTTCCGGCATGATGTCTGGTGAAGTCGTACGGAGAATAGGTCTGAGCAGTTGTTTTGCGATGTGTGCCTAGTGCGATGTGCCAAATGTAGTCGTGTCAGGAGTTTGGTCGTGTTGTTGGTTTTAACTTTACATCACCTCGCTCAACTGCTGTTTGTTGACGTGACGTTTTCTTTCCTATTCACTCAGATTCTTTGAGTGAATAGGCTTTTAATAAACTATCGCGTTTTACCATTAACGATTACATCACTGCTTACCATCAGGCGGGATTGCGGTCCAGCACTAGTTTAAATATATACTAATATATAAAGCTGAAGAGTTTGTTTGTTTGTGCGCGCTAATCTCAGGAACTACTGGTCCGATTTGAAAAATTATTTTTGCGCTGGATAGCCCATTAATCCAGGAAGGCTTTAGGCTATATAACATCACGCTGTGACCAATAGAAGCGGAGCATAACTGACTCTACGCGAACGAAGTCGCTGGCGGCCGCTAGTGAAATTATAAAAAGAAACAGTATGGAAGACCAAAAAATCGTGTTGCGGTGCAAATTGCTTTCAAAGTCCAGCAAAGGATTGGTCAGCTAAGTTTATTGACAGATTGATATATGGCGCTTGCAATAGGTAGTTGTAGATAGATTTAATTTTACATAATGTTCTTACGAAAACTGAGTACCTAATGTGTTTGTTATCTGTTACTTAAAACCAGTTTAGGATTCCTAAAAAAATGACTACTGTAATAAAAACCTAGTCTACTTTATGATTCCAAACTTTCATCCTTATCAAGTGAACCTTTTAAATCCTTTAAATATCAACACAAAAATATATCTTGGATAAAGTTTGAAATCTGAGTCTATCGGGTTATTCCAAGCTAAGGTAACAAGGGAAAACATTTTATTTAAACATTTATAAAAAGGTCCCTTTTAACAATTTACAAGTCCAGCCGCTATCGTAAATCACTCAACGTGTAGTACCTAAGTAAAATTTATTACAGGGAATTTACACGGCACAGGATTCTTAGTGCGTTTGCCCATTACCTCCGTCACCGGAAAGTTACTAAAAATAAGACTATTCTTACTAATATATATTCTTATCATCTACATATAGCCATCGAACTCTGTGATATAGTATCTATGTTATGCTATGCTGGCAAAGGAGGAGGCGGAGCGAGTGAAGGAGCAGGAATCCCAGCGCCCTCATGCCTTTAGTCGTAGCAGAAAACGTCCTGGTCGGGAGACAACATCGAACTCCCGGCCATCATTGGCGCGGGATTGCGGTAAGGACCAGGCCCGAATCGACGGCGCGAGGTGTTTCACGCACGCCTCAAAGAGATGTCAGCTCGTCGTCGTGACGGGGTCCACGAAGACCGATGCCTCCTCGGTCAGGGTCGCGGGTTGGTTAAAAAAGAAACCGTGGCCCTGGCGCACAGGCAAGTGAAGGAATACGGGTGGATTTTAGTGAGTGAAAGTCTGACAAAAACTTCCGCTGCACCTAGAGCGGGGGAGGTCATTTCCCATTCAAAATAAAAAAAGGTAAACCAAAATCCGGGTGAACGAAACTTTATGGCAGCAGTGTGTAAAATGATCAAACGTGTTTTGTATTGCTGGCACATCAGCCCGTAACAATCTCCAAACTTTGGCAGCCGGGATGAAGGCGCTCGGGTGATAGACTTGCCGGTACGGTAAACACGCCAACATAAATGTATATCGTTGCTCCTGCACGATCATCTTGTGCTCGGTGCCGCCAGTGACGGTTGCGGTGGACAAACGCACTTAGGATGGCCTGTTCTTGAAACTAATAAATAACATTATAAACACTCAAAAATAATACAGATAAATCAATCTTAGTGTTTCGTACCAGAATTCCAGTTATCTTTTAATAACTCTCAAATATTTACTCAATTTAACAGGGCCTTACCCACAGCTCTAAAATATATAGATAATTACGTTTTAGCTGCTTAAATTTACTCTTAGGATTAATTTAAATATCTAATAGGTAAGTTGTATATACATTTTTTTGTATCTAATACAAATGAGGGGCTTTTTTTCAGGTGAAAAAATACCAAATTAATGACCACCCCCACTCTGGGCGGACTGGAAGGGTGTGTCAGACTGACACAAGACTTACTGGCCCGTGTTCCTTCACCTGCCTATGCACCAGGGGCCACGGTATCTCTTTCGAAAAACTCGCGGCCTTGGCAGAAATAAGAGGCTCGTGGCTACATTGCATAAAATAAGGGACTCGTGGCTACATAATAAAAAAGAAGGGGCTCATGGCTACATAATAAAAAATAAGGGGCTCGTGGCTACGTAATAAAAAATAAGGGGATCGTGGCTACATAATAAAAAATAAGGGGCTCATGGCTACATAATAAAAATAAAGGACTCGTGGCTACAAAATAACGGGGCTCGTAGCCACAAAATAAAAATAAGGGGCTCGTGGCTACATAATAAAAAATAAGGGCTTATGGCTACAAAACAAAAAATAAGGGCTCATGGCTACATTATAAAAAATAAAGGCTAGTGGCTACATAATAAAAATAAGGGCCTCATGGCTACATAATAAAAAATAAGGGCTTGTGGATACATAATAAAAAATAAAGGGCTCGTGGCTACATAATAAAAAATAAGGGCTCTTGGCTACATAATAAAAAATAAGGGGCTCATGGCTACATAATAAAAAATAAGGGCTTATGGCTACATAACAAAAAATAAGGGCTCATAGCTACATTATAACAAATAAGGGGCTCGTGACTACATAATAAAAAAAGGGGCCCGTGGCTACATAATAAAAAATAAGGAGCTCGTGACTACATAATTATAGCTACAGACGTCAATCGAAGGCTCAGAGTCACACAAAGGGCAATGGAAAGAGCTATGCTCGGAGTTTCCCTGCGTGATTGAATCAGAAATGAGGAGATCCACAGAAGAACCACAGTCACCCACATGGCTCTGCGAGTCGCTAAAATTAAGTTGCAGTGGGCAGGGCACATTGTACGTAGAACCGATGGCCGATGGAGCAGTAAAGTTCTGGAGTGACGGCCACGTACCGGAAGACGCAGCGTAGGGAGGCTCCCAACAAGGTGGACCGATGACCTGGTGAAGGTCGCGGGAAGCCGATGGATGAGGGCAGCACAAGACCGGTCATAGTGGAAAGCATTGGGGAGGTTTTTGCCCAGCAGTGGACATATATAGGTTAAAGAAGAAGAAGAAGACGTCAATCGATCAGGAAAAGCAGCTCTTGCCGCGGTTGGTCTGTTGATCGATGGTCACCGATCCACAGACCAACCGCGGCAATTTAATCAGTCAATTCACATAGCGGGACCACTGTGTCTTAGATTACAATTCATTAATTTTTGACAGTCGTTCCGAGTTGTCAAAAGCCCGAAATCTGACAACCAGTCTTACAGAGGGGTATCTTACCCAGTTATTCACTCACAATCAATCTCACACCACAGGATGCTAAAGATCGCGCGAAATGGAGGAAATTGAGTAAGAAAGCGGAGCCTGGGCTCCAACGCGAAAATCGCGGATGTAACCGAGATAAACGCTGAGATGATGATGATCATATTACCCAGTTACTGGGTTGTAGAGGTCAGATAGGCAGTCACTCCATGTAAGATAATACACCTGAATCCAGTTAGACTGGATGCCGCCTACCCAACATGGTTGCGAAAAGGCTAGGCAGATGATACCTAATACAAATAATTAACACATGTAAATGATTTTTGTACAATAATTAGTAAAAAAAAAAAACCGAGGATCCGGCCTCCTCGACTAACGTGACCTTTGTTTTTACAACCTAAGGAAGGCAGGTAAATTGAAGTAGGTACCTTCGCAACGGCAGTTTGCTAACACTGTCACTCTGAAATAGAGGTTAATTTTTTCAGTTCAAAATAAAAATCGGACGATAACCTCTAGAGAATTTTATGTTCCTGAAAAAGTTTGGGATACACTTTGATAAAAACTTTAATTTCACTTAAAAAATTCTGTATCAAAATGTAAATACGTACTTGTAGTTTAGACAAAAACATTATTACCAAAGTTTCGCTTGAAAGTATCCTCCATCTCCGATCCACTATCGGACGACCCGTCGTAGGGCGTGTTTCTACCCTTATGATGATACACCACTACGATCCGGACGAAGCGTTTCGCCTCCTCTTTTATACCGCGTACATCGGGGGATTGGAACAATTTGCCAATTTAAGTGTCTTAAAGTCTAGAGTGAATAGTCTCTCAATAAACTAGCGCGCTTTACCATTAACGATTGCATCACTGCTTACCATCAGGCGGGATTGCTGTCAAGCACTAGTATATAATTTATAAAAAAAAAAAGAAAAACTCTCCTCGTTCTGAGGGGTAGTTCTAGTAGATTTAAGAACGTCCACAGTCCATTTTCAGTTTCAATATTTCCTGTATTTTGTCAAGTTTTGACAATGGGCTGTCGCCGAGATGAGACTGCAACTAGATTTTACATGTTTAGAAATAGGAAAATTGGCCCTTTGATTTCTACTTTAAAAATGGGCGTTGAATAAGTATCAGCTGCATCCTCTTCAAAGAAAGAACAAACCGGCCATGTGTAAGTCTGAATCAGTACAAAGAATTCCGTAAAATTATCTATAAAATTCACATCATCGTCACCATCATCTCCTTCATCTCCACGTTAATCCCAGCCACATCTGAAGCTTTTTCAGGTTTGGATTCTGGGGTTCGCTTTACCAGTCTATCTGTTGATTTTAGCTAAACGAACCGACAGACATCTGAGCTACACAACCCGAAGGCGACATCGAAGCATTGCAATTAGACCAATTATTGGACATTTTGAGGCCAAACCAACAACCCGTAACGACTGCCATTAGGTGTTCGTATGGTAACCAGGACCAAGTGATTAACGTGCTCTCCGAGGCACGACCAGATCAGTGCAAATATTCATGTATACAAATATTTGCACTGTGCGGGGATCGAACCCGCGCCTCCTTGTGCAGCGGTCGCGGTCGCTACCGCTACGCCAGGGAGGCTGTCAATCACATTTAATGTATGGAAGTAATAGACACGCTTTCTCGGTAATTTGGGTTCTTTTGCTCATTATTTCTTTTCTGATTTTATGCTTAAAAGATACTCGAAGCATAGCCCGCTGACGTCGTGGGGCCTTACGCGCTTCGAGCTCACTTTGCCGAAACAGCTCTAGAATGAAGCACAAGAGTAAAACAGGTACCCACAGAAATTTATGAAAATCTTCCCGTCTATGGCTTAACTTTATTTTCCATCTGAAGAGAAAATTGACAGGAACAGAGCTACCACTTAATTTTTGTCTTCGCTGACCGGCTTGGAGACTCACAAGAATAAATATGGCTAGGAAGCTAGGATTCGGGGCTAGGAAGTTTTCCAGTCAGTGGTCGTAGATATTGAGCCTCTTCCAAGCTTCGGGAATGTTCTGAAACCCGTGAAATACCTCTCCACTCCTCATAAGCCCCCTTGTTGTAGGTCACTACATAGTAGTGTACCCATCATAGAATTTGCAAGCCCCTTGCCTGTATATATTGATGACCTGTTCACTTAAGCTTCCTAAACCCAAAATTCAAATGTACATAATATATTTTTCCTTATCCTGTAATAGTCCAACACTAACGATTAGTTAGAATAAAAGCAAAGAATAATCATTTATTGAGGCATTATTAGCATTATGAAACAGCCTGACCAAAAGGTTTACCACCGACAAATCCAAACATGGGACCGCTCTTCTTAATTCGTATTTAAATATTGACCCAAAACCTATACATATTTCAAACGATATTAGCTACCCTATATGTAAAACAGTTCCATTTACATACACAATTAATTATTAAACAAACAGTAATTAGATTCCTGAAGTACAACACTAGTTTGAAACTCACCGCCTGCTTAATTCTCAAAGGAGTTCTGATATCGAATTTCAGGGCGATGAATAAACAGTATGAGCCTACGTGTTTAGTAAGGTAATCGTATTATTGTGCTACTCTCATGCTTATAACCGTATCATTTTGACTACATCTTTTCAGTACGGATATAGGAAGGGTCAGATATAATAATAATAAGCCTCTCGACCGATTTCCGTCACCATGGCCAATATCAATAGTAGCCAGGTAGGTACGCAGGAGATATTATAATGTAGAAGTGTGTGCTTATTTATATTAGCGTAAAAGCATTTTGTATATGATAGGTAATAGGGATGTTGCCTGGGTAATAAAAAAATATTCTATTTAGTCCGTCATTCAGATTATAGAAAAATATTGGATACGTTATTTTACGTATATTTTGTTTTATCAAATCAGTAAAAATTTACAAATATAAAAGATCAGGAGTGGTGGCTGGTGACGTCACTGCTCGCTAAAGAGTATAGCGTGCAGTGACGTCAGACGAGTTTTAAACGCACTGTGTTGTCTTAATTTTGTGTTTATATGAAAAAAGAAATAATACGTGTCTGGTGTTTTTTGGAAATCTGACTGACGGACTAATTAGTTTTTTTAGTCAACCACCCTAATGTAATTTAAAATATATTATCTATACTAATATTATAAATGCGAAAGTAACTCTGTCTGTCTGTTACGCTTTCCCGTCTAAACCTCTCAACCGATTTTGATCAAATTTGTCACAGGCAATCTTTAGACCCTGAGAAAGAACATAGGCTACCTTTTATCATTTTGCATGATATATCTTGTATGTCATTATGTTATAAAATAAATAAATATTTTTTATATATTCATATGAGACGTCAATCCTACTTGATCGGGTAGAATTTGGGCACAGGACCAACGGAGGTTAAGCCTCCAGCTTAGAAATTCATAATGTAAAATCCACATATAATATCATGGACATTAAATAAAGTGACCAGAATAACTGTCATACCAAATTAATAATATGTTTGAAACGGCAAATGTGATGATAATGGAAATGTTTGACTCAAGCTTTATAAATCGGAATAGGTACGCTTAGTAAAACCCTACCGTATTACTAATGCTTTTAAACAATTCCAACGTCCAAATAGAAAATTAGCTTCTATCCTTTTTTTTAATGAAATAGAAATAACAATATGCACTGAGCTTGAATTTATTTCATTTTTGAACTTAGAGGAAACTAGTCCCTAGTTTCCTCTAAGCTAAATCACAAATGGGATTGAAACTCCCTGTTTATCGACCTACATTTCAATCCACGCGAACCACAGTTCTACCTTCATTGAACTAACAATATAAATGAACCGTCTGTTAGTTAGTTAATCACGTCTTGGAGGAGAGGAGCTCGATTCATCCTCGGTGGAAATTAATTGCGATTCTATGCAGCTGTGTAGCTTAGTTACACGTATTGTGACAGTTGCTATAATCATAGTTAGATGTTCTCTATTGCAGGAAGATAAAGTGAAGCTTAATTAGCTGGCAAGTTACCTTATAAGCAGTTGTAGAGCGCTTTTGTAAAGGAGGAAGTAGGTAGTCCTCAGGAAAACCATGATAACGATTTTGAGAGTTGTAAAAAGTGCGTTTAAAGTGCTGATAAATATGATTTTGAATGGTTTCATTTTACTTTCCTCCCATACACAGAAGGATTGAGCGTAATCACCACTTGCTAAATGCAGATTGGCGATTTCAGTCTTAATTTAGTTTCCTTCACCTTATAATCAATCATTGGTATCGAAGATATACTCATCTCATTCTCTGTGTGAGAGGAGACTTGTGCCCAGCAGTGGGACGATAAAAAAGTCGATGATGATGATAATGAATTTTACTTTCTTGCCTTTTGGACAGTATGAAGAAATCCTTAATGAATATTTGTTATTTTTATGGTGACACAATGGAGTCTTAGTGGTAGAAACCCTATTACTAAGACCTTAATGTGTCACCAGACTTTTCGTCATCCCTTTTGGGTACGGAACTCTAAAATAAGAGCGGGAGTACAAGTATTAATTTACAAAGTGGAGTAGGCAGTTAAAACTAAGCACCGATGCCTTTCTTTTCGTCATCCCTTTTGGGTACGGAACTCTAAAATAAGAGCGGGAGTACAAGTATTAATTTACAAAGTGGAGTAGGCAGTTAAAACTAAGCACCGACGCCTTTCTTTTCGTCATCCCTTTTGGGTACGGTACTCTAAAATAAGAGCGGGAGTACAAGTATTAATTTACAAAGTGGAGTAGGCAGTTAAAACTAAGCACCGATGCCTTTCTTTTCGTCATCCCTTTTGGGTACGGAACTCTAAAATAAGAGCGGGAGTACAAGTATTAATTTACAAAGTGGAGTAGGCAGTTAAAACTAAGCACCGATGCCTTTCTTTTCGTCATCCCTTTTGGGTACGGAACTCTAAAATAAGAGCGGGAGTACAAGTATTAATTTACAAAGTGGAGTAGGCAGTTAAAACTCAGCACCGATGCCTTTCTTTAGTAAAAAAATATTTAGTAGATGTGTTGTAACTTTTTGCTTCAACAAATTAAACTCTATGTAGTTCGGTGGTAGGCCATAACATCGGCTGTCGGCAGAAGTTACCACCCACCAGACAAAGCCTTGCCGCCAAGCGATTCGTCGTGTTCCGGCATGATATCTGGTGAAGCCGTACGGAGGACGGGTCTGAGCAGTTGTGTTGCGATGTGTGCCGGGTACGATGCGTCAAATGTTGTTGTGTCTGGAGTTTGGTCGTGGAGGGTCTCCACATTTATCTCCCTCTGGCGCAGCATCGTTGGTCGTGTTCTTGAGCTTAATGTTGTACCACCTCGCTCAACTGCCGTCTTCCTTCCTATTCACTAAGTTTTTTTTAAGTGATTGGGCTTAATAAACTAGCGCGCTTTACCATCAAAGATTGCGTCACTGCTTACCATCAGGCGGGATTGCAGGCAAGCGCTAGTTTATAATTATTAACATAAAATAAAATAAATAGTTAACAAAACGATGTTTATAACTTAGTTGGTGACCACCACTTCATTAGTGTTTCTTTAAAGTAATGCCAACATAATTTAGAATAATCCTTAAAGTGACAAGACACAAATGAAACTTAACTTAATTTTATTGAAATAAGGTTGAATTTTCATTGCTTGTGGGAGCTACATAGATTATTCTAGTTTGGTGTTTGGGTGAAAGTTACAAAATGGAGTGTGTGAAACATTTTCAAGGAAATTGAATTAGGTTGAATACAGTTTATTCTTTGATGTTGCTTTCTGAGCCTGGAGTTTTGTATTTTATTTATCATTCTGGCAACGAAGTATTCCAAGTTACCTGAAGACAAAAAAATAAAACAGTAAGCAAATCTTTTTGTTCAAAATTTCGTAAACATGAAGATGTTGCTTCAATTTTTTTTTTAGTTGCGTGATTCAGAATATTTTTTCGAGTTAATGAGGTAGAATGCAACGGTAATTTCAGTAGCAATGGGATTCATTTTGACAGTACAATAACATTCATTGCGTTATTTACGTTACACATTTTTCGAATATAATATCTCATTCTCAGCCTATAGAGGTCGACCGATGGACAAAGGCCTTCCTCTATACTTTACATAATGATCGGTCTTGTGCTGCCCTCATCTCTCTCCTCTCTCTCTCATTTGGGACCTTTACCAGGTCATCAGTCCGTCTTGTTAGGGGCTTCCCTACGCTGCGTCTTCTGGTACGTGGCGGCCACAACAGAACCTTACTGCCCTATCGGCCATCGATTCTACGTACAATTTTTCCCGCCTCGTGACATTTAATTTTAGCGACTCGGAAGAGCTAAATCGGTGACTTTGGTTCTTCTGCGGATCTCCTCATTTCTGATTCGATCGCGCAGAGAAACTCCGAACATCGTCAAAACCACGCGTCACGTGGTCGCATCACTCATATAATACTGTCCAAAATCGAGTTGTCACTTTTTAAAAATGACCAAATTTTGGGGAAGTTGTAATTTATTCGTGAAAAAAGAAGATTAGTATTGTTACTATGACGGTTATGTAAAATTTCATATTTTATTTGGTCATGTGTATACCTAACCTTTATTAGACTTTTGGATCGGACGGGGTTTTCTTTACATATTGGGGTATTCTTTATATATAATAACAGCCAGTTTCATCGATCAGGTAAGCTACGCTTGCCGCGGTTGATCTATGGATGAGTGACCATATTTACATACCTCCGTCCCTCTGTGCTGCACGTTAAGCCGCTGGTCCCGGTTGTCATCCGTAGGTCTTTAACAGTCGTTACAGGTTATCAAAAGCCTGCAACCAGCCTTATCGAGGGGTATCGTAATACCTAATACCTGGGTTGTGGAATAGGGATGTTTCCTGGGTAAAAAAAAATGATTCTATTTAGTCCGTCATTCAGATTATATAAAAATATTGGATACGTATATTTTGTTTTATCAAATCAATAAAATTTTACAAATATAAAAGGCATCAAAGATAAGAAGTGGTGGCTGGTGACATCACTCCTCGCTAAAAAGTGTAGCGTGCAGTGACGTCACATGAATTTTCAATGCACTGTGTCGTCTTCATTTTTTGATTATGTGAAAATAAAAAATACGTGTCTAGTATTTCTTGGAAATGTGACTGACGGACTAATTAGTTTTTTTAGTTAACTACCCTATTGTTGGTTGTCAGGTAGGCAGTCGCTCCACGTAAAACATCCAAAGCCTGGAGCACAGGCGAAGAGTAGGCAGCCTGTTGGTGTTCTGTAGGATACATTTTGGAGAGAGTGTGAAGGAATTGCATGATTTAATTCCCCCATTTCTATTCCATCATTGGACGACCCGTCGTACGGCGAGTTTCCACCCTTACGTTGTTAACACCACAACGATCCGAACGAAGCGTTTCACCTCGTCTTTTCTACCCCGTACCACGAGGGACTGGCACAATTTGCCAGCGGCGGTGTATTCGTCGGACTACAATTTCAGTGCCTTCCTGACTAGAGTGAATAGGCTCTTAATAAACTAGCGCGATTTATCGTCAACGATTGCATCACTGCTTACCATTAGTCGGGATTGCAGTCAAGCACTAACTAGTTTATAATTTATATTTAAAAAAAAATACTGGTTTCCAGCTACCAGGACCCTAACATAGTTGGGAAAAGGTTTAGGCAGCTGATTAGCCATTTGTTGCAGTTATACCGGAAAACCTAGCATTGGGAGGACATGGTGGATCGACGACGTTGTTGAAGCTGCAGGCACTCTTGGGGTTCAAGAAGCCAAAACTGGTCGAAATGGAGGTGTTTGGGGAGGCATGTTTCCAGCAGCGGACGTCTTTTGACTGAAATAATTGTAACTTATAGATGTTAGGGATTTCGCTAGGGCTAAAGCTCCTCTTTTTTCACTTTTCTCTGTTCAGAGCTGCTGCTAGGCTACAACGTTCCTATTTTTTGTCTGCCTCTCTCTGTCCAGATTTAACAAGAACCACTATTTATCATTGATCAAAATTTGTTTCATTTCGTTCTAATAAGAAAAATCCATAAGTAACTTTAGGTATCAAGCAATCACGCTACCTGTAGAAAAAAAAAACTGTTTTGAGGAATATTTATTATTTAACATTGTTTATAGCAGCAACAGAAACATTTATGTGATAATTAAATATGTCCAGTTATCATGATCCAAGAGGTAACTCTTTTAATTAATTTCAGTCTGTTGACAATGGACTCTCTTGGTCCTGCTTTTATCTTTTGGGTACGGAATCCTAAAAGCACCTTAATTAAAATAGTTTATCCTACAATCAGTCACCATAACACCGAAATACTTCAAAGAGCCTGACGTGATTTCACCAACAAATTCCAGTTCAAATTGAAAGCGAGAAAATTGGCAAAGCTTAAACCACTGGTCACCGACGGACTCATTATCGGCCAGTGTAGAGCAGCTTGAGAGACTCTAATCTACTGTCTCGCGCTAGCCTCTGCGCTGCGACTGATTAAAAGCTGTTTTAGATTTTGCGACAACAGCGAAAATTTAGGTGAAGTGGTGGTTAGAAAGCAGAGGAATCAAATGAGGTAACTTTTGTTTTGTTTCTCCTATTCTCTATAATTACAAATTAGTGCTTTACCGCAATTCGTCCTGATAGTCAGCAGTGACGCAATGGTTGATGGTAAAGCACGCTAGTTTATAAAGAGCCTAGTCACTGAAATAAAAAAATAAGGGAACAGGAAGACGGCAGTTGAGCGAGGTGATGCAATGTTAAACCCAACAACACGACCAACGATGCTGCGCCAGAGGGAGATAGAACTGGAGCCCCTCCACGACCAAACACAACACCATTTGCCGCATCGTACCCGGCCGGCACACATCGCAGCACAACTGCTCGGACCCGTCATCAACCTGAAGGTTTGTTAGTGTCTCTATTCCAATTTTTTTTTTTATATTATAAACTAGCGCTTGACCGCAATCCTGCCTGATGGTAAGCAGTGACGCAATCATTGATGGTAAAGCGCACTAGTTTATTAAGAGCCTATTCACTCTAGCCTTGAAGACACTCAAATTGTAGTCCGACGGAAACACCGCCGCTGGCAAATTATTCCAGTCCCTCGATGTACGCGGTATAAAGGAGGAGGCGAAACGCTTCGTCCGGATCGTAGTGGTATTAACAACGTAAGGGTGGAAACCAGCCGTACGACGGGTCGTCCGCTGGTGGAACGGAGATGGGGGAATTAATTCATGCAATTCTATCGCACACTCCCCGAAATGCATCCTATAGAACACCGAAAGGCTGGCTACTCTACGCCTGTGCTCTAGGCTTTGGAGACCAACTCGAGTTAGATCAGGGTCACCAATCAGCCTCTTTGCACGTCTCTCCACTGAATCCAAAGTGGCCAGGTGACACTTGGCAGCAGCAGCCCACCACCAGCCACCTTGTGGCTAAGCTGTACCTACTGAATAGCCGGTGACCTGCGCGGCCATCGGTCTGGTTACTTATAAAGGTCAACCAACAACTTATGTGTACACAACCTTATTTTTTTGTTTATGCGAAACCTTAATATAGTTTGTTCAGAATAAGCAACTGAATCGATTCCAATAATTTTTACACCATGTTATATTTTTTTTCCTAAAATACGTTTAGAAATTGTTGCAGGGTGTAGCGAGCACCCA
This sequence comes from Sesamia nonagrioides, assembly GCA_017933935.1. NCBI lineage: Eukaryota > Metazoa > Arthropoda > Insecta > Lepidoptera > Noctuidae > Sesamia > Sesamia nonagrioides. The sequence continues at coordinate 519,259 of JADWQK010001392.1, read as the reverse complement.
ACGCAGCTTACGATAGATCATAGCTCAGCTGACGCCAGAGGTCAACGCACCGTTCGCCCGCCCGAGCGGAGCGTGGACCATATTTTTGTTGGGACAACCAAGTAGGATAACAAGCTCATAACTTTGTGGTTTTTCATGATATCGTTTTGAATTTTTGTACATAGATTCTTTATTTAAAAATACTGAAGACGAGTTTCGGGTTTCGCAGAAAAAAAATTGTATAAAATATCAAATAACAATTGATAATAGTTTGGCCTTATTCGATTGTCAATATCAGGTCAAACTCTTTGTCAGGCACAGGTGGATGGGTGACAATAGTTATATACCAAGACCCGGCGTGCCTCGAAGAGCACGTTAGACTATTGCTGATGGCTGTCATTCCTTACTCTTTCACAGTTTCATACCTTCAACTCTTAAGAAGACTCTTAAGAAGTGAGTCGCTGGTGCGCCGAGTGCGGGGGAGCGCAAACAGCTTGTTGGTTGCGCTTGCGGTAAGGTTTGATTGTTTCATCATCTTCCACTGTTGTTATATTTGAATTTGAAGGGTTTCATCATCATCATCAACCTTTTTTTCATCGTCCCACTGCTGGGTATAGGTCTCCTCTCATACCTCTGTATGAGAGGAGACCTATACCTAGCAGTGTAGCAGTGGTGGTAAGGATTGAGCGTAATCACCACGCTTGCTCAATGCGGGGTGGCGATTTCAGACTTAAAGTCCAGGTTTCCTCACGATGTTTTCCTTCACCTTTTGATCAGTCATTTATGTCCAAGATATAGTTAGAAAGTACATATAACTTAGAAAAGTTACATTGGTACTGGCCTGACTTGGAATTGAACCCGCACACTCATACTTGAGAGGCTGGTGGTTTAACCAACAGGCCACCACGACTGCCTTACCTTGCCTTACCTTGCCTTTGGACGGTTTAAATTACAAGAATTAGCCTTCAAATAAGACGTTACTTCCGAAAAAATAGTTTAAAATTTATAATAATTATGTATGTTGTACACGTAACATTATTATTTGTTAGATTTACTGTAGGAAGTATGGTCCATTCGATTGACATTCTCTAATCAACTCTGGTCAGCTTCAGGGATCGGTAAATATGGTTTTATACGTCACGACTTTACAGAATCTTTTACTTTAAACCCTTGTTTAATATTTTTGACAAAATATGTCGTGTTAGACAGTAAAAGAGAAGGGAAGAGGGACGAAAACAAAGAATTTATTCAATACAATAAATAGCAAATAAAAATAAAAGTATAAAAATGATGAATGAAGGTGAAGTACAAGTAAAAATATAAAAAAGGTAAAATATAAAAGTAAAGCTTCAGTAACGGCCTCGGCGGCGGAGGGCCGCGCAGAGGGCCCGGCGGCTGAAGGTGGGTGAAGAGGGCCGGCGCAGATGCCCGGCGGCTGAAGACAGGCGGTTGAGGGTCAGCGAAGAGGGCCGGCGCAGAGGCTCGGCGGCTGAAGCCCAGCGGCTGAGGGCCGGCGACAGCTGTAGGCAGGCGGTTGAGGGTCGCAGAGTTGTAGGGGAGCGGGGCGGCCGAGAGGGCCGACAACCGCAGCGGAGATCCAGAAACTGCAGCGAAAAGCGGCTCCCGCGCAGAGGTCCGGCTACAGCAGCGGCGCCGCCATCAGAGGCGATGGCGCCGCCAACAGAGACAGTACCAGGCAGCAGAAATATAGCAGGACCGGCCTCTGCAACGGAGAGCCGGCAGCAGCACGATAGGAGGGTCCCCTCTCCGCGAGGGAGAGGGTAACCCTAGGAGGTCTCTGCAGGGATAAAACACTCGATAAATAAACTGATACAACGTATGTAAGCACCAGGCCGAAACTCAAGCTAAACTCTCAACGTTCTGCGAGGGCTTCCTAAGAAACCTGCATTCCACAAAATTTTGAATATTTGAATATTTAAAAGTAATATAAAATACCGTAAATGAGTTCAGCATAACAAATCCGATAGAAAGATAGCGGGCAGTTAAGAATTTAGAAGAAAAAAGGTTGTCATAGAGACATAATCAACAGCGTTGTCAAAAACTGTCATAACAACGAAAATATTATTGTAAATATAACTACATATTAAATTATAGCGTTGTGTTGTGTAGGAAAAATGAATACGGCACAGCACCGGTACAACTTCTTACGCCCAGTTATCGCCAAGTCGCCGAAACTTAGGCTTGAAGTTGAGGACCGTGTCTGTAAGCAGAATAATGAGTCTTGGTGTAGTTAAAATATTATCAGAACGACGATCGACGATCGAACGACGGTCTCAGCATCGAGCACCTCAAATACGCCGGGGTTCATCTGCCTAGAGTGCTGGCGACGTTTTTCTCACTTTGCGTCAGTCACTCGTACCTACCATATGATATGTTGCGAACGGTAGTGGTACCTATAGTTAAGAATAAGACCGGGGATATGTCGGATAAGGCGAACTACAGACCTATATCCTTAGCCACTGTGATTGCTAAGGTATTGGATGGTCTGCTTGATAGGCATTTGGATAAATATATCACGTTGCATGACGCTCAGTTCGGGTTTCGGCCTGGGCTTTCCACTGAGAGTGCTATTCTGTGTCTGAAGCAGACCGTCCAATATTATAAGGATAGAGATACTCCGGTATATGCTTGCTTCCTTGATCTCTCGAAGGCTTTCGACCTAGTGTCGTATGATGTCCTTTGGGAAAAGGTCGGGGGGGCGGGCGTACCTCAGGAGTTGACGGGCCTGTTTCAATACTGGTACTCGAACCAATGTAATCAGGTTCGTTGGGGTAGTACTCTCTCTGAACCGTACGGGTTGGAGTGTGGAGTTAGGCAGGGGGGTTTAACCTCTCCTAGGCTCTTCAACCTGTACGTAAATGAGTTGATCGTTGAGCTTAGCAGCAAACCAGTCGGATGCAAGATAGATGGCATTAGTGTCAATAATATTAGTTATGCTGATGACATGGTGCTGCTGGGCCCAACGGCTGGCTCAATCAGAGAGATGTTACGTGTTTGTGAGAGGTTTGCTGCTACTCACGGTTTGCAATATAATATCAATAAGAGTGAGTACTTGATCTTTGAGGTCCCCGGGAAATGGATGCGTTATGAGCCCATAATTTGCCTAAAGGGGAAGCCACTAAATAGGGTTACTCAATATAAGTACCTAGGCCATTATTTGACTGTGGACCTCAAAGATCAAGTAGACATTGAACGCGAACGCAGGGCGCTAGCAGTTAGATGCAACATGTTGGCCCACAGATTTGCTCGTTGTAGTGATGGGGTCAAAATCGCTTTGTTCAAAGCGTTTTGTCAGTCGTTCTACACGGGCGGTCTGTGGGTTAGCTGTACGCGGAAAGCTCTAGACGCCCTGCGTGTGCAATATAATAATGGTTTTCGGGTGCTGTTGGGGTTGCCTAGGTATTGCAGTGCGTCGGGCATGTTCGCTTTGGCGCGAGTGGATGATTTTTATGCCATCGTGAGAAAGAGGGCGGCCTCGTTGCTCGGTAGAACTAGGACCAGCGCCAACAGCATCCTACAAGCCATGGCCGACAAGCTCGATGCGCCAGTGCTAAGACACTGGTTAGCATTGCTTGTGCGGCAATCTTGATTAGTTTTTTTTAAGTATTACTAACCCTTAGTTGATAAGTTAAGTTAAGTTACTAACCATTGGACCTTTGTTGTCATTTAATAAATTAAATTATTATTATTATTATTATAATACTAGAATGCGTATTATGACCTGCAGAAATGAATGATATATGAGTATGAAGAAGTAAGTATATGTAGGTTAATAAAATAACACTACAAATATTAAAATAATCGTATTTAATTTTGTAAGCCTAAGGCCGCTGCCTCGAATCTTGCGGGCAGCGGGTCGGCGGGCGGCGGCGCGGGAGCCGAGCGGGCATCGAAGACCCGTTCTCGAAACTAGCGGGCAGATCGCGAGTCACTATAGCCGCGTAGTGTTGTTTCACGATTGTGTGGACGAGATATTTGTTTTTATTCGCGAAAGAAATGTCTGAACAATGGCGGCAACATCTTTTTGATTTAAATTTATTCCTAACGCTCGATCACCGCTCACTACCCGCCACCGCCCCGCCGCCGCGCCGCTTTTTTCGAGAACCGGTCCGTTTGATTTTAACTATAAGATCATGCCACTGACTCGCCGCCGCCGCCGCCGCCGCTCCGCTGCCCGCAAGATTCGAGACAGTGGCCTAAAAGGTTATATGGACATCGGATTTTTGTGAAATTTAGCACACAGATGGGAAAATCTGTATTTCCATATAAAATCCATCCGATATTCTCATAGCATCGAAACTTATGCGGGTGAAACCGTGGGGCGTTGATAGTAAATAAATAATTATTAGTTCCTAATTTTCTTTTAATTTATAGTTATAAACTAGTACTTGACTTCGACCCCGCCTGATGGTAAGCAGTGATGCAATCATTGATGGTAAAGCGCCCTAGTTTATTAAGAGCCTATTTAGTCTATTCTTGATTGTAATCAGACGGAAACACTGTCGCTGGCAAATTGATCCAGTCCTATGATGTAGGTACGTGGTATAAAAGATGAAGCGAAATGCTTTGACCGATCAAAGCGGTATTAACAACGTAAGGTACTCGCCGTACGACTGGTCGTCCGATGATTGATATTTATGTGCTATAGGATGCAGCTCACATTATTTAAATCAACAGTAAGGTGAAGGCAGCAGGCAGGTTATGGTGTGGTGAGCGCATGCACGCGCGCGTCTCGGTGCCGCCGACTCCGTCGTCTGTGGTCTCTTCAATTGCTTGCTGCTTCGTTATCGGGCGGTAGGTTGGACGAGCTAGAGACACGTCGAGCGCGATTCGCGCCCTCCTACTACCGGAGGACGATAGATAGACACGTACGTACGTACGTTCTGCGTGCGCGAGGTTGGGCGATTTTGCCACACTATATCAACAGTATGTACCTGCTTTTAGGCCCTTTCCCCAAATAAAACAAAAATACACTATATTCAAAGATGGTCCAAATTTTAGTGATACACATTACAAGGGTTAGTATTGGTTAAAATCAAAACAGTTAAAGCCACATTTGGGCTGATGCTGCGAAATGTCACCTGGCCACTTTGGATTCAGTGAAGAGGCGTGCGAAAAGGCTGATTGGCGACCCAGATTTAATTCAAAACGGTCTCCAAAGCCTAGAGCACAGGCGTAGAGCAGCCAGCCTTTCGGTATTCTATAGGATTCATTTTGTTGAGTGTGCGAAGGAGTTGCATGATTTAGTTCCCCCATCTCCGTTTCACCATCGGACGATACGTCGCACGGCGAGTTTCCACCCTTACGTCGTTAACACCACTACGATTCGGACGAAGCGTTTCGCCTCCTCTTTGATACCGCGTACATCGAGGGACTGGAACAATTTGCCAGCGGTGGTGTTTCCTTCGGACTACAATTTGAGTGTCTTCAAGGCTAGAGTGAATAGGCTCTTAATAAACTAGTGTACTTTACCGTCATCGATTGCGTCACTGCTTACCATCAGGCGGGACTGCGGTCAAACGCTGGTTTATAACTTATAAAAAAAAAAAAATGTGAAGTGGCGATTTGCAAACCGAAAACAAAAATTAAGCACACGATTTTAACCCCTTTTTGCAGATGGGAAATAATTATCAACCCCTCCATTCTGGGCAAAGCGGCAGGGCGTGTCAATTTTTTACTGAATAAAACCCTCCGGTGTGCCTTCACTTGCAACACGTTTTTTCTCTCAACTTTTTCTCCGAGACAGTTGCTTTCATTTCATTGTTCGTTACAATTTCATTCATTTCTTTTATGAAACATCTAATGTATGAACTTCAACCCAAATGGTTCATCAGATATACTACAAGAACCAGATAAAGGAATAAAAATAAGAGCAAAATTACACAGAAAACTCAAACTTATGTCAATCTGCAACTTTTCTAAATGTATTCGCTTGTCGTAATCGAAAAACGCGCCACGACAAGCTCTTAAACGATTCGATTGTCGTAATTGACAACAACGAATCCATTACGATATTCGAATCGTCTATCCTAAACGTTCCCAATCCGAACGGACCAGGTTTAATCGAAGTTTATCTAGGAGTTTGAAATACGGCGACCAGAAGGCGGTGGCAGATAGATACCCATGTGGTCACCCGGAGTTATTGCCAACCGACAGTCCACCTATCCAAGTTTATGAAGTGATAGAATTTAGAATGGAAATAGGTGGAAGTTATTGGAGAAATTGGACACTGGAGTGGAAATGGCCTAGCCGGTTTTAAGGAGTGTTGAAGTGTTGTCTGGGGTTGTTAGTATAGGTCTGTAAGTAGTTTGTCGTTGTGGATTGAGACATGTTACAGATTTATCTTTATCTTGTTTATTATTTCTGTTGTATAGATCTCCGCTTATACGCCGCAATTCGAGTGTCTTCAAGGCTAGAGTGAACATAGGCTCTTAATAAACAAGTGCGCTTTACCATCATCGATTGCGTCACTGCTTACCATCAGGCGGGATTGCGGTCAAGCGCTAGTTTATAATAAACTAGCTTTCTCGCGCGTTATATCGCGCTTTTTAGATTTCCTTCAAGAATACCATTTTTTTTTAATAAAAGGTATGTAAAAGGTAGCCCTATGTCCTTTCTCAGGGTCTAAAGATTGTCTGTGCCAAATTTCATCAATATCGGTCGAGAAGTTTAAGCGGGAAAGCGTAAGACCCGCTCCCTAATCGGCGAACACATTTTTGTCAAATGATTGCGACTAGTTGGGATCAGTTGGTATCGTTCGAGCCGCCCATTGGTTCGTTCGGTCCAAACGATCCCAACTAGTCACAATCATTTAACAAAAATTTGTTCGCCGATTAGGGGCCCGTTCTCGAAACTAGCGGGTAGATCGCGCGTCACTATAGCTGCGTAGTGTTGTGTTCACGATTGCGTCGACGAGACAAGTCATCGTCATCATCTGAGCGTTAATCCCAGTCGCATCCGTAGCTTTTCAGCTTAGGAGTCTGGGGTCCGCTTTACCAGTCTAACTGCTGATTTTGGCTAAACTTCGATATTTTCCGTGAAGCGACTGCCGTCTGACCTCCACAACCCGAAGGCGACATCGAAGCATTGCAGTTAGACCAATTGCTGGACTTTTGAGGGCTCCAACAACCCGTAACGGCTGCCACTAGATGTTCGTATGGCAACCGGGACCAACGGCTTAACGTGCTTTCCGAGGCACGACCATACCAGTGCAAATATGCGGGGATTGAACCCGCGCCACCTTGCGCAGCGGCCGCGTCCGCTACCGCTTCGCCACGGAGACTGTCGACGAGATAAGTATTTGTTTTTATTCGCGAAAGGAATGTCTGAACAATGGCTGCAACATCTTTTTGATTCAAATTTATTCCTAACGCTCGATCACAGCTCACTGCCGTGCCGCTGTTTTCGAGAACCGGTCCGTTTGATTTTACGCGTAATATCCTGCCGCTCACTCGCCGCCGCCGCCGCCGCCCCGCGGCCCGCAAGATTCGAGGCAGCGGCCTAACAGACCGACAGACAGAGTTACTTTCGCATTTTTATTATCAGTCTGGTTAAAAAGAAAATACGAATCAGACATCAAATTGCACAGAATTTAACATAGATTCTGCTTTGCATGGCTTATATTCTTGAATATTGCTATTTTTTCCAAAACGTTACTTTATAAAGTGGATCGAGCGCAGGCCGCTCGTCATTTATTTAGTTCACGCTACCACTAACTACAAACATTTTTATAACTTTTTAGACAGTACCTACTAGTCATTCTGAAATCAACTTAATTACCATAAAAATAAATTTGATTATTTTTATGTTTACTTAAATACTATTTAACATTTTTTTTTTTATAATTATAAACTGGTGCTTGAACGCGCTAGTTTATTAAGCCTATTCACTCAAAAAACTTCGTGAATAGGAAGGAAGCCGGCAGTTGAGCGAGGTGATGCAATGTTGAACCACAGGACCAATGATGCTGCGCCAGAGGAAGATTGATCTGGAGACCCTCCACGACCAAACTCCCGACACAACAACATTTGGCGCACATCGCAATACAACTGCTCAGACCCGGCCTCTGTACGGCTTCACCAGACATCATGCTGGAACACGACGAATCGCTTCGCGGCAAGACTTTGTCTGGTGGGTGGTAACTTCTGCCGGCAGCCGATGTTATGGCTTGCTACCGAGTATAGACATTAGTTAAAAAAGACCAATTACATTTTAATATAAACAAATAAACTGTTATTTGTTTCGACCATTAAAAAGCCTTGTCCCCATAATCCGATGTTAATACATAACCAATGAAATACCGAAGCCCGGATAACCGGTAAAGATAATCGGGTCACGCATGGCCCGAATTATGGGCAAAAGGGTTGGAAATTACTTGCCAATTCTGAATATCAATTGTATTGTGGTTTACCTTTTTTGCCCGTATTTACTACACGTGTCGTTTCAAGGTTAAATATTCAGGATATTGCCCGTTTATTGTATTGATGTGTTTTGTTTTATTTGAAATTGAGTGTTCTTTTTACCCGACTACGGCAAAGCAAAAGGAGGGTTATGATTTTGTATAAGCTGGATAACGCATTATTAATTAGTTTGACCTCAGAAACAAGCTCCGTTGTATTTATTTAAAGTATGATTTAGGGGTCCTACCTAAGTACTTCACAAATCCCACGGCAATGCGATCATCACGGAAATCTGTAGTGGCATACGGCAAAATATCACCATGAAACCTTATGGAAAGTAAGCCGGCATTCCAAATAATGATATAGATTGGCATTAAAGATTATTTAAGTAAGTATATAATAATAATAATTTATCATTTATTCTCTCTTCACAAAGCTGATTTGTAATAGTGAGTACAAAAAAATAAAGTCTCAGCTGAATTCCATCTTTGTTAGAGACTGGTGCCTGATATAGGTATTTGAAGAAAAACCTGTGTTACAGGTCCCCAGGCTCCTTCCATGGCTAGAATTAGCTTTAACGGAGATACCGTGCAAGAGTCAAAGACAAATAATAATTAGGCATAACAATATAAAAGTTATAAATAAGTACACAATATGCTTAACAGATAAAAGCAAAAGAAATATGTTATAGTAAAAATAATTCTAATGAATATAAGAGATACCTGCCTATAATATTGCAGAATTAGTTGTGGAGTCATGTTGTGAGGCGATGAGTGAATGTGGTGATCTTGTGTGGAGTGTTGGATTTTTTTTTAATAGATATACACTAGTGCTTGACTGCAATCCCGCAGTCTTGCCTGATGGTAAGCAGTGATGCAGTCGTTGATGGTAAAGCGCACTAGCTTATTAAGCCTATTCACTCAAAAAAACTGAGTGAATAGGAAGGAAGACGGCAGTTGAGCGAGGTGATGCAATGTTTAACCCAACAACACGACCAACGCTGCTGCGCCAGAGGATGATCTGGAGACCCTCCACGACCAAACTCCTGGCACAACAACATTAGGCACATCGTACCCACACACATCGCAACACAACTGCTCAGACCCGTCCTCCGTACGGCTTCACCAGACATCATGCCGGAACACGACGAATCGCTTAGCGGCAAGACTTTGTCTGGTGGGTGGTAACTTATGCCGGCGGCTGATGTTGTTGCCTACCACCGAGAAATGTAACATGTGATTGAATAATTAAGATCAGCAGTGTGCGAGTGAGAGTGATTTTTGTATGGTGAGGCCTGCGAAAGTTATTTTTCAAGGAGCCAGGTAGCATTTACGTGTTTGTGGGGATTAGTCAAAATTATGTTTATTTCAGAACGGTCAAAAGATTTTCGGTTTTGTGATAGTCTAGGGTTTTTAAGTATTTTTTAATTTCTGTAATACAGCTTGATTGAGTTTTTGGATATAATTGTTTATAAAGTAATTGTTAACCGACTTTAAAAAGGAGGAGGTTACTCAATTCGACCGTATATATGTTTTTTTTTATGTTTGTTCGCGCATAACTTCGTCGTTTATGAACCGATTTTGATAATTCTTTTTCTGTTGGAAAGAAGACGTTCTCAAGGTGCTTCCGTAATAAGGATATCAGGGTTTGGTGGTGGAACACCAGAGAAAACAAGGGGAACTTTTAAAAATTGCAGGGGTGTTTAGTGCATTTCTTAACATTTTCATTAAGTATTTCAAAGCACTATAATTTAATAAAGGTCTGGACTAGATCTGATGATGGAGCCGGGAAACAGTCGAAGGAACTCCTCAACAATTCACAGCAGCTACCTTGTGTTTGGGCTCGATTAATTTGTATTGTTAAGAACTTTACACCTTGATGAGTTGTCACTGTCATAAGAGCTTTGATGATGAAGACAAAGGCCAGTTCCGGGAACTCCTCAACGGTTTACAGTAGCTACTTTGTGGTTGGACTTAGGTCATTTATATAAATGAGACCTTTTCACCCCTTGGGTTAAAATAATGGTCTGCAGTAAATTTGATGATGAAGACCATAGGCAGTTGAGGGAATACTTACGGGTAAAAATTAAGGTAAACAAAATTACGTCGTTTCCCAACCATATTTGCGTCAGCTTCCAGTCTGACCGGATGCAACTGAATACATAGTACTTTTAACAACTAAAAAAAACTTTGTTACAAAAAACCAACCGACTTCTAAAAACCACTACAAAGTGAAAAATAAGTAATTTCGGAAGTCGGTGTCAAAAACGAATATACAAAACCTAAGACACCGACTTCCGAAATTACTTATTTTTCACTTTGTAGTGGTTTTTGAAGTCGGTTGTTTTTTGTAAACTAGTTTTTTTTTTATTTTACTAAGATTCTTAGGCTTTTTTTTTCTTTTGAAGGTGAAAAATTCCTCATGGACTATCCTTCGCTCGGGGGTGGCGAGGGCTGTCCCGGACTCTTACCAGCTAAAAAACCATTTAAGCGTTCGTCATCTTTCCGCGGTACCTGGCCCTCCCAATTCTACGGTACCCCTTATGCTTACGACATACGCTTACGTGTTACGCTGACGCCTTACGCTTACGCCTTACGATTACGCCTTACGCTTACGTTTTACGCTTACGTCTTATGATTACGCCTTACGCTTACGCCCTACGCTTACGCCTTACGCTTACGCTTTACGCTTACGTCTTTCGATTACGCCTAGATAACATCAGTATTATTATTTCAATAGAGGAGAATTTATTTTTATTATAAATGAGAACATCCCCCTTTTTGGCTTGACTTTTACTGAGTGAAACCCACCCGTGTTCCTTTACTTGCCGGTGATTCAGGGCCACGGTATCTCTTTTGAACATCTCGCAATTATAGCAGGCATCAGCCAACGGCCATTAAGAAGCTCGTGGAACACAATGCGCCGTCGACCCGTGCCTGTAGGTTAATTGCGCAACATACTATCGGTAGCAATGGGTTTCATTTTGTTAGTTCACCAACATTCATTACGTTGTTGACGTTGTGGAGCGAACACATTTTTCGAACATAGGGAGCAATGGATTAGCAATATGCTTTGAAATAATAATTACGAAATGAAGGTGCTGGTCCATAGTCCTTACCGGGCAGCGAGCTGCCTACAGCTCGCCGCCCGCAAGCCCGCGTCTACGCCTACGGTGGCTGAGAGTTCCATGTTGCATGATACACTTCTGTAATTCAAACATGGAAAAGCCTTTATCTCAAAGGGCAATGTACTTTTAAGGGGTTAGGTATGTCTAATTTTTAAAATTTTCATAATTGCGTAATAACTCTGTTGCTTGTTAACATTTTTATTAAATGGGCTTAAAAGCTAATTGTGGGGAGTGTTTGTTTGAGTTGTGTATTGCTGTCGAATTAGACTGGCCCGTTGGGGTGTGTGTGGGTGGACGATGACTTCTATGACTGGTATAATTATTAATTTTGACTGATAAATTGTATGTGTGGTGCACACTGGTATTATAAATTGGTGATTAATAAATAAATAAGCTTTCCATACTAAAATTGTTATAGAATATCTTACCAGTTATTGGCGTCGATTCTGTGGATCACAAACTTAACTAATTTTAAGTTAACTGCATCTTTTTCTTTCCATTCCATTAAGAAAAGGACAGAAGATAAAATGTCAGTTTAGACCTGTCAAATTAGTGAGTTCCTGACGTAAACTGGCGTATTTTTAGTAGCCATGTTTATAATCGCGTCTAAACTGTCTATGGAGTATCTTAATTTGACGGGATTAAATTAAAATGTTATCTTCTATCCTTTTTTAATAACATTGAAAGAAAAGGATGAATATAACTTAAAATATGTTTATTTTGTGAATAATAGAATCGGCGCTCCTGAATTGACCTGTTAAAATAAAACAGTACCTCCAAAACTCGTCCTCCGTGGCGCAGCGGTCAACACGCCTGGCTGCGACGTGGAGGCCCCGGGTTGATCCCCAGCCAGGTCATGATGGAAAACGATCTTTTCCTGATTGGCGTGGGTCTTGGATGTTTATCTATATATGTATCTATTATAAATATAGTATCGTTGAGTTAGTATCCCATAACATAAGTCTCGAACTTACTTTGGGGCTAGTTCAATCTGTGTGATTTGTCCGTATAAATAAATAAAATAAATAAAAAAGTAAAACGAAAACACTCAACAAACTAAACGAAAATACACGCCAGAACCTATAAACCTGAATACATAGCGAGTATGTAATTTGTATTTAATATTCTAAAATTTTGCTTCCATAGCAGCATTTTAGAAGCGGGATTTTGCAAGCAATTAAACGGGAGTAAACGCTCACTCGACGCGACGGTCGAGGGTTAAAAACGAGTATAAAACGGTATTTTCGCTGCCTTACACCTTAATGGAGCATGAGCTTATGGTGGCAAATGAAGGGTAGCTGTATTTGGTTGTATGTCGACTGATCAATGTTAATTTGTTGACTTTAAAATGGAAGTAACTAAGTATACCTTGGATACCAGTCACTGATTTAAAGGTGAAGCAAAACATCTTAAGGAAACCTAGACTTTAAGTCTGAAATCGCCAACCCGCATTCAGCAAGCGTGGTGATTACGCTCAATCTTTCTCTGTATGAGAGGAAACCTGTGCCCAGCAGTGGGACGATAAAAAGGTTGATGATAAAAATGTTCAGAGGGGTTAATTTCCCTAATAATAACATTCATCTTACTATTTCAATAAAGTTTTCTTCAGTTGCTTAGGTTCAAAACCTGTTTTTAGTTTGAGAATGGGAAATCATTAATCATCCCACTCTGGGCGGAGCAGAAGGGCTTATCAGACTTTTACTGACTAAAACCCACCGTCTCTTTCACTTGCCTATGCGCCAGGGGCTGACACACAGGACAATCACTTTCGAACTATTCCAGCCCGCTGAATTTTGACATAACATTGATATTAGAGAAGGAATACTTCTCTGTATGAAGGAGACCTGTGCCCAGCAGTGAGACGATAAAAGGTTGATGATGATGATGATTGATATTAGACACACGTTCAACAACTGTTTCAGTTGTTGCAGGAAGACCCTTGCCCCTTATTACAAAACTTCGATTTTATGTAGATCAGGTTCAAACCACCTAAATGGTTATTGAATTATGCACCTAACTATTATTGAAATACAGTTCTTTATATAAAGAAAGAAAGAAAGAAAATACATTTATTTAGCACAGACTAAAAGACACACAATACATCTGATAAAGATAAACATTAAAAAGTAGAACATAGTAATAATAAAATAAAGTAAAAGAAAAGATAAACAAATCAAGTATCTTGATTTGGTTCACGAGGTTGTCGACATGTGGGAAGTGGATTCAGCAATCATTGTACCGATAGTCGTGACAGCCAATGGCTTAATAGCCAAGAGTCTCGACCAACACCTCAGGAGGCTCGCGTTAGGCAGCTGGGTCAAGGGCTTGATTCAGAAAGCGGTACTGCTGGACACGGCTCGCATCGTCAGGAAGTTTCTCTCTCTGGAGCCCTGACCGCCGGTAGCTTGGACCCTGTTCCCGATACCGGTGGGCTACTATTTTTTATATTTTTAAATGTTTATTTTGTATATTTTTTATGTAAAAATATTTAAAAATGTAATTTATATGTGTTTAGATGAAATAAAGTAAATTGTGATAAAACAGAATAATGTAGAAACCTAGCAGGAATGTGTGCCTCCCGGCTGCGCCAAAAAGGCCCAGTTCCATTAAATGCCAGACAACTAGTGTCTGACGTTGGTTTTCAACTAAATAAAAATGACAGCTTATTTCGGTACTAAATAGGGTAGTTGACTAAAAAAACTAATTAGTCCATCAGTCAGAGTTCCAAAAAATACTAGACACGTACTTATTTTTTCTTTTTTTCATATGAACAAAAAATGAAGACGACACTGTGCGTTGAAAACTCGTGTGACGTCACTGCACGCTACACTTTTTAGCGAGGAGTGACGTTACCAGCCACCACTCCTGATCTTTGATGCCTTTTATATTTGTCGATTTTTGTTGATTTGATATAACTAAATATACGTATCAAATATTTTTCTATAATCTGAATGACGGACCAAATAGAATCAATTTTTTTAAACCCTGGAAACATCCCCATTGTCAGTTTTGTATTTAAAACTTTGCATTACCATCAATCTGGGTAACTGTGGCAGATAAATTAGGTGTTATTTTACACAATATTTGAAAATATTAATCCTATCACACGAATGTATTTTATTTTGTTATTGTTCTCATGGCACTTTTCATCCGTAAAGATTAATAAAATGATCTAAAAACTCATTTGTCCTTAAAAAATCAGATTTTCTAGTAGACTAGAAAATCAGACTTTTTCTTCACCGTCATTACATGGGTAACTTTGACAGATCAAAGCTATACATGTAATAACGGTATTACATGAATAACTTTGACACCCATTGATAGAAAAGCAATAATAATTATTATATTTTGAATTCATTTGGGTAACATTGATTTATGTTTTTCTTATAAATGGGAATAACTGACGAAATGGAATCATTAATTTCCAGTTTTGTCTTATATCACCACATATTTTAAAACAAAGTCACTTTTTCTTTCCCTATGTCCCTTTGTATGATTAAATCTTTAAAACTACGCAACGGATTTTCATGCGTTTTTTTTTAAATAGATAGAGTGATTAAAAAGGAAGGTTTACAAGTATAATAACATCAATTTAATTGTGCGGAAGTACTATTATTTTTCAGGTTTCTAATATGATGTCGCGGGAAGCCGATGGATGCGGGCAGCACAAGACCGGTCATCGTGGAAAGCCTTGGGGGAGGCCTTTGTCCAGCAGTGGACATCTATAGGCTGAGGAAGAAGAAGAAGAAGAATATGATGTCGTAAATAATTAATTTTTTTCCGCGTTTTCAGTGAACCCTACGAGATTTATCAAAATAATTTACTAAATATTGTACACACTGAAAATATCTACAAAACAGTCCGTTTTTTTTTTGTCATTTACTTTTTACGACAAATATTGGAAAATTTTCTGCTCTGTTCTGTTCTGTACTGTTCTGTTCTATTATATTCTGTATATTTCTCAATTATGTTGGTATCATACGAAAAATAATCGAAACTAATTCATGGTCCCACTGTCAAGTTACTCGAACCAATCAAAGTTACCCAGATTGACCGTAATTTAAATAAAGTTCGAAATACAAATACTGTCTGGAACTAAAGTTAGATTTCGTTTTGTAATAACGGGTCGATGTTTAGTCATATCTCCTCTCAGGGACAATCAATGTCAAAACAATGTCATAAATGTATTTAAATTCATTAGACATAATGAGACTAAGGTCCGTATTACAAAACGTCACTCAAGTCTCGTTCGAAGCCTTTTGATTTCTTGAAACTAATTTTAAGTAATGCTTGAGTCTTGAGTAACGTTCTGTAATACGGACCTAAGATCAGACGCATGCCATTTTTGGATGGAAAATCATTGAATGATTTTTCCCGCTGGCGGCCTTGGCGGAATGGAAGGGTGTGTCAGAATTTTACTGACTAAAACTCACCCATGATCTCACGCTTGCCAGTGTGAAGGCTACGGTATTTACATATGTATATTAATGAACGTTGGGGTGCCGATGCCGATGCCCGATGGGGCCGGCGAGTTCTCGAGAGGCGACCACGCACCGGAAGACGTAGCATGGGTAGGCCCCCGACAAAGTTGACCGACGACCTGGTGAAGGTCGCGGGAAACCGCTGGATGCGGGAGGCGCAGGACCGGTCGTCGTGGAGAACCTTGAGGAAAGCCTATGTCCAGCAATAGACGTCTTGCGGCTGAAATGATGATGATGATGATGAATTAACGTTGTATGGCAGCAGTAACCTCTTTCGCCAAAACTATCATGCCATCAAAAAAAAAGTAGAAGAAAAAGCTGTTAATTCCAAAAACAAAACACTATCAAAATCACGGAAATTTACATACAAAATTGACAACGCAAACTGTTGTACCGTATACGTCTGAAATACGTATCAATGGTAATTTCTTTCATTTGGCAAAGTGAAGAGCAGAACATTGTTGAATAATGCAACGAATTCTTTACCTTCCCTCGGTCACTTGTTTTATCGACTG
Source organism: Sesamia nonagrioides (assembly GCA_017933935.1). Classification (NCBI taxonomy): domain Eukaryota; kingdom Metazoa; phylum Arthropoda; class Insecta; order Lepidoptera; family Noctuidae; genus Sesamia; species Sesamia nonagrioides. The sequence goes on along the minus strand of JADWQK010001392.1, from coordinate 502,737 downwards.
TACTGTATGTGAGGCTGCCATGTAAAAAATGTGAGGTTTGACATTTTGTTACGTTATTTCAGATTCTTGGTTGGTTAGAAATTGATTGTGCTAAAGATATATATTTTTTGAACGGAAAATCGATTGATTGAATCTAAACTAGAGGTGCCCAGGGGCAGATAACAACATTGAACTTAAAGAAAATTCAAAGTTAAAATAGTCTGGCTACAATTTAAGTGATTTCAGGCTCTTAATAAACTAGCGCGCTTTACCATCAACGATTGCATCACTGCTTACCATCGGGCGAGATTACGGTCAAGCACTAGTAAAAAAAAAAGTATAGCCAAAGTATTTTTTTTTTGTACATAGATAAGTCTTATGATACATATAATAGATAAGTAGAGTGATCTCTATTTTATAAAAAAAATATATTAAAATCTAATATATAAAAAAACAAATGAACAAGCAAAGCCCCCTAATCGCGAACACATTTTTGTCAAATGATTACGACTAGTTGGGATTGTTTGGACCGAACGGACCAATGGGCGGTCCCAACGATCCCGACTGATCCCAACTAGTCGCAATCATTTGACAAAAATCTGTTCGCCGATTACGGGCCTGCGTCCAAATTATGCTTATAATTTTAATTGAGAATCAGCTCTTAGAAGAAATATGATAGTTACTCCGTTTTGCGCATTTCCTTTTGGTTTACCCTTTCAGGATAATCTATATATATATATATATATATATGTAGCGGCACCTACAAACAACGTTTCATAGTGACGTCACGCAAATCCTACATCGCGCAAGCAGAATTTGCCGTGCACCTAACATACAAACAACTCCCCAACATCAACCGTTAGACAAGTGCCCGCCAGACACAACAGACGAGGTCACGTCTGGTCGGAGGATCTTCTTTTCCCTTTTCTATAGAGGATGAGTGAACCTTACTACCTGTTCCTTCAACCTCTAAATATATAATATGTAGGGGAAAACCCGTCAGGAAGGCGAGGTCGAAGTTCCAGATAATTGAAGTGTCTTCTCATCCCACGATTCTCAGCCATCGTGGGCGGTATTTCGATAAAACGTTGAAAAATAACTATAGTGTGATGTTCGATTCTTATTATTTTAACTGTACAGACACTTAGATCATTTTAATATTAAGGGATTACAATGATAATCTCAGATTAAAACAGATAAGAGCCAATAGGTTAGAGCGCGTGCTTTTCCGTCGGCAGCTGTCAATGATATGACAGTCGCCACCCTTCAAATCACGCCTAAGTACTACTCTATTCGGGGCTACCCGCTCATAATAAAAACCACAATTTATCTGAACACCGACCGATCATTCGACTTCAAAAAATAGTAGAGTGATATTTACGGTCAATTGATACTGATACGATAAAACAGATCACAATATCCAAAATTAACCAGTCACGCGCCATCATATATATATATTTATAAATATTCAATATTATACTCTATAGATACACCGTTGGTAGATTGAAATGTTTTTATTATTTTACGGCAAACTTAAAAGCCATTACCAGTTTTATAGCAATTCTCTAGATTTTATGCGTCTGGATATTTGAATAAATTTTAATAATATCTTTGGAAATATACGCCAAATGATGTGGAAAAACGGAAACAATATCCATTTTTATTTTTGTAAGCTATAGAATTTTACGAGAACTTGAAGTGTCATACAAATTGCTGCTAAAACCTTTTAACATGTCTGCAAATTTTCTATTCGAAGGGAGGAAAGGAAAATTTAGCTGTTCAAATGCAAGTGTAATAAATGTATAGGTACTTGCTAAGTAAACCTTGTTTTTCATAATTGAAATAGGTGACTACGAAAATTTGACCAGTGTGTGTTGCCAGTGATGACATTTGGAACTGAAACATGGTCGCTAACAATGGGCCTTATAAGAAAGCTCAGGGTCACTCAAACGGAAATCTAGAGGGCTATGCTTGGAGTTTCACTGCGTTATCAAAACAGTAATGAGGAGATCCGCAGAAGAACGAGAGTAACCGACATAGCCCGAAGAATTGCAATACTAAAGTGGCAGTGGGCTGGACGCATTGCCCGCAGGACCGATACCCGATGAGGCCGATGGGGACGACGCACCGGAGAATGAAGCGTAGACCCTCGACAAGGTGAATCGACGATCTGGTGAAGATCGCGGGAAACCACTGGAAGCGAAAGGCGCAGAACCAATCGTCGTGGAGATACTTGGGGAAGCGTATGTCCAGCAGTGAACTTTTTCGGCTGAAATGATGATGATGAATCATGAAAATTGCTTAAGTATCTCTAAAAATATTATAGAAGTATAGTATGAATATTTGTTCGAAAAATCATGATATATCCGAACCTAGGCTGCCCCCTCACATCCGAAAATGTTGGTGACCATATTCTATCATCGTAGAAGACACATAATATAATATAAAGGGTGTATCTGACATCGACGCACAAACGCGTACCATGGATCCAGAACGTGATTCTAAACCCCCCGTTACCCCCGAAGTAACGTCTTATTTGAAGGCTATTTATTGTAATTTAAACCTTCTAAAGGCACGGCTAGGGAAGGTAAGGTAGTCGTGGTGGCCTAGTGGTTAAAACACCAGCCTCTCAAGTATGAGTGCGCGGGTTCGATTCCAGGTCAGGCAAGTACCAATGTAACTTTTCTAAAGTTATATATACTTTCTAAGTATATCTTGGACACCAATGACTGAAGGTAAAAGATAACATCTTGAGGAAATCTGGACTTTAAGTCTGAAATCGCCAACCCGTTTGAACAAGCGTGGTGATTACGCTCAATCCTTCTCTGTATAAGAGGAGACCTGTGCCCAACAGTGGGACGATAAAAAGGTTGATGATGATGATACATAGGTACATATGAACCTTAGGATTTTTAAAGATTTAATCATACAAAGGGACATAAGGAAAGAGAAAGTGACTTTATTTTATAATATGTAGTGATGTTGTGCATGCCTATAAGTGATGTATTTACACAGAACTGAAGATATGTGATGCCGTGGGTTGTTCGAAAGAGCCATGTATTATTCGAAAGATATACCGTGGCCCCTGGCACACAGGCAACTGAAGTAAGATGAGTGGGTTTTAGTCAGTAAAAGTCTGACACGAACTTCTACTCCGCCCAGAGCGGGAGAGGTCATTTGACGATTTCCCATCCGTAAAGAAAAGACTTCTGATTGCTTATTGTTATTATCCTTCTAAATATCTCAATTTTTCTTACTCAATAAATAAATGCAACGGACAAAATGACTGATTGTAAATTTCTAACGTATGACAAATACACAAAGGTACCCTAAAAATCCGAACTTTTCACGAAAAATATTTCCTTTAGTAGCTTTTGTAGTGTCAAAATCAGTAGGTTGATAGCAGATTACCGGTACACGGAAACGATGTTCAAGGTATGACTGGGTGTGACGCCATCCGAACATCCGGGAGTGCCAGGTGCAAAAAATGTATATAGAAATGTACGCATTTGGAAGTGAGCGCAAAAATAAAATTCGAAATTCTGGCGAAATTCCTTCTGACTTTGCTTCTTGGTTTTATTTTTGCTTAGGCAGTTACATCGTTGTTCTTCTGTATCTTGAATCGCTATATATTTGTATGCCAACAGGCAGAATTTACTAGGACTATCATCATTATCATCATAATTTCAACCAAAAGTCGTCCACTACTGGACATAGGCCTCCCCGAAGGGTCTCCACGATGACCGGTCCTACGCCTTCACCAACGGTCGGGGGCCTACCTACACTGCGTCTTCCGGCGCGTAGTCGCTACTCGAGAACCCGTCGGGCCCATCGGGCATCGGTCCTACGGGCAATGTGCCCGGCCTACTGCCACTTAAGTGTTGCAATTCTTCGGGCCATGTCGATTACTCTCGTTCTTCTGGGACTATATCTGGAACTAACACCATTATTGTTACACCAGCATTACAAATAATAATGCTAAACAAATAAGTTATTATTGCTCTGTTTATTTTTAGATTTACATATTTAATTACATATTTATTATAAAATATATATTTTCTTTTACTTATAAAAACTGGTGCTTGACCGCAATCCCGCCTGATGGTAAGCAGTGCTGAAATCTATTAATGTCTTACATAAATATCTTGTCACAATTACGCTGTAATAAACAGTATTAAGATTATAAAAATCTCCAGTACCATCCAATTTAACCAATATGTAATGTGTGTTATGTAATGTAATTGTATGTACCTTAATATTGCCAAGGAATTTTCTTTAAAAAACATTTTTTTTATAACGTAACTTGACACTCCGAGATAATGAACTCAACCATTACTGAAAGAATTTTCGGAATTGGATTAAGTTCGGAAGATTATCCCAGAACATTCCACAAAATTTACCTCAAACTTTATCTATAATATTATCTTAAATCTTCATATAACTCCTTCTAAGCGCCTGAACTGATTTGGATGTAATTTTGTGGGGAAATTTCAATGGGTTCCTGGATGATTGGAAAACATAAATGGACCCGGTATGCGGCGTTGCTGTCCTGAACCAGTCATATGTCAAAGGTCCGCTAGTATAGTATATATAGATTGTACAGTTTTTTTTTATAATTTTAAACCACTGCTTGGCTGCAATTCCGCCTCATGGTAAGCAGTGATGCAGCATTGAAGGCAAAGCGCGCTAGTTTATTAAGAGCCTTTTCACTCAAAAAAAACTGAGTGATAAAACTGAGGAAGGAAGACGGCAGTTAAGCGAGGTGATGCAATGTTAAACCCAATACGACCAACGATGCTGCTCCAGAGGGAGATTGATCTGGAGACCCTCCACGACCAAACCCTGACACAACAACATTTGGCATCATATCCAGCACATATCGCAACACTCAGACCCGTTCTCCGTACATCATGCCGAAACACGACGAATCGCTTGGCGGCAAGACTTTGTCTGGTGGGTGGTAACCTCTGCCGGCAGCCGATGTTATGGCCTTCCACCGAGAAAACAGTATTAGTAACAGATTGTATTGATGAAGTTTGCAGCGTGACTATTCAGCATGACCTTCGGACAGTTCACGGAGCAGCACGGCAGAGTTTGGAGCCTCGACCTTGGAACATGATGTCGACTTAGTGCAGTGTTGGATTTCCTTAATTTTGGTGTACTTTTTTGTTTAGAAATTGTTTTTAATGATCTGGAAAATAAATAAACGTGAGTTTTTTTTTTGTGTACGTTTTTTACTTCTTCATAACCCAAATGACTTTGAAAAAAGATTTTTATAGTAAACACTTTAAACATCAACATTTTGCTCTTAAAATTAGAAAACATGGAATAAACATGTCTTATTTTATAGACTATTTTTTGTTATCTGTTTACACTTTCTGGACTATTTTGCGGGTTATTTAAAGAACTGTTTATTTATTCGGTCATTGTAGGTGAGTATAAACCGAGTCACTGTTGTCGACATGTTTATTATTAATTTTCTTCAGCTTATTTTGTTTTATCTTAGACAAATAGAACAGTATTCCCATTATGTTCAATCTACAAACCTACCCTGGTTTGTAGATTGAACATAATGGGAATACTGAAAAGCCTTTTACCAAAAGGGTATATAAGGTTAATGAAAACATAATAAGGACAATGTACAAATAGTGCTTGGCCAGACTGAGGCCGCTGCCTCGAATCTTGCGGGCAGCGGGGCGGCAGCGGCGGCGGCGCGGAAGCCGAGCGGGCATCGAAGACCCGTTTTCAAAACTAGCGGGCAGATCGCGCGTCACTATAACCGCGTAGTGTTGTGTTCACGATTGTGTCGACGAGATATTTGTTTTTATTCGCAAATGAAATGTCAGAATAATGGCTGCAACATCTTTTTGATTCAAATTTATTCCTAACGCTCAATCGCCGCTCGCTGCCCGCCCGCTTCCCGCTAGATTCGAGAAGTACACCGCTCGCCGCCGCCCCGCTATCGCGCCGCTGTTTTCGAGAACCGGTCCGTTTGATTTTACGCATAACATCCTGCCGCTCACTTGCCGCCGCCGTCGCCGCCGCCCAACGAGGCGCGGGGCGCGGCGCGCGAGCGGTGACGTGCGCGATTTGTCTGTCCGCAGTCAAGCGCGGTGTCGACGCGCGCGGTCAGTACGGAATGGTTTGAGATCCCCGCTCACCGCGTGGATTCTCGCTTACCGCCCGCGCACTCACTGCGGACACTTTCATGAACGAACTATGGTTTGAGTTGCACGCGTGCACCTCGCGTTAATTCGCCCGCGGTTCTCGCCGCGCCCGCGTGATCACTATGGACGTTTGTATTAAGTTTCATATGTTTGAGTACGACTCACCGCGCCCGCGTTTGCAGTCTGGCCAAGCACAGAGTCGGATGAAAACTGTTATGTTATTATAACTTGTTTTTTCCAATAACTTAATTTTTATATAACCTCATCATCATCAGCCCAGGGTCCACTTTCCTACAATTATTCCTCCATTTCGCATGATCTTTGGCATCCCGTGGTGTGAGATTGTTGGCACACATGCCATCTCTTACAACGTCAAGCCAGCACTTCTTTGTTCTACCTCGCTTGTTCCGGCCCGGCGGAGGTGCCATGGCAAGACATTTGTTACCCAAGTAGCATGCCGGTTTTCGTAAGACGACCCTCTTGCAGTTTGTCTGCTATGTCACGGATACGAAGACTGCTACGAATTCGGGAGTTCCTGATGCAGTCTTTCCGCGTGACTCCACACATCCACCGCAGCATATTCATTTTCATGACATGCAGCTCCTGCTTGTGTCACTCAAGCACAGGCGACTCCTCACTGCCATACAGGTCTAATGATGGTCTTATAGACCTGTCCTTTCAGCTTAACCTCACGCCATTTTGCCCAACCTGCGGAAATGCGTGCCTACCGCTTCAATGTCGCAATCAATGTCGCCGGAAGCGTGAAGCACAGACCCCAAGTACTTAAACTGGTCTGTGCAGTCTACCATGTTTCCGCCTATGTACACAGATATAGGGTCTGTCGCGTTGCTGGCTAAGTACACCGTCTTCGCCACATTGAGTTTAAGACTTCCGTTCTCAAGCGAGTTCTTCTGCACATTCACCCGCCGCACCAACCTTTCCCTGTCCGCGTCTGCCAGCGCGATATCATCAGCATACATGAGCAGCCAGGGAGGTTGCTCATGTGAATTCTTGATGCTGTCTGACACGACGTCCAATATCACACTGAACAGAATCGGGCTAAGGACAGATCCCTGGTGAACTCCGACGGTGATGGAAAAGGGTTTAGTGTCACCAACAGCGGTCTTAACAATGGAATTGGAATTGAGGAACATGTCTAGAATTATGTCAACATGAGCTTCTGGTACCCCTTTGGATTTCAGTGCCCACCAGATCACCCCCCGAGGGACACAGTCGAAGGCCTTTTGCCGCACTCCTGTCCCGAGCCCTTGCCTTTGAAGACTGGAGTAATAATGCTCAGCCTCCATTGGCTCAGGATTTTGCCGTTCAAGAGCACGCGGTTCAGAATGTACGTTCACATGCCCACACCGCGAGGACCCATCGCCTTCCAGGCCTCAATGGTGACTCCGTCAGCTCCGACAGCTTTCCGATCCACCATGCGACGAAGAGCTGTATGGACTTCCTCAGGCGTCATCGCGGGCACTAGTCCAAGGTTCGGAGGGAGTTCCGGTGTTTGCATCTCTTGGTGCTGCTTCTTCAGCAGCTCGTGGAACGACGAGCGCCATCTACCTTCACTGCGAGATTCTCGCTAAGCAGGTTTGCCAGTAGGGTCTTTTACACAACGGCACTTGGATATATCCTGTGCCGCTTTGAACCCGGAACGTGCCAACTTGTAAATGAGCTTGTGCCCCTCAGACGATTCCAACTTCTCGTAGTGCGGTTGCAAGTGGTCTCGTCTGGCTCTGGCTACAGCTCTTGTAGTGGCACGTTTAACTACCTTAAATGCCTCGCGATCTTCAGGAGATCTGGTCGCCTGCCACGTTTTGAAGAGGGCTTTCTTCACCCTTGTTTCCTTCTCGACTGTGTCGTCCCACCATCAGGTCTCCTTGTCATTTTTGCGACCGCCCTTAGAGACGCTGAGTACCTGTCCCAGTGTTCTTGTACAGTTTTGCCGTCGGTACCAACCCACTTTTCGTCAATAACCGACGCGAGCCGGCAGTGCTTTACACGTCTACGTTGGGCCTTGACGTAGATGTCCATGGCAAGGAGACGGTGTTATGCAGTGAGTACTATGTAGTGATGATACTGTATTATAAATGTATATACATTTCTGATTACTTTATAAATTTGAGTAAAACCAATTAAATAGAAATCTAAAGAGTAAGCATTGAATATTCTTGGAGAAATATTCCATTATTACCACGCTTAGCATACGTACCTAGGTTAATATTATCGACACGCAAGAAGCCACAGACATAACAAAAATACGATCCCAAAAGTGGTATGTATTAAGTTATTTTTAGAATCATATTTTTGCTATCTCCTAATAATGATTTAAGTAAATTTATTATTATTCTCTCTTTGCAAACAAATATGAAGAATATTGCTTTATTTCTTTCTTTCCAAAAAATACTGGGAACATTAAGCTAATGCGTATTAAATTTCCATTTGAAGTTTCATTAGTATTAGTTAAATGTAAGTTATATTAATTTAGCTAAAATAGTAATTGAACTTTACCTAAGAAACAGTAGGCATTTACCGAAACTAATGAAGGTCTTAACTAAACACAGCTTCAGTTAAATGCTTTAGTTTTCCTCATAGCAATCTTAATCTTTTTCCGGGTTCCTAACCGGATAATGGATGGAAATGGTGATTGATATTCACTAATGGAGAAAGGTTTTTATTCTTCTTTCTCACATAATATACAAAATGCTACGTCGCTCTGTTTGTCTGTCCGTTTCTTCGCATATTCATCACATATGATATTCTGGTTATGTTTAGTGGACTTTAGTATTGATAATTATTATGAACTGTTGTAATTGCAACATGAAACACATGATAGTGCCTTTTAAAACTCCTTAATTTTCGTAACAATGATATATATATATATATATGTATCAAAATAGTAAGATCATAATAGTATGACAATTATGATCTTACTAGCTACAGTCCGCGGTTTCACTTGATATAGATTAGTCGCTATACCTGTATAGTTAGTACTATACTAGGTATACAGGGCACGATCTATCGGCTTGCAAAGCTTTAATAAATTAATTTAGACTTGTATGCGTCATTATAATCATCATCATTTTACCTGAACGAAGTGCCAGCAATAACTCCTTCCCCAAGTCTCCACTTCGATCAGTTCTACACTTCTCTCTTCCAAAGGGTTCCTGCGGCTTCGCTAACGCCGTCGGTCTACCTTGTTCTCCCGCCCTCCACTATTACACCACTCCAGAACGTTCGGCCCAATTGGCGATCTGTTCTGCGGGCAATGTGCCCTACCCACTGCATGTTTGGCAATTTTTCGGGCTATGTCATTGCCCTCTCCATTGCCTTTTTCTTTCTTTGTTCATTCTAAGGTCCATTGTGAGCAGCCACGTTTCAAGATCATCACCGGATACATGTGTATACGTTACTGCTATGTAATAAACATTATTTTATAGTTAAATTATGATTAGGTGTGCCTAAAGAAACTCTTCAATTTTGACATTATCTAGTTTGTTCACCAACTGTGTATGATTAATGATTTCAGCTTTAGTGTTGGCCGCTTCTTTATACATTACTTTCCCAGCTAGGCTTGAGTTGTCAAGTTAAATCGATTTATCAAGTCGACAGTTTGAAGTAACTTTACTAGGTAGTCATAATTTGAAATGAAAATTCTTTGTAGAAAGCCTTTTAAGTTTTGTTGGGTAAAAATAATTTCTAATATTTGTTAATTTTGTAGTAAAAGCATTCTTAGTTGTTGTATTTTTAATATTTTGTTTAGTCTGATTTCTAGTGGTTATTTCTTGCCTTCGTATGTACTTTTCCATAGAGTAAATCAATTAATTCTTACCTTGAAATACACTGAATTGTACACTGAATTGTATACATAAAAAATTTAAGAATTTAAACATGACACGGTCTTTTTGAAAAACTATTTCTCCTAATTAAGTACCTCGTTACTACGTCTAGTGTTCGCAAGCACTACTAGTGTGAATAATAATAAACAATAAAATATTTCTTACGAGTAACAATGAGACTTAGTGTTAGTTACAATATAATAAACTTACAACTATGTTAGTAGCACAATAAAATAAACACACAATACAGCAATCACTACTTACGGAATTCAGCTGAGATACTGGAGCAGCGATTCAGAATACAGCAGGCCAAACTGTCCGCAATAACTCCCAGGATTCTGTTGGAATTGGGTCGCACTTTGCGCAGCAAAGACGTGCATCTTTAAGCATTAACGCATAGAAGCAACCATCTTCATTATCATCTCCGCGCTTAGTCCCGGTCGCATCCGAGGCTTTTGCGTTGGAGCCCGGGGACCGCTTTCCTGCTCAATCTCCTCCATTTCGCGCGATCTTTAGCATCCTGTGGTGTCAGATTGTTGGCACGAATGTCATCTCTTACAACGCCAAACTAGCACTTCTTTGGTCTACCCCGCTTGTTCCGGCCCGGCGGAAGCGCCATGGCAAGACATTTGTTACTTGCCCGTAACTTGCCAGTTTTCGTAAGACGTTACCTGCATAAAAGCAACCAACACGCAATTTCGCAAACATTCCTGAAACGCTACAGAAGCAAGGCAGCCCCATCAACACCCAGATAGCATTTTTGTACTGCACGTGAAGGGCACTGTACGATTTTTTCGTAAAATGTACCCTCAGGCCGCAGTTGTGGTACGAGGAACACAATCATGCCCTGGATTTAATTTATTTAACCGGCAAATTCCATCTGAAAATTTTCAGGACCCGCCCGAAGTTTGGATTCATGCCCAGTTGATGACAATAAGCTCACGTTTCACTTGGGACTTAAACCTAACTGTAAAACTGTTTGATGAACTTGTAAAGATCACAGGAATCCACAGGCTGCATGAAGCATAGAACCACTATTGTGACTAGAGCATTGTACGTATTTTGGAGGAAATTATGAAAATGTTGACGTAACAAGTAAAATGTCGATTTACAGACTCTAGCACACCAAAGTACGACAATCTGTCAGATTCTTTCTTCTTTCAATTTTATCGCCAAAGCTTAAGGTTTATGATTAATTGTGAAAGTCTGACTTGTTGGTGTCTACTACTACAGGTACACCTTTGCTTCATATCTTTTGGGGAATACGAGTGTGGCCATATTTCTATATTTATGTAATTCACCACCACGTAATATTTTCAAAAACAGATCCTAAGTATATAATAGTGTTTTCGCTGCAAAAGTAATATAAAACTACTTATTTCTATTGTTCGTACCTTGGGTTTTCGGATGGCGAAAATCGGAAAATCCGTACAAAAGCCGGAATCAATCCGACTGTGAATGGTTAGAGTATTCAATTCACGTTTCGTTCACATTGTGGCAATGTTTATTTATTTATTTTTTTTGCTTGATTTTCTACCACGTATTGGAACTAACCATGAATTTTATATTCAGCGTGAATACGCACTTTGATTTAGAGGTAGTGATTTTTTTGTCATTTTGATAATTTTATTATTTACAGAGATCTTTTATTTAATCCATACTAATATTATAAATGCGAAAATAACTCTGTCTGTCTGTCTGTTATGCTTTCCCGCTTCAACCTCTCAACCGATTTTGATGAAATTTGGCACAGACAATTTCTAATTATTTAATTACAAATTCTAATTTGACAATAGTGGTTCAATGCACAACAATAACTTGTCAAATAAGAGTTAGTAATATTAATTAAATCACTACATTACTCTTTATTACATTATTATTCTTAAATTAAATTAATTTCAATGATCTCAAATTAAATCACTCTCTCTGGCTCTTAATAAACTAGTGCGCTTTACCATCAACGATTGCGTCACTGCTTACCATCAGGCAGGATTGCGGTCAAGCGCTGGTTTATAATTTGTAAAAAAAAAAAAAAAAAATAATCTTCCAATAATTGTTTCAATGGTTTTATTTAACTTCTCTCATTTTTGTTGACTTAGAAACTAATAAAAACAAGAGTTAATCGTCCTCATTAAAAGTGATTCTCAAAACCCAATTAAAAAACTTTTACATTATGTGACATCATATGAATTACTCCGTATGGACAAAGTTGCGTGCTAAAGCTAGGTTAACCAGTTACATTTAAACGTTAAATGGTTTTTTCCAGATCATCAAGTCAAAGGTGGCCATATCTTTATCTACAATACAAATCAACAATAGGTGGATTTGATCATCCTTGATAGTTTTAGAGGTTTATTGTGACGACCACCAGTCTTAACTTTTGGTAAGACTAGTCAGACTGTGGTCTGATCGTGCCTCGTAAAGCCCGTTAAGCGGTTAGTCTCGGTTGCCATACAAATATCTAATGGCATTACGGGTTGTTGGAGCCCTCAAAAGTCCAACGATTGGTCTAACTGTGATGCTTTACTATCGCCCTCAGCCTGCGGAGGTCAGACCGCTGTCGCTTCACGGAAAGTATCGAAGTTAAACCAAAATTTAGCAGTTAGACTGGTAAAGTGAACCCCAGACTCCAAAGCTGAAAAAGCTTCGGATGCGACTGGGATTAACGCTGAGATGATGTTGCGACCGACTGTGGTCTAATCGGTATTACCAAGAGGTACTGCGATACCGCGATACCCAGTAACTTGGTTGTGGAGGTTAAATAGGCATCCACTTTGTGTTAAATACTGACTGATAGATTTTTTTGTCATTGTCAATAATTTCGTACTTCGGACTGATTAGAATTTGAACGTTCTTAATTATGACAATTTCTATCCGGAATCAGACTTCTAAAAACTTAAATAACTCGTAGATAGCCTGCCAGTCAGTCTGGCCTCTTATCTCAATGTTATTTCCGACTCCAGTGGAAGTTGTTCTAAGACAAACAATAGTCTTGCATGGACACGACTACCCTTAAGCAGTCAGCTTCCGTTTGGAATTCCACTGCACTCTTTATAAACAGTCTTTGAGATCACAGTTATACTGGGCAAGCTTTGGACTTCATTATTTTGGCGCCATTTCATTTTTTCAGTAGCGTGACTATGACAAGTGGCCGCTGCGCAAGGTGGCGCAGCTTCGATCCCCGCACAGTGCAAATATTTCGATGCATGAATATAAATATATGCACGGGTCTGGTCCCGGTTCCCATACGAACATGTTTAGTCGTTACGGGTTGTTGGAGCCCTCAAAAGTCCAACAATCGGTCTAACTGCAATGCTTAGATATCGTCTTCGGGTTTTGGAGGTCAGACGGCAGTCGCTTCACGGAAAGTATCGAAGTTTAGCCGAAATCAGCAGTTAGACTGGTACAGCGGACCCCAGACTCCAAAGCTGAAAAAGCTTCAGATGCGACTGGGATTAACGCTAAGATGATGATGATGATGATGATGATGAATGTTTAATAAAAATACTACTTAATTTCTCTCTTATTTAGTAGCTTTATTAAGTTTTTCTCGATGGTAGGTCATAACTACGGCTGCCGGCAGAAACGATTTGTCTTTTCTGGCATGATGTTTGGAGAAGCCGTTCGTAGGACGGTTTTCAGTTGTGTTGTGATTGATGTGTGCCGGGTACGATGCGACTAATGTTGTTGTGTTGGGAGTTTAGTCGTGGAGGGTCTCCAGATCAAAGTCCCTCTGGCGCAGCATCGTTGGTCGTGTTGTTGGGTTTAACGTTGCACCACCTCGCTCAACTGCCGTCTTCCTTCCTATTCACTAAGTTTTTTTAAGTGATTGGGCTTAATAAACTAGCGCACTTTACCATCAAAGATTGTATCACTGCTTACCATCAGGCGGGATTGAGGTCAAGCGCTAGATTATAATTATTAAAAAAAAAACTATTCAAATGTCCTATCTTTGGTATTGGTCATCGAATCGTTGACCTACTTAAGTTTTGAGTTGAGCTGGACGATTTCTGGCAAATTCGTGCACTAATACGACAGGTCCTCTCAATCTGTGTGGTTCTTTCCTCAAAAGACCATTTCAAACATCAATTACATGGTCTTCTGGTTTGACCAATATTATGTGTAGACTTTAAAATACCTCTGCGGACCCCGGGCTCCAACGCGAAAGCCGCGGATGCAACCGGGATTATAGGCTGAGATGATGATCATGACTTTAAAATACCTCCGAGTTGGTTTAAGTCTTTTTTCTAAAACCGGTAAGACAGGAAATGCAGACCTTAATTTTTTTTTTAATTATGTTTGACGTATAAATGTGTGATAAAATGTTCCTCTGCAAGTCACAAAATTTTGCTTTAGCGGTTAGTGGAAGTACTGAGGTGAGGTTCGGGCAAGTGCTGTTGAAATCATTGCTTTGAGTGGAATAACTCCTAATGTGGACAACTAGGGGTTGCTATGACATATTAAAACCATTATGGTTCCAATGTCAGATAAAGATGGAACTATACAGGATGAATAGCGTTATCCCTTTCTCTCAGTGGTGTTAAGAGGGAACTCTAGTGGTGCTTTCTCTTGCTTTTAGAGAAATTCTGTATATTTCTTCAATTTTACACCGTGATTATCACTTGCCCCTATCACTTGATTTTTTTTTAGAACTGTTTCTTCAAATACCAATTTTTCAAATTCCTCGGCACTGGAGTCCCTTCTTATTGATGGTGTTAACACGTCATAGTAAGGCCATTTTTTGTTCTGCATAGGAAATCCTCAAATAACCTCTCCCGCTTTGGGCGGAGACGATAGGCGTGGGAGACTTTTACTGACTAAAACCCACCCATGTTTCTTCACTTGCCTGTGCGCCAGGACCACGGTTTCTTCTTTAACCAACCCGCTACACTGATTCAGGAGGCATCGCTCTTCGTGGACCTCGTCACTATGTGATGACAACTTTGAGGCGCGCGTGAAACACAACACGCCGTAGACCCGGGCTTGGTCCTTACCTCATAGTAGGGCCTCTGGTAGCCCCTTGCTTGTGTTTTGTTTTTATATATTCAGTAGCTGTTGCCCGTGACTCAGTCCGCGTGGACTTCAGAAAGAACTCAGTTGATCTAAAATAAGTGCCTGTTCAAATAATGGGAGCAATATGTACGTCCGCGTTTGCTCCCGTTTTCGCAACATTTTTTGTTACTGCTCTTCTCCTATTAGTCATAGCGGGATGTTATATAGCCTGTGTTCTTTTCAGGCTATATACTGTGTACGAAATTTCATTACAATTGTTTCAGTAGTTTTGTTGCAGCAGTTTTTTTTCTTAATATTATAAACCAGCGCTTGACTGCAATCCCGCCTGATGGTAAAGCGCGCTAGTTTATTAAGCCCAATCACTTAAAAAAAACTTAGTGAATAGGAAGGAAGATGGCAGTTGAGCGAGGTAGTGCAACGTTAAACCCAACAACATGACCAACGATGCTGCGCTAGAGGGAGATAGATGTGGAGACCCTCCAAACTCCCGACACAACAACATTTGACGCATCGTACCCGGCACACATCGCAACACATCTGATCAGACCCGTCCTCCGTACGTTTCAATTTTGCGTGAAAGCCGGACAGACAGACAGACAGACAGACAGAGATACTTTCGGATTTATAATATTAGTATGAATACGGATAATTCAAGATACATATCAAATACATAATTGTATCTAACTTCAAAGCCACAGCAGTTAAACTAGCTACCTCGGATCTCCGTTCCTTTTACCTCTAAAGTTAGATTTTATTGAACTTTCCATAAAGGTTCGTATAAAAGTAGGAAGCAATGCATGAAGACTTTTACAAGAACTTCGTATTTTCCTAAAAGAGAGCTAAAAACATAGTATTTAGCGCTGAAGAAAGTTAGCCAGTTCGAAATGAAGATAGCGTAGAATAGGACTTTTTCAGTCCTAATTAACTTTAGCCTTTTGAACTTTTTCAGTTTAATGAAACGTTGACTGCATGGACTTTATAAGTGTTGCTTTTTTTAATTTAGGAATAAAGGGGTTACTTGCGCCATTTTTTTTCAATAAGGCGTATTCATGGAACAAAATTTTACGAGTTTGATTCTACAGAAGACCACCACCACCTACAGAAGATACCAACTCTGCACGGTCTGCACGGTTAGTGCAGTGGTTAAGGTATTGACTACTGCGCTGCGTGTGAAATTTTTGTATGACGTACATATAGTTGTTCCGGGTCGGGCTGTTTGTATTTGTGAGTTATATGTTTTTAAACGGGCCCACGACACACGAGAAGAAAGAGAAGAAGAAGAATTCCCAGAGTGAGGCTACCCTTTCAAAAAAAATAAAAAAAATTTAAACCATTTTATTAACCCGTATCTCAACAGTGATCATCTCGAAAGAGCTATCGTCCCGATTGTTATATTTGAATTATGATATGCAATTTTGACTTAATTGATCGCGTTCTTACTGTACCCGTAATAGGATGAATAGCAAAAATCATGCAAAAAAAAAATCAAAATCAAAGCATTCTTATCAAATAAACCAGTATAGGCACTTTTGAATTGTCAGAAGATCGGTAAGTCAGTAAGGTGAAGCTAGTCGCCCATTCCAAAGAGTAGGTACAGTCAAGACCAAAAGTCGAGTTGCAATCTCACAAAACTATGGCCAAGCAATACTAGTTGTAGTTACGACCTTCTTCTATAATAAAGTTTGATACACGCTCATACACTTGCTGCCCGCTTATGATTGTTAGGTACTACTTATTAATTTCAACGTCTACAGTAAGTGTTTCAATGGCGTAACGGTTTTCGCCTTGATAGGCGTTCAAGGTGGTTCGAGTTCGAATCTAATAACTTACAAAAATATTTTTTAAATGTTTATTAGTGAGTTATGAATGCTTACAACAAAAATATCTAAAAATATCGATCTGCAACTTAAAGATGATACTTTCTTTTAAGATTTTTTCTATATTAGAGTCATTATAAAAAGATGACGGTAGACTTAAAAGAATCTGAATCACTACTTCACAAAAATATTCCGCTACCTACAATAACTATTATTAGCTACAATAACTCAAATAATATTACTTAGCTGTTGTTGGTTGGTGAACATATAGTTACCAGTTTGTGTTATTAGTTTTACTTTTTAATCAATATGCAGGCATATGCAGCAATATATCTCAAATATTATATGAAACCGGCTTTTGTGTAAGTTGTTTTTATTATTATTTATGTAAGGTGCAAACCAATCGCTTGTAGCAAGTGCGTAATAAAATTGTTATTGTTTTAGATAAATACTGTAAGCCGTTGGAGGTCAAGGTCAAGAGGTTGGAGGACGAAGGTAGCTGTCGAGACAAGTGAAACGAAACGACAATATTTACCGTTGAATAAACTTTTAAATCGTGCGAAGAAGATAGGTTGCATTTGTGGTTTAAAATAAATTGGCGAGGCTGGTGGAGTGTTATCGAGCTAAACAAAAAAAAAACTATTTATAACAAAAACAGTGCAGAAGTGTCCTACAGAGTGTTTTAAATATATACTAATAAATATCTTAATAACGGACTCTAAACCATCTCTAAAGTAATTTAGCTAAGTGACAGTAATATGTTCGGTTGGCTTAATGGCTAACAGATGTCGCCTTTTGCAATTTCAATACAAATTACTTTTGGTAAATTATAAAACAATAATTTCGGAATTCGATAAGAAATAAGTTCGTTTACTTTTGAACTAAGAAAGCGCTTGAAGATTATAATCTCATGCCTTCAAACTCCGAAAAAAGGCATTGCAGGATGGCAGCACTAGTACTATGCTATACACGCAAAAAAAAAAAATGTAATAAGCACTATTATGTGTTCTAAGTATAGATTATTTTATGATTGCAATAATATTCAGGTTAAGCTTCAATCCTCTTTTCTTTAAGAAAATGAATAATTAAGCTATAACCTCTTTAATCATAATCGTATATTATGATTAAATGATATAATATTATAATTTTCATATCTAACAACCAAAAATGTTTTTTGTATTTTTTACCATAACAATATCATAAGTTTGTCAAGGATTACTTTTATATAAAATATTACAATGCTGCTGTTTCAACGTTTGTTTCATTTGTTAGTATAAGTATATCTATACCGAATAATATATAATTTTATAATATATTGCATTATAATATGCTTATTGTTTTATTTTTATATATTTTTTATTATATTACCCCTATAGTAAACTAAAACATATAATAAAACCCTTTTTTGGGATAAATATTCAATAAATTTTCCTATTTGTTTAAATATTATTTGCAAACATTTTTACTTTAAAATACAAATCAATTATCATAATTTTAAATTATGTGAAACAACAAAAAGAGTTGCCTATAATAAGGATCGAACCCACAATCGCTCGCTTTTGATAGCACCATTGTTAAGTGCGGCCGCTAACTCAACTTCAAATGAAGTAACGAAATTTTGTATTACTTTAAAGAAAGACGAAGACTGCGATAAAAAAATAATGCGGTAGTGTGCGTGGCCGGTTTAGCGCAGGCGACAGTAGTCTTTAAGGTGGAAATGGACTTCTACAGCTGATAGTACCTATGGAGAAGAACGGGCAAGAAACTCAATGGACACTCTATTAAATTATCAAGCTACTAGCTTTCCGCACGCGGCTTCGCCCGCGTGGAGTTCGGTTATATCGCGCTTTTTAGATTTCCCTCGGGAACATCAAATTTTTCCGGGATAAAAGTTAGCCTATGTTCTTTCTCAGGGTCTAAAGATTGTCTGTGCCAAATTTCATCAAAATCGGTTGAGAGGTTTAAGCGGGAAAGGGTAACAGACAGACAGACAGAGTTACTTTCGCATTTATAATATTAGTATGGATTGACATAAATATTTAATATGTAATATGCAACAGATAGCAGTCACGATTAAAATGAATATCGGCTGCAACTTGCAGCACCAAGCTGCGATATTATAGAGATGACCAATCTCTCAACTAAAAGCAGATCAGTTTGAACAAAATAAAAATTTGAGACTGCATTTCACAACGAAATGAAATGGCGCAAATGCAAAATCCTCGTAGCCCTAGTCATACTGGTTGAAACTGGATTCATGCGATTTAAAACAGATTCCGTCCGGTAAATACTGGACTGTACCGGCTGGCGGATACAATTTCGCCATTTTGTTCCGGATTAGGCGGCGCAGCCCGACGAAATGACCCTGTTAACTTTTAGTTAAGTTTTGAATTATAATTTTCATGTTCAAGCTTTATATATGGAAGTAGATAAATAGAATGAGGTTGTATACCTGATTTGAACTCTTATTTGTATAGAAAAGCCTACATACCCAATTTCTCTTTATATAGATTAAAAAGATCTGACTTTCAAAAAGGCCCACGCTACAACAAAAGTGGAGCGGAACCGAACAAATCCGGTTCGCCATGGTGCTTGAGTATCCATGCACCATTTTTAACAGAACTCCGTACAATATAGAGGGGCTGGAGTTGTTCTATACATAATCCCTCACCGTCCGGCTAGCTAGAGCCTTTTGTGTGAAAGCCGCTTTATAGCTTACACTTTTCTAATATTGTCTGAAACCTGCCTTTGACATTGCATATAAAGATAACAGATACAGTTTTCCAAGGAGATTACCGTAAAATATCATAAAATAACTATACATACCAGTGGCGAAGAGTCCATACAAGCCGATTCCCACCGGGTTACCTTTCAAAAATCAGTTCTATATTCATACAAAAGTATTTACATTCTATTTCATTAACAAAGTATTATTAATCAAATGCCTGCGCGATTTACAATAGCAATAGTAATTCTTAGCAATACCCTAAGTATCACATTTCATTTTATAGTCGTAAATTAATCAGCGCTTCAATTTTTCGTACATTACGTTGAAGGCAACTCGACTAATTACAGCTTACCTCGGTCAACGTTTTACTATGAGGCGAAAAGAGACAGAGCGTGTCAGACCATCTCTTTCTAATGCTCGCTAACCGTCCGTAAAACTTTATAAAAGATAGGCTAATGCCAAACGGCTTGCAGTTCTCTCCTCTCCTCTATTAGAAAGAGACAAAGAAACCACGCCACTAGAGAAAGGAAACACGACAAAATTAAAAAGAATTAGCGTTATAATGAAATCCTTCGCAAGTCATATTCTTTTTATTTTGGCATATTTTTGTGTTCCATTTCATTTGGTTGAAAATAAATTATTGTTAGTATGTGACATGTGTTCCTATACCACTGGTGCGTGAGTTTTTCGTTTGTTATATTTTAATATTTGTGTTATTTAAACTGTGACTGATTCTGTAAGGTAATTTAATCGCAGATTTGGTTAAATACTGTGGATTTTGTTTGTTATTATGGCTTTAATTCATATAGAGTGCTGCTCAACCGACTACCTGCTGAATGAACTTAAAGTCTTATTTACGTCAGCGTCGTTAAATAAATTGGCCACCTATGAGCTTTTTTTACAGCTCTAGAATACGTCTTTGAAAGACGCATTTTCTCAAGTTTCGACTCTTTGCAGTTTAATTCTGACCCTCCCATTTCAGTAGCTTCAGCTGAGCAGTCATTTTCTGCTTTAAAACGCATTCACACGTATGTGCGAAACTGCCAAAAAGAGCAGAGATTGTCCGATTTGGCTATCATGTCAATTGAAAAAAAATTGCTTAATAAAATGAAAAGTAATCCGAATTTTTATAACAACATTTTAGCTCATTTTGTTGAAAAAAACAGACGCATTGCATTACAATATAAATAACGTTGTGATTGTGTATAATTTGCTTTATTTTTGCTTAATATTTTTGTTGGTTTTGGATCGGTGTTTGTGTGGTTCGGTTTTTAACACTTTATTATTTTTGTAATTTTTTATTTTATTTTTTCTTGACTCTTATTCCCTAACAATAGGTACTTAACTTAGTACTTAATAACAAGCATGCATGTGTGGTATGGAGATGCACGTCGAAAAAGGCTTTTCACAAAGCTGCTTTTATCATACTTGAAAGACACTGTTATCAAATCATCAGTCCTTTTTTGTATGGTGAAGGTGGGGCTTTTAATATTATTCTTATCTGAAGACCTCCTCCAAGATATCCTGCAGTAGGTAAGTGTTTAAGTGTTTATTTTTTTGGACCGGCTTCCCTTTGTCAAAATTTCACCCTTCGCCACTGA
This sequence comes from Sesamia nonagrioides, assembly GCA_017933935.1. Lineage (NCBI taxonomy): Eukaryota > Metazoa > Arthropoda > Insecta > Lepidoptera > Noctuidae > Sesamia > Sesamia nonagrioides. The sequence continues at coordinate 481,587 of JADWQK010001392.1, read as the reverse complement.
TACATACCTATGTTATTTACGTCGGGTATTTTCGTCGCCCATACCCCAATGTTTGAAGACTAAAATCTACAACCAGTGCATCCTATCGGTCATGACGTACGGAGCCGAGACGTGGACACTAACGGTCAGACTAGTCCATAATTTTAAAGCCGCTTAGCGAACTATGGAGCGGGCTATGTTGGGCGTCTCTCTGAAGGACCGCATCAGAAATGAGGTGATCCGAGAGAGAACCAGAGTTACCAACATAGGTGAGAGAATTAGCAAGCTGAAGTGGCAATGGGCTGGTCACATATGCCGCAGGACCGACAACCGTTGGGTAAATGAGTCCTCGAGTGGAGACCGCGTCTCGGCAAACATGGCATAGGACGTCCTTGGGCGAGATGGAGCGACGACATCAAACAAGTGGCTGGTAGTGGCTGGCGGAGAACTGCTCAGGATCGAGCTTGTTGGTGTGCCATGAAGGAAGCCTATGTCCAGCAGTGGACGAGTAGAGCCTGATGATGATGATGACATATGTTATGAACAGTGACAGATTCCACGTCCCTGAGCTCAGCAATGCCGAACAGGTTTAAACAGAGTATATACATAATCAACCTATAATATTACTACTCCTGGGATACAGGTCTCCTCTCGGTGAGAGGGAGTGGCCCGTAATCTACCACGCGAGCATGGTGAGGGTTGTTAGATATCACATGCTTCGAAGTTTGGCCTCTAGGACATGCCAGTTTCCTCATTATGTTTTCCTTCATCGTTTTGTAAGCAAGCAATCTATTTTTCTTCCCTGAGAAGAGCTCCATAGGAAATGTAATCCGGGATAACGAAGATGAAAAAGTAAACAATCTACTGACATAAAGCTGTCAAAATACTATGTTAATCCTGTTGAAAGTTGCTGTAGAAATACGAAACGCTGATGAAATCATTTCATTTCTCAACATTAGGTTATCCTTCTTATTAATATATACTGTTTAAATGTTTTAATTTAATAGTCGTGTTATTCCGTTCTATTCCTTGTTGGCAGATTTTCTTTTGTAGGTTTGACTGCTTCAGAGGCCAGATTTGGTACGCATAAGTAAGAATCGGGATAAGACAGCTGTTCATCGCTTTGGTCTTTAGTTTTGTATGTTGGAATGGAGCCTTTGAAAATGTCTTTTAAAGACCAGTAGGTACTATCAGCTGTAGAATTCCATTCCCTCCTTAAAGACTACTGTCGCCTGCGCTAAACTGGCCACGCACAATAACGCATTATTTTTTTTTATCGCAGTCTACGTCTTTCTTTAAAGTAATGCAAAATTTCGTTACTTCATTTGAAGTTATGTTAGCGGCCGCACTTAACAATGGTCTATCATTAGCGAGAGATTGTGGGTTCGATCCTTAATAATGGCAAATCTTTTTGTTGTTTCATATAATTTAAAATTATGATAACTGATTTGTATTTTAAAGTAAAAATGTCTGCAAATAATATTTAAACGAATAGGAAAATTTACTGAATATTTATACCAAAATAGGTTTTTATTATATGTTTTAGTTTACTATAGATGTAATATAATAAAAAATATATAAAAATAAAACAATAAGCATATTATAATGCAATATATTATAAAGTTATATATTATTCGGTATAGATATACTTATACTAATAAATGAAACAAACTTTGAAATGGCACCATTGTAATATTTTATATAAAAGTAATCCTTGACAAACTTATGATATTATTATGGTAAAAAAGTTAAAAAAACTTTTTTGGTTTTTAGATATGAAAGTTATAGTATTATATGTTATCATTAAAGAGGTTATAGCTTAATTATTCATTTTCTTAAAGAAAAGAGGATTGAAGCTTAACCTGAATATTATTACAATTATAAAATAATCTATACTTAGAACACAAAACCAGTGCTTATTACATTTACATTTTTTTTTGCGTGTATAGCATGGTACTGGTGCTGCCATCCTGCAGTGCCTTTTTTCGGAGTTTGAAGGCATGAGATTATAATGTTCAAGCGCCTTCTTAGTTCATAAGTAAACGAACTTATTTCTTATCGAATTCCGAAATTATTGTTTTTATAATTTCCCAAAAGTAATTTGTATTGAAATTGCAAAAGGCGACATCTTTTAGCCATTAAGCCAACCGAACATATTACTGTCACTTAGCTAAATTACTTTACGAGTTGGTTTAGAGTCCGTTATTAAGATATATAATGGTATATATTTAAAACACTTTGTAGGACACTTCTGCACTGTGATTGTTATAAATTGATTTTTTTTTTTTGTTTAGCTCGATATGTCTCTACCAGTCTTGCTAGTTTATTTTTAACCACAAATGCAACCTCACTTCTTCGCAAGATTTAAAGGTTTATTCAACGGTAAATATTGTTGTTTCGTTCCACTTGTCTCGACACATAAGCCACCTTCGTCCTCCAACCTCTTGACTTTGGCTTACAGTATTTCTCTAAAACAATAACAATTTTATTACTCACTTGCAACAAGCGATTGGTTTGCAACTTATCCAAATAATAATAAAAACAACTTACACAAAAAACCGGTTTCATATTATGATATTTGAGATATATTGCTGCATATGCATGCATATTGATTAAAAAAGTAAAACTGATAACACGAACTTGTAACTATATGTTCACCAACCAACAACAGCTAAGTAATTTTATTTGAGTTATTGTAGTTAATAATAGTTATTGTAGTTAGTGGAATATTTTTTGTTTTGTTTGTTTCAAATCTACCGTCATCTTTTTATAATGACTCTAATATAGAAAAAATCTTAAAATAAAGTATCATCGTTAAGTTGCGGATCGGTATTTTTACATGTTTTTGTTGTCAGCATTCATAACTCACCAATAAACATTTCAAAAATATTTTGTAAGTTATTAGATTTGAACTCGAACCACCTTGAACGCCTATCAAGGCGAGAACCGCTAGGCCATTTAAACACTTACTGTGAGCGTTGAAATTAGTAAGTAGTACCTAACAATCATAAGCGAGCAGCAAGTTGTCAAAGTGTATGAGTGTGTATCAAACTTTATTATAGAAGAAGGTCGTAACTACAACTAGTATTGCTTGGCCATAGTTTTGTAAGATTGTAACTCGACTTTTGGTCTTGACTGTACTTACATATATGTATAGTAGATATCATTAGGTATTTATCATCTCTATTGCTGAACATGCACCTTTCCTTTTTTTTTTTTTTTGAAATGTTATAAACTAGTGCTTGATCGCATCCGTTACACAGTAATCGTATATTATGATTTCTGTGGTTGATAAGCAATGATGCAATTATTAATAGAAAAACGCATTAATTTTTTAAGCGCATGTTGTATATTGTAATCAGACAGCAAGACCGATTCAGGCAAATTGATACAGTCCTTCGATGACTACGATAGGTCCTATGCTTCTCACATCTAGCCAAATCGAGGCCTACACCAGATTATCGGTCGAACTTGTAAAGGGCCTTCTAACGCGTGTGCTTTTCCATCTAATTAGTCAGGAATAAGCCCCGCTAACCTACGTGTCGACGTCCGACTTCAGGCACCTATGTTCTAGGCCTGCGGCGTTGAGCAGTGGGCAGCTCGCCGCCCGGTGACGACCAGGCCCGAGTCGACGGCGCGTCGTGTTTTACGCGAGCCTCAAAGAGATGTCAGCACATCGTGACGGGGTCCACGAAGACCAATGCCTCCTGGGTCAGGGTCGCGGGTTGGTTAAACAAGACACCGTGGCCCTGGCCATCGCACATTCAAGTGAAAAAACATGGGTGGGTTTTAGTCAGTAAAAATCTGACACGCCTTTCCGCTCCACCCAGAGTGGGAGAAATCCTTTGATGATTTTTTTCTCTATAAGTGAAATTAAATGTAAAAGAATTTCTATATAAATTAACAAATGACTTTAAATTAATGACATTTATAAAGAACAATTTAAAAATTACAAAGAACAATAATGATGACAAAACAACGTTTAACAAACCCCAAAGGAAACAAATAATTCAAAAAGCGTCTTTTAAAGAAATAAACTTTTAGAAAGGGTTGACGTCGAATAAAACCTGCTTCGAATCGTCAGCTAATTTCGCATTGTTTTCTAAATAATTGACAAAACTCCAGCTAATTACGGTCACGGAGAAAACAATTGGCGCTGTTTGTGCTTGTTATTTTTAAATGATATTCTTTGGAAGTTTGAAACGACAATTGCGGTATAATTTTACCAATCTCTTCTTGTAAAATGTCACCGCAAAACTTGGTGAAGTTTATAACATCAATCAGAGTATTATGCTACAAAATTGTCTGTAAACCTCATGCAATCGGAGACGACGAAATAGTCGTGCCGCTTAATTACTATTCTATTTATGAATAGCCTTACTATTTTTTTAATATTTTGTTTATATTTATATACATTACTTATCATATTAGATTTTATACTGTGTTTAGTAAGTATGATCAATGTAAAGGGTATGACGGCGCTGACATATCCCCATTAAGCCCCAAAATAAAATCAGTTAAAGAAAACCCAGTGTGTCGAAGTCATAGCTACAACTACACAGACTCATAATATTCACTCTAACCAAAAATCGTTCAACGCGTTTGAATTTGTATTATACACTTTATGTACATAATATATTGTATAATTTTTAAACCGTAAACCGTCGTTTACTTTATAAACCGTTTTTTTTGTGCATGTGGAGTTAACCTGTTATTTATTGTTACACTTGTAAGTGTTACTCTAGTCATCAAATCACAATAATATACAGTGTTAACAATTGTTGGTTAACCTAAATAAATAAAATAAAATAAATAATTTATGTAAATAGTACATCGTAGAATACCTACATTAATTGTCTGTAGAGCAACGGTGGCTAGTGGTCATCATCATCATCATCAGCCCCTACTCGTCCACTGTTGGACATAGGCCTCCTTCATGGCACGCCAACAAGCTCGATCCTGAGCAGTTCTCCGCCAGCCACTACCAGCCACCTTTTTGATGTCGTCGCTCCATCTAGCCAAAGGGCGTCCCACGCTACGTTTGCCGAGATGCGGTCTCCACTCGAGGACTCGTTTACCCCATCGGTTGTCGGTCCTGCGGCATATGTGACCAGCCCATTGCCACTTCAGCTTGCTAATCCTCTCAGCTATGTCGGTGACTCTGGTCCTCTGTCGGATCACCTCATTTCTGATGCGGTCCTTCAGAGAGACGCCCAACATAGCCCGCTCCATAGCTCGCTGAGCGACTTTAAACTTATGGACTAGTCTGACCGTTAGTGTGGCTAGTGGTATCGGCTGCGAATTACAAGTTGTAGCTCATAAGTTCGAACCCTGTCAAGCGCTTTACTTTGTGGAAATTATTTCATTACCACTGTTCTCAAAACGCTGAAGTTAAACATCGTGAGGAAACCAATATGTCTTAGAGCCAAAACTTCAAAGACATGCGATATGTACCAAGCCACATTGGACCTGCGTGGTAGATTACGGCCCACTCACTCTCACGAAGAGGAGGCCTGGCTCTCAGGAATAAGAACATATCTGGAGGTCAAAGCCCTCGCCTGCGTATGGGAGTGGCAAGAGGAGGCAAAACCTCGGGGCAAAACTCCGCAACCGCGAGAAATAGCGGTACGGCGGATAAAGCTCAGCTCCGGCGGAATCTCATGGCGATATGAGAGCGCGATTGTTGCAACCCTGTTCTGGGCATGCCATAATAGCGGCGGTGAGTCCCCTCATTAAGGAACAGCGAGAGAAGCACTACGTCGCCCTCACCTTCCTCCTGACGCAGGTCCTCACCGGACACGGCAGTTTCGGAAGGTTCCTGTTCCGTCTTCATACTTAATTTCTGTCATATATGTATATATGGTATACATAATAAAGAGTCATCATCACCCGCCTAGTCTTTTCCCAACTACTTTGGTCAGCTTCTAGTCTGACCGGATTCAGCAGAATACCAGTATATTACATGGAGCGACTATCTATCTGACTTCCACAACCCAGTTATTACGCAATACTGCAAGACTGGTTGTCAAACTTTCGGGCTTCTGACGACCTGTAACGACCGTCAAAGCACTGTTTTTTGAGGCACGAAGGGATCATGATAAAGAACCAATACTTACCTGTCTGAAGAAAGTATTTTAAAAAGGAAATTTTCACTTCTGGTAATCTTCTTCACAGCCAATAGAGGTCCACTGCTGGACAAAGGCCTCCAGCAAGGCTACCATTCCATTTGGGGAGGGGGGGAGGGGGGGGGGATGCATGGCCATATTCCTCACGCTCGGCAGGCGGGTTGCGAATCGCAGTAATTTGTTATTCCACAGGAGAAGCGCTGCTGCCCGCTTCCATAATGAGAATTCCCTTAGTCGCCTCTTACGACACCCACGGGAGGACATGGGTTGGTACTATTCTATAACGCAGTGTTTCAAGACAAAAGTCTTCGACCACTGTGTGTTGCCAGTGATGACTTATGGAATTGAGACGTGATCGCTAATAATGATGTGTGAGTGGCCTTATAAGAATCCTCAAAGTGACTCAAAGAGCAATGGAGAGTGCTATGCTTGGGGTTTCACTGCGCGATCGAATCAGGAATGAGGAGATCCGCAGAAGAACGAGAATAACTGACATAGCCCAAAGAATTGCAACACTAAAGTGGCGGTGGGCCGGGCACATGGCCCGTAGACGGATTCTCGAGTGGCGACCACGCACCGGAAGACGCAGCGTGGGTAGGCCCTCGACAAGGTGGACCGACGACCTGGTGAAGGTCGCGGGAATCCGATGGATGTAGGAAGCCCAGGACCGGTCGTCGTGGAGAACCTTGGCGGAGGCCTATGTCCAGCAGTGAACATCTTTCGACTAAAATGATGATTACGATGATATGCTCAGTACCACACGGGACTTGTGGAGGTGAACTTTAACGAAGAACCGCCATCAAAACTGCGACATAACAACATTTGAAGTTGAAGATACCTATTTCAAAATAAATTAAACGTAAAATTCTACGGACCTAAACTCTAAGGGTACAGTTAACGACAAAAGTTAGAACTGTTTAAACAAGCTTGCATTCCTGATTTCCCTTGGATATCAAGTTATTTCAATAAAAACCTTGGTATATAATAATATAAAGGAGCTGTTCCGTTATTTACTCTATGAAAACGTTAATTTGGAAAATGTAAAATGATTTCCTTTTCAGGCAATACTTCTCGCAAGTGAAGTATGACAGGATGTACGAAGTAAACGTACTCAAAGGTTATTCTACCGTTAACATAATCCATACTAATATTATAAATGCGAAAGTAACTCTGTCGGTCTGTCTGTCTGTTACGCTTTCCCGCTTAAACCTCTCCACCGATTTTGATGAAATATGGTACAGACAATCTTTAGACCCTGAGAAAGGACATAGGCTGCCTTTTATCCCGGAAAACCTAATGCCTAATGCTAGCCTAATGTCGTTGTGTCGGGAGTTTGGTCGTGGAGGGTCTCCAGATCATCCTCTGGCGCAGCATCGTTGGTCGTGTTGTTGGGTTAAACATTGCATCACCTCGCTCAACTGCCGTCTGTCTTCCTATTCACTCAGTTTTTTTCAGTGAAAAGGCTTTATTAAGCCTTTTCACTAGCTTATTAGCTAGTGCGTTTTACCATCAACGATTGCATCACTGCTTACCATTAGGCGAGATTGCAGTCAAGCACTAGTTTATAACTAATAATAAAAAAAAAATGATGTTCCCGAGGGAAATCTAAAAAGCGCGATATAACCAAAGCCCACGCGGGCGAAGCCGCGGGCGGAAAGCTAGTCAGCATATAAGTGATCCCACTGCTGGGACACAGGCCTACTCTCGTTGAGAGGCACTGGGCCGTAATCTACCACGCGGGCCCAATGCGGGTTGGCAGATGTCACATGTCTTTGAATATTTAGTTCTATGAGATGCTAGTTTCTTTACGATGTTTTCCTTCACTCACTGCTATATTACTACTATATTTTTTTTTACATATTATAAACCAGCGCTTGACCGCAATCCTGCCTGATGGTAAGCAGTGACGCAATCGTTGATGGTAAAGCGCACTAGTTTATTAAGAGCCTATTCACTCTAGCCTTGAAGACACTCAAATTGTAGTCCGACGGAAACACCGCCGCTGGCAAATTGTTCCAGTCCCTCGATGTACGCGGTATAAAGGAGGAGGCGAAACGCTTCGTCCGGATCGTAGTGGTGTTAACAACGTAAGGGTGGAAACCAGCCGTACGACAGGTCGTCCGCTGGTGGAACGGAGATGGGGGAATTAAATCATGCAATTCCCTCGCACACTCCCCGAAATGCATCCTATAGAACACCGAAAGGCTGGCAACTCTACGCCTGTGCTCTAGGCTTTGGAGACCAACTCGAGTTAGATCAGGGTCACCAATCAGCCTCTTTGCACGTCTCTCCACTGAATCCAAAGTGGCCAGGTGACACTTGGCAGCACCAGCCCAAATGTGGCTGCAGTACTCCACACACGAACGGACCTGTGCTTTGTATAACATTAGAAGCTGCCCAGGTGTGAATATTACTGCTATAATACTGCTATATTACCTATACTCGGTGGTAGGCCATAATATCGGCTGCTGGCAGAAGCTACCACCCACCAGAAAAAGTCTTGCCGCCAAGCGATTCGTCGTGTTCCAGCATGATGTGTGGTGAAGCCGTACGAAGGATGGGTCTGAGCAGTTATGTTGCGCGACGTGTGCCGGGTACGATGCACCAAATGTAGTGTCGGTAGTTTGGACGTGAAGGTCTCCAGATCAATCTCCTTCTGGCGCAGCATCGTTGGTCGTGTTGTTGGGTTTAACATTGCATCATCTCGCTCAACTGCCTGCTGTCTTCCTTCCTATTCACTAAGTTTTTTTAAGTGTATAGGCTTATAAACCGGCGCGCTTTACCACCAACGATTGCATCACAGCTTACCATCAGGCGGGATTGCAGTCAAGCACTAGTTTATAATGATAAAAAAATACGTTTAATTGTTTTTCATAAAATGAAAATTAGTTTCAAGTCATTATTTTATATTTAAAATAAACCTTAGGAATCCTAATAATACGACCATCTTCAAAATATATTATTAACAGTCCAACGCTTTTAAAGTTATAATTGATGTAGTACATAAATAACCGTAATTAATAGTCAACGAGTCATAAATATCAGTTACTTCTAAATACATAGCTTTAATATACATAAGTCTTAATTAGTAAATATTAAAGGGTCCCCGTTTTGATGATTCTGGTATAAATGTAGATACGCGCCTCTCTTTGTGTTCTGCGATTTAATTACTGGCCAGTATTTATTTAAAGAAGATAAACATAGAATACCTGAGTTAATAAAAAGAGTATAAAGTACTATTTTTTTAATGTATTTACTTTTAATTTTATTTTCTACTAGCTTTCCACCCGCGGCTTCGCCCGCGTGGAGTTCGGTTATATCGCGCTTTTTAGATTTCCCTCGGGAACATCAATTTTTTCCGGGATAAAAGGTAGCCTATGTTCTTTCTCAGGGTCTAAAGATTGTCTGTGCCAAATTTCATTAAAATCGGTTGAGAGGTTTAGGCGGGAAAGCGTAACAGACAGACAGACAGAGTTACTTTCGCATTTATAATATTAGTATGGATACATTTTATGTGATTTTGTATACATTGTCTTTTCATTATTTTGACACGAAATATATACAGGGTTCGGCACTCGAAGTGTTACTAATTTTACGTTGCTATAGCAACTAAACTGTTCACAATATGGCGCCCATTTTTTCACATTCCTTAGTGTATGGTATTGCTAATAAACTAACAAAAACCTACTATTTTTCGTCTTTGTTAAAAAAAGTTTTGCAGATGGAAGTCAAACGAAACAGTGTCATTGCTTTGTATTTGGCTGGAAAATCGCAGGCAGCCATCGTTAATGAGCTAGGATATTTACATTTGAACAAAATGTTTGTGTATCGGACCATCACGCGTTACAATGATACGGGTAGCATCAAAAAACGCCATGGAGGTGGACATCCAACAACAGTAACATCATCAGCAATGGTTCGAAAGGTAAAGGCTAGAATTGTGCGAAATCCACGACAATATGTGAATCTGTGAATGTGTTCAGCAATATGTGAACAACCAAATGATCGCGTATGGTTAAAGTGTAAATCAAATGACAATTTAGACCAACGAATTGCCTTGCGAAAGCAAGCACCAGCATCTGTGATGGTTTGGGCGGCGGTAACTGCCATGGGACGCTCATCTCTCGTTTTCATTGACCAGGGTGTAAAGATAAACCAGCAGATCTACCGTAAAAAGATTTTAAACGATGCTTTGTTACCTTGGGCACGTAAGCAATTTGGTAGAAATCATTGGACCTTTCAACAAGACTCGGCACCATCTCACAAAGCTCGTAAAACCCAAATTTTTTTACAAGAAAGTGTTCCGAGCTTCATTTCTTCGCAACAATGGCCACCATATTCCCCGGACTTAAACCCAATGGATTTTTCCATATGGTCAATTCTAGAAGCCAAAGTGTCAACAAAAAAATATGAGACGGTCGACGCCTTAAAGATTGCGCTACGCCGAGAATGGAACAAAATACCAGCAGACCACATTCGTGCAGCGTGTGAAGCCTTCTCGGTCAGACTCGATGCTGTTAACCGAGTTAAAGGTGGCCATATCGAACAATAGCTTCTTTTTTTATTTATTGTATATGTCTTTTTTCGATAGTGAAGTTTTTAAATAAATATGCTCATGTTTAACAGAATTACAGCATTTTGAATTGGTAACACTTCGAGTGCCGGCCCTTGTATATAGCTACTATAAGAGTAGCAATAGCCGAGTGATATCGGTGTTACAATTTCTAGGTTGTAGGTATGAACTCCATCAGACGTTTTACTTTGTGTAAATTATTTCACCACTGCTTCAAAACGGTGAACAAAACCGTGGCCCTGGCCATCGCACGGGCAAGAAACACGGGTGGGTTTTAGTCAGCAAATGTCTGACATGTCCTTCCGCTCCGCCCAGAGCGGGAGAAGTCATTGGATGATTTTCCATCCCAACAAAAAAAAGGACACCGGTATCTCCTATGGACAAAATTTCGAAGTCTTGTGATATCTACCAATCCGTATTGGGTACGCGTGGTAGATTATGGACTACTCTCGCTCACTGAGAGGAGGCCTGTCTCCCAGAAGGGGGAACATTATAGGTATTAGTATTATTAAAAATTCAAAAATATCAAAGTTATAAGGTCGTTGTTGCTAAAGCACACGTTTATACAATGTAAAATTAGGTTGAATATCACTCGCCGAACAAAAGCGATAGCGAGACTGAAACTTTCGCTTAAATTTACAAAATTTAATAGGTCGTAAAAGCAAATTAAAGTTTCTATTTAGACAGTTGTGTAATTATGAATCACTAGCTTTCCGCCCGCGGCTTCGCCCGCGTGGAGTTCGGTTATATCGCGCTTGTTAGATTTCTCTCGGGAACATCTAATTTTTCCGGGATAAAAGGTAGCCTATGTTCTTTCTCAGGGTCTAAAGATTGTCTGTGCCAAATTTCATCAAAATCGGTTGAGAGGTTTAAGCGGGAAAGCGTAACAGACAGACAGACAGACAGACAGACAGACAGACATACAGACAGACAGACAGAGTTACTTTCGCATTTATAATATTAGTATGGATAATGAACAAACTCTCTATTTGAAGAGCTACAATACGATGTTGGCTAAATTTCAGGATCAACGCCACACTTTGATAAGAATTTTTCGTAAATGATTTATCATCATTATAGGTGAAAACTACTATTTTCCTTAACAGAGGGTAAGTACGGTACGGGGTACTAGTTTATAACTAATAAAAAAAAAAACAAGACAGCATGTATCGTAACTAACTTTGTTATGTTAGTTACGATACATGCTGTCTCAGGCTCGCAAACGCACTTAACGGACAGAATACCGACACGTCTACACTCGCCTGTGGTTGTTGTAAGAATGACGTGGTGCGCTCGAGACAGTGCTGGTCTGTGTCAGTGTCGAATGATTAAACGCATACACTACACATGCCTATCATTGTATAGAGTAATGTGGTTTTTTTTAATAAACAGACAGCTGTGCTACTGGGGAGTTTGTTCCGCCACCTTTTCTTCTTAGCGAGAGCACTAGGAAGTGGCAATAAGGTTTTAGGGAACTGTGTTATTGACGATAAAAAAGTGCTGATTCTCAGCCTAATTTGAATGAATGAGTTTTGATTTGAAAGGGCAATAACCGGCAAAGACGGACGTGCGCACGAAGTGTTCCATACATATATGGTTATAGCAGCAACTGAAATGCCTTACCTTAGTTGAAATATCCACAAGGGGATATTGTAGAAGTTTCCACATCTGATATTGTGGAAATTTCAACTGTCTGGCTATTAGATTTCACGAGATACAGGCTGAGAGAGAGACAGACAACCCTTTTTTTTGTTCTGGATGGGAAATCATCAAATGACCTCTTCCGGTCTGGGCGGAGCGGAAGGCCGTGTCAGACTTTTACTGACTATACGTGTTTCCTCACTCGCCTGGACGCCAGGGCCACCCCTTCGTTTGCAATTCCGACTCGCACTTGACCGTTTTTTCTTTTTATTAAGTCGCAATTTGTTTTAACAAGCAGCAGAAAGTTTTTGAAAATTAAATTTACGTTTGCGCATAGAATACGTAAACAGGTCTGCGGCCCGAATTTAGAATTCTATTTACAATGTCTTACTATGAGAGGGTATTTTTAGAAAATACGCTTCACTATTGGATATGTTCTCCTTTCAAATGTACTATTTCTATTATTGTTCTGCGTCTTTTATAGAAGACTAGCTTTCCGCCCCGGCTTCGCCTGCGTGGAGTTTGTTTATATCACGCTTTTTAGATTTCCTTCCGGAATGTCATATTTTTCCGGAATAAAAAGTACCCTATTATTTAATCCCGACTTATAACTTTACCTCTGAAAAATTTCAAAGTAATCGGATTATTAGTTACGGCGTGAAAGTGGAACAAAAAAACAAACTTACTTTCCCATTTATAATATTAGTAAGGATAAGGATGTTATTTATATTGTCTGGTGTGGTCTGGTCGAAAAGACGCCTTAAAAAACACACAAAGGAACTTTTATCGTTTGATTAGAACACTAACGGTCCTATCCTGTTTTTTGAGCGTCCTGTTTGGGGATTCTGTCGGTGAATGTGGGGACAGACTTGATGGCGCTCAGTTGACGGAGCTGAGTCCTGTCACGGTCGCCATGTGGTGTATTCTGGTCGATAGATTAGAAGAGTTGAAATGATACGTCCATTTAGTTTAAAGGTCCGGTTTATTGTGCAAAAAGGTATAATTACACAAGAAGCACTTTAAATAAGGCTGTTCAGTATCTCAAACTTAGCTCTTGCACCACTAATGACGGCAATATTGTTCTAAGTGTCCCTAAACTTGCATTTAAACACTATCTGTGTATAATACACAGATTATAAATATAATTACTCAATTAACAAAAAATATAAAAAATACTCAATTAAGACAAAATAAAAGAAATAAAAAGAAAATTATATTATTAGTAAACAATTTTTATTCTATTCTTCGGTTAGAAAATCAAGTCATTTATTCAAATTAGGCTGAGAATCAGCACTTTTCAAACGTCAATATTACGTAAGATAGATCCCCAAAACGCCCGCCCTTCGCTTAACTTATAGTCAGTCTGTTTACAAACTTAATTAACTGTCTACTCGAGTTCCGAATTATTCCGAACTTACAGACATTAGAAATAGAAATCACAATCAAAATGAGCCCTCTACTGGGACACATCCTCTTTTCGAAAGAAAGTAAGGAAATAATCTATCACGCGTACTCAGTGCGGGTTGGAAGATGTCACATGTCATTGAAGTTTTTTCCTCTAGGACATGCCGGTTTCCTCACAATGTTTTCCTTCACCGTTTAAAGACTCAATTCACACCACAACCACACTACAGCCACAACCACACAACAACGACGCGATGTGGTCGGGCGTATATTTTGTATTGAAAATGAATATTTATAATTACGTACCACATTTTGTCGTTGTTATCGACCACCTGTGTAATAAGACCACATTGCAACCACATCGCGACGGCAACGCCATCACCAGCGGCGGCACCGTCACCACGACATGACGTCATCAACGCACCTAGCTGGCGCACGCAAGCGACAGCGACAACGCAACCACATCGACATTTTGTCGGTACCACAACGCAACTGCGAAAAGCCGCTGCGACACTATTCATACGAAACCACAGCTTGACCACATTTTGACGCTGGAAGTGGTGTGGTTGTGGTACGTGTGAATTGACCCTAAGAACAGTACCAAGGTAATAATTTATACAAAGTTGGTATAGCGCCTGCCTGTTTGCTTTGTTTCAACTTCTACAGAAATGGTAAGTCCAAGATAAACTGAAAATAATTATTTTAGAAAATATTTTTTTCTTGTTTCTTTTCCAAAATAATCTTTTTCGTCATAACAGCTTTCCTTGTCAACTTTCACAATTGTTATTGTGTAATTATTTTTTGCATATAAAATGAAATTATGATAATTATTTTTGTTCTGCTAAATGATAACAGCCGCACAGATCACAGGTTAAGCTATACTTGGCGCGGTTGATCTGTGGATGGATTAACAATCTGTACCTCGAAAAGCAAGTTAAGCCTTTGCGTCCACCTTTACTTCACTACTACTACAGCTTCTGTTGTTTAATAAATACCCATGTTGGTTTGTGTCTTCTTCAGCCTATAGAGGTCCACTGCTGGACAAAGATCTTCCCCAAAGCTTTCCACGATGACCGGTCTTATGCTGCCCGCATCCATCGGCTTTCCGCAATCTTCACCAGGTCATCGGTTCGTTTCTTTGTTGGGGGCCTCCCTAAGCTGTGTCTTCTGGTACGTGGCCACCACTCAAAAACCTTACTGCCCCATTGGCCGTCGGTTCGAGCAATGTGCCCCGCCCACTGCCACTTAATTTTAGAGACTCGAAGAGCTATGTCGATAACTTTGGTTTATGTAAAAATGCTGGTTGATGATGATGAAATAATGTATAATTAGAGTTTGGTCCTGATTCATTTGTGATTCTTTACGACTGTGTGTGTACAGTCGTTATGGATCGTCAGTAGACCGAAAGTCAGACAACCAGTATTATCAAGGACCACCACCAGACAAAGTCTTGCCGCCAAGCGATTCGTCGTGTTCCGTATGATGCCTGATGAAACCAAACGGAGGATGGGTCTGAGCAGTTCTGTGGCGATATGTGCCGGGCCTTCTCGAGAAAGGGATGATACAAGGTTGTTGATGATGATGATGATGATGTGCCGGGTACGACGCGCCAAATGTTGTTTTGTAGAGAGTTTGGTCGTGGAGAGTCCCCAGATCTCAATCTCTCTCTGGCGTAGCATCGTTAGTCGTGTTGTTGGGTTTTATATTGCATCACCTCGCTCAACTACCGTCTTCCTTCCCATTCACTCAGTTTTTATGAGTAAACAGGCTCTTAATAAACTAGCGCGCTTTACCATCAATGATAGCATCACTACTCACCATCAAGCGGGATCGCGCTCAAGCACTTGTAAAATTAAAAACTTCATTCTATACAATCTAGTACGTTTCGAGGCGCAAAACTTTAAATGAAGTTATTTTCCATAATATCAGATATAACCAAAAACAATTCAGTTAAAGCTTTAATTTATCAGTCCTCATGATACTATAAGATATTGTTATTTCACAAAGTTACGTATATCCAATAATAAACGACAAAACATTGAAAAGCCACGAATAAATAGCTTTATACCCGACTGGGTTTTAATCAGATTTTTTTTTTTGTTCAAATGAAAGGTCCACGGTTTTCTCTATCTGTTCGTTTAAATGGATTGAATGGAACTAAGGCGATTAACATATTGTTCTACGTTTGAATTCAATAAATGAACAGATTCGTCGAGTCGACTTTGCGTTGTGTTTCGTTCTAAATTTAAATGGAAACTAAATCAAGTGATTTCTAGGGATCATTGGTAAGTGAAGTGAGAAATATTTTAAATTTGCTTTTATTTTTTTTAAATTTTCGTACAAAGGTACAAAAGTGGCCATAATGCCTAAGGTATTCTCTACCAGTCAACCAAGTGTGATGAATAGATTGGATGGAGGTGCTTTGTATGAGAAGAACAATGATTATGTAGGTACAAAATTTAGTTACTCTGCAGTATTTTTTTTTTAAATATAAATCCTGTTATTTTTTATTATTTTGTTTTAGTCGACTATAGTTTTGTCTAACTAAACACTGCCTATATACAACGTTATTTTTTGTTTAGGCGAAACCTGAATATAGTTTCTTCAGAATAAGCAACTGAATCGACTCCAATAATTTTTAGACTATTTTAAACTTTTCCCCAAATACATTTATAAATTGTTGCACCGTGGTTACCGAGCGCGTACGGTAGATCATAGCGCCGCTCGCCCGTCTGAGCGGAGCGTAGACCATATTTTTGTTGGGACATCCATGTAGCATTACAAGCTCATAACTTGGTGGTTTTTCATGATATCTTTTTGAAATTTTGTACATAGATTCTTTACTTAAAATACTGGACACGTGTTTCGGGTTTCTCATAATCAAAAAATTATTTTGTATATTCTATGCGGAGTTAACCTACTAGTGATTGTTACACTACTGTGTTACATTGGGTTATTTACGTTTTGGAACAGACACATATCTCGAACAATTGAATGCAAAGTCCTTCAAAATGATATCGAATTATGATTGACAGTGAGTTTGAAATTATTGAGATTGTGTACGACTGTACACAAAAGTTTGAATATAATAAAATATTAAAAAAAAAAAACAACAACATTCCAGTTACACAGGGAAACCTATTATTGGCCATAATATTATAATGTAATACTCATACTTGTGAAATTTATTATGTATCGCTGTTGGTTACCTAAATAAATAAATAAATACTGAGAGCAGTATATAATATTGAGTGTCCCAGGCTGGGACGTTATAGGCAGATTATGTATATATGCCGCCAAAACACAAGCGTGTCTTTTCACCGCCAAAATAATCCCGTTCACCTTGGCTCTTACTTTTATATATCCATATATCCTTGGAGTGCACCGACCCCCTTCAGATTTTGGGAGTTGAGATTACCTGGAACATAAACTTGGGTCCAAGGCCAAGGTGGCTGCTAGGAAACTTGGCGTTATCGCAAAGGTCCGGCGGTACTGCACATCAAGGCAGATTCTAAAGTTGTACAAACCACAGGTCCGTTCGTGTATGGAGTACTGTAGCCACATTTGGACTGGTGCTGCAAAGTATCACCTGGCCACTTTGGATTCAGTAGCAAGGCGTGCGAAGAGGCTGATTGGTGACACTGATTTAACTCGAAACGAGGAGCCTTTCGGTGTTCTATAGGATGCATATTGGTGAGTGTGCGAGGGAATTGCATGATTTAATTCCCCCATCTCCGTTCCACCATCGGATGACCCGTCGTACGGCGAGTTTCCACCCTTACGTTGTTAACACCACTACGATTTGGACGAAGCGTTTCGCCTCCTATTTTATACCGTGTTTATCGAGGGACTGGAACAATTTGCTAGCGGCGGTGCTTCCGTCGGACTACAATTTGAGTGTCTTCAAAGCTACAGTGAATAGCTCTTAATAAACTAGTGCGCTTTACCATCAACGATTGCGTCACTGCTTACCATCAGGCGGGATTGCGGTCAAGCGCTAGTTTAAAATTTATAAAAAGGTGTTTACAATTATTTAAGTGTCTTCAAGGCTATAGTGAATAGGCTCTTAATAAACTAGCGCGCTTTGCCATCAACAATTGCATCACTGCTTAACATCAGGCAGAACTGCCGTTATGGTATATGACATAATAACATACAGTTAAAAAAATACAACGTTTTGCACTCCGGGAGTGCCAGCAGAAGTGAAAACATAAACATTCACGTTATGCATTTTTGAAGTAAAATGGTAAAAGTACTATAATTATTTCTCTAGTAAAATGCAATACTTATTCATTTATTGCGCTACCGTACACCAAAATGGTAATTTATATTACATACAGTAGACAGAACTATAAAAATTGTTTTACATTTAAAAGTTTACTTCTCATAAAAATCAACTTTCATCCGTATTTGAGCGAAGCAGGCTGACACACACACACTTCACACACTCACACTTTTGTTCAAGTGCTTTGCGCTGCTTAAACGAAACAACAGGAGCAGGCATACATTTTCGCCGCCCGGTAGAAAGAGAGGGGGATATTACCTCGCGGTCTACTCTCCGCCCGCCTTATTAATTTTCAATCAGGTCACGCGTCCTGCCGCGGGAATATTTTTTTTTACATATCCCAAAAAATGCACGACGCTACTAAGAAAGTTTTCTTCAAAATCAAATCAGTATCATAAATAGGCACGTATGTAATAGTAACACAACTATATACAAAACCTTTTTACAATTTTAATTTATCATAAACATATTATATTGCATATTAAAAAACATCAGATTTAACAGTCGAATTAGTGCTAAAAGTGGATCAAAAACGCAAAACTGCAAATAAATTTTGCACCAACGCCAATTTTATGTCGGTGCAACTTTTAATATGATTA
This sequence comes from Sesamia nonagrioides, assembly GCA_017933935.1. NCBI lineage: Eukaryota > Metazoa > Arthropoda > Insecta > Lepidoptera > Noctuidae > Sesamia > Sesamia nonagrioides. Next base: position 462,981 of record JADWQK010001392.1, on the reverse strand, counting down.
TAGTACTATAACTCGAGTAGGAGCGTTTCACTGACACAAACCACATTCAGGTTTTAAACTGGGTTGCAGCGATTGTGGCTATGGTTTTGAGCTTTTCCCACGTGGCAACACTGGAGGGAAACAAAGGATGTTTTTGTTATGAACGGCTTAAGAGAAAAGTGTAGAAGTCAATAAGATTCAAGTTCGTAGTTCATTTTTGACACCAGAGAATCAACAGAGAAGCCCTTACTGGACAAATGGTCCCTTTTTCTTGCTTATTATCAAAAATTTTAGATTTAAAAAACTTTTTTACAAAAAAACAACCGACTTCCAAAAACCACTACAAAGTGAAAAATAACTAATTTCGGAAGTCGGTGTCAAAAAACAAATATACAAAACCAAAGACACTGACTTCCGAAATTAGTTATTTTTCACTTTGTAGTGGTTTTTGGAAGTCGGTTGTTTTTTTGTAAAAAAGTTTTTATTTTACACTTTTTAGTTGTTAAAAGTAGTATGTATGCAGTTGCATCCGGTCAGACTGGAAGCTGACGTAAATATAGTTGGGAAACGACCTAATTTTGTTTACTTTAATTTTTACCCGTAAGTATTCCCTCAACTGCCTATGGTATTCATCATCAAATTTACTGCAAACCATTATTTTAACCCAATGGGTGCAAAGGTCTCATCAATATAAATGAATGAAGTCCAACCACAAAGTAGCTACTGTAAACCGTTGAGGAGTTCCCGGAACTGGCCTTTGTCTTCATCATCAGACCTTTTATGACAGTCACAACCCATCTAGGTGTAAAGTTCTTATCAATACAAATTAATCGAGCCCAAACACAAGGTAGCTCCTGTGAATTGTTGAGGAGTTCCTTCGACTGTCTCCCGGCTCCATCATCAGATCTACTCCAGACCTTTATTGAATGGTAGTGCTTTATAATACTTAATGAAAATGCTAAGAAATGCACTAGTCGCCCCTGCAACTTTTGAAAGTTCCCCTTGTTTTCTCTGGTGTTCCACCATCAAACCCTGTTATCCTTATCATGGGACCACCTTGGGAACGTTTTCTTTCCAACAGAAAAAGAATTATCAAAATCGGTTCATAAACGACGAAGCTATGTGCGAACAAACATAAAAAAAAAAAGCATATATACGGTTGAATTGAGTAACCTCCTCCTTTTTGAAGTCGGTTAAAAATGAATCTAAATTCGGTGCAAACCGAGGTACTAAATGACGCATCGTACCTGAAACACATCGCAACACAACTGCTTAGGCCCATCCTCCGTATGGCTTCACCAGAGATCATGCCGGAACATGACGAATCGCTTGGCGGCAAGACTTTGTCTGGTGGGTGGTAACTTCTGCCGGCAGCCGATGTTATGGCCTACCACTGAGAGTGAGCTATCAATAGTGTTAATAATGCATTAGTTGGAAGACACCTCACTCTACGCTCATTTCACCTAAGACTTCACGGTCAGATGGTTACAGAATCGCAAAGCTGTTCTGTAAATGAAAGGTGTCTATTTTTTGGCACTAAGACTTCTTTGAGACTTCATAAACTACTCTTAAAGATGTAACTTCTTTTCCAGGCATAAGTTCGCTTGTGGCATTGTAAATGCCGCTATAAGCGAGTACCAGCACAGTAATAAATGCAAAGTAAGCATGTCTTCCGTGTTCCGTGTGTTACTGGGCTTAGAATAGTACCAACCCATATAAACCCGTAGATCTCGTAAGAGACGACTAAGAGAACTCTCAACAGCGAAGCGGGCAGCAGCGCTTCTCTTGTGGAATATCAAATTACTGCGATCCCCAATCCGCCTGCCAAGCGTGGGCATTATTACAAACTCCCCCAATGTGGAAAGCCTTGCACCTGCAAGGCTTTCCACATTGGGGGAGTTTGCCAAATTTGTCTAGCAGTGGGCCTCTATAGGCTGAAGAAGAAGATGAAGCGTGTCTTCTTTGAAAAGTTCTGTTTCGACCCTACGACTACGACTACACTGTCCGTCTTTCAGTCTCATGAACCAGGCGAAAAATATATACCAAAAAAGATATCGAACATTATGAAAAATACGTGTTCCTGAGTACAGCTTGCTGACAGAAAGATTCAGGCCGTCGCTAGCTTACAGCGATTATGTATAACATGAAAGGCTACAGCTATACAAATCCGACATTTTATTTCAATTCCACCGTTCAGTGGTGTCGTGACATATATTATTCATGTTCACGGTTCGCGCTGCAATAAAAATTAACTAATTAATTACTACATACAACGCTACGTTACTTTTCGTTTTGCTGGTGGTTTAGCTTTTTACTGGATGGTATTTACGTTTCATTGACCCTGTGGGTCCAGTATGGTACCGGGCTTAGAATAAGTACCAACCCATATCCCCCCGTTGATGTCGTAAGAGGCGACTAAGGGAACTCTCACCAGTGAAGCGGGCAGCAGTGCTTCTCTTATGGAATATCAAATTACTGCGATCCCCAATCCGCCCGAAAAGCATGGGTATTATTGCAAACCCCCCCAATGTGGAAAGCCTTGGAGGAGGCCTTTGTCCAGCAGTGGACCTCTATAGGCTGAAGAAGAAGAAGACCCTGTGGGCTCTGTGGACCCTATGGGGTAGAATTTAGAGGGCAAAGATGCCCGTTCTTCTCCATAGTCGCCGATTACAAAGCGTAGGTCTCCTACGATTTGTAATGGGAGCTGTATCTTACTGACTGATCGACCCTGACTGATGGATAGTGTACAAGTTACATACTAATTTCCGTGAGTTCAGGCGCTTTTGCCATACCTATTATTGGAATCAATTGTAACAGCACATACCTATTTAGGACCCATTAACTTAATCAAATTTTATTCCGTGGTGCTTGGCAATCGGGGCTTCTCCCAGTTGCAATAATGTCCCTTTGTGCCGATTGGCCTAGTTCTGTTCTGTATCCTGCTTATTATGGAGGAAAGTGGAAAAAATATATTTTTTCTTACTCCTCCGCTATTCTTTTCTGATTAATTTCGTTGCAGGACCCAAGACAGTTGAATCTTTTCTCCGGGACTCGACGAGCTTCATTGTTGTGCATTTTTCTGGCGGTCTCCACTGTTGATTCTGGCTTTCAGGAGTTGCAGTGGATGGAAAATGTGTGGCGGTTTTTGACTGATCGACCCTTTGACGATTCAAAAGTACTTGTAATCGGATTAATTGAAAAAAGTGCTTTGATTTTGATTTTGAATATTCCAACCACAGTAGGAACATTATTTTGTAAATTATTTAATCAACACAGCTCTCAAAACGGTGAACGTAAACATCATGAGAAATGGTAACGGCCGCGACTGTCGAGCGAAGGTCGGTGGATGAAGCCCACGCAGACACAGCTCTTTGAAAGGAGGATTAGTGACCCTGTATCAGTATCACATATTTATTTTTGTGCAAAAATTACAAGTTTTATGCCGAATGAGCGTCATTTGCGGGAACTTTTGCTACTTCTTTAATTTGAAGAAATCTGCAGCTGAGGCCCATCAATTGCTTGTTGAAGCTTATAGTGAAGCTGTATTAAGCGAGAGAAGTTGTCGTGAGTGGATTCAAAAGTATAGAAACTGTGAAGACCGAAATCGTACGAAGACGCGGTATTCAAAATCAAAATCAAAGCATTTATTTCAAATAAACCAGTTACAGGCACTTTTGAATTGTCAGAAGGTCGGTCAGTCAATAAGATGAAGCTAGTCGCCCATTCTAAAGAGTAGGTACCTATGGAGAAGAACGGGCAAGAAACTCCATTGGAACTCCATTGGAAGCATTATTGGAGGAAGATAGAAGGAAGAGGGAAACCGTGCCCATTACTACTGCAGATATGACAAAATTATTCTCCGCGATAATGCTCGCCCGCGTCTTCGAAAAACGGCCGAAATTTATTTGTACACCTATTATTATATCATCACCCCTGCTCTAAAAACGGTGAAAGAAAACGTTATGCGGAAACCGTTTTAAAATAAAAAAAATCAGACATAAATAACATCTATTAATCCTCTCCGGGTCAGCGTGGTTGATTACCGCAATATAAATATTATATAGGCAGGATTATACTATTATGCTTGTCTGGAAAGTTTGCTGATCGATTTGCGGTACAAATAGCAATTACATACTTATACAACGTGTAACAAAAAGGATATATACATACCGAGGGCATGGCATCTTTAGATGATATCAAACGATATCGGAAGGGTTTCAAATCAAAATAAAATACTCAAAAGATTGGCACCAAATTTTCGGTTTCGTGTGTTTCTTAAAATCAAATCATAACAAACGTGGCAGCACACTACATACGTTAAGAAATACTCGTTACCCGTCACGTTACTTGCCAAAATCCGATAAATGTCTTCTATATCTCAGTGCGACTAGTATGATAGTAGCCTATCACAGGCGATGTTTTTCCTCATAACTTCCTAACATAAAGAGATAGGATTAAAAAACCCTTCCAATGTCGTTTGATATCATGTAAAGATGCCATGCCTTTGTTATGTATATACCCTTTATGTTACACGTTGTATACATAATCAGCCTTTAATGTTCCCACAACTGACGAGTATGATAACAGTCCTCCTCTTGGTGAGAGAATGTGGACCTCAATCTACCAGGCGAGTCCAGTGTGAGTTGATAAATAATGCAGTGGTTGCTAACTTTTTCAATGTCACTACCCCTGTGAACAAGTATGGGAATTGATTTTACCCATGGACGTGGGGGGGGCGCCCCCCCGGAAATCTCGCTTAACACGTATGAACTCCCATGATTACTAAGTAAAGTATAAATGAGGACTTATCTCTAACTTTTAAATAAACCAAGCAGTAGACTCTGACAAAATATACGGTGTAATAGCCTAAAAACCGTGTCCGCCTATAACGCACAAAGATTACTCACTCTAAAAATTTTACTTGCCCCCCTAGGCTGGACTTACCCACCCCTAGGCTTGACTTGCTTTGCATTCGCAAGTTTGACAATATTTGGTTCGGTTTCACTCAACGCGCATCTCATAATTAATCTATTATTTTGTTTATTGCTATTTTAATATATACTATTTCATTACCACCTAGAATCACCGTATTACCCCTGCGGGGGTAGTTACCCCCAGGTTAGGAACCACTGATATAATGAAATATCAATTAGTTGCTTTCAATACCTTGACCCGTACTTATAACGGGTATTTAGTTCTAGTATTCCGTTGACTTTCGTCTGGAATTCCTATAAATGTTTCGCGAACGATTTTTTATAAAATTGTAATTGAGACAGTAATTACTTAAATTGGAACCTTTTGCCTTTACTACGAGACTTGTTTCAGAATTCAGACTGAAATTCCTACAAAACATTACTTAACTTTTTGCTGTTAAAATAATTGTGAGTAAAAGCAATTACTTTTCTCTAGTGCTTTAGCATTTACAACGAAATATTGCCATGCTCGCGGTCACTCTGTGATTGTGAGTATGACGACTGAGCATGGTAATGTTCTGAGTGTGATAGTATTGTGAGTGTGACAGTGTTATTAATGTGATAATGTCTTGGCTTACCTCTGTCGTGGTGGCCTAGTGGTTAAAACACCAGCCTCTCAAGTATGAGTGCGCGGCTTCGATTCCAGGTCAGGCAAGTACCAATGTAACTTTTCTAAAGTTATATGTACTTTCTAAATATATCTTGGACACCAATGACTGAAGGTGAACGAAAACATCTTGAGGAAACCTGGACTTTAAGTCTGAAATCACCAACCCGCATTGAGCAAGCGTGGAAATTACGCTCAATCCTTCTCTGTATGAGAGGAGACCTGTGCCCAGCAGTGGGACGATAAAAAGGTTGATGATGATGATGATTACCTCTGTTTCATAGTTCTTCTAACAGAATGGCCAATCCCCGGAGATCATAACATTACACGGCCTTCCAAACAAGGTAGACGAAAAATCTGCTGAAATTCGAGGCTACATCTTCCGAAGCCACATCAGAACCTATTGTAGGGCCGAAAAATTCTGAAGTGGCTTTGGAAGAACACAGAACTTAGATTTAGTTTAGTTTGGGAACAAGAGATTCGAGGCCACTATCAAGCTAAGGTTAGTACGATCAGCGGATTGGTTTTCATTGTATTTCAAATATCTCTTTCTTTCTTTTCTTTAGAGTGAATACTACTTCAACTCTTCAATGGGCTCTGTGGTTAGATACCACAATTTTGCCACTAACACGTGTGACAAATTATAGAAATTCTTTAAGAAAATTATTTCACAATAATGGCGGATATCGCCTATGACAGTTGAACAAACGGCCGCGTGTGCCGACTACTAGGAGATTTGATATAAAGCCATGATGTGGTCACTATGCTGCGATATTTCAATGTTCTTTATGTATTATTTACTGAATGCACTTTTTATATAAATAATTCGCGCGCTTTTATTTAGTAAACGGCACTATGAATAATTTAAAAGTCCAATAAAAATTGAGCGTGACAATCATAATAGCTTCCCGTCAAAAAAAAAAAAAAACTTCAAAGATCTCGTTCTGTCATTTGATTAACTATCACAATACCATAGCAACATACATGACACGTAAATCCTCTTTGTGTTATTTATTTAATCACTTCTAGTACTCCCATCTCACGTGGGTTATTAAATACCCACTCCAAATACCTGTCTTTTAAGTCTTATGTTAAGGTGATGACACATTGAGTGATTCTTAACGCAAATCGATTCTGTAAGAGTCTTGTGAAAAGTGTCGGTGAAGTGAATTTGGTCGTGGAGGGTTTCCATACCAATCTCCCTCTGGCGCAGCATTGTTGGTCGTTGGCATTGCATCACCTCGCTCAACTGTCGTCTTACTTCACATTCACTCAGTTTTTTTGAATAGGCTCTTAATAAAGTAGCGCGCTTTACCACCGCGCTTTATAATTTTTTTGTTTTGGATGAAAATTTTTCTAATGACCCGCTCTGGGCGGAGCGAAAGGGCGTGTCAGACTTTTACTGACTAAAACCTACCTATGTTCCTTCACTTGCCTCTGCGGCAGGGCCACGGGTTCTTTTTTAACCAACCCGCAACGCTGGCCCAATCACTGCTTACCATCAGCTGGGATTGCGGCCAAGTACTAGTTTATAATTATAAAAAAGAGTCAGCTTTCAATAGAGTCAATCCCTAGCATAAATTAAGACAAAATACTCCACGCTAACTCACTTCACCAAAGTTCCACGGTGGGGGGATTACAGAATCGTACTGTTGGTATCTAGACACATGGTAGCGTGTAAGCCAAGTTCACGTGAGCGAGCAGCACCGTGTGTATATTTACACGAACTATAGGAGCCACTTTTGAACCCTACCTAATCATAATCTTTTTAACTTAAACACAATCTTGGTTTATATATTTTAATCCTCTAGATAAACTTATATTCAAAATTTCATGGACATAGCTTAAACGGTTATTTAGATAATAACGTAAAAAAATGTTTACTATTGAAATAAATATCGATCATGTTGCAGAAAAGAAATTATGTTTTAAATTTACTTAATAAACTAACACATTGTTATAAATACATAATAATAATATACAGATAATATACAGAACTTGGCACCCAATTAGATCTCAATTCTATTGTCTGTGATGTTGACAAACATACCATATCATAATAATGAACTTGGCTCCCATTTTTTATATTTATGTTTTTAGTGGTACTATTTATTTCTGCCTAGTTTCTGCATGGTTCGTTTTCGTAGGAATTTCTTGTAGATGAAATATTCACATGGATTTTTTTCATTCGTCAACACATATAATCGTATCACATCGAATCTCATCGTATTGAATGACTTTTTCATGAAATATCAATCAATATGGTTATATGAACTTAGAACACAAAATAATTAATGGAATATGTCAGCATTTTGGGGTCCACTATTACGATGTGTACCAGGGCCGCAGGGTGTTAAAGAGATACCGTGGCCCTGATACAAGCAAATGCTCACTGCGCACCGCCCGCAAGCCCGCGCCTACGGTGGCCGGGAGATCGATGTTGTCTTCCGACCAGGCCGTCTCCAGCGGCGGCTAGAGGTGTGATTGCGATGGGATTCCCGCTCCCTCACGCGCTCCGCCTCCTCCTTTGCTAGCATCACTGCTTCGCAGAAGGAGGAGATGGCCTGCCATGCACTCTCGCTCCGGACCATGGCCTGGACCAGGATTGGACGCGAGAGGTCGCCGCCGATCGCCGCCACGAGGACACGGCGGTGCTCTACCCAAGTCGGGCAGACCTCCACCGTATGCTTCAACGTATCCTCAGTCTTCGATATCCTTAGGATTATTTTTCAGTGAAAAGATAATATCCAGAGGGGCAGGCAGAGTAAAAACAGAGTTATTATGAAATTTATAATCTTATTATATTTATAATATATAAATCATAAAAAATGGATTAATTTTATCTTATTAAATGCCTTGAGTAAGTATTCAAAATTACAATGTTTGTACATTTATTACAGAATTATTTTCCTATTTAATTTAACAAAATATTATTTCCCCTAATGTACAATGTACCGCCCACCTAACTTAGTAATCTACTAGGACGCCGCAGACGGTATTCATGTAATTGAATGAACAAGACGCATGGCAATTTTCTACTCGCACGACTTCCATCTTATCTAAGTTATTAGTTGGTATAAATAGTAATTTAAAAAGGTTGTCTGTAACAGATCGCTCTTAACGATAAGACCGTCCGTTGTGTCACCCTTTGTAATATATTCGTATTTATTTTCTGTAATTTATATGGTGTATTTAATAAGGAGTATTTATTTACTATTTTTTATAAAATCATAAAACAAAATCAAACCTTTTGTTTTTTTATAATATTTATAAACTACTGCTTGACCACAATTCCGCCTGATGGTCAGCAGTGATGCAATCGTTGATGTTAAAGCGGGCTAGTTTATGACGAGCCTATTAAAAAAAAAACTGTATGAAAAGTAAGGAAGACGTTAGATGAGCGAGGTGATGCAATGTTAAACCTATCAACACGACCAACGATGCTGTGGCAGAAGGAGATTGATCTGGAGACCCAACACAACAAAACTCCCGAAAGAACAACATTTGGCGCATTATATCGGGCACACACCGCAACACAACTGCTCAGACCCGTCCTACGTACGGCTTCACCAGACATCATGCCGGAACATAACGAAACGTAAAATCCTTCTGTAATTTATATGGTGTACATAAAATAAAATACCTACGATGTTGCAAAATTTTAAAACGTGTAACAAAAGAGGCTAAATAAAAAGTATTATTTAAAAACAAAAAACTCGCCTGCATAAAACTCTAACGAACTGAATAATCAATATTTTTATTATAATCAGTGATTAAAATCCTTAATTTTGATACCCAACTCGATATGCTTGGCAGAAAAAAACATGTAATTCTTTTTTTTTTTGTTCCATTTAATATTAAGTTATATACATATTTAGTATCAGTGTTTAAAATCCTTCATTTTGATATCCCACTCGATATGCTTGGTAGAAATTTATTTCTTTATATCTCACAATACGGCGTCATACATCCGTCATTTTGGATTTTTTAAAATGTCACCTGTCTAGTAGCAGGTGGGCAATTAAGTCAAATCTAACTACTAGACTTCTTCTAAAGATACTAGGTAATAAAGAATAATACATACAAGATAGGAGCTAAAAACATAACCCTCCTGGCAGTCGGGTAAAAACTATCAAATGGAAATTCATATCATCTAGTGCCAACAAATCTAAAGCGACAACTAGCTTACTGCGAGTCAGAACAAGCATTACATTAATGTAATCACCTACACCACCACCAGCACCAGCACCAGCACCTATCCTTAAGGATAGGTGCTGTTTTGTAATTTACACGACTCCAGGACTTGAGGGTGCGCGGTTACAGGTTGGCAACAGTAATGGTTCAGCAAGATGGCCGCAGCATAAGCTCCACACCGAAGCAGTTGCGGTCTTCACGGGGGCAGCAACAAAGTACACACAAACTTCATTATTCATAAACGTTGCTTAAAGTTAACTAGTGATTAGCGACTGTTTAACCATACATTTTAGACATTCGCACGTCACTTAACTTTAATAATCGTTTATGAATAAACTCCTTATACACTATGGCATTTATTCAGCTGAACCATTAATGTCCATACCTCCTACGAAGATACACAAAAGATTATTTGCTATCTATTATATCTATGTTAATAGTTTAATAACATTAAAGTTCACGAGTAATCAACCTGAACAATAATCTCGAAACCCAAAACAAACAAACACAAAAGCCCTTTCGTTCACTCCTGTATAAATAACTTTAATTTTGAGAATCAACTATTATTGAAATTTGGCCCCCAAAACAGATATTATATATTCCTGGAATGAACCCCAAAGATTACAGATAAGCCTTTCACTAAACAGTTTGCATAATATCCTGATAGTGAACAATAACATTTGGGTATATTAACTGGAACGATAGAATTGGTATAGGGTTTAGATTCAAAATACTGTATAAATATTGTCCTTTGACAAAGATTGGCACTTGGCAACTTTGGACAGAGAGAGGTGGAAGGGCATTAGGGAGGCTTATGCTCAGCAGTGGGACATCAAAAAGTATTTATTGTGAATCGTACATGAAGATTTTAAAACTAAACTAAGTTAAACACAATTGGGTTGTATCTTAAAAAATAATTGAATGACCTAACTCTCATTTTTTCTTCTTCCACTTTCTCTGGCCTAGAGGGTTACCCGATGCTATTAGAAATTACATGGAAGTTTTTTGTCTCACATAACTTAATTTATTTGCAGTCTTATATTCAACAAAAATCTCTTAGAAGTGGAACAATCCATGTACGTTTGCCTTATCTTACATTATTCCTAAGACCTTTGCAAACGGAAGACTCAAATGGAATACGGAGTACGTGTGTAAGCATCGCTTAAAAGCGCATACAGATATACAAACAGTAAATCGTGTTACAGAAAAAGGTGAACGGTGCTGTTATGTCGTATGTGATGTCCTATTTGATATGTATATTATATCATCATCATCACAGCGTTAATCCCAGTCGCATCCGTAGCTTTTCAGCTTTGGAGTCTGGGGTCCGCTTTACCAGTCTAACTGCTGATATTTGGCTAAACTTCGACATTTTCAATGAAGCGACTGCCGTCTGACCTCCACAACCCGAAGGCGATATCGAAGCAATGCAGTTAGATCAATTTAGAGATCAACTGTTACACTTTTGAGGGCTCCAACCACCCGTAACGACTGCCACTAGATGTTCGTATGGCAACCGGGACCAACGGCTTAACGTGCTTTCCGAGGCACGACCAGACCAGTGCAAATATTCATATTCATGCATACAAATATTTGCACTGTGCGGGGATCGAACCCGCGCCTCCTTGCACAACGGCCGCGTTCGCTACCGCTACGCCACGGAGGTTGTCGATATGTATATTATATATTATATTGTAAGGAGTATCCTCTTTTACGTCAGTAGCTACCCCCTACCTCGCCTATAAAAGCAAAGGGATAGTTCGTCCTTTTTAGGATTCCGTAACTAAATGGCAAAAAACGGAACGGAACTAATTTTTTTTTTTTCATCAACACATACGTGTGGGGTATCTATGCATTGTTAAAATTTTAAACAGATACGATATATTCTAACAAACTGACCAAAAAAAAATGTGCCGAACACAGCAGCAGCACATATGCATATTTTTATTCGGCATACATTGGTACAGTGTGAGTGAGATGGAGCGCAATCTAAAGCATAGAGAAGAAAAAGATGGCTAGTGTTTGTCGTTTGCCCTGTTAGTGTTTGTCGTTTGTTTTTACGAGTGTATCGAGAGTGACTAAAGCGAGATACAGGACTTACTTCCTTTTGTACGCTTAATTTTTAGTGTGCTAGTGACATATCTACCTTAGTTTAATATTTTATCAATGTATCTATGGATAGATCTTCAAAAATGATATCGAGGTTTCTAAAATATTTGCTTCCAAAGTGGAAAAAAGTTGGTCCCCCTTCCCCTAACTTCTAAAATAAGAAAAAATCCAAAAAAAAAAAAAACATGTGATGTACATTACCTACTATAAAAACTACTAACGAAAATTGTTTTAAACGAGATCTAGTAAGTAGTTTTTTTTAATACCTCATAAATTGTAAACCGCTATTTTGGTGCTCTGCACTATGACTGGTCGTGTAAGCCATTTGAGTTTAGTAAAAATGGTAAGTATAGAGTGACATTTTTGTTTTGTAGATTTCAAGGGTCAGTGAATTTGATTGATTGTGATTCAATCGACTATAGGTTCTTTTGTTGTAATTTGTTCTTTTTAATGATTTTACACTTCTGAATCTTAGTAATATAAAAAATAGATAAAACTTTCATGCCTAACGAATGTACAATATGTTATGAAAACCCTGTCCGACTCGTAAGGATAGTAAAGGTTAGGTATATACATGACCAAATAACATATGAAATTTTACATAATCATCATAGTAACAATACTAGTGAATTTTGAAATAATCTTTTTTCCCCGAGAATTAATTCCAACTTCCCCAAAATTTGGTAATTTTTAAAAAGTGACAACATTATTTTTGACGGTATAATTCTGAGCGAATAGCGATGCGACCGCGTGCCGCGTGCCCCGCCACTCTTCGCCCGCACCTGGATGGCCTACCGCACATGTTTTAAGTTACCTCTTTTTGCGAAATAATATTTTTTTAGGGGGATTTTTTTTTTTAAGTTTAGCCCGGCTTTGTAGTCATTAGTAGAATCAGTTATCGATACCTAACAATACCTTCACGGATCGGACAGGGTTTTCTTTACATATTGTATAAAGAAAATTTGAATAAAATAGGGTCATCAGTTTAGGAAGAGTTCGAGGACAAACAGTACCGGCATTTGAAGGCACACGGGTAGGTTTTGATTTCTCACCCAAAATAATAAAAATAATTATATAACGGAGAATAATTGTCTAATAAATAAATATAATTGTTTATTTTTTGTTAACATTTATTATGTTACTAATGTCTGTTCGAAATAAAGTTTCAAATTGTTGTTATTTAAAGTGAGAGTGTATTGCCAGTGATGACACAGGGAACTAAAACGTGGTCACTCACAATGGGCCTCATTCGAAGGCTCAAGATCACACAAAGGGTCATGGAAAATTTATCTGCGCAATCAAATCAGAAATGAGGAGATCCGCAGATGAATCAAAGTTACCGACATAACTTATCGAGTCGCTAAAATTAAGTGACAGTGGGCGGGGCATATTGCTCGTAGAACCAAAGGCCGATGGGGCAGTAAGGTTCTGGAGCGGTGGCCACATACGGAAAGACGCAGCTTAGGGAGACCCCCAACAAGGTGGACCGATGACCCGGTAAAGGTGCCAGAAGGCCGATGGATGTAGGCAGCACAAGCCCGGTCATTGCGGAAAGCCTTGGGGAGGCCTTTGTCCAGCAGTGGACCTCTAGATGCTGAAGAAGAAGAAGAAGAAAAAGAAGAAAGTGAGAGAGTTAATTTTAGAGTGAGTTCGTGCACACTCGACTCACCACCACCACTACCAAATTCGACTCTCTCAAGCTCCGCCACAAGAGCCTGAACTCTGTCTTCCGCATCCACTCTGTCTGATGCACATTGTTAAGAGGGAACTCTAGTGGTGCTTTCTCTATACAAACGTATTCCGCAGTTTTCTTCGTGGATAATGCTTTTAGAGCAAATTTTTTTTTCTACAATTTTACACCGTGATTACACATGCCCCAATCAAATGATTTTTTCCGAAACTTAATTAATAACAGAAATACGATACTTCAAAATCGCGAAAAATAACCCATTTTTACCGTGACGTTTAGATGACTATTAAACAAACGTGATAAGTTTTTGTCAAAAAAGAAAATAATAGAAGCATAAGTATACTATTCCTCTAAATTTTAATATAAAAATAATTAATATCTGTCGTATTTTGAAAAATAAAACAGCGGTATAGGAAACGTCTTTTGGTCAACGTTTTTGTAGGTAAAATCAGCCTGAGCTACAACTGTCCTTTTCGCACTTTAACGGGAGAGGTTGGAAGCAGCGCGACGGCAATAGTTTCTTCAAATACCTATTTTCCAAATTCCTCGGCACTAGAGTCCCCTCTTAAGGATGTCGTATTAGCTGAGATCGTCATGGCTACGAATGTGTGAAAAAAGTCTAAGTCACGCACGGAGAGCGCACTGTGTGATCCACACTGATTGACTTGAGGTTGACACAGCGGCAGCGGGCTGATCGCCGCCTGCTCCGGACTGCACTACCGAACTCGGCCGTCAAAGCGCACACATATTTACTTGTTTTCTAAAGTTATAGTTCTAATATTACACTTTACGATCACATTGTAAGCATTTATAGTCCATTTTAGTATCATTTACAAATCTTTAGTTGATACCCATTACTTTTTCCCGATATAAACAGTAAGAAAACGTTACTTATTCAGACGAGTTTTATAATTATGTAAAGTCGACTTGGTTATTTCCATTATCATCATCATTTTAACCGAAAGACGTCCACTCCCAGATATAGGCCTCCCCAAGGATCGATCCCCGATGACCGGTCCTGCGCCTCCCGCATCCAGCGGTTATTTGTTGGGCCTCATACGAAGGCCCAGAGTCACACAAAGGGCAATGGAAAAAGCTATATGCTCGGAATTTCTCTGCGTCATCGAATCAGAAACGAGGAGATCCGTAGAAGAACCAAAGTCACCGACTTAGTTCTTCGAGTCGCGAACTTAAGTGGCAGTAGGCAGGCCACATTGCTCGTAGAACCGATGGTCGATGGGAGAGTGAGGTTCTGCAGTGGTGGCCACGTACTGGAAGACGCAGCGTAGGGAGGCCCCCAACAAGGTGGACCGATGACCTGGTGACGGTCGCGGGAAGCCGATGGATGCGGGAAGCACAAGACCGGTCATCGTTAGGCTAAAGAAGATACACAACATTAAAATTTATTGTCGAAGTGTGTGAGCAACATCTACACACATACAACATTATTCAGCTAGTATATTATTGTTTTAATCACCTTTACCACTCAACCTAAATACCCAAGCCACGCTAGATTGTCACAGATCTGCATATGAATAGTAAGCCGGTATCAGCTATGCCACAATGGACCCACTGTATATCAAAAGTTTGTATAAATATTTACATAACTGAATATGCTTCAAACCGTCCGTAAGCCTTTCTATATTGCTGTGTGCGTCAATATTGAGCTGACTGAGGGCTAGTCACAAAAGTGTCTTAAGTGTGAATCCAGTAGATCTGACTGTCTGTATTTGAGTCTATGTGTTAATGCACACATGAGTATTGAGCGATTCCTGAGACCAGTTGGTTAACTTTGTATTACAAATACTAGTTGATATTTATTGTACTACATGCTAACAAATTGAATCCTAACGATCTAAAATAAATTTCCAGGAAAAGTTATTCGTGACGATGAGATTCCTGCGCTACGGAGTGGCGTTACGCTATACACTTAATATATAGGCTATGTAGTCGACGCTATACCATAAGTGATCTTTTTCTACGTAACGTACTGGAACCCTACATTTTGGAATTTGTACTTTACTACGAAGAAAACTTCAAAAACAGTCTTCTCGTCCAAAATACCGCAGTGTTTAAAGATAAAAGTCTTTAACCAGTGACCTATGCCCAAAAAAGACAAGGCCAAAAGTCGCAAAAAAGGTAAAGCGGTAAAAGAAAGAAATAAAACAAATGGCAAAAAAGAATTCGCGCCCTGCAAGAAGAGACAGACGGCAATACTAAAAAAAAACCTATAAGTGTTACCGGTGATGACATATGGATCAAAAACATAATCCCTTACTATGGGCCTCATATGAAAGGTCAAGGTCGCAGAGAGAACTTTAGAGAGGGCTATGCTAAGTGTTTCTCTACGTGATCGAATCAGGAATAAGGAGATTCGTGGAAGAACTAAAGTCACCAACATAGCCCAGCAGATTAGCTCTTTGAAATGTGGGATGTAGAAGATCTGCTGAATAATCAAAGTCACATAGCTCTTCGAGTCGCTAAACTTAAGTGGCAGTGCACATTGCTCGTAGAACCGATGGTCGATGGGCCAGAAAGGTTCTTGAATGGCGACCACGTATCGGCAAGCGCAGCATCGGACACCCACCGACTAGGTGGTCGGATGACCTGACCAAAATCACAGGAAAGCGATAGATGCAGGCCGCGTCCAACCGTTCTTTTTGGAAATTCTTGGGGGACGCCTATGTCCAGCAGTGGACTTCATGTAGCTGAGATAACTACTAACTAACACTAAGTCTGTGGTACAACATTAGCAGCATCAGGGCTAGACTACTTTTATATAAGCTACCTTTAATCAAATCGCAAATACATTGACAAGCAATGCCTCTATTTTCCTTCCATCCAAGATTACCACACAAACTAAACAGTACGCTCATCTAACAGATCTGCATATGAATAGTCCAACACTACGCGGACTGGTATCTACACTACGCACTGAATACATAAACGTTTACACAGATATTTACATTTGACATAGTGTATAAGTTAGTTCCCTTTGTTGTTACTTTGTAATTAAGGTTCCTTGTTTATTGTAGGCTTACAGGTTTTGGGTACGCGGATGTTATATTGATATACGAGTAGTAATCAAATTATTTTGTGTAATTATTGTGGGGAATATTGTTTACTTTAAATCAACTCGTTTACTTCTATTTAATTCAAGGGGTGTATTAATATGACTGTGTTGGAGGCGGCAAACAATTTTGTAAAACGTAAATTACGGTATTTTACGCTTTCTAAGACCACATAATTGAAGTCACAGTAAGTGACGCTGTCATTTTTTATATATAAATTATAAACTAGCGCTTGACCGCAATCCCGCCTGACGGTAAGCAGTGACGCAATCGTTGATGGTAAAGCGCACTAGTTTATTAAAAGCCTATTCAGTCTAGCCTTGAAGACACTCAAATTGTAGTCCGACGGAAAGACCGCCGCCGGTAAATTGTTCCAGTCCCTAGATGTACGCGGTATAAAGAAGGAGGCGAAACCCTTCGTCCGGATCGTAGTGGTGTTAACAACGTAAGGGTAGGTACTCGTCGTCTGATGATAGAACGGAGATGTGGGAATCAAGACAAACAAACTCTTCAGCTTTATATATTAGTATAGATACAATATGTAAAGAAAACCCTCTCCGATCCGTGAAGGTATTGTTAGGTATCGATAACTGATTCTACTAATGCCTACAAAGCCGGTTGTAGTGTATTGACTAAACTGTTGGTTGTCTCATGCGCCGCGTCACGAGTCAGTCGCGTTCCGGCAGCCGAGCGAAGCGGTTGGGTGGTCTGATTGTATGCGTGTTGTGGTGTTGGTGAGCCGTAAAATACTCCAATAGGCAGGACAATACATGTGGCGACGAGGACAAAACAAAAGTGAGTACGCAAAAAAAATATAATAAAAAAAAAAGAAGAAGAAAGGAAATTATGATGATTAAAATAATGAAGTAAACAAGATACGTCATTCTGAACAAATATTTTATCATAAACCGGTTGTTTCAAACGTTAAATAATAGCAATAATACAGCTGCATTTCAACAAAGAATAGAGAATATTAAAAAAAAACATACCAGCATTCAATTAGTTACGCAATATAATATGGATTATAACAATAACTTTCTACTTATTTCAAATGCATTGGTTTGGTTTAAATAAAAAATAAACCAGTAGGGAATTATATTTTAAAATAATGTTTGACTACCCACCTTAATTCAATATTATACTTTTGTTGCTTAAGTACAGAATATATGTACGATTAACTATTTAGTTGTAAGGTGGTTACAAGGAACATTTTGCTTTTAAGTTACCTATCCAGATAAATAGTAGAAGTTAAACCATTAACCATTTAATCGGTAGTTGCATATTATCAAGGATAATCATTATTTAATGGTATAAATGAAGTGTTTATTTTCTTTATATTTGTTGTCTATATTCTATTTATCTCTATCTATTGTCTTTAGCTTGTGTAATTAGTACAAGCCGTTTACGCAAGTAAATAAATCTAATCTTACGCAGAACTTAATATCTACTTCATTAAATCAATGCAAAACTGTGTGCGTAACTAATGAATTAATCAAATCAAATCATTTATTTCAAATAAACCAGTTACAGGCACTTTTGAATTGTCAGAAGGTCGGTCAGTCAATAAGATGAAGCTAGTCGCCCATTCCAAAGAGTAGGTACCTATGGAGAAGAACGGGCAAGAAACTCCATGGACACTCTTTTAAATTTTCAAGCTATTGTTACAAATATTTGATTACATCATTCATGTTGAAATCAACCGTGTGAGAACGATGCAGAAATATATTGTACGCTGAGAGCGTCCATTATGGAAAACACACAAAAAACAATTCAGAAATATTTAATGATACGTGTTTATTGACGACACGGTTGGTGCAGTGGCGGAGCGATCGACAGATGCGCTGCGTGTCGCGGGCTCGATCCCCGCACGGAAAATTTGTATGGCCTACAGATAGCTGTTCCGGGTCTGGCTGTTTGTGCATATGAGTTTAAATGGTTGTAAACGCACCCACGATACAGGAGGAATTCCTAGTGTGGGTCAAAGTTAAAAATAATAAAAAAAAAAAAAAAAAAAACTACCTTAAGCAGTTACAACTGAACTGATCATTAAATTGATACTAATGGGAAAAATTAAAAGTAATAGCACCTAATATGGTTGTTGTGTATAAAAATAATATATACAAAGCAGATTAATATCTGATCATTAAATTGATAGTTATGGAAACACTAAAAAAAAATAGCACCTAATAAGGTTGTTGTGTATAAATATAATATATACAAAGCAGATTAAAATCTGATCATTAAATTGATAGTAATGGAAAAATCAAAAAGAAATAGCACCTAATAAAGTTGTTGTGTATAAATATAATATATACAAAGCAGATTAATATCTGATCATTAAATTGATAGTTATGGAAAAACTGAAATAAAATAGCACCTAATAAGGCTGTTATGTATAAATATAATATATACAAAGCAGATTAAAATCTGATCATTAAATTGATAGTAATGGGAAAAATAAAAAAGAAATAGCACCTTATAAGTTTGTTGTGTATAACTATAATATATGTATACAAAGCAGATTAAAATCTGATCATTAAATTGATATTGATGGAAAAAAAAGAAATAGCACCTAATAAGTTTGTGAGTGAAAATAATACATTTATGTACAAAGCAGATTAAAAACTGATAATTAAATTGATAATCATGAAAGAAAAAAAAAGAAATAGCACGTAATAACGTGCGTGAACATAATATAAACAAAGCAGATTAAAAGCTGATCATTGAATTGATACTGTTACGGACTAGGGGTAATAAAATACCGGTTAAGGGTTGCGAAGTTTATTGACAACGAAGGTACAGTCTATAGTAGGCAATGACAAGTAGAATGTAGCTGATGTGGCACCGAAGTCTTCCCTTATTTCCACGAAGTCCGTGTCGTACCCACACAACAACACTTCAGATGTTACTTGGTGTAATTCTCAAAGTGCTCGTTGGGTTGGCGTTGTAAATCGCTTCTTAACTGTCGCTTGTTTCGGTCGATAGACAAATACAGACTGACTGCGCGCTGGCGTCACGGCGCCTTATTTAGGTCAGCTGATCGAACAGTTCAGATCTGTCTAGACGTAATAATAACAGTGCATAATTTCGGGTACGTTCAGCAGGTACCTACGGGTACTTTACCGGAGATGAGTTTCTAGTAATTTCTCTATCGACCGCGACACTTCGTTGACAACATTGACGAAACTTGTACCATTCGATAGGTCATCCTAGGTCTATCAATGCGTTTTATATCATAACAACAATTCCTAGGTCTCGGCTTAAAAGTTACGTACTGCATGTCACGCAATATTAAACCTTATGCCGACGACATAAGGTGCATTCGTAATAATATCATGAATTTAGTAATAATGTTGACCAGCTTCGAGTGCAAATAGTTTGATATTAGTGTGTTACATTAAATTGACACATTGGTTGATATAAACAACTAAGTATTAAAATATAGCGGATAAAAGTAATCCGATCATTCAATTGATATGGGCCAGAAATGTGTTCCATTAAAACACAATAGCAGATAATATTTATCTGAAACATTAAATTGATTATTCCAGGGCGTCCCAAAGACGTCACTCCTTTCATTGAAAAAGTTTGATTGCAATGGTGAATCTACCTCTGCGGGCATACGATGGAAGCGATATTTGTTCATATATTTGGAAGCGTCCAATATTAATAAAAATGTGAAGAAAAGGGCCCCTCCTTCCTACACTTCAGCGGCTTAGATTTGCAGGAATTGTTACACATCATTCCTGAAGTCAATATCGAACCAAGTGAAGTCGTGGACTGACGCGTTTGAAGTAGCAATATCTAAACTAGACTATTTTGCACCGTAACAGAGTAAAATCTACGAGCGACATACAGTCAGGATGTTTAAACAAGAACCGGGTAAAAAATTAGAAAAATCCTGACGAGATTCGGACTACTTAATTTCACCCGTATCACAACATTACAGCTATTCATTTCATTGTTATTAAATAATCAGTAAATAATTAATCCAATATAAACATAGGTATGTAAAAATAAAAAAATTGAGTTCGAACCGATATTGCAGAATATTGGCGGCCAGAACAATAGCAATGTTTTAAATCATTGAAGGAAATTATAATTAAAATGCCTAGCTCAGGATATTATGCTGTAAATGATCGTACGATTGCCATAGCAGATACAAGCCCAGTAGGCCGATCCCAGGGTATTACATATTATGATATTACATATTATGTTCACAAAACTCTGACTGATTTTGAACGCCAGAGAGACATAAAAAGAGGCTTTAGCCCTTATATGGCCAGTAGAGTAAGTACTTTCATATTCCTCTACCGTAAAATATTTGAACTAATAACGGACCACAAACCATTGGAAGTTATATTTGATATTAAGTTCAAACCATGTGCTAAGATAGAGAGTTGGGTTAAGCACCTTCAATCGTACGACTATAAAGTAGTTTATCAATCTGGGAAAACCGATATCGCAGATTCATTGTCTAGACTCAGTAAAGCTGCAGAAAAATCTCTAACACAATTGAAAGACAATCATATTTGTCAAATCGTGAATGACATCGCGGTCGACTTGATGGACCCACTTCCAAGTAGAGACCGCTTATTTGATGTAGTCGGCTATTACAGCAGATATAAGAAGTAAAGATTTGTCGCAAAATTACCTCTACAGAAATTGTAGTAAAACTTATAGAAATATTCAGTCGATTATGTAACCCAATTTCAACAACTGCAGATAACGGAATACATCAGTCAGGTTTTTAAATCACTTTTTTTACAGAAAGAAATATAAGTATTTTTAATACAGCGTCGATCCCACCAAATGTCAGCCGATTTCAATAACCTCCATACTCTGCAAGATTATGGAGCGTGTTTTGAACTTGCGCCTCTTGGCTTACCTGAAAGGTTACGAACTCCTCAGTGACCGACGGATGTCGCCGCAATCGGTCAACTAGAGACCTACTAGTGTATGCCACTCACTTGTGGAGCGAGACCCTTGAGAAAAATGGGGAAGCCATGCCGGTCTCCCTTGATGTCTCTAAGGCCTTCGTATGGCACGCCTTTTGAGTAAGCTTCCAGCGTACAACATATCCGCTGACCTGACTGGCTGTGTACAAGACTTTCTGACTGAACGGTCTCTCCGAGTTGTTGTCGACGGATGCTCATTTTGAGCCTATGTCCTCTAATGCCGGTGTTCCCGAGGGATCTGTTCTCTGCAACTCTGTTCCTGCTGCATATTAACGTTCTGCTGATGTCCAGTATCTATGGGTATGCAGATGACAGCACAGTTCTGGAGAGATACCTGCCGGAAGCCCGGGCTAGTAAGGAATCAATCCGGTCCGAAAGAGAGGTTATGGTAGAGCGTACGAATGCTGCACTAAAGGCAGTCTCCGAATAGGGCAAAGCCAATCTTGTTGTTGTTGTTGTTCTTTTGGCAGTGCAAAGACACGTCCTTGCACTGCCAAAAGAATCCGTTCACCTTGGCTTCTACTTTTAGGAATGTAAATGTATCCTTGGAGTGCACCGACCGCCATCAGCTTTTGGGAGCTTAGATTTCCTCGAACCTAAATTTTGGACGGTTCAGTGGGTCCAAGGCCAAGGTGGCTGCCAAGAAACTTTGCATTATCGCAAAGGTCTGGCGGTACTTCACACCAGGGCAGCTTCTAATGTTGTACAAAGCACAGGTCCCCTCATGTGTGGAGTACTGCAGCCACATTTGGGCTGGTGCCGCGAAATGTCACCTGGTTACTTTGGATTCAAGAGGCGTGCGAAGAGGCTGATTGACGACCCAGATTTAACTAGGAACGGCCAGCGTAGAGTAGCCAGCCTTTCGGTGTTCTATAGGATGCATTTTGGTAAGTGTGCAAGGGATTTGTATGATTTAGCTGCCCCATCTCCGTTCCACCATCGGGCGACCCGTCGTGCGGCGAATTTCCGCCCTTACGTTGTTGATGCCGCGACGATCTGGACGAGCCGTTTCGCTTCCTCTTTTGTGCCGCGTGAATCGAGGTACTGGAGCGGTTTGCCGGCGGCGCTGTTTCCGTCTGACTGCAGTCTGGGTGTCTTCTGGGCTGGAGTGAGTGGGCTCTTAATGAACTTTGCCGCGCGCTTTGCCGCCGGCGATTGCATCGCTGCTTGCCACCGGGCGGGGTTGCGGTCGGGCACTGCTTTATAAGTAACATATATATACAAAAAAAAAAACATAAATAGAGAAAACAAATTAAGCTTGGACTACAATCCAAAAACATACACACAACTGTGTAAAATAAGAAAGATGGAGATATCACAGTTCGCCGTGATGAGACTGGACAAATTCGCATAAGAAATGTAGGTAGGTAGTACATTTGGAAAAGATTCAAGGAGAATGGAGCGTGTACCAGAAACCAACGGCGAAGAAATGAATGCTAACACCTGAACTTACTTCAACTTGATAATGGTAAGTTTGGACTTACCTATTGACACTTTAAATCATGTTTGATTAATTTAGAAAACAAACAAATATTAATCATGCTGGATGAAAAGCCCATTACATGTAAATTCGTCTTATAATTTAGATTTGTTAATAAATTTATATTTAAAAAAAAAATAAAACAAAAAAGGGATGTAGTGTATTGACTAAACTGTTGGTTGTCTCATGCGCCGCGTCACGAGTCAGTCGCGTTCCGGCAGCCGAGCGAAGCGGTTGGGTGGTCTGATTGTATGCGTGTTGTGGTGTTGGTGAGCCGTAAAATACTCCAATAGGCAGGACAATACACCGGTCTAAACTAAAAAAAAAAAAACCTCTAAAAAAGAATATTATTTAGCAAAAAGAGGTAACTTAATACATGTGCGTTAGGCAATACATGCATGGGCGAAGGCCACATCGCTATTCGCTCATAATATTACCGTCAAAAATGGTGTTTTCACTTTTTTTTTAAATGCCAATTTTTGGGGAAGTTGAAATTAACACGGGGAAAAAAAGATTATTTCAAAATTCATTACTATTTTTACTATGATGTTTATGTAAGATTTCATATTTTATTTGGTCATGTGTTTAACTAACCTTTATTAGGTCTATCCTTATGGGTCGGCCGGGGTTCTCTTTGCATATTGTATAAAATTATGTAAAAAAAAAAAGACAATTATGGCTGTCATCTTATGACAAGATGATGTGCAACCCTTTTCGTACCACGTTTACGACAAACTGCTATCCTGCTATGCTATACATTGCTGCTATATACATTCCTTGTAAATTAAAACATTGAAACTCTAGTCACAGTCCCTTCTCAGCGACAGGCAAATGTCATGAACTTGTCGTATTACAAAGCTACTAGGAATCACGGGAGAGGTAGTAGGCCATAACATACTGGTCTGGAGACCCTCCACGACCAAGCTCCCGACACAACAATATTTGGCGCTTCGTACCCGGCACATAACGCAACACAACTGTTCAGACCCGTCCTCCGCACGGCATCACCAGACATCATCAAGAACTTCCATCAGTACCTGCAACGTACAGTTAACATGATGTTAAGTGTACCCTCACTTTTAGAAAGTACACACTCTTGACATTAGTAAAACATCATATAAATCAATGTAAATCCAGACGGAACATGAAACTAACTTAGTGCAACGGGAAGAGTTATTTTTCCTTATAAAACTCCACTAAAGTTCGAGACATTGATGGCCAACGAGCATCCTTTCAAAGTGGGAACAAACTTAAAAAAGTTTGAAAAAATGTGTACTTTATTGGAAGAAATAGTTCTGTATGCGACTGTTATATAATAGAAAACGTTTTGTAAGAATAATTCTAGAAATGTTAAGTTTTTAAACCTTCTTCCAAAAAGAAAGGATGTTTTTTTGTAGCAACTTCCTTTGGACCAAGTAAATTTTGTATAGAAAACCGTTCTTATCCCAGAAATTATCACTACGTTTCTTTAGAAAAAATACGCAGTATTTTTCATTTAATATAAAATTGATTTGAATTTGTGACATTATTTAAACATACGATGTATTTCTTTTTTTTTTTTTTGCTTTGGAGGGGAAATCATCAAATGTCCTCTTCCAAGGTGACAGCCTACCATGCACTCTCGTTCCAGATCATGGGCTGGACTAGGGCCGGACGCGAGAGAACACCGCCGATCGCCATTCCGAGGACACGGCGGTGCTCCGACCTAGCCTGGCAGACCTATACCGTATGCTCCACCGTGTTCTAATATTCCAGAAGACCGATACAGAATAGACCAGGATGGGCTTGGCTTCGTGACTTGTGAGTGAAATTTATGAAAAAACCCGCCACGCTGTTCCCAACCCACTGCAACTCCTGAAAGCCAGAATCAACAGTGGAGACCGCCAGAAAAAACGATTCAACTGTCTTGGGTCCCGCAATGAAATTAATCAGAAAAGAATAGCGGAAGAGTAAGAAAAAATATAGCCGGGCAGACCTCCACCGTATGCTCCACCGTGTTCTAATATTCCAGAAGACCGATACAGAATAGACCGGGATGGGCTTGGCTTCGTGACTTGTGAGTGAAATTTATGAAAGTGAACAAGTCGCTGACAGTTACGAGAATACCCGATTTCGCTACAAAGCCGTAACATATAACTTAAAAATAATAATGCAGGTCATCCACTTTCAGCAGGCACTCAACATGCCTCGTCATCTCATGTTAAAGTTATCTATTTATAACATTTCTTTCGAGACTTTCAACTTTATACGATAACAAGATAAACATTTAATAAAAGAACTCTGCTTGAGATGTAGCAAGCTTAGTTAATGTACTGGCTTAAAAAGAGGTTATTCATACAACGAGTTTTTGCATTTTGTGTAAGATCTTGTAGGAGAAAATGCTATATTAATCCTATTTTTGAAAAGTAGTGGTAGCTCAGAGGTTATCGACCTGAAATACGAGTTATAGCTCGTAGGTTTAAACCCAGACCGGCACGTCACTTTATCAAAATAATTTTATCACTGCTTCGCAAAAGGAGGTCATGGCTAAAGCATTCTCGCTCCAGAGCACGGCCTGGACCAGGGTCGAACGCGAGAGATCACCGCCGATCGCCACTACAAGGACAAGGCGGTGCTCCACCCAAGCAGGGCAGACCTCCACCGTATGCTCCACCGTGTCCTCAGGGTAATCCCTACAGTGATGACATTCTGGCGTTTTCTCCCATGTCAACGGGAACTTCCCGAAACAGTTGTATCCATTGGGGACCTGCGTCAGGCGGAAGGTTAGGGCGCCGTTGCGCCTTTCTAGCCACTCCTCAAAGAGGGACTTACCACCGCTATTGTGGTGTGCCCACACGAAAACGTCCTATGCCGCCGGTAGTCCTATAACAAAAAATGACCAACCCACACTGGGCCTTGGAAATCTTATAGCCTGATTATAGTATAAGGTGCTTAAGTCTACCATCAGGATTACTGTGTTGAAGTACTTAACAAATTCCTTTCCAACATTGTCACAAACATATTTACTTAACACAAAAAAAAATCTTTCTTATCGTTCACGCATGCAAGGAAAACCCTCAAAACATTAAAAAACTCAAAGTTATTCCATGTTAATTCAACATCCAACAAAAGTAAAAGTGTTGATCTTGTTTGTAGTAAAAATATTAATTCTGTGAAAGGTAACGTGCGAGCATGTAAAAGTAAGTACGCTACCTTCTCGCTGCATCCGGAATTTCCTTTGTAAATTCGCTGACTTGATGTAATGGGGCTTGTAGACTTGCTTAAGTATTTTTTTAAGAAAAAAGGTGGGTTTATTAGATGGTTGGAAAATGGAATAAACTGGGTATGTGTTCACTTTTACTTTAATGAATTGTATTTTAGAAAACGTTCAACCAATTTAAATGGTATTGTCATTCAAATAAGGCTAAGAATCGGCACTTAATGCCAAAATTACATAAGACAGTATCCCAAAACGCACGCTTTTCACTACTTTTTAGTGCTTTCACTAAGGAAGAAGTGGTGCACCAAACTCCCCAGCAGCACAGCTGTTGGAACACTGTTTTTATATAATAACAGTTAAAAAAAAACGGCCAAGTGCGAGTCGGACTCGCACACCGAGGGTTCCGCCGTACAAACGTAACAACAAATGGGGTCATAAATTTACAATTTAGGACCCTAGCGTGTGACGGAAATTCGTCTAAAGTGTCGGTATAAACTGCTGTATCTTGTGATCGCATTAACTTAGAAGTTTGATGTTTTCACTGCTTAAATAGACAATAGACCTAGGTATTTGGTATAAATTTCAATTTGATACCTTTATTCGTTCGTGAGAAATAAGGTAGTAAGTTTCATTTTATTAAAAAAAAAAACTATGACATTATATAAGTTAAAAAATGTGATTTTCGCATTTTTTCCTATATTTGCATTATATGACAATGCTTCATGCCAAATTTCAAGATTCTGAGTTTACGGGAAGCACCTAGGGTTTTGATTCCCTAGCGTGTGACGGAAATTTGTCTAAGGTGTCGGTATAAACTGCTGTATCTTTTGATCGCGTTAACTTAGAAGTTTGATTTTTTCACTGCTTAAAGGGACAATATATCTAGATATTTTGTATAAATTTCAATTTGATACCTTTATTCGTTCGTGAGAAATAAGGTAGTAAGTTTCATTTTATTAAAATATTTTTATTATATTATATAACTAAAAATTTGTGATTTTTGTAATATTTCCTATATTTGCATTATATATGACAATGCTTCATGCCAAATTTCAAGGTTCTGAGTTTACGGGAAGTATCCCGTAGGTTTTGATTTCTTTGCGAATGTCGAAAATTTGTTGAAAATGTCGACATAATCGGCTGTATCTTTTGATTGGCTTGGCTTAGAAGTTTGATATTCTCACAGCTTAAAGGGATCCGGAAGGGAGCAATAGACCTGAGTATTTTATGTGAATTTTAGCTTGATACGTCCACGCGTTCTTGAGATAAAGGGTCTTGACAGACAGACAGACAGACGGACATCAAAGTGATCCTATAGGGGTTCCGTTTTTCCTTTTGAGGTACGGAACCCTAAAAACATTATACACTAGTGCTGGCAGTGATGCGATCATTGATAGGAAGGCTCACTAGAATATTAAGAGACTAGATAGTATTAAGAGTGAGTATAAGACTAGCCTCGAAGACGTAATAAGGGTGGATACTCGCCGTACGATGGGTCGTCTGAAGGTGGAACGGTGATAGAGGAATTATGTCATGTAACGCCGCGCGCACTGATACGAAAATGCATCCTATAGAGCATCGAAAGGCTGGTCAACCTACGCCTATGTTCTAGGCTTTGGAGATTGTTTTTAACCAAATCTGGGTCACAAATTAGCCTCTTCGCACATGTCTTCACTGAGTACAAAGTAACCAGGTGGCATTTTGCCTCACCAGCCCAAATGTGGCTGCAGTAGGTACTCTGCACAGGAACGGAACTGCGATTTGTATAACATTAGAAGCAGCAATGACAGACCTTTGCTATAACGCCCAGTTTCCTGACAGCCATTTTGACTTTGGAATCAATGAACCGCCGCGGCGGTTCTAAATCTAAACTTTCGGCGCGCCGACAATTTAGATTTAAGGAAATCTCAACTCCCAAAAGCTGAATGCAGTCCGTTCACTCGAAGGATACATTCAGGAAAGCAAGACCAAGGTGAACGGGCTCCTTTTGGCGGTGAATAGACAACATGTCTGTGTTTTGGCGGCATTGAATCTCACAAGACTGGCTTTGCCCAATTCGGAGACTGACTGAAGTGCAACAAAAGAAAGAAGTTACGCAAAGTATATAAAATTTCAAGACAGAGAATATTATACCTATTTAAATTTGACACATGTCAGATAGCTATGCATTCCATTCTTTTGTTGATCAGCATTACTCTCTTCCTACATCTTCAACCGCTGAGAATCGTAACTCCGTCTCAATTTGTTGATGGAGCGCGGCCCTGATCTTCCATTGTTTGGGTATCCGGCCACTGTTCCGATCATTGACCGTCAGCATTTTACTATAACTATTAGCCTGCTTCATTCCATGGCTGAGCAAAAAGCCTCTCCTCATGACTTCCAAATCTTTTTGACGACAGGTACCAACACTTTTCTATGACGACAGGTTCATCTGAAGTCACAGCATTTTGCTGAGCAACGACCTGTTCCTGCACAGATTAGACGCAAGGCTTAATTGTTGTTTGTTTGGCAACACAAATAGTTAATTCCCCACACGGCAATTGTCTTTTTTATGTCTTTGTTGTTGTTGTATGATGTGTTGTCATATGTCAGTGTCGCGGGCGCATCACGGGTTACAGACCATTGACGTTTATACTACGTCAATATGACAGACGGATGTTATAATTTTGTAAACTTGCAATGTCTAATTGAACTCAATTTAGTACTTGATTAATGGGCTGTGTGAAAAAGGGATTAAAATGTTTAATTGTCAAATAACATTTGTGTATTTGAACCGGGTTATGACATCAGGAAAACATTGTTTTAATTTCATCATTATTGAGTACAAGGCTTTTTATTGAATTATATTTTTTTCTTTATTATGTGTTTATCATTATTTTAGTGTATTATTATTGCAATGTGCGTTCTGTTTAATAAACAATTTTTCTTTTTTTCTTTTAATCTAGGGCAAAAGTGGAGTTGTCATTCGTTTAGTCCAGCTCGTCTTGCCCTCTTCCACGCGGTTTGTAGCAACATCTTCTAGTTGTGTCAGGGTTCCATATTGTAGAGGCCAACTTTACTCAAAAAAAAATCCGACTTTTCTCTTTGCAGTAACTGGGAAGGATATCCTTTAATTAAAATTTTTAATTTGGTCTTTTGGGTCTATCAAGATTGGTCTTTGATCAAATTAATTAATTTTCAGAGAAAGGATTGATCCGGGCAAAAGCTATCAAAGCTACTTTTGTTACCTATAAAATAGGCATAAATATCGGTTTTATTCGTAGAATATTTTTCCTGAAATTACTCCATGATTATTTGCCCAGTCTTTATGTTGGATAAAGGCTGATAAAGCCAGCAAATCTGGTTGGACTAGAAACCGCCCCAGCACAGTTCAGGAGTCAGTTTTGGGCCAATGAGATGCAGCTAATTAATAATATATTATGTGGATACATGAAGCTACTACCTATCGGATCTTCATAACCTAGTTCATCATTATCATCATCATTATCAGCCTTTACTCGTCCACTGCTGGACATAGGCCTCTTCCATGGCACGCCAACAAGCTCGATTCTGAGCAGTTCTCCGCCAGCCACCTTTTTGATGTCGTCGCTCCATCTCGCCCAAGGGCGTCCTACGCTACGTTTGCTGAGACGCGGTCTCCACTCAAGAACTCGTTTACCCCAACGGTTGTGGGCCCTGCGTCATATGTGATCAGCCCATTGCCACTTCAGCTTGCTAATCCTCTCAGCTATGTCGGTAACTCTGGTCCTCTGTCGGATCACCTCATTTCTGATGCGGTCCTTCAGAGAGACGCCCAAATTTAACCTAGTTACTGGGTAATATTTTGTATATCCCTTCAGTGGTAAGACTGGTTGTCAGATTTTCGGGCTTCTGACAATCCGTTACGAATGTCAAAAATTCACCATTGACAGTCAGAACCAACGGATTAACGTTCTTCCCAGTACGAAAAAGTCTTGATATGAGATGGTCACCCATCCACAAACCAACCGCGGCAGGCGCCGCTTAACCTTATTTATTATAATTATTTATTTATGCATTACATACAGCATTATTACAGCCTGACCTGGCCTTACCCGATCGTGTGAAGCGTGCAAATGTTATAAGACAAACGGACACCGCTGGAGACGCGGCAGAGCGCAATTGAAGACAACAATTTAATCCTTACTAATATTATAAATCGGAAAGTGGGTTTGTTCGTTTTCCGTAACTTGAAACTTTGCAGACGTAAAGTTAGAAGTCCGGATTAAAATAATAATAGGGTAGTTTATATCCCTTAAAAA
This sequence comes from Sesamia nonagrioides, assembly GCA_017933935.1. Taxonomy (NCBI): domain Eukaryota; kingdom Metazoa; phylum Arthropoda; class Insecta; order Lepidoptera; family Noctuidae; genus Sesamia; species Sesamia nonagrioides. The sequence continues at coordinate 432,441 of JADWQK010001392.1, read as the reverse complement.
GGTAATATTCCCGAGGGAAACCTAAAACGCGCGATATAACCGAATTTCACGCGGGTGAAGCTGCGGGCGGAAAGCTAGTATTATATAAACTTTAACTACCTTGATATACGGTTTACAAAAGAATAATTAATGTGCATGCGACACTCGGAGTGCTTCAAGCTACTACAAGAACATGCGCGCGAGTGCTCCAACCGCCGCCATGCTTCTCTGCGCTCCGCTGCACTGCTCTGCGCTCCGCTGTCACATTTTTTTTTTCATGAGCCTCCGCTGCCCGTCTGTCCATCCGTCCGTCCGTCCGTCTGTCACCAGGCTGTATCTCATGAACCCTTCGTGCGCGAGTCCGACTCGCACTTTCTTCTTCTGCAATCGCATAATAATCATGTCCCATTCCACATCCATTACGAACGAGAGCGACTTGTCTGTGCAAAGGATCGATCAGTACCAAATGACATGGCCACGCTAGCTGCGCGCCGCCGTGCTCTTCTGTGCTCGAAGGCTTCAAGGACTCTTGGCGCCGCTCCAAGTCCGCGGAATTCGGCCGCGCGTTTGAAAGATATGAAAGAAAGAAAAAAAAGACAGAAAAGAAAAAAGAAAAGAAAGAAGAAAGGAAATAAATAAAGAGAGAAAGAAAAGAGAGAGAAAGAAAAAAAGAAAGAAAAGAAAGAAAGACAAGAAAAAGACAAGAAAGAAAGTAAAGAAAGAAAGAAAGAAAAGTAAGAAAGAAAAGAAAGAAACAAAAGAAAGACAAGAAAGAAAAGTAAGGAAGACAAGAAAGAAAGTAAAAAAGAAAAGTAAGACAGAAAAGAAAGAAAAACGTTTATTTGTAAATGTGACGCAAGAGTTTACAAAATAAGAAACAGTTGAGGGAAACATGCGTCATATCCACGAAAAACGGTTGTTCTTCAGCGTCATGCTGCGACTCTATGCAAAAACAGAGCCCAGCGCTGGTTTCAGCGAGAATTACGAGAATATCATCCTCAAAAATGACATTCACATAGTGGCAATATTAAGAAGCTCCGCCGCGCCTCCAGCGATGTTCGCTGGGCCATAACTGAACCACAAATACCAAAAACTAATAAAATATTCCATGCTGCTGTAGATCAAAATAGCAAAAAATTCTTGTCGCTTTTTGCCGTTCCCGGTATAATAATTTTTCCGCTGGATGCGGGAGGCGCAGGACCGGTCGTCGGAGAACCTTGGGGAGGCCTATGTCCAGCAGTGGAGGTCTTTCGGCTGAAATGATGAGTTTCTTTTCTTTTTTCTTCTTTATTATTATGGCAGCTGGTAAATATAAGGATTTATTTTGTTCCTGCATAGACTGCTCTGGGGTCACAAATAAGTATGCAAGTGCCTTAAGATTTATGTTTTCCGTAAGCTCGTTGAAAATTCGTTTGATTCCGTCGTGGCTCGTCGAATATCTATGAGCGGTATTACTTTGTGATTTTTACGTAAAATTCCTCTTTTAATCTTTGTAAGTTACTGATTTATGAAGGAGGTTCTATTTAATGTATTAACTCATCGGTTTAATACTATTCTTAGAGGTTTGAAAACGTATGAGTCATATTTAAACAAGTTCCAATATTTTGCTCACAACTGTTACTAAAAGAAACTACACAAAGCAATTCTTCATTGCCAATAAAACACACAGCTTTTAATTTTGTTAATTATTCTTTATTGAAAGGATATACCTATCCTAGTTAGTCGTGTAAAATTTGGAAAAATAATGCTAAATATGTCCTTCTCAAATATCAAAAACACGGCCCTAACTCACTAATGTACTTCATATTATCAAAGGTCTTTGGGACCATCACTCTAAATTTTTAATAAAAAATCCATTACTACAAACAGTTTCTCAAGTGATAATCACAAGAAACCACTATTGTCTTTTAAGGACATTTAGGTTCATTCATATATTTAAAAACACCAGCTATAAAGCGACTTAATATTATTTTTTCTACGACCATTTGGTAATTTGCTTAATACATAACCCTAAGTCATATCTCAATAGTACTAATTCCTGCCAAGTTGTATTATAATGGCCATTTCCACACGGGTAAGCCGTACTACAATGAACCTTTTTAATGGCTATGGCATCAAAAATTAACATATGATTATGCCAAAAGCGCGCGTATTTGCGTCATGACCAAACATCGCATGTTATTGGCTGTATGGATGAATTGCGTTTGCCTTTCATTTGTGGGATTATAACAACAAATCAAAATTGCGCGAGGCACGCTTTTTCGCCCAATTGTTCGGTTTTTGTATTTATTTATTTCAAGGTCTTAGAAAAAGTTTTGTATGCCACTGTCGCAAATAGCTATTGTAATACTCATGCTAATCTATTGTGCCATGAAGCGAAGCTGAGTGATACAAACTATCACTCATATTACAATTAGTATCATTGCTTGACTGTGGCATAAATAATTATTGTAACACTGACACGAAAGAAAACAAACACCTAAATTTTTAAAAATAAAACACCAACTCTTTAAACATCAAATCTATGGTCTACCAATGCTATCCATATTTCCCGAACTGCCTTTTGGGACGACGACTCTAAACTTTCGAGTATTAAAATCCATTACTACCACAAACAACTGAAGGTGCAGGTGAAAAGCTTTATCGAAATTTCGATAGCCATGTACACACATTACTGATGATGGCACAAATATTTGTTTTCGAACATGGAAATAGGTACTTTCCTCCAAGGAATCCACGCTGAAAGTTTTTGTTTTCGAAACTTTTTCTAGGAAAACCTTTTTTTGTGGTACTTTTGTTACTTTTTCCTTAAGTTTTTTTACTTTCTTACTTGTTAAGTTGAAAAATATGTCTAGTAACGCAATACACGACTGTCCCAAACGCCACATTTATATTAAAAACTTTTTATGAGCGAAATGTTTTAAATCGCTAATTTGACGAATCCTAATCGCGATTAGTCTAAAATACACTCAAAATACCAAATTTATCAAGCAGAAAATCAAACATTTAATGCATAAAACGATCCTTAATCGAAGATCCAACCTTTTTTAAATACCATCAAAATCCTCTATAGGTAATCAAGTACTAACACCGCCAGAAGGCATAATAAATACTCCTCGCCTCCGCCCGGAAGGTTTGAAAGAAATGTTTGAAAAAATTCATAAAGTAGCAATGGATAAAAAATCATCTCCTTCAAACCCTTGAAATTTAATCTGGACGGTGACCTAGCCCTTTTTAATTCGACAGCCTTACAAAAAAGATGTTTTTGGTGGCAAATACGGTCCCTTGTAACTTTCAATGAAAAGGTGTCAGGTCTTTTTTCATAGCAAACGTCTTTATGTAAAGTTTTGCTCGAAAAAATTCACCCTTCTTTAGAAAAATAACGTGATTATGTTCAATAGAGATGTTCTAGGAAATTGTGTTCGTCGATATTACATTGTGAGGGTAGAAAGACGTTATCAGTGTAACATATATAACGGCGCGCGACTGGTTAATTTTGAATATTGTGATCTGTTTTGTCGTGCCAGTATCAATTGACCGTAAATTACTCTACTATTTTTTTGAAGTCGATTAATCGGTCGATATTCGAATAAATTATGATTTTTATTAAGAGCGGGTAACACCATGGTGTAAGTCGTGGTGGTTAAAACACCAGCCTCTCAAGTATGAGTGCGCGGGTTCGATTCCAGGTCAGGCAAGTACCAATGTAACTTTTCTAAAGTTTTGTACTTTCTAAGTATATCTTGGACACCAATGACTGAAGGTGGAGGAAAACATCTTGAGGAAACCTGGACTTTAAGTCTGAAATCGCCAACCCGCATTGAGCAAGGGTGGTGATTACGCTCAATCCTTCTCTGTATGAGAGGAGACCTGTGCCCAGCAGTGGGACAATAAATAGGTTGATGATGATGAACAACATGGAGCGAATGGTAACATCGACTGGAGTTGCGTTTGACATAGCGCGAGACCGTTGGCGCGGGCATTCTTAATTGTTTTGGTCAAGTTTCGGTCGAGTATGTTGGTCATACTTAAACCTAGTGGCTCTTTTCTGTTTTAATCTGAGATTATCATTGTAATCCCTTAATATTAAAGTGATCTAAGTGTCTGTACAGTTAAAATAATAAGAATCGAACATCACACTATAGTGATTGTTCAACGTTTTCTCGAAAATGCCGCCCACGATGGATGCTCATGAGAAGACACCTCAACTATCCGGAACTTCGGCCGCGCCTTCCTGACGTGTTTCCCCGATATATATAATAACTAGCTTTCCGCCCGCGGCTTCGCCCGCGTGGAGTTCGGTTATATCGCGCTTTTTAGATTTCCCTCGGGAATATCAAATTTTTCCGGGATAAAAGGTAGCCTATGTTTTTTCTCAGGGTCTAAAGATTGTTTGTGCCAAATTTCATCAAAATCGGTTGAGAGGTTTAAGCGGGAAAGCGTAACAGACAGACAGACAGACAGACAGACAGACAGACCGACAGACAGACCGACAGACAGACAGACAGAGTTACTTTCGCATTTATAATATTAGTATGGATACGTAATATATTTTTCCTAGTTTAATTTTTCATTTCTGTTGAGCGTTCTTTTTGTAAGAATCAGATGAACGAAACAAAATGCCAGTACCTACGCTGTCAAGCGATTAATACCGGTTATAATCATTTTTAAATAAAAACTTTTTTACAAAAAAACAACCGACTTCCAAAAACCACTACAAAGTGAAAAATAACTAATTTCGGAAGTCGGTGTCTTAGGTTTTGTATATTCGTTTTTTGACATCGACTTCTGAAATTAGTTATTTTTCACTTTGTAGTGGTTTTTGGAAGTCGGTTGTTTTTTTGTAAAAAAGTTTTTATTTTACACTTTATAGTTGTTATAAGTACTATGTATTCTGTTGCATCCTGTCAGATTGGAAGCTGACGCAAATATAGTTGGGAAACGACGTAATTTTGTTTACTTTAATTTTTACCCGTAAGTATTCCCTCAACTGCCTATGGTCTTCATCATCAAATTTACTGCAAACCATTATTTTAACCCAATGGGTGCAAAGGTCTCATCGATATAAATGAATGAAGTCCAACCACAAAGTAGCTACTGTATACCGTTGAGGAGTTCCCGGAACCGGCCTTTGTCTTCATCATCAGAGCTCCTATGACAGTCTCAACCCATCTAGGTGTAAAGTTCTTATCAATACAAATTAATCGAGCTCAAACACAAGGTAGCTGCTGTGAACTGTCTCCCGGCTCCATCATCAGATCTACTCCAGACCTTTAATAAATTGTAGTGCTTTAAAATACTTAATGAAAATGCTAAGAAATGCGCTAGTCCCCCCTGCAATTTTTGAAAGTTCCCCTTGTTTTCTCTGGTCTTCCACCATCAAACCCTGATATCCTTATCATGGGACCACCTTGGGAACGTCTTCTTTCCAACAGAATAAGAATTATCAAAATCGGTTTATAAACGACAAAGTTATGCGCGAACAAACATAGAAAAAAAAAAGCATATATACGGTCGAATTGAGTAACCTCCTCCTTTTTGAAGTCGGTTAAAGAATGACTTATAAGTTGGTAACTTAATTTGGTGGCGAGTAGTAGGTAGCTTGCTCGTAATGATAGGGTTTACTAAGGCCGATGCCTTTCAGAGCTGAAAGAAATATAGAAAGAAAATACGTTTATGCGGCACAGACATAAAGACAGACGATACATCAGGCAGCAACAAATAAAAATCAAATAAGAAATCCCGTTGTAAAAAAAAGCAGCAAAGTGTGCCTGCGGGATGTTTGAAAGAGATATCGTGACCCTCGCGCACAGGTAAGTGAAGAAACACGGCTGGGTTTTAGTCAGTAAAAGTCTGACACGCCTTTCCACTCCGCCCAGAGCGGAGAGGTCATTTGATGATTTCCCATCCGGAAAATAAAATTTAGTAACTCAATTTGACAAGAATGAAATAATGATTTCAGGTGCATATGACATCTCCGCCGCGAAACTATAGCAGCAAAACCGCGATAGTTCAAACTGCTCGGATACCGGTTACACTCTTGCGGTCAGCTCTCTATTTTGATGCAGTGCCGCAATTTAATCCATTGCTCCGTGTATTCCAAAAATGTGTCTGCTCAACAACGTATATAACGCAATGAATGTTGTTGAACTGTCAAAATGAAACCCATTGCTACTGATGGTGTGTTACGCAATTACCCTGCTAATTCGCTGCCAACTTATAAGTAACTTCGCTAAGCGAGCAGGCCCCTGTCTCTTGGCTCCAGCTGCATCATTCGTCAGAACAATTTCATTTGCAATAAACCGTTGTATAATTCGGACTTTGTACGACTTCCAATCCTATACGTTGTAATCAAATGTATACATAATGCCGATACTGTTAATTTTCTGATTACTACTTTGAGATGTGGGTAAAATAGACAACTCTAGGTTGAATAGTAGACAAGTTTTAGTTTTTCTCGGTGGTAGGCAACAACATCAGCCGCCGGCATAAGTTACCACCCACCAGACAAAGTCTTGCCGCCAAGCGATTCGTCGTGTTCCGGCATGATGTCTGGTGAAGCCGTACGGAGAACGGGTCTGAGCAGTTGTGTTGCGATGTGTGCCGGGTACGATGTGCCTAATGTTGTTGTGTCGGGAGTTTGGTCGTGAAGGCTCTCCAGATCATCCTCTGGCGCAGCATCGTTGGTCGTGTTGTTGGGTTAAACATTGCATCACCTCGCTCAACTGCCGTCTTCCTTCCTATTCACTCAGTTTTTTTGAGTGAATAGGCTTTAAGCTAGTGTGCTTTACCATCAACGATTGCATCACTGCTTACCATCAGGCGGGATTGCAGTCAAGCACTAGTTTATAACTATTAAAAAAAAAAAAAAAAGTTTTTTTAAATAGAAAAAATAAAATAAAATTTTTGCCCCACACTAGAAATTTCTTTTGTATCGTTGGTGTGCTTACAAACATATAAACTCACATACAAAAATAGCCAGATTTGGAACAATTACTTGTGGATCATAATACACATAACATCTATGAACATACTTTGACAGCCTCTGTGGCGTAGCTGTAGCGAACGCGACCGCTGCGCAAGGAAGCGCGGGTTATATGCATGAATATGAATATTTGGACTGGTCTGGTCGTGCCTCGGAAAGCACGTTAAGCCCTTGGTCTCGGTTGCCATACGAACATCTAATGGTAGTCGTTACGGGTTATTGGAGCCCTCAAAAGTCAAACAAATTGCCTAACTGTAATGTTTAGATATCACCTTCGGGTTGTGAAGGTCAGACAGCAGTCGCTTCACGGAAAATATCGAAGTCTAGCCAAAATCAGCAGTTAGACTGGTAAAGCGGACCGCAGAATCCAAACCTGAAAAAGCTTCGGATGCAACTGGGACTAATTTATGGACACACTGCTTTATTATCGGTTAAACAGCTCGCATGGGCAGAGTCACGCAACCATAGAAATGATAACACACACATACACAAAACTAAGGCTTTAAATGTCGTACATTGTCAAAGTCAGAATATGGGACTCGCATTTGTCACAGAATTACTCACACTCAGATTAACGTTCTAATTTCAAACTTAAACTCAAACGAGGTCTGTTTGAGTTCTATTAAAAATTTGTAATACGTTTTCCATATATTATAGTAATCAACTTGCACTCACATTAGGTATGCTACATTTAACCCAGATCAACTTTTTGACGAAAACAACTTCGGTCTACGATGATGGATGATCCTTGGGAGATTAAATGCGATATCCGTAATGTGAATATAGATATTCGTTCTAACATAATTCTAACTTTGTGTGATAATTTCGACATTGTAATTTGAGTTTGTAACGGGTTTTTGGTTAAAAATGACATCGTTTATCATGCTTGGTCATTGTGTGCTTGATACCCTGTCATAGATTACATTTTACTCTTTTGGGTGTGTTTTATGTCATTATTTCACAAAAAGACCTGTTATATCTTGCCAAAGATAATAAAAAGCTTTGTCAGGTAGCCTTGAAATATACAATATGTAAACATAACCCCGTCCGGCCCAAAAGGATAATAAATGTTAGGTAAACACATGACCAAATAAAATATGAAATTTTACGTTTTCATCATAGTGACTATACTAATGAATTTTGTAATAATCTTTATTTCCGCGAATTAATTCCAACTTCCCCAAAATTTGGTATTTTTTTAAAAAGTGACAACACCATTTGTGACGGAGCGAATAGCGATGCGACCACGTGCCGCCTGACCTGCCCCCCGTCATCCGCGCATGTATGCCTAACGTCTTACCTACCGCACATGCATTAAGTTACCTCGCTTTTTCGAAATAATATTTGTTTTTTAGGGCAAAATATATAAAACCATGATCCAACCTGCTGTCTTGTATGGATCAGAATGTTGGGCTACGAAAGGGGTGAATGAAAGGCAATTGCATGCAGCCGAGATGAGAATGCTAAGAGGGATGTGTGGTGTTACACGAATGGATAGAATAAGAAATGAGTACATAAGAGGAAGTCTGAAAGTGGTACCGGTAGCTGAAAAGTTGTGTGGGAATCGGTTGTCATGGTACGGGCATGTGTTACGGAGAAATGAGGAGAATGTCGTGAGGAGAGTTGATGAATGTTGATGGCTATAAGAGTAGGGGAAGACCAAAGAAACGATGGATGGAATGTGTGAAGGATGATATGGCTAAGAACGGGGTGACTGCCGAGATGGCTTCTGATAGGGACGTTTGGAAGAAAAAGACATGTTGCGCCGACCCTAAATAAATTGGGATAAGGGCAAGGGAATGATGATGATGATTTGTTTTTTAGAGCGAATTTTTTTAAGTTTAGCCCGCCTTTGTAGGCACTATTAGAATCAGCTAACGATACCTAACAATACCTTCACGAATCGGGCAGGATTTTCTTTATATATTGTATATGTGGATTCGCACGAAATTACTCGCCACAAAGTATATGTGAAAAAGTACCTACATGTTTTACGTAAGACTTTTGTTCGCTAGTGTTCTTTTTTCTATACTTTACTTAATACCTTCGCCTATTAGGCGAAAAAACCTCAAATATATTGCAAGTAACAATAAATTATAATATTTCAAAGTGCCGATTCAAATGTTTCATTTGAGTAAATTTGTGCAAAATGGCTTACAAGTCAATTTGCACGAATTTGACCGCCCGAAATTGAATATACAAAGTTTTTCATGGGAGAATAAAATGCCCTGCAGATTTTTTTTTTATTTAACAAAAGCAGAAATAATAATCATGACTACAGAAAGTTCACCAAAATTTGTCTTAACTTTGTTTCCTGCAAGACACCTAGAGTCTGTAACTTACACCATCGCGAATAAAGAATAAGTGTATACCTAATCTATACTAATATATAAAGCTGAAGAGTTTGTTCGTTTGTTTGAACGCGCTAATCTCAAGAACTGCTAGTCCGATTTGAAAAATAATTTTTGCGTTGGATAGCCCCTTAATCCAGAAAGGCTTTAGGCCATATAACATCACGCTGAAACCAATAGGAGCGGAGCATATCGAAACCTACGCGGGTGAAATCGCGTGGCGCACAATATGTAAAGAAAACCCCGTCCGTCCATAAGGATAATAAAGGTTAGGTAAACACATGACCAAACAAAATATGAAATTTTACATAATCATCATAGTAACATTTTTAAATAATCTTTTTTTCCGCGAATTAATTCTAACTTCCATAAAATTTGGTATTTTTTTTATAAAGTGACAACACCATTTTCGACGGTATTTTTATGAGCGATGCGACCGTGTGCTGCGTGCCCTGCCCCCCTTCGCCCGCGCATGTATTGCCTACAGCACATGCATTATATTACCTCTGTTTGCGAAATAATATATACTTTAGGGGATTTTTTTTTAAGTTTAGCCCGGCTTTGCAGGCATTAGTAGAATCAATTATCGATACTTAACAATACCTTCACGGATCGAACAGGGTTTTCTTTAGGTACATATTGTTTACAAAACGTATGTATGAAACTGTCTGTCAAAAAAGATTTTCAGGAACTTTCTTTAAAATCATAAAAATTAGCGCATCGTCTACACAGGGCAAACGAACGTTGCAAAATGCAAAAATAATGCACCACTGACATTGCAACGCACGTGTTTACACTGGCAACCCACGCTTCAGCCCACCTACGACGTAATTCCATTCTGATTTTGAATTCGAATGTTAAAATTTCGCTAAAAATAATGTGTTAAAATGCCTGTGAGTTTATTTATGTGAATCTTGTTCACATGAGTAGGCAGACACTCAGACACCCAATCCAATTTGGTGGTTATTATAATAAGTTATTATTAAACCGTTGCCCACGTGGGGTCTATGATATAAATAGTTGGTATTTACGTAGGTTCATTTTGAGTGTGTTCAAATAAGGGTTCGCAGCTTTCCCACGTGCCGTGTCGATTAGAGCTCCAATGATCTAGCAGAAATGTATTTTTAACATAACATTAACATCATCAGTCTATACCGTCTCGTCGTGCTCCTAGAACCGATGGCCGATGGAGCAGTAAGGTTTTGGAGCGGCGGCTGGAAGACGCAGCGTAGGGAGGCCCCCAACAAGGTGGACCGATGACCTGGTGAAGGTCGCCGATGGATGCGGACAGCACAAGATCGGTTATCCTGGAAAGCCTTGGGGGTGGCCTTTGTCCAGCAGTGGACATCTATAGGCTGAAGAAGAAGAAGAATCAGCCTATAATGTTATGTCTATAATGTAGGTTCGTATCCCATCAGGCGCTTTACTTTGTGTAAATTATTTCGTCACCACTGCTCTCAAAACGGCAAAGGAAGACATAGTGAGGAAACCGGCATGTCCTTTAAACAAATTTTAACAATAATAAAAAGCTTTTTTACTTCACATTCCATTCATTTTACACACCTGGAAAATAAATTTATTTAAAACACTTAACAATAAAACAGAGTATGAAAATATCAAAATACTGTTAATTTAAAATTGAATGAGCTAATGAGTGCACTACATAACATTCCGCAATACCTACATAATAAAGTTATAAGTGAAAACTTCTAAAGCAACATTGAGCACTTTTGCTTCAATTCAATTCGCGTGAGCGTGACCGACCCGAAACTCTCACAGGTACACAGCGAGATATACTTATGTGTACTGTGTGTGTGTAGTGTAGTGTGTGTCTTTGACCAGTGTGTGTTGCCAGTGATGACTTACGGAACTGCAAGGTGGTCGCTCACAATGGGCCTCATACGAAGGCTCAGAGTCACATAAAGGGCAATGGAAAGAGCTATGCTCGGAGCTTCTCTGCGTGATCGAATCAGAAATGAGGAGATCCGCAGAAGGACCAACGTCACCGACATAGCTCGCTAAAATTAAGTGGCAGTGGGTGGGGCACATTGCTCGTAGAATCGATGGCCGATGGGGCAGTAAGGTTCTGGAGTGGCGGCAACGTACTGGAAGACGCAGCGTAGGGAGGCCCCCAACAAGGTGGACCGATGACCTGGTGAAGGTCGCGGAAAGCCAATGGATGCGGACAGCACAAGACCGGTCATCGTGGAAAGCCTTGGGGAAGGCCTTTGTCCAGCACTGGATATCTGTAGGCTGAAGAAAAAGAAGAAGATAGTGTATTGATGTGTGTGTATTGATTGCGTCACCGCTATAGGCCTTTTGTTCTTTTTGTAGTAAAATCCAGATTTTATTTTGTACATCTATCCTTCTATACCTATGCTTACCGATACAAGTACTAGTCGATAGACTGTCTATTTTAACTTGGAGTTAAAATAGACAGTCAGGTTTCTATCTGATTACTCTGAGAAGAAATGCCGAAACAAACTCAGAGATGATACTTTGTAGCAGCTATGGAGACACTCTTCACTTCATCATCATCATCTCAGCGTTAATTCCAGTCGCATCCAAAGCTTTTTCAGCTTTGGAGTCTGGAAACCGCTTTACCAGTCTCACTGCAGATTTTGACTTAACATTCGATATTTTCCGTGAAGCAACTGCTGTCTGAACTCCAAAACAAATTGTTGGACTTTTAAGGGCTCTAACACCCGTAACGACTGCCACTAGATATTCGTATGGCAATCGGGACCATCCTATCCTTCTATGTATGAGAGGGGACCTGTGCCCAGGAGTGGGACGATAAAAAGGTTGATGATGATGATGAACCGGGACCAACGGCTTAACGTGCATTCGAGGCACGACCAACCCAGTACACTGATATTCATGCATAATATACAAATATTTGCACTGCGCGGAGAATGAACCCGCGGGTCCTTGCACAGCGACCGCGTTCCTTACCGCGGAGACACACTCCACTTAAACTGTTTTAGTGAAATGAGATTTGTACTGAATAGACCAGCTGATGTTGGGATTAAACAGCTCCCTCTTATCTCATTTCACACAGCTCACGGAGAGATATTTACAAAATAGCACTGCGGATTGCAGCGACACACTTTACTATCAAGATGACGACGCCCTTAACCCACTCGGCGTTCCCATAAATAGCCGCTGGAACCGATAGCGTGCCAACTGCCAACACACCGCTTTACGTCAGCCAGGATGTTTGGCATTTTTGCCAGTAAGCGCAAGATGGCGAATCGGCAATATTGTGACAGGAGAGAATATGAATGTGTTGGTCACGTGGGAGTGTCGACACATGTTGCGTTTTAGAATGGAGCCATAGTTGGTTTTTCAATATGAGAATAAATATTCTTAAAGCGTTAAAAAATACTAGAAACATCCTATTGAAATTAGTGTTAATTCTAGATTTATGGATTTCAAAATTAGGTTGTGATCAGGAAGGACGATTCATCAAACTAAGAAGATAATAAGGAGAGATGATAATAAAATTAGCACTTAGTTATAAGCTGGAGAAGTGTACAGTTTGTGTATAACAGGCACATGGGTTGATTTATCAGATTAAGCATGGGTAACAATATATATATGACGGGGAAAAAACCGTTAGGAAGGCGGGGCCGAAGTTCCGGATAGTTGAGGTATCTTCTCATCCGCATGAGCATCCATCGTGGGCGGTATTTCGAGAAAACGTTGAACAATAACTATAGTGTGATGTTCGATTCTTATTATTTTGACTGTACAGACACTTAGATTACTTTAATATCAAGGGATTACAATGATAATCGCAGATTAAAACAGATAAGAGCCACTGAGTTTGAATATGACCAACCCACTCGATCGAAGCTTGAGCAGAGAATGCCCAGCGCCAACGGTCGATCGCTATGTCAAACGCAACTCCATTCGCTCCATGGTGTTACCCGCTCTTAATAAAAATATAATTTATCCGAATACCAACCGATTAATCGACTTATAAAAATAGAAGAGTATTTTACGGTCAATTGATACTGATAAGATAAAACAGATCACAATATTCAAAATGAACCAGTCACGCGCCGTCATATACATATACCATGTCCCTTCTGTGTCTTGAAACGTATATGAAACCTTGATTTCGGTTATCATTTATGGGTCTTTATAGTTATTACGAGCCAGAAGCCCGAAAGTCGTATTACCCAGTAACTGGGTTGCGAAGTACAGATAGGCAAGCGCTCCATATAAAATAAAATAAATAATATGACAGCACGGTTGACGCAGTGGTTGCGGTATTGACCACTGCGCTGTGGTCAGCAAAAAAAATATTTGTAGGACCTACAAGTAGTTGTTCCGGGTCTCGCTGTTTGTGTATGTGAGTTTTTATGTATTTTTGGAAACGCACCCACGGTACAGGAGATATTATCAGTGTGGACCAACTTAAAACCAAAAATGACATTCCACTGCATAAACCGGTAGCTGAACCCGGGGCAGTTAGGCTAGGTAGATGTTGAATTCCGTGTTCAGTTTCTGGTCTGCCATCGGACGCGTCCCCAGGTGGCGGATAGGGGAACGGCCCCCAGATATGGGAGTTACCGGTTTACCGGCGCGGACCAAAACCAGACGCGGGGTCCGCTTCGGCGGTCACACGTGCGGCGGGTTGGCCACCACTCCAGGTGGCTAACGTGACCCGAACTCCAGGTCACCGTCGGGAAACCCGGTCTCCTCATTAAGAGGAGCTGGGGGCCCCGTTTGCTTTCGGGCAAACGAGTAGGGCTAAGAGGAAGAACACCTCGCTAAAAAACCCTTGGCTGCTGCGTCTTCTCGCACTAGAAGACGTACCCAGCCCGGCCCCTCCATATGGGAGGGACCATTGTGGGCCCGCCACTTGGCGGGAATCGCCGGCAGGCTGTGCCGATTTCCCATGACCCCGCCACTCAGGCAATGTCGATGTGCCGCTGTGGTTTTAATGGGTATTCCCGGCTTCGGCTGGGCGAGTCCCACACACGCCCTTCGGGGTATGGTGCCTAATTTTTTTTTATATATTATAAACTAGCGCTTGACCGCAATCCTGCCTGATGGTAAGCAGTGACGCAATCGTTGATGGTAAAGCGCACTAGTTTATTAAGAGCCTATTCACTCTAGCCTTAAAGTACTCAAATTGTAGTCCGACGGAAATACCGCCGCTGGCAAACTGTTCCAGTCCATCGATGTACGCGGTATAAAGGAGGAGGCGAAACGCTTCGTCCGAATCGTAGTGGTGTTAACAACGTAAGGGTGGAAACCAGCCGTACGACGGGTCGTCCGATGGTGGAACGGAGATGGGGGAATTAAATCATGCAATTCCCTCGCACACTCCCCAAATTGCATCCTATAGAACACCGTAAGGCTGGCTACTGTACGCCTGTGCTCTAGGCTTTGGAGACCATCTCGAGTTAGATCAAGGTCACCAATCAGCCTCTTCGCATGCCTCTCCACTGAGTCCAAAGTGGCCAGGTGACACTTAGCAGCACCAGCCCAAATGTGGCTGCAGTACTCCACACACGAACGGACCTGTGCTTTGTATAACATTAGAAGCTGCCCAGGTGTGAAGTACTGCCAGACCTTTGCAATAACGCCAAGTTTCCTGGCAGCCACCTTGGCCTTGGACTCAATGAACAACCCAAAGTTAAGGTTCGAGGAAATCTCAACTCCCAAAAGCTGAAGGCTGTCGGAACACTCCAAGACAACACATTTCGAAAAGTAGGAGCTAAGGTGAACGGGCTTCTTTTGGCGGTGAAAAGACACGCCTGTGTTTTGGCGGCATTGAATGCTACAAGATTGGCATTGCCCCATTCGGAGACTGCCTGTAGTGCAACACTCGTTCGCTCAGCCATGGCCTCTCTTTCAGACTGTATTGATTCCCTACTAGCCCGAGCATCCGGCAGGTATCTCTCCACAACTGTGCTGTCATCTGCATACCCATAGATACCGGGCATCAGCAGATCGTTAATATGCAGCAGGAATATCGATCGTTAATATAGAGTTGCAGAGAGAACAGACCCCTGTGGAACACCGGCATTAGTTGACATGGGCTCAGAAGAGCAACCGTCGACAACAACTCGGAGGGACCGTTCAATCAGGAGATCTTTTACCAGTCAGGCTAGGGTAAATGCATTTACACAGCGTCAAAAAAAAAGGCAGATGTTGAATAAGAAGGGAAAACTGTAGGTACCTGAACTAACATATCTGAAAACCCTTTGAGGTATGGAATGAATGGGCTGCATAAAATTAAGACATTGACGGCCACAATAGATTTTCTATTGTGTTTATTGTCACTATGTCAATGGTGTATTCTTGAGAGAGGTCCAGCAACCTTTGGTTTGGGAGGCCACTAACGCCCTCACCAACGCCCTCCGCATTAAAGTCAGAAACAGCCGGGTCAGAGTAGCTCAGAATGTATTTAAATACAATGCTATAGGACAAGCCATTCTCCAGGAGAGGACTGCTGTGTAAGTGGATAATTTTGGATAAAACGCAACTAAGATGGAGTCAGCAGGTAAATTTTTATGTACCAAGAGTTAACAATTATTTTGGCGACCGAACGCTGGACAAAAGAGTACCATACTGGCTCAACCAATTGCCTGCTGACATAAGAGGTCAGAAAACAAAAGGAAAATTTGCCAAGTCACTTAAAATGTTCTTACTCAGTAGTGTGTAAGCGATTCTGTAAGACCTAATATTTGTAAATTATGTAACTTCTTTGCTAGATACTAATTTAAATGTCCGCGCTAGTAATAATTAATTATTGTTGATACACTGTTTGTTCCATTCCCATAGACAAACCGTGAAAACGGTTTTGCGGGGCATGGATTTTATCTCAATGTTTTGTAAACTAGGTTAAGAATATAAGAAAATCCATACTAATATTATAAATGCGAAAGTAACTCTGTCTGTCTGTCTGTTACGCTTTCCCTCTCAACCGATTTTGATGAAATTTGGCACAGACAATCTTTAGACCCTGAGAAAGGACATAGGCTACCTTTTATCTAAAAAAAAAAATGATATTCCCGAGGGAAATCTAAAAAGCGCGATATAACCGAATTCCACGTGGGCGAAACCGCGGGCGGAAAGCTAGTAATAAATAAATAAATGGTGAAAAAATCTACATCACAGTAAACATGGAAATAATTCTGGAATAAAATAAAGAAAATAACATAAATAATTTTTACTCTATTTTGTGAGTACAGTAATAAACTAAAGGTAAGCAAAAAAAATACGTGACTTAGTTAACCGGCGTAATACCAGTACCCTATTCGCGTAACAAACTATTACTATCAATCCATTACTGCATATCTTCGAATTATGCGTCTGCTAAATAACGTTAATACAGCGATGAATGTTCTTGAACTGTCAAAATGGAACTCATTGCTACTGATAGTGTGTTACGTTAACAATTACCCTATGTTCTGTTTAGTTGACATGTTACGTCATGTCAAGTCGTGAAGGCCTAGTGGGTAAGAAACCAATCAAAATCAAAATCAAAGCATTTATTTCAAATAAACCAGTTACAGGCACTTTTGAATTGTCAGAAGGTCGGTCAGTCAATAAGATGAAGCTAGTCGCCCATTCCAAAGAGTAGGTACCTATGGAGAAGAACGGGCAAGAAACTCCATGGACACTCTTTTAAATTTTCAAGCTATTGTTACAAATATTTGATTACATCATTCATGTTGAAATCAACCGTGTGAGAACGATGCAGAAATAAATTGTACGCCGAGAGCGTCCATTATGAAAACACACAAAAATCAATTCAGAAATTAAAATACGCCGTGGCAGCTAAGAGATGACCAGTCCCCTCCGACGGCGTCCGTTCACGAACATGACGAATGGGTCAGCATCATTCAGCTCAACCATATTCAAGGGAACCCAATGACCCAACACACACGCCACCATCAGCGAGACATTTGAGTGAGCATGACATACTCTCAACAGCCAGAGCACTATCAAGTCAATAAAAAAGACTAACCCAACAAAAAAAATGCCTTACAGCACATTCGTACATTGTGCTCACAAGCCTCTCAAGTATGAGTGTGCGGGTTCGATTCCAGGTCAGGCAAACCAATGTAACTATTTTAAAGTTATATGTACTTTCTAAGTATATCTTGGACACCAGTGACTGATTACAAGATGAAGGAAAACATCTTGAGGAAACCTGGACTTTAAGTCTGAAATCGCCGAAACGCACTGAGCAAGCATGGTGATTACGCTCAATCCTTCTCTGTATGAGAGGAGACCTGTGCCCAACAGTGGGACGATAAAAAAATGGATGATGATGATGTTCCGTCACAGTTGTACCTTTTAATTTAGTAACGTTATAGAAAAAATATTTACAATCAGAATAAGACGTAGATAAATATGAGTAATTGAGTGAGATCACTTAATGTCACATTTTGAGGAATTCCAAAATATGTATAATGGAGTCATTACACCGTAAAAACATCTGTACCATCATTTTTTTTTAAATAAATTATGAACTAGTGCTTGACCGTAAGCAGTGATGCAAACGTTGATGGTAAAGAGCCCTAGTTTATTAAGAGCTTATTCGCTCAAAAAATCTCAGAGAATATGAAGGAAGACGGTAGTTGAGCGAGGCGATGCAATGTTAAATCAACAACACGACTAACGGTGCAGCGCCAGAGGGAGATTGATCTGCAAACCTTGCACGACCAAACTCTCGACAGAACAACATTAATTGGCGCATCGTACCCGGCACACATCGCAACACAACTGCTCAAACCTGTCCTCCGTACGGCTTCACCAGACGTCAAATCCCGGAACACGACAAATCGCTTGGCGGCAAGACTTTGTCTGGTGGGTGCTAACTTCTGCGGCTTCAGCTTGTGCGCCAGAAAGACGTAAAGCGGTGTAACTTAGATTATTTTGTGAAAAGCAGCAAATGACAATTTCATTGAATAAATAAAGAATGAAAAACTATTTCTTGTGACTTTTAGGCTTTTGCCGGTAGTAACTGATAGAAGAATCTGTATGTGCATCATACAAGCATAATGTATGTACCTCGGAAAGCAGTCTACCTAATGGCAGTCGTTAAGGGTTGTTGGGGCCCTAAAAAGTCCAACAATTGGTCTAACTGCAATGCTTCCATATCGCCTTCGTGTTGTGGAGGTCAGACGGCAGTCGCTTCACGGAAAATATAGAAGTTAAGCCAAAATCAGCAGTTAGACTGGTAAAGCGGACCCCAGACTCCAAAAGCAGAAAAGTTTCGGATGCGAGTGGGATTACCGCGGAGATGATGATGATACTTTCTGTCAGTTGCTACTATCAATAATCCATGGAATATCGTGGTAAAAAGTAGCCTATATGTTACTCTGATGTATATTCAGGTCATTCAGTCATCCATCCATACTAATATTATAAATGCGAAAGTAACTCTGTCTGTCTGTCTGTCTATCTATCTGTTACGCTTTCCCGCTTAAACCTCTCAACCGATTTTGATGAAATTAGGCACAGACAATCTTTAGACCCTGAGAAAGGATATAGGCTACCTTTTATTGAAAAAAAAAAATATTCCCGAGGGAAATCTAAAAAGCGCGATATAACCGAATTCCACGCGGGCCAAACCACGGGCGGAAAGCTAGTTGTAATTAATGTAAATTTTAATAGATTGGTTTTCAAAGGTCGCGGGTTGCCGATGTATGCGGGCAGCACAAGACCAATCATTGTGGAAAGCCTTGGGAGAGGCCTTTCTCCAGCACAGGCTGAAGTAGTAGTAGATATACAAAGATCAATCTGTCCATTCATCCTTAGAAACATTCGTATTTATCTACACACGATAGAAGGCAATTCTAGAGAATAAATTATCATAAAATTAAAAGTCTTTTATTTTGTCCAAAATCCGATTTGAAAGCTGAGCGTAGCAATTGAAATTGAACATAAAAATTGCCCGTGTGGTACCGGGCATAGAACAGTACTAATCCATATCCTTCCGTGGGTGTCGTAAGAGGCGACTAAGGGAACTCTTACTAGGGAAGCGGGCAGCAGCATTTTTCGTGCAGAATACCAAGTTACTGAGATCCCCAACCCGCCTGCCAAGCGTGGGGATTATGGCAATGCCTCCCAATAGAATAAAAACCTTGGGCCCCCCCCCCAAGGTTGTCCAGCTGTGGACCTCTATAGGCGGAGAAGAAGATGAATAAGATAAAAATTCCGCACCAATATTTATTGCACACGGAGTATTGTACAAAATTCAATAATTGTAGTGACGTTGTGAAATAGGTACCGCTCACTGCCAAAAGCAACACGGATACGCTACTTAGAACTATTTATAACGACTGTCACCCACTTAATTTTCGTGTATTGGCATTGAAAAGCGGTGCATGTTGTTCTCGTCTTTCTAGAAATAAGTATGTTTATTGAAAGAATGTGGAAGATTGACAGAAAGAGGCAACAGGGTCAAGAGAGATTGCATTCAAAACCTATATTTTAGTAATAAAAAATTATAGGTAAAAGATTTTTTTTTTTAATCCTTAAATTCAGATAGGCAGTCACTCCTTGTAAAATGCAGCACCCTATTATGAATTGGAATTATTCTGAAGCATATTGCTAGTTCATTGCTCCATAAGTTCGAAGAGTGTGTTTGCTTCACAACGTAAATAACGCAATGTATGTCGTTGAACAGTCAAAATGAAACCCATTGTTACTGAGCGTGTATTACGTAATAGGGTATTTGACCAAAAAAAACTAATTAGTCCGTCAGACAGATTTTCAAAAATACTAGACACGTATTTTTTTCTTTTTTCATGTAAACAAAGAATTGACAAATATAAAAGGCATCAAAGATCAGGAGTGATAGATGGTGACGTCACTGATCGCTAAAAAGTGTAGAGTCCAGTGACGTCACACGAATTTTCAACGCGCTGTGTCGTCTTAATTTTTTGTTTATATGAAAAAATAAAAAATAAGTGTCTAGTATGTTTTGGAAATCTGTCTGACGGAGTAATTAGTTTTTTTTAGTCAAAGACCCTATTACCTTACTGGCACTCAGCTGCATTTGGTTACACAGGTTACACTAGAAGCCGACTCTAACACAGTTCGGAAACGCTTCGACAGATTATGTAAAATGTGTAAAAAAAAAACTCTTCATTATGAACCTACACTATATAAATTACAGAACATAAATATGAAAACTGTAAAAAAAAATAAAAAAATCTGTCTGTAGTCGATAAACGTTTGAAAACCGTTAAAAATGTTAGTACCTACTACATCATGATGCTTTTTGTAAACAACAAATTTTTATTTGACAGATTTTAGTGTTTCCAATTAATTTAATTCTTTCTCAAACAACAGCTAGACATTAATCCTGTTCAAATAATATATCGCTTCATTTATTTATTTCCATGTTACTTCGAACTGTGTTACTCATAATCAATTAGATCGTTTATTATAACAGACGATAAAATATAATTGAAAATACAAACGTTTGTTAAAATTATCTGTGGAATTACATCGTTTGTCGTAAAGTGTAAAAAAAAGGTTGACATCTTA
Source organism: Sesamia nonagrioides (assembly GCA_017933935.1). Classification (NCBI taxonomy): domain Eukaryota; kingdom Metazoa; phylum Arthropoda; class Insecta; order Lepidoptera; family Noctuidae; genus Sesamia; species Sesamia nonagrioides. The sequence goes on along the minus strand of JADWQK010001392.1, from coordinate 411,597 downwards.
ATTACCTATCTCTTTCATCTTAATTATCTTCTCTAACACATGCAAAGCATGATCATTAAAAAAACATTACAGAAAACTTTTTATTATAATGATGCATTAATAACCTTTTTCAATATCATAAGAGTCAAGTTCTAAAAGAAACTGGACATACTGAGACCAATCAGTATAAAAAAAAAAACTACAATGTCGTCCCGATATGTACTCTCGCACTCAACGCGAATGAGTGTCCCATCTTTTTTAGAATTTAGCGAACGAAATGCGTTGGGCTGAATAGTAGCAGTATCTTTGCGTTAGGCGCGCGCACTACAGTAAGTTCGCAATTATAAAAAAAGATAATGCAACGACAGATTAGCAAAATGATTTCCCGCCGAAAATGTTGATCTGTCAAAAGTTTTGAATTAATTACCTATTTTGAAATTAGAATTTGGCTTGTGTGTGTTCAATTTAGTGTAGATTTTTAATGAATTCGTGTCTATTATCATTAATACTAAGTGCTAGTGACATAGTGACGATTAGTGGCAATTATTTTGTGTGACAAGTTCTTTTTTTTTTTGCTGTGAAATTGGAGAGTGCCCAGGGGCGACATTCTATTTTAAGCTTGTTCTAACATTTTATTTCGATATATATTTAACTAACTCATCTGCTAACCGTTTTCGCTATAAAACATCTTTAGTCTTGTTGCGGCTAATTGAACGGAAACGCCAGAATACCTAAGTTAGAACCTACCTAGTTTCACCTGCATAGAAATATTTTTAAAAGTACAGGCAAATAAATCTTAGCAAGAAAAAAGGCAATAAAGCTTAGCAATGATGACTTATAGGTTCTCATTAACTTTTTAAATAGGTTCTTTTAGACATTATAAACAAAAAAAAAGAAATACAAAATTTTGTAATAGGTACGTAAATTTAACGGAGCTCTTGCTAGATTTAGCAGTAGAATGTTTTGCTAGCATGTTTTGGGTGGGATCAAGGTTAAGTACCAATTACAGGAGAGCACTAAATTTAATAAACTACACTAAATTTAATTATTATGTAAATCGGATCCTGTAGTGCTGATAGTAATAAAAAACTAAGTACATTAACTTTAGACTATTATTAATTTATACCACCTTGCGATTATAATATACCGGCTGTCGCTCTACCTAGCATAAGGGCGACCCACCTTAAGTTTACCGATTCGTGGTGTCCATTTCAAAACACCAAGTATATCTTATACAATTTCAATATAAGTTTTAGAGGATGAAATATCATATTTGAAAAAATATCATTTTGAAAGTATTTTTTTTTTGCTATCAAGTAAATATTTAATCCGTTTTGTGTATTCATATCCATCGTAGGCGGGTTTGTAGCTAATAGTATAGTCAATCTGTCGTTTCATTAATGAAAAACTGCCACAAGATTGAGTTTTGGTTTTTATTGTAAAATGACGTCACGCAGCTACCCTGAATGTGGACATCTTTAACTCTTAGCGGTTTTTGAAAAATTAAAACTGAAAAAAAATTGAAACGCATTTTTCTCGATTTGTATGCATTTTTGAACATTTTTTTTAACAGAATTGTAGAGGCGCTGCGCTTTACAATTTATGTCATTGTTGCAATGTCGTACAACAAAAGACGTGCATTGTAGGTGGCGCCAAAGTATCAAAAAAGTGTTTTTCACTTTTCACCCTCAAAAACCTAGCATTTTTTTTTTTTTGTATGATCAACATCTAGTCCGCTCTTAATACAACGTGAACGCGCTTGCGAACGCGATTGCGCTACTGCGACGCGGTTCGCGCTGTATTAAGAGCGGACTAGTTGTTTTACGATCTGTAACTTGAAAACGGTGAGTATTACAAAAAAAATATGCAAAAGTTGTTCATAATAATGTAAGAAACAACTTTTCAATGTAAAGTTTTCTATTAAAATGATATTTTGAGGGTGTAAAGGCTTTCCACAATAACCGCTCTTCATCTATCGCGCTGATCCTTAGCAGCTTTTAATTAAGAGAATATAGTAGTGAGACATCACAGGCTAGAACAATAGTAATATTAAAGTAAAGTTTAATAATAGTGCTAACAGTCTCACACTACGAGATGCCAGAGATCGTGCGAAATGGAGGCGTATATGTAGGTAAGCGGACCCCGGGCTCCAACGCGAAAGCCGCGGATGCAACCGGGATTATACGCTGAGATAATGATGAGTAAAGATAAATAACTTCACTCATCACGTTCCTCGGTGGTAGGTCATAACATCGGCTGCCGGCAGAAGTTACCACCCACCAGACAAAGTCTTGCCGCCAAGCGATTTATCGTGTTCCGGCATGATGTCTGGTGAAGCCGTACGGAGGACGGGTCTGAACAGTTGTGTCGCGATGTGTGACGGGTACGATGCGCCAAATGTTGTTGTGTCGGGAGTTTGGTCGTGGAGAGTCTCCAGATCAATCTCCCTCCAGCGCAGCTTCGTTTGGGCGTGTTGGTCTTGGGTTTAACATTGCATCACCTCGCTCAACTGCCGTCATCCTTCCTATTCCTTAGTTTTTTAAGTGAATAGGCTTAATAAACTAGTGCGCTTTGCCATCAACGATTACATCACTGCTTACCATCAGGCGGGATTGCAGTCAAGCACTAGTTTATAATTATTATTATGAGTAACTTATGCTACTTTTCAACAACTACTCAAAACACGTGACGTCATGGAAATATTGTAATACTAGTAGGTCAAGGTAGATAGACAATGAGAGGATGATTCAACACAGCTGCTCTTGTTATTCTTGTTGACGAGTGAAAATAACTGAAATATTTGCATTGTACTATGTGAAGATAGGAATTTTGTTTAATAAAAAACAGATTACACGACGGGAGTGCCAGTAGAAGCGAAAACTTGGACATTAATGTTGTGATTTTTTGAATTATTATTATTTATTATTTATTTTCTTAATGTCCACTTGTACAATAGGATAAATGCTATGCCCCGCAAAACCGTTTTCACAAACAAACAGTGAACACCGGAACAAACAGTGTATCAATATTTAATCAGCAATAATTAAAAATGCAACAATATTAAATAAAAAAAAAGGTATATCAATAATATCAGGTCTTACAAAATTGCTTACAGACAAATATCTATCTATATACAAAAGTACTACCATATTTATGTAGTTACAGTATTTTTTTTAAATATTTGGTTTACATTATAACAACAACATATACAATATTGTGACAGTACAGTCATCATCATCATGTCAACGTTAATCCCAGTCGCATCCGCAGCTTTTTCAGCTTTGTAGCCTGGGGTCCACTTTACCAGTCTCACTGCAGATTTTGGCTAACTTTCGATAGTTTCCGTGAAGGGAACCGTCTAACCTCCACAACCCGAAGGCGATATCGAAGCATTGCAGTTAGACCAATTGTTGGACTTTTGAGGGCTCCAACAACCCGTAACGACTGCCATTAGATATTCGTATGGCAACCGGGACCAACGGCTTAACGTGCAGTGCAAATATTCATATTCATGCATACAAATATTTGCACTGAGCGGGGATTGAACCCACGCCCCATTGCGCTGCGGCCGCGTTCGCTACCGCTACGCCACGGAGGCTATCAATATAACATTATAGTATAAGACGGAACTGCATGATTTAATTCCCCCATCTCCGTTCCATCAACGAATGACCCGTCCTACGGCGAGTTTCTACCCTTACGTAGTTGAAACCACTACGATCCAGACGAAGCGTCTCGCCTCGTCTTTTAAATTGCATACATCGAGGTACTAGAACTATTTGTTAGTGGCGGTGTTTCCACCGCACTACAATTTAAGTGTCTTCAAGGCTGAGTTTCAAGAGTGAATAGACTCTTAATGAACTAGCGCACTTCACCATCAACGATTGCATCACTGCTTACTATCAGGCGGTATTACGATCAAGCGCTAGTTTATAATTTATAAAAAGAAAAAATACCGCGGTCTCTCCACTTCTGGAGCCATAGCGCTTGATGGCGCACTCCTACCAATCTGCTCCGACTTTCGGTATCTCGGTTTACTCGTGCAAAGCGATGGCGAAATAGATCGGACGGTTAAGCACAGAATTAACACTGGGTGGATGAAATGGCGGCAGGTCACGGGAACAACCTGCGACTCCCGCATTCCCCTTAAACTTAAGGGGAAAATATATAAAACCATGATCCGACCTGCTGTCTTGTATGGATCAGAATGTTGGGCTACGAAAGGGATGAATGAAAAGCAATTGCATGCAGCCGAGATGAGAATGCTAAGAGGGATGTGTGGTGTTACACGAATGGATAGAATAAGAAATGAGTACATAAGAGGAAGTCTGAAAGTGGCACCGGTAGCTGAAAAGTTGTGTGGAAATCGGTTGTCATGGTACTTACGGGCATGTGTTACGGAGAACTGAGGAGAATGTCGTGAGGAGAGTCTTAATTATGAATGTTGATGGCTATAAGAGTAGGGGAACAACAAAGAAACGATGGATGGAATGTGTGAAGGATGATATGGCTAAGAAGGGAGTGACTGCGGAGATGGCTTCTGATAGGGATACATGGAAGAAAAAGACATGTTGCGCCGACCCCAAATAAATTTGGATAAGGGCAGGAGAATGATGACCTAGTTTTTGAGAACGTCTTTGCATCATCATGACGTATCTTTCATCCATACATATTCGTTCAAATTATTAATGGTTTGTTACTTTTTTGTTAATTTGTCATCCAAAGTCTTTCAAATTTAATACTTGCAGGTGACTATAATCATTCAAATTTTACGTTAAAAAAATTCTGTGAGGCTTCATAATAAATCCATGTAGAGTTGTGGGCAGTTCAGGTTTGGCTTCCAAAAATAAACTCCAAATAACGGTGTCTTCTGATTATACTGAAAATCCAGGCCTTTGCTGTTGGCTCTACGGTAGCAACAAAGACCAGAAGAAGTACGAGGGCAACAGCAAAGCCGGCAGGAAGAGACATTTTAATATCCTGTTTGTCTATTTGGCAAACAGAACATCAAAATGCCTCTTTTTGAACTAGACAACCGAGGGAATCCATTAATCTATCAACCATTTCCATTCACAATAACTATACCAGGCGATTACCAACCAAAACATCACCATAAACATATATAATTCAGGCATAGTAAGTACCGAAATAGCAACTGATATTAGTGATACAATAACTATAATTAATAACGGTAATTCCTGAACACTTAGACTCGAAATGGCTTAAAGGGTGTCGTCGTAAATTGTAATGTTTCTACGTACATAAACTTTGGACATGGGAAACATTTATAGCGTCGTTTGTCGTAAGGGAAATGCTATAAAATGCGTGGTTTGAATGCCTGTATTTTTCGAGGCTGAATGACTATATTTTATGACTATAAAGATTGAAACATGGAATTGCATAGCTCTATACAGGAGTGGAGAAGATTTTGTTCCGGATCGGATTGAAATGTCTATTCCACTGAGCTCTTGAATCTCTGTTCAGGATCGGGCTTGTTGGCGTGCCATTGAAGAGTCCTATGTCCGTCAGGACGAGTAGAGGTTGGTGAAGATGATGATGAAGAAAAACTAAGCTCCGGCTCATAAATTCTGAAATATGATACCATAATGATACCTCAGAAATGTTATAGTAATGATATAAGAATAATCAGAAATGAGGAGATCAGCAGAAGAACGAGAGTAATCGACATAGCCCGAAGAATTACAACACTAAAGTGGCAGTGGGCCGGGCACATTGCCCGTAGGACCGATGCCCGATGGGGCCGACGGGTTCTTCAGAGTTAGGTAGTCGTGGGTAGGCATCCGTCTTTCGGCGGAAATGGTGATAATGAAGATGACAAGTCAAAAATTTAACTGTCGATTCTGTAAATAACACATCGTAAAAACTTAGATGAAATGAGTTTTAAGTGAGCACATGCAATCAAAACTCATAAACTGTTCTGTTTAAACAGGCATGTTTAATGACCGTTCTACCAAACTTCCCAAGTTCAAAGTCGCCGAAGTTAAGCCCACATTAAGTAATTCTCGTTAATCTATGGAAGCCGCCGTCGTTCACCTATTACTCGCTATACATAAATTAACTAACAAAACTTTGACTCAACAAAAGGGAAGATTAATTGTGTTATTACCATAAAGGGAAACGTTTGTAGACTAAATACATAGAAACAGAAGCCTTGTCAGATGTTCATATAAATATACGGGCGAAAGTCAAAAAGTTTTTAGACGTTGGGATATGCTCGGGAAAACAGAAACTGTACTAAGCATAAATAATAAAAACAAAAAACATTTAAATTTTGCTAGAAGTCAAAAGAGTTTTCAGGATGAATAACGCCCCGTATTTAATATGATCAAAAATATTACTCTTTTGGCTGATCTATGCGTACTCAATTTGTTCGAGTTGATTCTGAATAACCTTCATATATACATTTGGAAGTGTTATAACAGCTTTGTCACATCACTAGTGTTACAGAAAACGATTTTTAAATAAAGCTCAAAAGAAATTTACTTGCCCAAACTAAAACCCTGTCTAATAGAAATCAAATTATATTTTTCAGAAAAATCCAATTTTACCGGTCACTTTCAATATTTTTTTTCTGGAAAAATCTTATTAGATCTAGTACGAAGATTTTAAAACAAAATATTTCTCCCGTTTTGAATTAATGCTTTTACCGCATTTATTTTTTTTATTTTTGCACAACATCTCACACAAGTTCTTTTTTTTAAACGTTATAAACTAATGCTTGACCATGATTCCGCCTGATGTTAAGCAGTGATGCAATCATTGATGGCAAAGCGCACTATTTTATTAAGAGCCTTGACTCTAGCTTTGAAGACACTGGAATTGTAATTAGACGGGAAAATCGCCGCATGCATATTGTTCCAGTCTCACGACTTACGGGGTATAAAAGATGAGAGAAAACGTGTGGTCCGGATCGTAGCGGTGAAATTGACGCATTTTATATATTAGTGACTACATATCGACGCTTGAAAGGCAATCATATCTAAGCGACAAAAAATCGTATATTGAGTTATATACACCAAACGACGCAGAAAAATCTGGCGGTTCAAATGGTGTATTTAACTCAATTTATGAATTTTTGCCTTTCAAGCGTCAATATGTATTTAATTTTCCTTTACTAACGTTGTTTTAACCAATCCTTCGGTATTCTTACTCTCTATTCCAAGTATATTGGGTTAATATTTTAAGCATTTTCCTGATCGAAAATTAATATTCAAGTAATTTGCTAAGGAACACCAGCTGAAGTTACTAATTAAAGTTTATTGTGCAAATTCATTGACGAGCTTCGTTTGATATTGTTTTATGGAATTGGCAGGTTCATTTACGGATGGAGATATCCAAGCAGTGTGTGTTGATTTCATGGTATATTGTAATATGTTACGTAGGCATGAGAGCGGAGCTCCCGCTTAAGATACTACAATGAGATAAGACAGTGAGTTTTGGCGGAAAAGCTAAGATGAGCTCATTTTTCATTGGATTTTACTTTTGAATTATTAATAGTGTCGTTTACTAAATAAAAGCGCGTGATTTATGTAGTAAAAAGGGTATTCAGTAAATAATTCTTAAAGAATATTGAAACATCGCAGCATAGTGGCCACATCATGACATTGCCTCAAACCTTCCTCGTAGACGGTGCACGCGGCCGTCTTTTTAGACTGTCATTGGCGATATCCGTATGTGATATCCGATATTAGCTGTCCGGTGGGGCACTGTTTTATCGACCCGAGAATCGTTTTTTAATGCAGAACCATCTAGTAAAAAGTTCATGAAGCTCTTTGATACATAATTATCATAACGGAAAAAAAAAGTTGTTTAAAAACGGTGAGTGCAGTTTTGTACAGTGGCTGTGAGTTCTGCGATTAAAATAAGAGTAATAAATTATGTATTTTTATTAGTGTTACATATTAAAATATTTATCGAGACTTGTTCTTTCTGAATATGTATAAATACTTTGTAATAATGGCTGATAAGTTGACTTTACGAGTGTTATAGTAGACGATTAAATTCTTGACTGGATTAATGGGCTATCCAACGTAAAAAAAATTTTTCGAATCGGGCCCGTAGTTCTGGAGATTAGCGCGTTCAAACAAACAAACTCTTCAGCTTTATATATTTTTTTAGTTCAAAATAAAAAAGAAAATATTTTGCATGTTCAAACAAGTTTTGTTCTTTAATCATTGTAACTGACATCTAATCCCTTTTTTTGTTTGGTATGGGAAATCATCAAATGACCTTTCCCGCTCTGGGTAGAGCGGAAGGGCGTGTCAGACTTTTACTGACTAACTGACTAAAACCCACCCGTGTTCCTTGACTTGCCTGTAGGCCAAGGCCACGGTTTCTTTTTTAACCAACCCGCAACCCTAACCTAGGGGCATCGGTCTTCGTGGAGACATCTAACCCCTTGACTTTCAAAAATTCCTGTTTTTGGTTTGTCTTACGAATTCTATTAATATTATATTTGCGAAATTTTGAAAGGATGAATGGATGATTGTGATTCTTTCACGTCAAAACTAATAGACGGAATTTGATGAAATTTGGCACACAGATATTTGAATAGCTAATAATATTATAACAGCTAAAATTTTTGAGAATGTTTGGAAGGATAGATGTTTTGAAACTACGAAAAAATTAAAATATTGAAACTTTCAGATCAGAATAACACATAGCAACTTTTAGTCCAGAAAATTTTACCAGATTAATTATTATGCAGGTAAAACCGTGGTTCACTGCCAATTTGAGTCATCATCATCATCTCAGCGTTAATCACAGTCGCATCCGCAGCCCTTTCAGCTTTGGAGTCTGGGGTCTGCTTTACCAGTTTAACTGCTGAGTTTGGCTAAACTTCGATATTTTCCGTGAAGCAACTGCCGTCTGACCTTCACAACCCGAAGGCGATATCTAAGCATTGCAGTTAGACCAATTGTTAGACTTTTGAGGGTTCCAACAACCCGTAACGACTGCCACTAGATGTTCGTATGGCAACCGGTACCAACGGCTTAACGTGCTTTCCGAGGCACGACCAGACCAGTGCAAATATTCATATTCATGCATACAAATATTTGCACTGTGCGGGGATCGAACCCGCGCCTCCTTGCGCAACAGCCGCGTTCGCTACCGCTACGCCACAGAGGCTGTCCCTGCCACTGTGTTTGAGTGTTTGATATGAATTTTTATTTCTAAAAGCTTTGCCAAAAATATTATCTAAAGAAATAATCTTTTTAATATTCTATACATAAAATGTGTTTATATTTTAATGAGGTGATTACTGTTTAAGTTATACTGTAATTTACGTTCAACGTTAAGTATTCATCTTTAAAGTACGCTCGTTTATATAAGGAATAATAATGATAAAGTTCTTAATGATATATACCATTATTTTTAATTATAAAGAATCTATGTACAAAATTTCAAAAAGATATCATGAAAAAACACAAAGTTATGAGCTTGTTATCCTACTTGGTTATCCCAACAAAAATATGGTCAGACTTGGGCAGACGAGCAATGCATTGACCTGTGGCTCCATCATCTGTTGCACGTACTATGAACTATCGTAAGCTGCGTGGCGCGCTCGGTTACCAAGCTGCAACAATCTCTAAGTATATTTGGGAAAAAATATAACATGGTGTAAAAATTATTGGAATCGATTCAGTTGCTTATTCTGAACAAACTATATTCAGGTGTCGTATAAAGAAGAAATGACGTTGTATAATAATATTCCAAGTTCATGTTTATCATAAACTAGTTGCGCTCCGCGGTTTCTTACACAACTCTCGGTCCCATGAGAACATCGAGATAAAAATATCCTATGTATTATTCATGATTATAAGCTATTTGTCTGCCAAATTTCACCCAAATCCGTTTAATATTTTGTGCAAGAAAGGGTAACAAACATCTATCGATCCTTAGCGTCATACATACATAATATGTACGTCCTCACATAGATACTTTCGCTTTAATATTAATAATGCGATGTATAATAGGATTAATTATAATCCTCACGATAAGCTGATGCAGGTGCAATTGATTGCCATAAGGTAATCGTATAGGCGATGATATAAAAAAAAACTTCATCATCAACCTTTTATTGTCCCACTGCTGGGCACAGGTCTCCTCTCATACAGAGAAGGATTGAGCGTAATCACCACGCTTGCTCAATGCGGGTTGGCTATTTCAGACTTATAAAGTCCAGGTTTCCTCAAGATGTTTTTCCTTCACCTTCAGTCATTGGTGTCCAAGATATACTTAGAAAGTACATATAACTTTAGAAAAGTTACATTGGTACTTGCCTGACCTAGAATCGAAACCGCGCACTCATACTTGAGAGTCTGGTGTTTTAACCACTAGGCCACTACGACATTACAAGAAACCTTAGCTTAAAAAAAAACTTAGCTTAAAAATATATAAAACCGCAAAGTAAATTACCGCAATCCCGCCTGATGACACCATTGATGCAATCGTTGATGGTAAGGCGCGCTAGTTTCTTAAAACCCTTTTAATTCTAGCCTTGAAGACACTTAAATTGTAGTCAGACGGAAACACCTCCATTGTTCCAATCCCTCGATGTACGCGGTATAAGAGACGAGGCGAAACGCTTCGTCCGGTTCATAGTGGTGTCAACAACGTAAGGGTGGAAACTCGCCGTACGACCGGTCGTCCGATGGTGGAACGGAGATGGGGGAATTGAGTCATGCAAATTTGAAGGACTTTGGATGACAAATTAGCAACAAAGTAACAAACCATCAATTAATTGAACCATGTATGGATGGTTGGAAGATACGTCATGATGATGTAATAAAAACCGTTCTCAAAAACTATTTTTTCTTTTTATAAATTACTAGCTTTCCGCCCGCGACTTCGCCCGCGTGGAGTTTAGTTATATCGCTCTTTGTAGATATAGATAAAAAAAATCCGGGATAAAAGGTAGCCTATATGCTTTTCTCAGGGTCTAAAGATTGTCTGTGCCAAATTTCATCAAAATCGGTTGAGAGGTTTAAGCGGAAAAGCGTAACAGACAGACAGACAGAGTTACTTTCGCATTTATAATATTAGTATGGATAAACTAGTACCTGATAGTAAGCAGTGATGCAATCGTTGATGGTAAAGCGCGCTAGTTTATTAAGACTCTATTCACTCTTCACACTCAGCCTTGAAGACACTTAAATTGTAGTCCGACGGAAACACTGCCGCTGGCAAATAGTTCTAGTACCTCAATGTATGCAGTATAAAAGACGAGGCGAGACGCTTCGTCCGGATCGTAGTGGTGTCAACAACGTACGGGTGGAAACTTGCCGTACGATGGGTCGTCCGATGATGGAACAGAGATGGGGAATTGAGTCATGCAATTCCCTCGCACACTCTCCAAAATGCATCCTATAGATAATATAATTTTAAAGCTAAATGAATGTGAAAACTTGTATTCAGATTTGAATAAAGACCATTATTATGTCATTTGAAACGTAACTCTTATATCAGTTTGTTAAAGTTTACATTTAATTGATTACCGAGTATTATTAACAGACTCAGGGCAAATATTCTTATTTATACTTTATTACAATGAAATAAGGGTTACATTGCAAAGAGAATTCACTTTAGGTTTTCTGATAGTAAATGTGCTGCTTTAGAAAGATTTCAAAATATTTTCCTAATCAGTGAATATTTTTACATAGGTTTTATTTCTGAATATTCTGTGCACTCTCCAGCAGTAACGATTTATTCATAATATGTTAATATAGAAAACACAGCAATTAAATTTATTTAAGTATAGAAAGACTTTACAGTCGCACAAACACATACAAAAAGCTACTTACTTAGATAGTACTTACAGTATAGGTTGTGATAAAAAGACTACGAAACAACTGCGATTAAAGACTCACAAATTATATACAACTGTATTTTTCAGGTGCGCCGCCATAGTAAAGTGAAAATAGCTGTGGTCGTGGGAATATTCAGCGCGTTGCAGTTTTTCCAATCGAGAGGTAAGATTGTTGATTGATGTTTTTTTATCTATATTACTATATGACCATTGCGAAATATTCGCACTCTTTGATATTCAATCATAAATTTTCAGAATACCACTAAAATGTGAGGAATTTGTATATTTTTGTTGTGTTGCGATCAAGAAAAGCTTTAAAATGATGCCTCATTTGATAAAGTATGAGTGAAGTTATGACGTATCGACAAAAAGTCTTTAAAAAATAAAATGTTTGATTATTGATGGAACGAAAGAGATGCAATGTACTCCTTTTACTAACTGATTTAATTATACAGGCGACAGCATATCAAGTTACTACAATCAGTCAGATTTTTTTTATTAGATTTTCAACTTTATCTCTAAAGCATTAAAGCTTACGGTTTGATTTATTAGTTTGATTGAGACGATTTAATAGTTACGGATAGCTTGACGTACTGTCGCGTCGTCCGTACATACATAGGTATTGTTTATTGTCTCATAAATTATCATAGATATGTAAAAATCAGTGTATTAATAAAAATAAATATAATAAAATAATAAATATATTTAATATATACACTGTATCAAATGTTATAAAGAGAGTTTGGGGCGAAGATATAGGTTCGTAAAATAAAATACTTTTTCGGTACTCAGCCCCGTTGACGGCCATCAGTCGACTCTTGTTGAAATCAAAAAACGTGCACGTCGTATGGTTTCAATGGAAGCTTCTAGAATGATATAGAAGGTTCTAGAATAATCTAAAAAGCTTCTAGAATATTCTAGAAGCTTCGACTCACTGTCATTGGTTGGTCGGGAACGAGAGACATTTCCGCCAAAAGCGCATGGATTCTGCGGGAGTGGTCTTAAAATATTTGGTTTAGTATTATTGTTGTTTCGTTATTGATATTATTTTTGTTTTACTGGTTAATATTGTTTAGGATCCTAAAAAATGGTATTTTGTCTGCTAAATTTCAAATGCTATATAATCAGCCAATAACGTAAGCCATAGCCAGCCGTACAGCCAATAAAGAAAGGTATACTTAAAAAAAAAAGACATTTAATATACTAAAATACTTAATTATTTATAATACATTTATAATAATTAACAAATTTTAATCGGGTACCAATTAAAATAATATCAATATTTTTAAAGAAATAGTTAATGAATGAATACTTAACAATTAATATAATATATATTATAATATAAAGAGATAGCAATTGAATAAATACTCACTCTAATACAATCAATATGAGGAGCAGCGTGTAAAGTTCACTCATCCTTCATACAAAAGGGAGGATCCTCTGATCAGACTGGTTGTCTGGCGGGTCAATTGGGGGTGAATAAAAAGTCAGAATATAACGTAAAGAAAATAACGCCTTGCAAGTTTGCAATGCATTATTTGGTGATGAATGATTTTTTACCTTTTACACAGTTTTCGCCTAATTCTGAAAAGTTAGTAGTATACTTTTTTTTTTAATATACGACGTTGCCAGTTGTGCGTAGTTAACACTCTTAAGGCTAAATCTATACTAACATATAAAGCTGAAGAGTTTGTTTGAACGCGCGAATCTCAGGAATTACTGGTCCGATTTGTAAAATTCTTTTTGCGTTGGATAGCAAATTGATCGAGAAATGCTTTAGGCTATATAACATTACGCTGTGAGCGGAGAATAACCAACTCCAAGCGAACGAAGTCGCTGGCGGCCGCTAGTCTTTCATATTATGTTCCATAATACATAGTTGTTAATAGCCAACATCTTATTTTATGCGCTATGGTTATCGGCTAGACGTGTAGTGAAGATTTTATCTATAGACATCACTGGCTAATGGGATATGCTAAAATGCTTACTACGTGTCATGCGCTCACTAGGTGAATGTGGTGGAAAGTTTCTTGGGAATAAGTTTGTAAGCATTTCTGTCGCCTTTAAAAAGTGCTGAGGTTTGAAGATGCTCTTAAGAACTACTAGTGTAGTATATTGACCAGCCCCACAATCGGCGCACATATTTTTGTCAAATGATTGCGACTAGTTGGTATTGTTTGGACCGAACGGACCAATGGGCAGTAGATGCGTTCGCCGATTAGGGGGCTGGTGTTCGTTAATCCAACCCAAGTGAGTATTTAGCGTACAGTTCACAATCTAAAGGAGATGTTCATTTTGGGCTATAGGTACTACTAAATTAATTTGAATTAAAATACAAGTATATATAATTAATTATTTGAAACGTTTTTATTGATATAACCCTTTATTAAGGTAGCCATGACAGTGATTATGACGTTAGATTGACGACTTTGACAGTTCTATTTTCCCGTTGTGTTCGTGTCGAGTGTTGATTTCAGTTGATTGTATATCAAAGCTTATAGTGATTGTTTTTGTTTTGTATGCCATATGTTCGGAATTAATGTTTCGTGTTTGTTTTGCAATCATCTGGTAGATAATATAGATACGATAGCCTTAGATACATGACACGTCAATCAATTGTCAATGTCAAAATATTATTTCACTTATTGCTGACCACCATGTTTATCAGTAGTTGTGTTGCACTCCTTGGCCGAGTTAAATTCAATTTGTATAAAAACTGAGCCAAAGTATATAAAATTATTATAAAAACAGTTAACTATAATGTAGATTAATATTTACATTAAGTGTACATAGTGCTGGCCCAGGCTCCATACATTTCTGAAACATCTCCTTTGTAATAAAAAGTAATTTGAGTAAATGCTTCACTTTCATTCAAGTTTAATTATGTCATGTTAAGGTAGAAGATAATTAATTAACTTAGACTCAAAGCAATTGACGTTTTAAAGTCGAAAATAATTAACATACCTTAAAATATAAATGGTATAAAGAGGCGCGAATGTGTAAAGAGAGCACCGCTGTCCTAGTGGTATCAGCCGCGAGTTAGAAATTGTAGGTCGTAGGTTCGAACCCCATCCGGCGCTGGACTAAGGGTGAATTATTTAATCACCACTACTCTAAAAAACAGTTAAGGAAAATATCGTGAGGAAACCGTCACAAACTTCGAAGACATGTGACATCTACCAACCCGCACTGGCCTCGCGTGGTAGATTTTCGTTTTTAATAATTACAAACTAGGGCTTTAACGCAATCCCGCTTAATGGTAAGTAGTGATGCAATAGTTGATGGTAAGGCGCGCTAGTTTATTAAGATCCTATTCACTCTAGCCTTAAAGACACTCAAATTGTAGTCAGACGGAAACACCCACCGAAGAGATGCGAAAGTCGGTGAGAAGGTCGCGGGAAGCCAAGGAATGCGAGCAGCATAAGACCGGTCATTGTGGAAAGCCTTGGGGGAGACCTTTGTCCAGCAGTGGACCTCTATAGGCTGAGGAGAAGAAGAAGAACCTTCGTAAGCTGAAAATTTCGAAAGGTTTTTGTTCACCTTTAGTTCACTAGGTACCTAAACTGTTGGAGTATAGAGTGATAACTAAAACTAAATGAAATTTATAATTAACTAGCGACCCGCTCCGGCTTCGCACGGGATGCAATGCAGATACTAAATACATTACATAAAAACTATGAACGTTATATAAAAAACATCGCGGCACGTCGCTCCCGTCCTGCCCCGGCCAACCGGTACTGCTGCAAACGCGACGCCCCGCAATTTTTAAATCTGTAATATCTTTGTAAATATTAATTTAAATCATATGCTGTAAAGGGAAATCCAGATCTATATTAAATCAACAATGTATTTGAGGTATTAAATTGGATACGGATTAATAACATATTGGTTAAAATTGCTTCGAAAATTAGCCAGTATTTGTCGTAAAAAGTAAATGACAAGAAAAATATTGTGGGATATCCATAAGAGATAGACATATACCATCGCGGATTTTTCCCTAGACCTTTTCAATGTGTACAATGATATTAGTACATTATTTTGATATATCTCGTAGCGTTTTTTCGTCGAACATTTTTATTTAGAAAAAATGTAGGTATTTACTACATCACATTAGAAACCTCAAAAATAATAGTATTTTTCCACTATTTAATGGATATTATTATACATACTCGTATAAACCTTTCTCTTTAGTCACTATAACTATTAAAAAAAAATCGCATCAAAATTCGTTGCGTAATTTCAAAGATTTAATCATACAAAGGGGCATAGGGAAAGAGAAAGCGACTTTGTTTTATACTATGTAGTGATTGAAAGATTTGCAAAATGGAAAGTTTCATGGATTACTTCGTGTCCGTGACATTGCAGACCAACTGCAGGAGGGTCACCTACGCTGGTACTGCCACGGCTTACGCAAACGGCCACGTCTTATGTTACGTGGGTAACAAATGTCTTGCAATGGTGCCTCCGCCGGGCCGGAACAAGCGGGGTAGACCAAACAAGTGCTGGCTTGACGTTGTAAGAGATGACATCATCATCATCAGCCTTTACTCGTCCACTGCTGGACATAGGCCAACAAGCTCGATCCTGAGCAGTTCTCCGCCAGCCACCTTTTTGATGTCGTCGCTCCATCTCGCCCAAGGGCATCCCACGCTATGTTTGCCGAGACGCGGTCTCCACTCAAGGACTCGTTTACCCCAACGGTTGTCGGTCCTGCGTCATATGTGACCAGCCCATTGCCGTTTCAGCTTGCTAATCCTCTCAGCTATGTCGGTGACTCTGGTCCTCTGTCGGATCACCTCATTTCTGATGCCGTCCTTCAGAGAGACGCCCAACATAGCCCGCTCCATAGCTCGCTGAGCGGCTTTAAACTTATGGACTAGTCTCCGTGTGTGAGTGTGTCTCCGTAAGTCATGACGGGTAGGACGCGCTGGTTGAAGATTTTGGTCTTAAAACATTGGGGATATGACATTCATCGTTCATTGGGGGGAGAGATGACATGCGTGCCAACAATCTCTTACCACAGGATGCTAAAGATCTTGCGAAATGGAGGAGAATGTGCCGGAAAGTGGACCCCGGGTTTCAACGTGAAAGCCGAGGGTGCTTACCCGGGGTAAACGCTGAGATGATGATGGAAAGTTTCGTGGATTACGTGTTTTAGTACATCTGGCCCTAGCTGTCATTACGACCTTTGCACTTATCAGGTGTTCCAGTGACTCACCTAGTATTCAGAGCTGGCACGCCGCACTTCCTAGACTCACCTGTGTTTGCGCACAGCGCGTTTCATCACATCTAAATAGATGTGGAGCTAATTTTAGGTGTTTTTATTTATGGCTGTTTGATACATCGTGTATTTTAAAAATATTAGGTGATTTAAATATGAAGACGTAAGACATTTGTTATATCAATTTCTTAGTCAAAATAGTCTGTCTAAAAATACTGCAATCCCACCGACACCTTAATTGCTTAACACACTATAACTCTCAGCTGGAATCATTTTGAAGCTTATTGCTTTTCCATTGCTCCCTATATTCGAATATGTGTCTGCTCAACAACGTAAATAACGCAATGAATGTTGTTAAACTGTCAAAATTAAACCTATTGCTACTGATAGTGTGTTACGCAATTACCTTGCGGGTCTGTAAAATCCATAATCCATCTTCTTCTTCTTCAGCCTATAGATGTCCACTGCTGGACAAAGGCCTCCCCCAAGGCTTTCCACGCTGACCGGTCTTGTGCTGCCCGCATCCATCGGCTTCCCGCGACCTTCACCAGGTCATCGGTCCACCTTGTTGGGAGCCTCCCTACGCTGCGTCTTCCAGTACGTGGTCGCCACTCCAGAACCTTACTGCCCTATCGGCCATCGGTTCTACGAGCAATGTGCCTTGCCCACTGCCACTTAAGTTTAGCGACTCGCAGAGCTATGTCGGTGACTTTGGTTCTTCTTTCCATAATCCATATCAGCCATATAATGTTCTCAATATTGGGACACTAGCCCCCTATCGGTGAAAGGGAGTGTGCTATAATGTACTACGCGGGCCCAGTGCTGGTTGATAGATGTCACATTTAATGGATTTTTTTGGCACACTTTGGAAACATCGTGAGGGAACTGGGAAAATAGGTATTTGAAGAAACTATTGCCGTCGCGCCGCTTTCAACCTTTCCCCATAAAGTGCGAAAGGGACAGTTGCAACTCAGGCTGATTTTACCTACAAAAACTTTGACCAACAGATGTTTCGTATTCCGATGTTCTTTTTCAAAACACAACAGATCTCAATTATTTTTATATCAAAATTTAGAGGATGAGTATACGCCTTTATTATTTTCTTTTTTGTCAAAAACTTATCAAATTTGTGTAATAGTCGTCTAAACATCGCGGTAAAAATGGGTTATTTTTCGGGAATTTGAAACATCATATTTCTTTTATTAATTAAGTTTTCGAAAAAATCAAATAATACGTGCACGTATAATAAAGGTGTGAAATTGTAGAAATAAAAACATTGCTCTAAAATCGTTATCCACGAAGAAAACAGCGGAATACGTTTGTATAGAGAAAGCACCACTAGAGACCCCTCTTAAGACATGCCATTTCCCCCTAAAATCAAAAGAAATGTTTATTAATTTATGTCCAGCTGTAGACTGCTATATTCTAATGATGAAGAAGATGATGGTTTATCAATCCACATAGACATACTCTAGAGAACATTTTTCTTATACTAATCTTGTCTTCTCCGCATTCTATCCATACTAATATTATAAATGCGAAAGTAACTCTGTCTGTCTGTCTGTCGGTCTGTCTGTCTGTCTGTCTGTCTGTCTGTCTGTCTGTCTGTCTGTCTATTACGCTTTCCCGCTTAAACCTCTCAACCGATTTTGATGAAATTTGGCACAGACAATCTTTGGACCCTGAGAAAGAACATAGGCTACCTTTTATCCCGGAAAAATATGATGTTCCCGAGGGAAATCTAAAAAGCGCGATATAACCGAACCCCACGCGGGCGAAGCCGCGGGCGGAAAGCTAGTTCATTATAAAGCCAAACAATTTTGCCATGTCTTTCAATAAAATATAAGCACAATTACTAATAATCGTGATGAGTGATTTACGTCGCTCTTAATTTTTTGGCGCTCACAACCTTTAGTAGTGAATACCATAACGTGCCAAGCAATCTTCTCTGTTATCGACTGTCATTTGCTGTCTTCCTCTCTGCACTGATAGCCGGCCAACAAGTTTTTTTTTCTTTTATAATAAAACTAGTGCTAGACTGCAATCCCGCCTGATGGTAAGCAGTGACGCAATCGTTGATGGTAAAACGCGCTAGTTCAGTAAGAGTCTATTCATTAAAAAAAAAACTGAGTTAATAGGAAGGAAGACGGCAGTTGAGCGAGGTGATGCAATGTTAAACCCAATTACATGACCGACGATGCTGCACCAGAGGGTGATTGATCTGGAGACCCTTCACGATCAAACTCCCGACACAGCAAGATTTAGCGCATCGTACCCGGCAAACATTGTAACACAACTGCTCAGACCCGTCCTCCTTACGGCTTCACCAGACATCATGCGATTCGTCGTGTTCCGATAACTGCCGTCATCCTTCCTATTCACTCAGTATTTTTAAGTGATTTGGCTCTTAATGAACTAGCGCACTTTACCATCAACGATTGCATCACTGCTTACCATCAGGCGGGATCGTGGTCAAGCACTAATTTACATATAATCATAAAAAAAATATCTACCATCCCATAGAAAACTTACACACCTACTCGACTCGACCTAAACGTGTGACAGTACGACTACGATGGTCCCGTGGAGCAATTTGGTCAGTCTGTTGTAGTCTTTATGTATCAAAATTAGCCTAGTCTTTAAATACTAACCCTGCACACAAGTTCAGGAGCTCAACAAATACAAAACTAATAAGCCATAAAGTCCCTCTTACTCAACAGTTTCATAATCATAACAAAATAATTTCCCACACATTCGTTTCTGGTCACTTGCCAACAGCGATTTACAATGACATAAAGCTGCCCCTAAGTCCGCAGACAGTCCGTAAAAACTATCATTTAGAATACATTCCGGAAGAATGTTCGCTATAAAATAGATTAACAAATACTTAATAATATTATAAATCGAAAAGTGAGTTTGTTTGTTTATTTGTTCCGTTTTTACGCCGTAACTACTGAACTGATTGCTTTGAAATTTTGCAGATGTAAAGTTAGAAGTTCGGATTAAATAATAGGATACAATAGGATAATAATTTTATCCCGAAAAAAAAAGAATGATATTTCCGAGGGAAATCTAAAAATCGTGATATAACCGAATTCCACGCGGAAAGCTAGTAATAACATAAATAGAAATGTTATTCGGTTTAGATAAAATACAATCCATACTAATATTATAAATGCGAAAGTAACTCTGTCTGTCTGTCGATCTGTCTGTCTGTCTGTCTGTCTCCCCCTTAAACCTCTCAACCGATTTGGATGAAATTTGGTAGAGACAATCTTTGGACCCTAAGAAAGAATATAGGCTACCTTTCATCCCGGAAAAATATGATGTTCCCGAGGAAAATCTAAAATCCACGAGGGCGAAGCCGCGGGCGGAAAGCTAGTAATAAATAATTAGGAAAAATGGATGCCAGAAATCGTGCGAAATGGAGGCGTATATATAGGAAAGCGGATCCTGGGCCCCAACGCGAAAGCCGCGGATGCAACCGGCATTATACGCTGAGATGATGATGAACCATGTAATCTAGATAAGTCCTAGTTTATTACTAATACTCTGAATCCAATTTTTCACATTGAGACCCCTCTTCTTCAGCCTATAGAGGTCCACTGCTGGACAAAGGCATCCCCCAAGGCTTTCCACAATGATCGGTCTTGAGCCGACCACCTTGTTGGGGGCCTCCCTACGCCGTGTCTTCCGATACGTAGCCGCTACTCCAGAACCTTACTACCCCCATCCCTTGTTTCTTTTTTCTTTAACGGATGGTAAATCATCAAATGACCTCTCTCGCTCTGAGCGGAGTAGAAGGGCGTTTAGACTTTTACTGACTAAAACCCACCCCGTTCCTTCACTTGCCTATGCGCCAGGGCAACAGTATCCTTTCGATGTTGGCTCACGTGCCATTTTGGTAGAAAATTGCGACTATCATCTTCTTCTTCTCGGTGGTAGGCCATAACATCGGCTGCCGTCAGAAGTTACCACCCACCAGACAAAGTCTTGCCGCCAAGCGATTCGTCGTGTTCCGGCATGATGTCTGGTGAAGCCGTACGGAGGACGGGTCTGAGCAGTTGTGTTGCGATGTGTGCCGGGTACGATGCGTCAAATGTTGTTGTGCCGGGAGTTTGGTCGTGGAGGGTCTCCACATCAATCTTCCTCTGGCGCAGCATCGTTGGTCGTGTTATAGGGTCTAACATTGCACCACCTCGCTCAACTGCCATCTTCCTTCCTATTCACTAAGGTTTTTTAAGTGAATGGGCTTAATAAACTAGCGCGCTTTACCATCAACGATTGCATCACTGCTTACCATCAGGCGGGATTGCAGCCAAGCGCTAGTTTATAATTATTAAAAAAAAAACAATATTATCAATTACCTTTGCTAAAAAATACAAGCTGGTTGCAATAATATATTAATGTATTATATATGATCAAAAGTTTATAAAACATTCTAACAAGTACTTACTCTCTACGTTTCATTAAATCTAAAATTAGCCATTTTATTTTTACAAAATATGTGTTAGTCAGACATGCCACCATCGTAAACAACTTCAAGACTTTTAGCTACTATACGTGGGAGGTAAAGATATTTTAATACCTAGCTGAATGAATTAAACTATACCTAAAAGCGTACTGGATTAATATCGTTAGAACATAAAAAAACATACACCGAATAATAGTCGTGGCGGCCTAGTGGTTAAAACGCCAGCCTCTCAGGTATGAGTGTGTGGGCTCGATTCCAGATCAGGCAAGTACCAATCTAACTTTTATAAGTTATATGTACTTTCTAAGTATATCTTGGACACCAATGACTGATTACAAGGCGAAGGAAAACATCTTGAGGAAACTTGGACTTTAAGTCTGAAATCGCCAACCCGCATTGAGCAAGCGTGGTGATTACGCTCAATCCTTTTCTGTATGAGATAAACCTTTTTACTGGCCCACTGCTGGGCATACCTGTGCCCAGCTAAAAAGGTTGTTGCTGATGATACTGAATAAAAAGTAAACAAAACTGTGTTTTTTTTTTTAAACTAGTATCAGAAACTTGATTCATATCTTTCATCATCATCATCATCATCAACCTTTTTTTTTATCGCTGGGTACAGGTGTCCTCTCATACAGAGAAGGACATATGTCACATATGTCATACTACTACACGCCTACCCATAACATATAACTAGCAATAAAACTTCTGTATTTATTCACCTTTTTTCTATTCTTATCTTATTTATATACAGTATGTAAACTAACAGAGGGCGTTCCCGTTAACCCGAAATAGTATAGCATACATACATGCTAAAAAAAATATTTCCATTCGAAAACAAAATGTTTTAAAATTTTTTCCAATAAGAAAATATTCAATAAAACTTTTAAATTGACATGTAAAAGAAACATACTGTACACGCGAACATGAAAGACGGCAACGTCGCAATTTATTTATACATGACGACTACTATTTTGATTTAAAACAGGAGGTTTCAAATTTATTTCCAATTAAATTTTTTTTTATTCGGATTTTTTTATGCTTATTTTTCTATGCTGATATTTTTATTTTAATCTATTAATGATATATATTAACGAGTTTAAGGGAACGCCCTCTGTTATTTAACATACCTACTGTATATTCCAATTTGAATTATATGAAGTCTCTAAGTGCCATATATAAATTACAGAACATAAATATAAAGATTTTACAAAGGGTGACACAATGGGCGGTCTTATCGCTAAGAGCGATCTTTTACAGACAATATGTGGATGGAATACCAAGTACACTATAAACTCTTTAGTCTTCCCGGTAATATTTTTACAGAATTCATAACCAATGAACGTAACAACGGAACGATACAAATGGATTACGTAGGGATCGTAACGGGTAATGTTCTGTACTTCCCTCCCAGAGAAGAATGCGTGAGTTTATGTATAAAATATAATAAATTTATAAGAAAAAATGTTTTTTTTTATATAATTATAAACCAGCGCTTGACCGCAATCCCGACCGATGGTAAGCAGCGATGCGATCGTTGATGGTAAAGCGCGCTAGTTTATTAATAGCCTATTCAGTCTAGCCTTGAAGACACTCAAATTGTAGTCCGACGGAAACTCCGCCGCCGGCAAGTTGTTCCAGTCCCTTGATGTACGCGGTATAAAGGAGGAGGCGAAACGCTTCGTTCGGATCGTAGTAGTGTTAACAACGTAAGAGTGGAAACTCGCCGTATGACGGGTCGTCCGATGGTGGAACGGAGATGGGGGAATTAAATCATGCAATTCCCTCGCACACTCCCCAAAATGCATCCTATAGAACACCGAAAGGCTGGATGTAAGCAAGACTTCATGCCACAGCATGAAGGGTATCGCTGACTGTCTGTCCGGTCGGTGTTTCCGTCACACTACAATTTGAGTGTCTTCTAGAGTGAATAGGCTTTTAATAAACTAGCGTACCTTACCATCAACGATTGCATCACTGCTTACCATCAGGCGGGATTGCGGTCAAGCACTAGTTTTTCCTTACTAATATTATAAGTCGGAAAGTGAGTTTGTTTGTTTGTTTATTTCGCTTTCACGCCGTAACTACTGAACCGATTGCTTTGAATTGTTTCTAACGTAAATTTAAAGGCCATGGTTAAACAATAGGGTACTTTTTATCCTAAAAATAAATGATTTTCCTAAGGGAAATCTAAAAAGCGCGATATAACCGATCTCCACGCGAGCGAAGCTGCGGGCGGAAAGTTTTAGTATATTATAAAAAAGTATTGAAATAATTTTCCCTGTTTAGGAAAAACAAACAAAATAAATCAGTTAAGTTCACTGTCCTTAATTTCAATGTTTGCTTCACCGGGTTACGTCATAACGTCGACGCCAGCTGTCGCTGAAAACCAACGAGCTCTGTCTTGCAAAGGGTCGCAGCAAAATGCTGATCGATAGCCATTTTCATCATCATCAACCTTTTTATCGTCTTACTGCTGGGCACAGGAATATCACTCAATCCTTCTCATACGAGAGAAGGATTGAGCGTAATCACCACGCTTGCTCAATGCGGGTTGGCGGATTCAGTCTTAAAGTCCAGGATTCATCAAGATGTTTTCCTTCACCTTGTAATCAGTCATTACGCACACTCATACTTGAGAGTCTGGTGTTTTAATCACTAGGCCAACACGGATGGATTTCATGGATGTGACGAATATTTCCTCAACAATCCATACTAATATTATAAATGCGAAAGTAACTCCATCTGTCTGTCTGTCTGTTACGCTTTCCCGCTTAAACCTCTCAACCGATTTTGATGAAATTTGGCACAGATAATCTTTAGACCCTGAGAAAGAACATAGGCTACCTTTTATCCCGGAAAAAAATTGATGTTCCCGAGGGAAATCTAAAAAGCGCGATATAACCGAACTCCATGCGGGTGAAGCCGCGGGCGGAAAGCTAGTATATAATATTGCGTGCGGTGCCGTTTCATGCGGGATATCGTAAATAAACATTTATTTTATTTTCTTTCTAATTAAGTAAAGCCAATTAACTTAATATAATATTATTATCTTTCAAATATATTACAAAGACTAAAAACTTATACCACCTAACGAAACTCTGAAAGAAAAACGCAATATCCGAAAACCCTAACTTGGTCGAAGTACCCAACTGAAACGTATCGCGCATCAAGTTAACATCTGCCGCCTCTGAGCATTTAACTTGCAACTTAGTTTGTGCGAGATAATTGTATTATAGTCTGTATGTAGGAAGACCAATTTTAACTTAGAAAATGGAACAAAACATGAGAAAGTTTTGTTAGGCTGCTACGCTTGTAGATCTTCTACGTGTGGTAGATGGTCTACGCATGTAGATCTTCTACGCGTTGTAAATGGTCTACGCGTGTAGATATTCTACGCATCGTAGATGGTTTACGCGTGTAGATCTTCTACGCGTTGTAAATGGTCTACGCGTGTAGATCTTCTACACTTTGTAGATGGTCTACGCGCGTAGATCTTCTACGCGTCGTAGATGGTCTACGCGTGTAGATCTTCTACACGTCGTAGATGGTCTACGCGTGAAGATCTTCTAGGTACGTGTCATAGTTGGTCTACGCGTGTAGACTATGCGGTAGAGGTCCGTAACGCCTTTCATTACCCTTTCGTTACATAGCTCCGCTAGCGTCTTTATATTTTGTTGTGAAGTTGTGTCTTCTCTTCATAACATGTTTTTTGATATCCTTTAACTCTAAGGAGATGTCAAAAAATTAACTGGCATATGAATTATTTATCAATTAACAGCCTTTCTTTTTTATTTTTCATATAAAATATTTTTTATAACCATAAATATTGTTACGAACGTAATTGTAATGTATGTTAACGAAATGTCGACATCGAAATTACTGGAAACTCGTGTCTTGAAAAGTACCTGTAGGTACATGCTGAACGTACTCGAAATTAAGCGCTATTATTATTACTTTTATGCAGATCTGGAATGTTCGATTAGCTGGCCTTTATAAAGGGGCATGAAACCAGCGCGGGAGTCAGTCTGCATTTAACTATCGAAGTGAAACCAGCGATATACGCAGCGTTAATCGAGAACATCTACAGCGACAACTTCAATGAAAACTTTGGGGAATACATCGGGTGATTTCTGTAGTGTTGGCTTTGGCTTTGGCGCGACATCAGTTACGTTCTACTTGTCATTGGCTACTATCGACTGTACCTTTGTTGCCAGTAAAGTTCGTAACCCTTAATCAACATTTTAATACCCCTAGCCCGTAACAATATGAATTTGGATAATAACTTAAATGATTAAATCTTATGTGTTAATCCTGCTTATAAGCTATGCAAAAGAGTAGCAAACAACTATAATATGCCGTTAGATGAACGGCCGTTTTTTAGTTAAAAGGCTAGGTAAACTAAGCGGCTAAGTAAACCAGACAGCTACGGCATATCCACGTCATAACAAAAAATCCGTAGCCACCCTAGCCACAAGTGAGTGGAAGCCATAGTTTTCTTGTTGTTTCCTATTTCACATCATGCTCGGTTCACTTTCTTGTAATAGCTTTCTTCTAAGGTATACGTAACTACCAGTTAACATACAAATTGGACTGTTTCATACCAGAACTTCTGTTAACTTCTTCTGTTAACATATTAAAATGGTAGACTTGTGCACATTTACACTTATTTTACTTTTGATTTTTGTTGTGCATTATTATTACGGATCCAGCACTTGTCCTAGTGCTGATGAGGAAGCGACTAGATATCAATTTTTTTCTCTCAGAAGAAAAGAAACAAAATCTTTTAGGTGTTACTAAAAGAAATACGAGGAGCGGTGGTCTAGTGGTATCTGTCGCGACTTAAAGCTGTAGGTCGTAGGTTCAAATCTCATCAGGCGCTTTACTTTTTGTAAAGTATTTCATCATCACTGCTCTCAAAACAGTAAGGAAGTCATCGCGAGGAAACTATTATCCTAGAGGCAAAACTTCGAAGATATTGATATTGATATCTACCAACCCCCAATGGGCACGCGTGGGGGATAACGAGCATAACGGCCCACTCCTTCTCACCGTGAGGAGGCTTGTGTCCCAGGAGTGAGAACATTATGTAAAAGAGATGCATATTTATTAATCTTCTTCTTCTTCTTCGTTTCGCTCTTGACAGAACGGTCCGGTCGTGGTCATTATGACTGAATCCGAGACGCTGATGTCACATGCCGCACGCTCTCTCTCCATCTATCCCTGTTGTCCACTGCCGACTTGATTTGGTCGGTACACCTCATCGGTGACTTTCCATGAGGTCGGTTCCCATCCACTCTGCCATATTTATTAATACTTAGTTGATATTGATCGATTGGCCATCTTATAGGTTTCCACGTATTTGACTCTCTGCATGAAGTAGTTAATTTTTTGGGCTGACAGTTTGTTCAGCATGCTGCTGGGGAGTTTATTGGGAAAGAAGCACTACCCATTTTTGGCAGTCCCCAAAAATGGGTATGTTATGTAACTTTGATTTTCGATAAGTGCTGATCTTCAACATACTTTTAATTTGATTAATTTAGACATGGCCTTTTCACTTTAATCTAATTTGACTGGACGAGCTGGATAGGTTCTGTCAAAACTTGAAGGAGAACGCGAGCTCGATAACAATTGAAGAAATGAAAAGGTACTTCTTGAATCATTCGTGAGCCCATTCGCTAGAGCAGGCATCGTGAGCAAAGGTCAAGGAGAGGGACAGTGAAAATCATTTAAAAAAATGCTGATAGCTAGCTGTCACACCGGGCGGGACAGATGTCTCAAGATTTATGTTTGTTATAACAAAGTTCGATTGAAAATTAATCAAAGGTGTGTAGTGTCCTCGCCATTGATGTTGATGGCCAGACTTTTCCAGTCCAGAACCTTGAAGACATTCTCCAATGCAGCGGTAAACAGTTTGGGGAGATAACGTCTCCTTGTCTGACACTACGCTGCAGAGGTATTGGTTTCGAGGTCTGGTCCTGTATTTTGGGACTGACATCATGGCGTTTTCGTACAAACCCTTCAGCGGGCACTGTTGGAGAGACTTCAGTACAGCCCAGGTCTTGATCGATCAAAGGATTTTTCGTAGTCAACAAACGCCAAGCAAAGGGGTAAGTTACACCCCGTTGTTAACACCACTACGATCCGGACGAAGAGTTTCGTCTCCTCCTTTATACCGCGTACATCGAGGGACTGGAACAATTTGCCAGCGGCGGTGTTTCCGTCGGACTACAATTTGAGTGTCTTCAAGGTTAGAGTGAATAGGCTCTTAATAAACTAGTGCGCTTTACCATCAACGATTGCGTCACTGCTTGCCATCAGGCAGGATTGCGGTCAAGCGCTAGTTTATAATATATAAAAAAAAGGACCGATACCCGATGGGGCCGACAGGTTCTCGAGTGGCGACCTGATGAAGGTCGCGGAAAACCGCTGGATGCGGGAGGCGCAGGACCGGTCTTCATGGAGATCCTTGGGGCAGGCCTATGTCCGGCAGTGGACGTTTTTCGGCTCAAATGAAGGATGAATGAAAATTAATCATTAAGTGCTAAGTTACATTCTTATATATTTTTTTAAAATAGTACTACTCACTTTGAAATCAACTTAATTTTAGTTGAAATAAAGTTGATATTTGTTTAATCCTCAACTTATTCCCACACTCTAATTACATAACACACACACAGCACACACACACATAGCAGTGGTGGTAGTGGTGGGTGGTGGGTTTTAAGCGTAATACTAACCCAATGATTCACGTCCTCGATAAATGTGTCTGCTTAACTTCGTCAATACCCCACTAGATATCAAAACTGTAAAGTTACAAAAGGTCAATTTAAACATAACATGCCGCCCAAATTCTCCAGTTATTTATTTGGAGTTATATTTCTGTATCAACACAGTTTTATTACCCACTTATTTAACTTTTCCGAGCTCAATATAGACATTTATTATTTTAATGTTCTTCGGAACGGCGTTCAAAGTATTAATACCCAAGGGTTTATTAATTGGTATGCCATTTTAACTTTTCAATTTGGTCCGACAAATTTATGAACTGTGTGATAAATTGAGGGCGCGCGCGTGAGGGCGTAGAGATTCCCTCCCGCTCACGTCCTTCGCCTCTTCTTTGCAAGCAATACTGCTTCGCTAAAGGAGGTGTCCGGCAGGTGACATTTAGATTCCTAGATTTAGAAGCACCCGCTCCAAAAAACCCCGGCTTGCTCCAGTTTGGGAGCTCGACGAAGTTCCATCGGCTGTCGAGAACCAGTCCCAGGTACCTAATATTTGACTCGACGTCGATGTAAACCCCTCTTACCGTTATATACGACACCGTTGGTGACGCATTTCGAGAACCATGAAAGCACATGGCTTCGGACTGGTGCAGGGCCACCTCGAGTCCCAATTGTCGGACCCTTTTGACGATTATCACCAGCCCGAGTTTCGCTGCTTTACGCATCGCCAGGCGACCAGCAGTAGCAGTAGCTAGATTATCTGTAGCTATCGCTTCCGGAAAATCAGAGTGCTGCAACCATGTTTGAGTAGACCTAAACTACCTCTCAATAATAGAAACGAGGTCATTTCACCTCGACAAATTATACATTTTGCCCACAAGTGGAACTAAATTAGAATTTAACTTATACGCCTATTATACAAATTAATTAAATTGCAATTAGGTGTTAGTATAAGTCAAAGCTTTAAGTCTAAAATAACTTGAGATAAGCCCTCGTCTTAAACTACTCAGGAAATTACTTGACCCGCTTAAAATATATCAAGATAAACAACGAAATTTATTTTTTCGTAATTTTTAAACAATGTATCTTAATTTAACAAAAATGGATAAAAACATTTCTGAAAATATGCCTTTTAATTAAATTGTTTTTGTTATCACGCTAGAAAATAAAAGGGTTTGATAAGACATATTTTATTTAAGACATAGATATGGAAAGGAAATAATAAAAAGGAACAGTTGAATTTGAAACTAAGAACATTAAAAACAACTAAAAAAATATAATAAACCGAAATATAATATAATATAACCGAAATAGAAATAAAATATTGATGTACTGCGATGAAATGGGTAAAAATATGGGTCATACACTACAACACCATTTAAATGACCAAGTAATTAATTATTGTATGCCTGAAGCATCTTACAGTAAAATTATAGAAAAAGTTATAAGTGGTAATTACAGTCCATCCACAACCATTGTTATTTTGATTGGGAGAAGAGGAAATGCAAACAGTGTAAAAATTAAGAAATATTTTGAAAGTCTAGCCTCCTTAAATGTAAATAAAATAGTTTTGTTTGCCTTTCCTTATGGCAATGGCCTGTCACAGACGGAAAACAAAATTAGATATAGATGTAATATGACATTACAAACTATGACATTATATAATGAAAAATTTGAATTTATTGACTCTAATGTACTTATTAGTCAAAATTATTTTATGACCAAAGATAACTATTATCTTTGTAATTTTTATAAAGGACAGGTAGCAGAATCGCTATCATACTATATATATAAGTCAGCCAAGTGTTTGGCTAACTATACTGCTTCTATTGAGCAGTTAAGTAATACACTTAGTGGTAATGAGCAGAGCTTGGAATATGTTCCAAGCTATTTAAATTACAACTTGAGACAATAGAGTCAACCTCTAGCACTATTTTAAATACCAAGTTAGACTTGTACCCATTATCAAGGGACATTGAGACAACAGAGTTAAACTCTAGCATAACCGTAAACCAAGATATAATAATATCACACCCATCAAATAATTTTCAAAATAAAACTAATAATAATAACCTTAAAATTGTTCATCAAAATATACAGGGTGTGATAAATAAACAATTGGAATTGGAGTTGTTCATGAACTGTAATTACATTGATATTGTTTGTCTTACTGAACATTGGTTAAAAGCCCATCAGTTCATGTTCAGCTTTAATAACCATCAGATTGCTAGCTCGTTCAGCAGAGTGAATATGATAAGGGGTGGCTCCCTAATAATTGTTCGTAACAATTTCAAATTTAAAGAAAGGACTGATATCGTAAGCCTCTCTGTTGAGCGGGTTATTGAAATTGCTTGCATCGAGCTTGAGCGGTTCATTGTAATAAGTGTCTACAGGCCCCCATGTGCTTCCTATGATATTTTTGAGAAATATATGGAGGAAGTTTTATTAAAGACTTGTCGCAGTAACAAAACAGTTGTTGTTTGTGGAGACTTCAACATTAATGTTCTAGAGAAATCAGCTACAGTTAATAAATTTATGTCATTATTTAAGTCTTATAACTTGTACGCAAGATTCTTTGAGCCGACTAGAATAACTGCCACGAGTGCCACCTGTTTAGACAACATCTTTACTAACTCAAGACCTTCTGACCATTTAATTATAAACGAGTTAGACTCTGATCACTGTGGCCAGTTAGTTACTTTTACTCAGAAAAGTGAAGTCAGAGCTCAAAGAAAACTTGTGAGTTTTGTTCCTATAAATGAAAATCGTTTAGGACAATTTAAAAATAATTTAATTGAAAAGCTACCGGACTTGCCTTATCACGCCAATCCGGATCATGCGTATAGTGTACTATTTAACCTCATTAATTGTGAATTTATGAAAGTTTTCACAAAAAAAACATTGCCTGTTAGCGACCGTGTTATATTTAGTGACTGGGCAACCCCAGGTATTTATAAAAGCAGGGAAAAAATGTATGAATTATATCAGGAAAAAACATTTAACCATGATGAAGCTTTTCAAGATTTTGTTAAAAATTATTCAAAAACTTTTAAAAGAGCCTGTTCCTCAGCAAAAGCCATACACATTAAAAATAAAATAAAATC
The DNA here is from genome assembly GCA_017933935.1 of Sesamia nonagrioides. Lineage (NCBI taxonomy): Eukaryota > Metazoa > Arthropoda > Insecta > Lepidoptera > Noctuidae > Sesamia > Sesamia nonagrioides. The sequence goes on along the minus strand of JADWQK010001392.1, from coordinate 380,264 downwards.
TTCTGGCAATAAAATCAAAACAACTTGGGGAATTATAAATTCTGAAACTGGAAGAACCAAAGTACAGAACCGCGATTTCCATCTTAAAATTAACGATGAAGATATAAAGGCGGACTTGGAGGTAGCAACTGAGTTTGAGAATTTTTTTACTAATATTCCAATAATGACAACAAAAACTTTGTCTTCTTCCTCCACTTCTGCATATGCCATACTAAAAGAATGTGTTCCAGAATGTGACAATCACTTTGAATTTACATTTGTGACTGCTAAAGACATTATAGAATCTTTTAAGGATCTTGATGTAAAAAAAACTGCCGATCATTGGGGTTTGTCAGTATACACTGTAGCTTCAATAATAGATGTTATCGCACCTTTCTTAGCAATTGTTTTTAATTCTTGTGTCACATCTGGTGTATTTCCTGATTTAATGAAACTAAGCAAAGTAATTCCACTGTTCAAATCTGGTAGTACAACTGATCCCACGAATTTTCGGCCAATATCGATATTACCAACTTTGAGCAAAATTTTTGAAAAATTAATTTTGAAACAGTTGTTGAGGCACTTTAACTTACACAATTTATTGCACGTGAAACAATTTGGTTTTACAAAGGGTCGTTCAACTACGGATGCGGGCGTGGCGTTGCTAAAGAACATATTTGGGGCCTGGGAGGAATCGCAAGATGCTCTTGGTATTTTTTGTGATTTGTCCAAGGCCTTTGATTGCGTACATCATGATACTCTTATCAGGAAATTGTACCATTATGGTTTGAGGACAGAGCTCTCGACCTTCTGACTTCTTATCTGAATAATCGAATTCAGAGGGTTGATGTTAATGGCAAGAGATCTGCAGGATCTGTGGTCACCATGGGCGTTCCGCAGGGCTCAATTCTAGGTCCATTCTTGTTTTTAATTTATATTAATGACTTACCTCATCACGTGAGGGATAATCACAACATAGTATTGTTCGCGGATGACACTTCTCTTATTTTTAAAGTCAAGCGTCAGCTAACAAACTTTGACGAAGTTAACAATGCACTCTCTAAAGTTGTCCATTGGTTTAATGTAAATAACCTCCTTTTAAATGAAAAAAAAACTAAAGTCATTAAATTTTCTACGCCAAATGTCAGGCAGCTAAGTACCAATGTTCAACTGAATGGAGTAGAGTTGATCCCTGTCGAGTCGACAGTTTTTCTTGGATTAACTATTGACGCCAAGTTACAATGGGGTCCTCACATTGAGAAGCTGTCAGGTAGACTCAGTTCTGCCGCCTTTGCTGTTAAGAAAATTAGACAGATAACTGATGTGGATACAGCCAGAATTGTTTATTTTAGTTATTTTCATAGTCTTATGACTTATGGGATTCTTCTCTGGGGAACTTGTGCGGACATCAATACCATCTTTGTTTTACAGAAAAGGGCTGTTCGAGCCATTTATAACCTTGGTCCTAGAGAATCTCTTAGAGAAAAGTTCAGAGAGGTGAACATTCTGACTGTAGCTTCACAATATATATTTGAAAATCTTATGTATGTTCATAAAAATATCTCGAATTTTAAGAAGATAAGCGATATTCATAATGTAAATACCAGGAACAAACACAATCTTGCTTTACATCACACTCGTCTCCACAGAGTAGGCAACTCGTTCATGGGTCAATGTATACACTTTTACAACAAGCTTCCCATGGACATTCGAAACTTACCCATTAAACGATTTAAGAACCATATAAAGGCCAAACTTTGCAAAAGGGGGTATTATAAAATCACAGATTATTTAGAAGACAAAAAGCTTGGGATTGAGCTGCTCGCTCTGTTAAGCATTGTTAATTTTTATTAAGCAATATGCGTAATTATAAGGTAAATTATTGTAAACATTTTCATTTTTAATGTCTGGACTTGAAAAAAGACTATGATCCCTGAGTTTGTTTCGGCCATTTCTTCTCAGAGGTAGTCAGTTAGGAAATGCCGGCTTCATCTAGTTAAAAAAATAAAATAAAAAATAAACATGACGTGTAAAAGTGATCAGTGATCCTACTTGCTTAATAAACGATTTCATTTCATTTCATTTCATTTCATTTCATTTCATTTCATTTCATTTCATTTCATTTCATTTCATTTCATTTCATTTCATTTCATATACACTTTTTGTTTACCGCACTTACGAAAACGTACAGATTTGGTGTATTAAGACAGCGAAGCGAGGTCTTTTTAGACTACGTAAAAGGCGAATGAGTTAGAAAGGTACCGTTAAAGCTGGAATCAGGAGGGATCACGACACATGGAAGAGAAATGGGACGACATATAGAATAGTAAAAAAAAACAGCGTAAGGCATGTGCGGGACTAAAAAGTCTCTTAATTCAGCATAATTCTGCGATATTCAATAAAGAAATAAATCACACTAGTATTCTGATAGGGCCAAGTACATTGTTATTATATATAAATAGGATAACGTTAATTTTGTCCTGGGCAAGAATTCTAATCAGTTTAAATGGACAGACCCCAATACCCGTGAACTGCACAAGAATTCCCGGTAACTTCCAACATTCATTAAAACTGCTTTTCCTTAAAATACCAACACGAACAATCCATTCCAATACAATTACTGTCTTTTCACTGCGCAATTTTCTTTAACGTTCTCCAGCGTCATTGCTCAGAGGAAATTCGTAGGCGCCAACAATTGGAGTCCAGCCCCGTGCAACTACTGTTTAAAGTTAGATGTGCGGTGTTTCATGCCAGCATTCAATGGGAATAATGAACTTCAGGATTCCTGGCACGGTTGGGTGCAATTGACTTGGCATGGGAGACTATTTGTTGTGCAGTAGGTACCTATATTGTATGTGCGCCCAGTTAAAGTATTGTTCGTGAACATGTGCATCGGTTGTTGCTTAGGTAAGTTGTATGGTTATGCATTTATATATTATTATATGCAGTAAAATTCTGTGTCTATTTAAAGGTTAAATAAACTTTAAGTATCTATAGTATGTATGTGTGTAGGTACAGTTCTGTATGAACGGCGAACTGCGGGCGCTCCGGTGGACAGTCTTATACTAACGTTCAAAAAGTTCTTAGCCTACTTTGAATAAATGACCTTTTGCTTTTGATTTTAACGTCTGAATTGAGAGGCTATTGTTTTGCTGAAAATGCTTTGTTCTGAGTAAAACTTTTCACACTTTACAGATTACCTTAATTATTGGTAATTAAATAAAGTCATACAATGTACGCTGAATTCTATGAACATTGTATTATTTTTTAGTTTAATTATATTTGTACTCAGTTTTGACATAGGAATAAACTTTTTTTTTGTAATTATAAACTAGTGCTCGACCCCAATCCTGCCTGATGGTAAGCAGTAATGTAATCATTGATGGTAAAGCGCGCTAGTTTATTAAGAGCCAGTTCACTCATTAAAACTGAGTGAATAGGAAGGAAGACGGCAGTTGAGTGAGGTGAAGCAATGTTAAACTCAACAACACGAACAACGGTACTGCGCCAGAGGAAGATTGATCTGGAGACCCTCCATGACCAAATTTCTGACACAACAATATTTAACGCATCGTATCCGGCACACATCGCAACACAACTGGTCACCTGCTGGTGACCTGCCCTCATAGTAAACATAGGTTAGGTGTCTGCAACACCACGAGGAAACGCGGTTTTCTCGTACGTTACATACATACCCAATCATTGTACATCCGCTTTATTTCTGAGTCTTCGTGTTCCACGAAGAATCCCAGTTCCTTCTGCCTCGGTAATCCCACTCAATCAATATGGACCAACCAACAAGACTAATAAAATTCACGAAAACATTCTACAAAAATATATATTTCGTTGCAGCCACAATCGGACTTAAGAAGTTTCCTTCAAAAGTTCCAGTTTTCGTCTTCCTTAGGTAATTGCATTATCCAGATTTAAACAAACTTTGGTAGTTTATATTCTGTAACGAAACTCAACCGAACTGCGTCGGAACACTGTTAGACGTGATCATTCTATACAATTTAAGAGAACTCGCTTATCCGATTTAATTAAAAACTAAGAATAGAATAAATAAATAAATATATACGGACACATCACACAGATTGAGCTAGCCCCAAAGTAAGTTCGAGAATTGTGTTATGGGATACTAACTCAACGATACTATATTTATAATAGATACGTATATAGGTAAACATCCAAGACCCAGGCCAATCAGGAAAAGATCGTTTTCCATCATAACCTGGCCGGGGATCGAACCCGGGGCCTCCACGTCGCAGGCAGGCGTGTTGACCACTGTGCCACGGAGGTCGTCAGGATTGGTGTACTGAGACAGCCAAGCGAGGTCGTGGCAGATCACGTAAATGGCTGGTGAGCTGGAATGGTATCGTTTAAGCTGGAATCAGGAGGGATCATGACAGATGGGACAAAAATGGGACAATGGTGACTTTGTATAGAATACTCTTTATTATGTACACCATATAGATTATAGAACATAAAGAAAAAGATTTTACAAAGGGTGACACAATGGACGGTCTTATCGCTAAGAGCGATCTTTTACAGACAACCTTAACGCACTTTACTATGACATGATAGTAGTAAAAACAATGATTTTTGGCGAGATGTTCAAATCTTTATTTGGTTAATACAACAGCCTCTCGTGTATTAGTGTGCGAGTTGGATTCCAGGTCAGGCAAGTACTAATGTAACTTGTTTTTAAGTTATATGTACTTTCTATGTATATCTTGGACACCACACATGCATCTTGAGGAAACCTGGACTTTAAGTCTAAAATCGCCAACACGCATTGAGCAAGCGTGCTGATTACGCTCGATCCTTCCCCGTATGAGAGGAGACCTGTGCCCAGCAGTGGGATGATAAAAAAGGTTGATAGTGACGATGAATGTGAAAGTAAGTCTGTTTGTTTGTTCCGCTTTTTTTATAATAAGGTAAGCACTGTAAGCAGTGATGCAATAGTCGATAGTAAAGCATGCTAAAGCTAAGAGCCTATTCACTCTAGCTTTTAAGCCACTTAAATTGTAGTCAGATGGAAACTCGTCGCTGGCAAATCGTTTCACGGTATCTAAACTTACGCGGGTAAAACCGCAGGAAGCAGCTAGTACCTAGACTTTTGGCCGCGTGTAGCTGAAACAAACCAAACAAATTTAAAACAAAGTCATGAAATTAGGTGTGAGATTCGTACTTATGCTTTGCTCGTGACCGCCGCCCAGACTGAGGAATCTGACGCGTGGGATCACCTTATTATCAAATTCTCATCATTGCGCAAGATTCAACGCATCGTAGCATACTGTCAACGTTTCATCAACGCTCTGCGTAGGTGCAATCCGACGGAACACTTAACAGAGAATGAGCAGCATAACGCTCTCATGGTTCTCGTCAAACATGTCCAAGGCTCTGAATTCAAAGAGGACTTACTTAGCTTTCGTTCAGGTCGTCTTGTATCAAAACAAATCAGGAAATTAAATCCATTTTTGGACCAAACTAAATGACCTGCACCCTAATTGCGTAACACACTATTAATATCAATTGACATAATTTTGAAGCATATTGCTAATCCATTGCTCAGCAACGTAAATAACGCAATGAATGTTGTTGAACTGTCAAAATGAAACCCATTGCTACTGATATTGTGTTACACAATTACGCTGCTGAAAATGTTGACGCGGGTTTGGCATATTTTAATACAACTTTTATGTTAGTTTTACTAAGATTTTTACAAAATAAATGTAGGTATCATAAATCAGTTAAATTAATCAAGAATTAAGAAACTCTAGCTGTATCATTTGGATCCTTTACCTACCTTTTTCACCGTGCTGCTACAACTGCAAATACACTTTCAAATTGTGTACGTTTAGAAATTATCTTAGAATTATATCCATAATTTCACGAGAGCAGAAGATTTGAAAATATATTTTCGTAAGAGCATAAGACTGATTGCGTTCTCAGTAACACATGTGTCAGGTTTGTACGTGGTTAGCGCAAATATGACACTTTTAAGTCTTATTTATAATTCTGAGGAGGACACGAATGGAACGTAAAAAAAGGAAGCAATTTAAATAAAAGTAACTCAGAGATCACATCATAAAAGTTATCGTGAATAAGTTCGAAGTTAGAGAGCAATATTTATTTGCGAAATATTTTATTTCTGAAACTTTCATATTGGTTTTATGAAGAACTAAGAAGATATACTTTGTTTTTATTTCAACGAAACCCATCGGGAATAAATCGAGCTATTTGATCATCTATAATCTCGTTGATATTATATTTTAATTAGACTCCTTATATAGTTATTAGTATGCCTACATTTTTGGACTCAAACACAAGCTCAGGGTCACTCAAAAGGCAATGGAGAGAGCTATGCTTGGAGTTTCACTGCGTGATCAAATCAGAAATGAGGAGATCCGCAGAAGAACGAGAGTAACCGACATAGCCCAAAGAATTGCAACACTTAAGTGCCTGTGGGCCGGGCACATTGCCCGTAGGACCGATGCCCGATGAGGCCGACGGGTTTTCGAGTGGCGATCACGCAACGGAAGACGCAGTGTGGGTAGGCCCCGGACAAGGAGGGCCGGCGACCTGGGGAAGATCGCGAGAAATCGCCGGAGGCGGAGGCGTAGGATCGGTCGTGGAGATCCTTGGGGGAGGCCTATGTCCAGCAGTGGACGTATTTCGCTTGAAATGATGTTTGTGCTTCAGTGATCTTTTACTAATCGCTTGCGCAACACTACATATGTGTAGTAATAGCGTGGTCCTCCGTCGCGGACGCCGATATCAATTGTTGCCGCCACGGACTTCATAGTGTGTTGTCACACACGGTTTGCTGACGATAATAATAATTACAAAGTAAGGTCGGTAGTTGGCTATAACATCGTGTGCCGGCAGGAGTCACCACCCACCAGGCAAAGACTTGCCGCCAAGCGATTCATCGTGATCCGTACGGAGGACGGGTCTGAGCAATTGTGTTGCGATGTGTGCCTGGTACGATGTGCCAAATGCTGTTATGTCGGGAGTTTGGTTGTGGAGGGTCTCCAGATCAATCTCCCTCTAGCGCAGCGTCGTTGGTCGTGTTGTTGGGTTTAACAATGCATTACCTCGCTCAACTGTCGTCCTTCTTCCATTGACTCAGTTTTTTTGAGTGAATGGGCTCTTAAGAAACCAGCGCACTTTAGCATCAACGATTGCATCACTGCCTACCATCAGGCGGGATTACGGTCAAGCAATAGTTTATGATTATAAAATAAAAAGTGAAATTATAGCTTTAATATTCTTTTTCAAACTTAGTAAACCAAAGTAATATCGTCCTTCGTCGAAATTAATGTCAGTGAACTGTAAAAGTAAAGAAAATGAGCTTCACTGACATTGCACTGTGTTTCGTCTCGTTTTTAATAGTTATCTACAAAGACTCAAAGCAAACTAAATATTCACGTTTCGATAAACATTTTGTAAACTTAATTTTACGCTGAAATATACCTTAATATTCATTTTGAAAACTTAGGTTTACAGCACCTGAATAATATTTTAAAACTTGCTTACTCATAAAACGGTTTAAAATTCAGCACGGTTCGGTACGTTCAAAATTTGAATTCAAACACGTAAAATATCAATAAATTATAATAATGACTGTGGTCTAAGTACGGTCAAGACCGTTGTTTGCAGTTATTTATTGATCTCCTATATTATCCTATGTAAAAAACTAAATTAACCTTGATGTTATCGTAAAACATTAAACTTTTGAACTATCTCGGTACTATTTTTCTTTTTTGTGTATAATAAGAATACAATAACAGTAACAAAGTAGATGTATTTTAGATTTTGTTGTATTTTCGATTAAAACTTTATCCACGGATATTCATGGTAAGGGCCACTTTGGCGTTGTTATAATTATATTCAACATACAACGTGTAGTCGAAAAGGTACGTAATACTAATGAAACGGCTTCTTAACTACATGATATCAAATGATAGTGGAATGGTTAAGAATTTATTGATATAAAATTTTCTGTTTCATATATTTTTTATTTTTTTATTTGTGCTTTTCATATTGACCTTTGTTTTTAGGGTTCCGTACCTCAAAAGGAAAAAACGGAACCCTTATAGGATCACTTTGTTGTCCGTCTGTCTGTCTGTCTGTCTGTCTGTCACCACCCTTTATCTCAAGAACGCGTGGACGTATCAAGCTGAAATTCACATGAAATACTCGGGTCTATTGTCCCTTTAAGCTGTGAAAATATCAAACTTCTAAGCCAAGCCAATCAAAAGATACAGCCGATTATGTCGATATTTTCAACAAATTTTCGACACTCGCAAAGGAATCAAAACCTACAGGATACTTCCCGTAAACTCAGAATCTTGAAAATTGGCATGAAGCATTGTCATATAATGCAAATATAGGAAAAATTGCGAAAATCACATTTTTTTAGTTATATAATATAATAAACATATTTTAATAAAATGGAACTTACTACCTTATTTCTCACGAACGAATAAAGTTATCAAATTGAAATTTATACCAAATACCTAGGTCTATTGTCCCTTTAAGCTGTGAAAATATAAAACTTCTAAGCCAAGCCAATCAAAAGATACAGCCGATATGTCGATATTTTCAACAAATTTTCGACACTCGCAAAGGAATCAAAACCTACAGGATACTTCCCGTAAACTCAGAATCTTGAAATTTGGCATGAAGGATTGTCATATAATGCAAATATAGGAAAAATTACGAAAATCACATTTTTTCAGTTATATAATATAATAAACATATTTTAATAAAATGGAACTTACTACCTTATTTCTCACGAACGAATAAAGTTATCAAATTGAAATTTATACCAAATACCTAGGTCTATTGTCCCTTTAAGCTGTGAAAATATCAAACTTCTAAGCCAAGCCAATCAAAAGATACAGCCGATATGTCGATATTTTCGACAAATTTTCGACACTCGCAAAGGAATCAAAACCTACAGGATACTTCCCGTAAACTCAGAATCTTGAAATTTGGCATGAAGGATTGTCATATAATGCAAATATAGGAAAAATTGCGAAAATCACATTTTTTAGTTATATAATATAATAAACATATTTTAATAAAATGAAACTTACTACCTTATTTCTCACGAACTAATAAAGGTATCAAATTGAAATTTATACCAAATACCTAGGTCTATTGTCCCTTTCAGCAGTGAAAAAATCAAACTTCTAAGTTAAAGCGATCAAAAGATACAGCAGTTTATACCGACACCTTAGACGAATTTCCGTCACACGCTAGGGAATCAAAACCTACAAGCAAAGACATTAAAATTATATTTATAATAGACAGGACATCACGAACAAAATCGTAAGCCAATACTTTTATCGACTTGGTTAAAAGTCGCTCAGTGTAGTCTGCGCGTCAAGACGTAATTTGTGTCCACCAAGAATAAACATTTTCTAAGGAAATATGCCATGTTGCACTTTGTGTTACTGTACATCTCGTTATAGTAAAACGACTGGACCTAACTTCGGAATGTTTTTCTATGAATTATTTATATTTCGTCTGCAATTCAAATTTAAAAAAAATCTTAGTTCTAGAAAATTTTCCATTATTGTAATAAGCGCCCTCTATTGTTGAGCAGTTTTACTATTTTCTTGTAGGGATGTAGTAATGTTGTTTATCGATTTAGTTATCGATAATACTTATTAAGATGAATACATTTTGTTGTATTTTATTGACATTTAAAATATAGCTAAATAAACTTAAAATATTACTATATTTCAAGTTTATTTATTATTAACTCTATTTAAACATAATCATATCATATTAATAAACAAAATTGAATGAACAATTACTATTCATTTATCTAGGTTTTTGTTATTTTTGGTTTCCGAATAAAAATAATGTCGTAGGGAAAAAGTGGATACGATTTGTCCAGATAGACCGTAGAGAAGAAAATTGGCTTCCGTCTCATTCGTCGAAATTATGCTCAATGCATTTTAAAAGAGAAGTTATCTACTTTGGAAAGACTTGTCGATCAAATTTAAAAAAAAAAGAATCGGTACCTTTTATTAGAAATGAAATAGTAAGTTATTAATTTCAGTACTTTTTTACTTAACCGTAAAAATTGGAATAAAATTTACGGTTAAGTGGATAAGTACATAGATTACATAACTTATTTATAATGAAATATATTCATAAAATATGTAGGTACGTATATGTAGTACAATGATTGCGAGCTACTTTGTGATTTTGAGGATTCCGTACCTAAAAGGTAAAACGAACCCTATTCATGAGACTTCTCTGTTCGTCTGTCCGTCTGTCACCAGGCTGTATCTCATAAACCGTAAAAGCGAGACAGTTGTAATTTCCAGAGATTGTGTTAGTATTTCTGTTGCCGCTATAACAACAAGTACTAAGAATAAAAATAATAAAATATTTAAGGGGGCTCCCATACAACAGACGTGAATTTTTTCCGTTTTTTGCTCCATATTAATAACGGAAACAGATAGACGCTTAAAATGTTCACAGAATATTTGGTTATATATTCAAATTACAAATAAATAATTAAAATAAAATAAATCCTGAAGGCGGGCTCCCATACAATAACCGTCATTTTTTTGCCGTTTTTAAAGATAACGGCGTACGAATCTTGTAAAGGTCTTGCTCCAGCAGACTACCATTTTTGTCGTGATTGGACAATTATCTACGTGACAAGAAGTTTTCTTCCCAGGAGGCAGTTCTGCTTTCACACAGTTTGTGCAGTCTAGATCCTCAGAGTTCTATCACAAAGGCATAAACGACCTTCCTATGTATTGATTATAAATGAATAATTAAAAAAAATAAAAATAAGCAATTATTTAGATTTTCAGTACTAATCGGCAATTTTAAACTTTAACGCCTATTATATTAAAAGAATTATATAAATAAGAAACTTGTAAACTTGAAATTACCCATAATTATTCTGCTTCCTAATTTTTTGTTTCAAGCTATCATAATGCGAAAAAACATCGTCGTAGTAACTTCTTTGAATATTATCGATAACTTTATATCGAAATGATACAAACCCTACCACAGTTTTTTGCATTGCCATTTAAAAATATTTGCAAACGTGTAAAAAGAATAATTTTGCTAAAAACGAAATGCAAACGAAAATTGCAAAACAAAATGCGCTTTATGGCCTAAAGGTCTATTACACTCAAAAATCGCAAAAAAACTGAGCGTTAAAATAATTCGTAAGCATAAAACATCTAAAATGCCAATAGACGGTGTCGCGGTAAATGAATAGTAGCGAATAAAATTCTAAAACAGTTTTTGTTTGTACAAGACAAGTTTCACTTAATTTATTTACTTTTCAATATTTATTTACCCGATTTGAACTATACTAGGGTATTAAATCGGATCTGGCAACATAGACCACACTGGCCACCTACCGGGCAATAGCTGAATATATTTTATATAAACTTATTTCATTTTTGCTATTTGATGTCTCCAATTGTCGATCTAATTTTGCTATATTGTACTAGATGGCGGAACTGAACACAATTTTTCTATGCCATTTTGACACATGCCCGCCCTCTCTATATATCTTAAATCTCTTTGCCCACAAGGTACTTCCCGTGAACTCAGAATATTGAAATTCGGCACGAAGCAACGTTATATTATAGTACAGACAGATAAAGGAAAAATTGTGAAAATGATAAATTTGAAGTTACATATTATATTAAAATATTATTTTTGCTTACATGACATAAAATATTTTTATAATTTAATTATAAACTTACTACCTACCCTTTTTCACATGAACGCGTAGAGATATTAAAGTTGAAATTTATATCAAACTCCTCTTAAATCTAATTGCCTCTAAACTGTGAAAAATTTTAAATCAATGCTAGTATTATAAATGCGAAAATAACTCTGTCTGTCTGTTACGCTTTCCCGCCTAAACCTCTCAACCGATTTTGATGAAGTTTGGCACAGACAATCTTTAGACCCTGAGAAAGAACATAGGCTACCTTTTATCCCGGAAAAATTTGATGTTCCCGAGGGGAATTTAAACAGCGCGATATAACCGAACTCCACGCGGGCGAAGCCGCTGGCGGATTATTTGTCATAAATTGTAAACCGCTACGTTTGTACGGCGGAACCCTCGGTGTGCGAGTCCGACTCGCATTTGGCCGGTTTTTTTTTTTAGACTATTACCAAGTCTTGACCGCAATACCGCCTGATAGTAAGCAGTGATGCAATCGTTGGTGGTAAACCGCACTAGTTTAATAAGAGCCTATTCACTATAGGCTGTATACAAGTATCATCATCATCATCAACCTTTTATCGTCCCACTGCTGGGCACCGGTCTTCTCTCAAACAGAGAAGAATATACAAGCATAGTTCTGTGTAATATAAACGTAGTTTATTTATAATAAAGTATTGTTTGTAAACTAAGCATAAGGTACAATAGGGTTGACATATCCGTCTGGACAAAAACCCGTTACAAATAATGAAAATGAAAAATAATAATATTGGTAATATTGTAAAACCTTCAAAACCATAAGAAAAAACTACACAAAAGTGAAATAAACAGAGAAACCGTCAACATCACATTAAAAACAATACCGTTTCCTTTCCGATTCGATCTACGGACGATAAACTCGAAACGCAATACTTCTGGAAAGCTTTACGATTCTTTTTATAGGACAGATATACTTAAAACTTGTATACCGAAAGGGTGTCTGTTATTTTATTTTTCTTTTGTACAGATGCTGTCTATACTCATTACCTTTTAGTCGGCAGTTCTTATTAGTTCCGTAATGGCTAAAGCAATCTGACGTCCTTATAACATTGGGTTACGTACGGGTGTCAATGAATTCTTATGAGTTTCTTAGGTGGGTTAATATGGCACGTGACCTGTTGTAGTAGTGTAAGAAAAGGGAAAGTGTGGCAGACGACAATTATATATCTGTGGCCGAATTGGTCTGCAAATATAGAACGTATGGTCTATGCAATAAGGAACACACGAAACCGAACGAAGCTGTCATTTTTTAATAAAGAACTGCGATTATATTTATAAAGGTTAGGCATAATTCAATAACCATTTAAGTGGTTTAAACCTGATTTAAATAAAACCATGTTTTATATCCAACAATGTTGGCAATACGCAAGATTTCAATACGCAAGATTTCAAGAATAAGAGAACTAAGTACATGATGTATACCCATGTATACCGCTGTATCTAAGCGTTCATCCCGGTAGCATCCACGGCTTTCGCGTTGGGGCCCGGGGTCCGCTTTCCTGCACATTCTCCTCCATTTCGAGCTTATTGGCAAGCATGTCATCTTTTACAACGTCAAGCCAGCATTTCTTTGGAAACTCTAACATTGCAACTAAAAGCGAATTCACACAAAATTGTAGATAATATACAAGCAATTAGTTACTAACTAAATATTTCTTTATACGAAATTTTGCAAAGAGGAGGCCGTTATTCTCAATCATGCTGTGTGTTTAAAAACGGAGATTGTTGCCAAGTTTCTCCTTTTGTAAGCGGCACGAGAGCATAGACATTTTATAGTATAGACTATTGGTCTCATAAATATCATTTCCAGTATATAAAAGCAGTGCCTGTTTTCGAAACTATTCGACTGTATTTGATTTTTTAAAATACTTATGTTTTGCGCAGGGTCGCAGTATAATTCTGTGCAATAGCCGTTCTGTGTTATAGTAATCTTTAGCGTCAAGTTTATAGTATGTAAAATTTTTTTTTTTTTCTTTTATATGGAAGCGACTCATAATTTAGTCAACAAAATATACATAATATAAAAGCTGTCTGGATGCGTTGTTGTTCTGAATTGAGCAACAGTTTTCGAAGCGGTTATCACCAGCTTTAGATAAAATCTATTTGAAGCGGATTGTTGGTTGCATAATAAACTTAAAGCTACATTGTATTCACTTTATTTCTTACTTTGATTAAGTTGCAAGCTCCATGACTGTTTACCAACACCCACCAAACTATTCTGTCTTGGCGCTTAAAATTGTTGGTACAGAATTTCCGAAAGAAAAGAAGCTGTGGGTTGTTCAAAATAGATACCGTGGCCTCTGGTGCACAGGTAATTGGAGGAACACGGATGAATTTTAGTCAGTAAAAGTCTGACACGCCCTTCTGCACCACCCAGAGTGGGAGATGTCATTAGATGACTTCCGACCCTCAAAAAAAACGTGATTTTTAAAAGTTGTATAAAACGGATTTTTCTAAGATAACAGAGAAAAATCTGAACAATACGATTGTTTAGGTTGACATCGTTAAGTTCAAAGCGATATAAACTTTTAGTGAAGCGGAAATGACGAGCACCTTGCTCGTTAGAGACTACTACTTCCGGTGGAGTGCGTTAATAGGGCGGGGACATTCGCCTTGTGACAATATTTTTTTTTAACGGCGTTTATGTAAAAATAACAACACTTATGACAATATGAGACAGTAAACTGTTTGGTTAGTTACAATACATTAAGTTATTTCATATTTTTATATTCGAAGGCTGCTGGGCACAGGTCTCTTCTCATACAAAGAAGAATTGCGCGTAGTCACCACGCTTGCTCAATGCGGGTTGACGATTTCAAACTTAAAGTCCAGGTTTCCTCAAGATTTTCCTTTACATTTTAATCAGTCACTGGTGTCCGAGATATACTTAGAAAATATATATAATTTAGAAAAGTTACATTGGTTCTTGCCTGACCTGGAATCGAACCCGCACACTCTTACTTGAGATTGAGAGGCTAGTGTTTTAACCCCTAGGCCACCACGACTTGACGATGAAAGCTTATAGTCTAAAAAAACACACTCTAGCTTGACCTTTGGAGGTCATTACATTTAAAGAGATGGATTGTTAACGTCGAGGAACATAAGTTATTTTTAAATAATTATAAAAATTAAACATTATCTAGTAAGTACAGGTACTAAAATCATCATCATCTCAGCGTTAATCCCAGTCGTATCCGAAGCTTTTCAGTTTTGGAGTCCGAGGTCCGCTTTATCAGTCTAACTGCTGATTTTTGGCTAAACTTCGATATTTTCCATGAAGCGACTGCCTTCTGACCTTCACAACGCCAAGGCGATATCGAAGCATTGCAGTTAAACCAATTGTTGGACCTTTGAGGACTCCAACAACCCTAAACCTCTGTCACTAGCTGTTCGTATGGCAACCAGGACCAACGGCTTAACGTACTTACCGAGGTACGAACAGACCAGTGCAAATATTCATATTCATGCATACAAATATTTTCACTGCGCGGGGATCAAACCCGCGTCTCCTAGCGCAGCGGCCGCATTCGCTGCCGCCACGGAGGTTGTCAGTAAGTACAAGTACTAAAATCAAGCTGCCTAATTCAGTTCGGTCCAGAGTAGACAAATTTTTCCTACTGATGTAAATTCGATCATTTCTAAGAATGTTAATTTATCGTTCACGCAAAAATATGTGAACGGGATTAGATGATATTTGACATACCTACTGATAGTTTTAAAACATAAAATAGGATACTTTTCATTCTAATATGAACCTCAGGATTGAAATTTATGGGGAAATTTATTTTGATCAAAATTTGATTTTGATGTTTCTCGCTCACATTTATTTATGTCTCAATAACGGTTTTGACTGTTTCTAACAAATTCAAATTCATAGAATTCTTTTGTTAAAACATTCTACTTTCACCATATTTCAATTATATGATTGGCCAAACGGTGTTATCTGTAAGCAAATATCCAGAACTCAATTTAATAACTACTCTTTCCTTTAATAATAATATCTCTCACAAACAATTAATCTACTTCTATGAATTTCTGTCACACAAAAACCATACATGGCAACTAGCAACACCGAAATAAAAATTGCAAAGGTACAAAAAAAGATGAAATACGAGGAGGTGTTACCAGCACAATGCACACGGCGTCACTAAGTAGCGTAATTAGTTCAGTCATGCGTTGACCACCGACTACAGCGGACGTCCGTGCCCGCGCCTCTTGTATAAGTGTTCACACTTTGTATGTAGTTGTTTATTGTTAGTAAGTTTTATGTCATTGCTCGAGTTTTATTATTAGTGTCATAAAATGATTTATTATGGCATTATGGTGTAATACTTTTCCGGGTAAAGAGCGGGTTTTTCTTGTAACCAGTTCTAGATTATTTTAAGAAAGATAGATTGTATAAAAGAAATTTCGAGTGAAATTCAATAATTTGCAAGCAAAAAAAGTAAAAATTGGTAGTACCGACGACAGCACATCAAGCTACTTAAAAAGTGTCAAATTTCTTGAATAGATTTTCAACTTTATCGCTTAAGCATTAAGGTTCAAGGTTGATTAGGAATATTTTTCGGGTAACTTGACCTGCTGTCGTCCATTCAACTAATGTGGATACTCAAAACCTATTTGAATATTTAGCATTCCTATCAAAACCCTCATGGTTTATCACATTAAATACTAGGTTTATCATCATCATCATCTCAGCCATAATCCCTGTCACAACCGAAGTTTTTCAGCTTTGTAGTCTGGGGTCTGTTTTACCTGTCTAACTGCTGATTTTGGCTAATTTCGATATTTTCCGTGAAGCGACTGCCGTCTGACCTCCACAACCCGAAGACGATATCGAAGTATTGCAGTTAGACCAATTGTTTGATTATTGAGGGCTCCAACAAGCCGTAACGACTGCCACTAGATGTTCGTATGGCAACCGGGACTAACGGCTTAACGTGGTACAACCAGACCAGTGCAAATATTCATATGGCTGTCTATTGTGACATTAAATGCTTAGTTATTCCTTATAGTTTTATCTCATAAACACTGCCATCTTATATATGTATATTCCAACGAATTATTGCTATAGTGTATATATTAGTGTTATTTCTATCACGAGAATGTTAACTTCATATCTTCAATGGAATTATATAAACTTGTATACATAATGTGCGTCTATTGTCAATCAAGGCGATATTGGATCTAGAATGTCGATATTTAGATGAGTATGTGTACAAGTGGTGACAATATTGTTACAGAATTAATATAAGAGAAATTACTTCACGGAGTATAAGAACGGAGGACGGGTATGAGCAGTTGTGTTGCGATGTGTGCCGAGTACCTATGATGCGCCAAATGTTGTTGTGTTGGAAATTTGGTTGTGGAGGGTCTCCAGATCTATGTCCCTCTGGCGCAACATCGTTGGTCGTGTTTTTGGGCTTAACATTGCATCACCTCGCTCAACTGCCGTCTTTTTTTTATATATTATAAACTAGCGCTTGACCGCAATCCTGCCTGATGGTAAGCAGTGACGCAATCGTTGATGGTAAAGCGCACTAGTTTATAAAGAGCCTATTCACTCTAGCCTTAAAGACACTAAAATTGTAGTCCGACGGAAACACCGCCGCTGGCAAATTGTTCCAGTCCCTCGATGTACGCGGTATTAAGGAGGAGGCGAAACGCTTCGTCCGGACGTAGTGGTGTTAACAACGTAAGGGTGGAAACCAGCCGTACGACCCTTCCTATTCACTCAGTTTTTTTGGGGCTGAATAAACTGGCGCGCTCTACTATCAAGGATTGCATCTCTGCTAATTACCATCAAACGGGATTGCGGTCAAGCATCAGTTTATAATTATTAAAAAAATAATCATGATTTCAGGGTGGAAAAAGGATGGCGCTGTGGGTTATGTAAAGCTGTCTGTTTCTTACCCTGGAATCATGATGGCGCTCAACTGTCATTTATTCAGCATCGATACAAAATCATCTTCTTACAAGGAGCCACTTCTTATCTGACCTTAGGTACTCCCTTGGCAAGACTTGTTATCAGACTTTTAGTATAGTAGACAAATTGACATATCTTTTCCAGTCTACTATCCATGGAAAGCACAAAAAGTTTCTTTATTACATTCGAGTTTTTTTTTTTTTTTTGTTAGATTGTAAACTAATGCTTGACCGCAATCCCGCCTAATGGTAAGCAGTGATGTAATCATTGATGGTAAAGCGAGCTAGTTCAATAAGAGCCTATTCACTCTTGCCTTGAAGACACTTAAATTGTAGTCCAGTGTTTCAGTCCCTCGATGTACGCGGTATAAAATACGAGGTGAAACACTTCGTTCGGATCGTTGTGATGTCAACAACGTAAAGCCATAGACATACTAGGAGACAAAAGTGCCACGACAAGTATCAGCGACATGTCAAGCGGAGCCGGCCGATTTCGCCTGACAAATATGGCGACAACGCGCAACTTATGTCCGCAGCGACGTCAGATGAAGTCATGCGACTTCGTGAAACTTCGCCTGACATATCTGGGGACATCGCGCGACTTATGTCCGTATCGACGTAGTAGTAAATGTAGTTGGCGACACGCGATGTTACCAGACATCTCGAGCGAAGTCCGGCAACGTCGCGCTACCTTATCTGACGTCGCTGGCGACCCGTGTCGCGCGATGTTGCCAGACATGTCGACCGAAGTCCGAAGACCGTTGTACTAGTGCACCCAACGTCGCTAGCGATACATGTTGCATGAGATTATTTGTCTTCTATTGTGTCTGTGGCTTAAGGGTGGAAACTCGCCGTACGACGCGCGACGGGTCGTCCGATGATGGGACGAAGATGGGGGAATTAAATCATGCAATTCCAAGTTTTTAATTGTTTTTCATTAATTTCAATATTAATTTAATCCAAACCTAATAAAAAAAAAATCTTTACTAATATTATAAAATGTGAATGTGAGTTTATTGTTCTGATTTCACGCAAAAATTCCCATTGGGTCATTAGGTTCCCTTCAATATGGTTGAGCTGAATGATGCTGATCCATACGTCATGTTCGTGAACGGACGCCGTCAGAGGGGACTGATCATCTCTTAGCTGCCACGGCGTATTTTAATTTCTGAATTGATTTTTGTGTGTTTTCCATAATGGACGCTCTCAGCGTACAATATATTTCTGCATCGTTCTCACACCGTTGATTTCAATATGAATGATGTAATCAAATATTTGTAACAATAGCTTGAAATTTTAAAAGAGTGTCCATGGAGTTTCTTGCCCGTTCTTCTCCATAGGTACCTACTCTTTGGAATGGGCGACTAGCTTCATCTTATTGACTGACCGACCTTCTGACAATTCAAAAGTGCCTGTAACTGGTTTATTTGAAATAAATGCTTTGATTTTGATTTTATAAAGTGTTCTGTGTTTACGTTATCATTCGTCACCTTCGGAAGTAAGGCATTGAAAAACAAACATTTAATTAAAAACAAACGCGTATTAATAAATGACTTGTGGGTTTTAAACACCCGTCCTTTTGCGTCCAATGAGCAATTTTCTATCTAAAACCAAAACCACACTCGCCACAACAGTACACAACCCGTTCGAACGAATCAATATTCAATGACTGTCATACCCCTTTCATTATCAAAAGCAATTCTGTCCAACCATTCTCATTGTACTATTTACACATGAGAACTGGTTTACTTGTTTACCTACTTGTATGCAAAGTTATTTTTGTTTATGCGATACCTGAATATAGTTTGTTCAGAAGTAACTGCGCATATGATTTTTTTTTATATACTCCCTTCCTATTGGTCCCAGCGTGATGTTATATAGCCTAAAGCCTTCCTGGATTAATGGGCTATCCAACACAAAAATAATTTTTCAAATCGGACCAGTAGTTCCTGAGATTAGCACGTTGAAACAAACAAACAAACTCTTCAGCTTTATATATTAGTATTATCTATACTAATATATAAAGCTGAAGAGTTTGTTTGTTTGTTAACTAGTAACTGAATCGAATCCAATAATTTTTACACCATGTTATATTTTTTCCCAAATACTCTTAGAAATTAATGCAGTGTGGTTATCGAGTGAGTCACGCAGTTAACGATAGATTATAGTACTGCGCATGCCTGCGTAAGAGCTGACGTCAGAGGTCAATGCACCGTTCGCACGCCCGAGCGGAGCGTGGGCCATGTTTTTGTTGGGGCAGCCAAGTAGGATAATAAGCTCATACCTATGTGGTTTTTCATGATATCTTTTTGAAATTTTGTACATAGATTCTTGACTAAGAAAATACTGGGCACGTATTTCGGGTTTTGCATGAAAAAAAAATGTTATACATCAGCAGGCAGGGTGTCGTTTATTCTTTTTTTGTAGATTCTGAGAGGGATATTATTGGTCTGTAGATGTATGGAGGGCAGGTTTAGTTAAAGATTTGTAATGGTACCTACAATGCCACATAAAAACTACGTATCATACTGACGCCACGAAAATTCTCTATCTCACAAGCAAAGTTTTCTGTGCAACTAACACGCATACAACTTCATAACGTCAACTGTTGGACAATTGCCCACCTACCTGGCGGGCAAATGCGCGCTAGTTTATTAAGAGCCTATTTACTAAAAAAAAAACTAAGTGAATAGAAAGAAACACGGCAGTTGAGCGAGGTGATGCAATGCTTATCACAACAATACGACCTACGATGCTGCGTCAGAAGAACATTGATCTGGAGACTCTCCATGACCAAACTCCCTATACAACAACATTTGGCGCTTCGTACCCGGCACACATCGCAACACAACTGCTCAGACCCGCTCTCATAACAAACATAAGTTTGGTGTCTGCCACAAAACGACACCACGACAAAACGCCTTTTTTTATGTATTATAAACTAGCGCTTGACCGCAATCCTGCCTGATGGTAAGCAGTGACGCAATCGTTGATGGTAAAGCGCACTAGTTTATTAAGAACCTATTCACTCTAGCCTTGAAGACACTCAAATTGTAGTCCGACGGAAACACCGCCGCTGGCAAATTGTTCCAGTCCCTCGATGTACGCGGTATAAAGGAGGAGGCGAAACGGTTCGTTGTACTGTACTAGGTGATTGCTAGGGTTAGGGGGTTGCTTCCACCCCTGGAAATCACCCAGAACATGTGTGAACTCCCCTAATTACTAATCAAAGTAAAAACGGGACCATTTGCGTCTATTTGCCCTACACACTACACTATTAATACCTAATGTTTCATATAGATGTGCTTGTGTTGTTTGTAAGACAAAATAGCCGGAGACGGTTCGACCCTAAAAACCCGAATTGCAACCCCCCCCCCTGACTTGCTTGCTAAATGCCAGAAGCTGGGTCTGTCCATGTATTTGTGTATGGACGTCAGCTGGTGGCGCTGCGTAATTCGTTTTTGTGATGACCGGTGGGGTCACGTAGTGGGGTGCTAGGTTGATTGTCTAACATTTTGATGATCGATTGCGTTATTTACATTGTTTACCAGAAACAGTTTTCTTTCACCCGTGATCTAGAGTGGCCTTAACTCGTCAATGTAGCAACAAAACAACTGTTTTTTTTTTAACTTTAGTCCAGTCAATTTATCAATGGAAAGCACAAAAAGTTTCTTTATTACATTCGAGTTTTTTTTTTTTTGTTAGATTGTAAAATAGTGCTTGACCGCAATCGCGCCTGATGGTAAGAAGTGATGTAATCGTTGATGGTAAAGCGAGCTAGTTCAATAAGAGCCTATTCACTCTAGCCTTGAAGACACTTAAATTGTAGTCCAGTGTTCCAGTCCCTCGATGTACCTACGCGTTCAAAATGTACTTGAACAGTATTTTTCTACAGAAAAATTTCGACGCTGCGGATTTATTATCACGTATCTACTAAATCCACGGTAACAGGTTTATCGTTAATGCCCTAACAGAATAGAATACTTTATCAGTACATCATATAAATTGCAGAACATAAATATGAACATTTCACAAAGGGAAAAATATTGTATTATTCCAAAAAACAAATCCTTTTTTCTACAATCAGTTATTGATGTGATTATACATATAATAGGACTAGCTTTCCGCCCCCGGCTTCGCCCGCGTGGAGTTCGGTTATATCGCGATTTTAGATTTCCCTAGGGAATATCAAATGTTTCCGGGATAAAAGGTAGCCTATGTTCTTTCTCAGGGCCTAAAGATTGTCTATGCCAAATTTCGTCAAAATCGGTTGAGAAGTTTAAGCGGGAAAGCTTTTCTAATATTAGTATGGATTATCTATATTTTTTTCAATATTTCAGCTACACAAAGGATGTTGTAACTATCCAGCTTACTGGTGTAACTAACGTAGGTATAACAAAAAAAGTGGCTACGCGAGAGTCGGACTCGTACACAGAGGGTTCCGTGCCACAATATAAAATCGCCATTGTTCAGATAGAATAAAAAGCTTTCTTAAAAATCATCATTACCTCGGACTACATTTAAGTGTCTTCAAGGCTACAGTGAATAGGCTCATAATAAACCAGCGCGCTTTACCATCAACGATTGCATCACTCTTTACCATCAGGTGGGATTGCGGTCAGACACAAGTTAATTATGTATAATAAAAAAACAGCCTATAATAATCCCACTTTTGGGATACGAGCTTCCCCCCAATGAGAGGGAGTGGGCCATATTCTATCACGCGAGCCCAGTGCGAGTTGGTAGATGTCAAATGTCTTCGAAGTATTGCCTCTAGGCCATGCTGGTTTCCTCGCGATGTTTTCCTTCACCGTTTCGAGAGCAGTGGTGATGAAATAATTTACACAAACTAAAGCGTTTGACCGGGTTCGAACTTACAACTTGTATGTCGCGGCCGTAATCACTATTTCTTCGCTGCACTCAGTAAAGAAAAGACGATGTTCTTGGTAATATAAAATTTCATTCAAATCAAACTAAGTCACCTCGACTCTTCACGTGACCAGAGGGCTGGGCTATTTTTCGGCCAAAGAATCATCATCGACATACAACGTGGCAATGCTGCCAGCCTTTTGGGCAGATTTCCTGTTGACAGCGATACGGATGATTTTTGTGATGCCCTCTAATTATTTCCATTGTTACTTTGTAGACCATGGAGCATGTTATAGACTTGTACATAATAATTATTATTTTTTAAACCTTTCAAATTATGTAAATATTAGCCTTATAATTGATCATCATCATCTCAGGGTTAATCCCAGTCGCATCTGAAGCTTTTTCAGCTTTGGAGTCTGGGGTCCGCTTTACCGGTCTAACTGCTGATTTTGGCTAAACTTCGATATTTTCTGTGAAGCGACTGCCGTCTGACCTCCACAACTCGAAGGCGATATCGAACCATTGCAGCTAGACCAATTATTGGACTTTTGAGGGCTACAACAACCCGTAACGACTGCCATTAGATTTTTGTATGGCAACCGGGACCAACGGCTTAACGTGCTTTCCGAGGCGCTACCAGACTAGTGCAAATATGCATATTCACTCCGCGGGGATCGAAACCGCGCCTCCTCGCGCAGCGGCTGCGTTCGCTACCGCTACGCCACTGAGGCTGTCATTAGCCATATAATTGATATTCTACCGTCATTGAGTGTAACTAAGCCCAAACATTTCGTGACTGATAATTATTGATCATTGAATTGATTGATTGAATTGATTCAGATTGATCTGTTTTTCGCCGTTATGAATCATAATAGGTATATACCTATTAGGATTCAAAACGGCGAAAAACAGACGGATGGATGAATGGACGGACTGGCTACTTCCTGTTCGTATGTATTCGGTACGGAACCCTAAAAGTTTAAATTGGCCGCATTGCATACTCTGTGTAGTGTTATTGCTTATTACGTTTATACCCTCTATTTCTATATTTGTATTGTAACGTACAATACGTTGGTGACGTTTGAAACGTTCATTGGTTAGAAATGGTTCATTTTCAAATGAAATTGGTTTTGTATCTGGAATGCTATGGCTTTGTTTCTGTTCGAAATTAACCATCCCATGAATATCAGTTTGCAGGCGAATGGAAGCTACTAAATTGCTTGGTCAACTCAGAAAACCTGACTGTAATTTTGCACTGTTCAAACTTATTTTGTTATTCATATGTTTTTACTATATACCGCTCTTCTTCTTGTTCTTCTCAACCTATGGAGATCCACTGCTGGGCAAAGACTTCTTCCAAGGCTTGGCACAATGACCGTTCTTGTGTCGGCCGCATACTTCGGTTTTCCGTGACTTTAACCAGTTCATTGGTCCACATTGTTGGCTTTCCTACATATACCGCACACGTATATCGACACATCATACGTTTTTCATATTTTACAGAAACAAGATAAAAGCCGTCTTAAATGTTTGAAATTAATTTTTGAGTTAATTTTAAGTATTTTTTACAGATTTGTATCTATCCTAGTAACCAAAAGTAAAAAAAAAATAAAGGTATTATAATAAACACAGTTTCACATTTTTTTTCGACAGCCTCCGTGGCGTAGTGGTATCGAACGCCGCCGCTGCGCAAGGAGGCGCGGGTTCGATCCCCGCGCAGTTCAAATATTTGTATGCATGAATATGAATATTTGCACTAGTCTGGACGTGCCTGGGAAAGCATGTTAAGCCGTTGGTCCCGGTTGTTGGAGCCTCCAAAAGTCTAACAATTAGTCTAACTTAAATGCTTCGATATCGCCTTCGGGTTGTGGAGGTTAGACGGCAGTCACTTCACGGAAAATATCGAAGTTTAGCCAAAATCAGCAGTTAGACTTGTAAAGCGGCCTCCAGACTCCAAAAGCTGAAAAAGCTTCAGATGCGGCTGAGATATTGATGATGATGGCAGTTTCACTATTTTTGTAGATGCGCCAATGTATTACTAAGTGTGAGACATATCGACTATCGAGAATTGTGTACTATTTTTTGACTTAATAGCATTCTATTATTTTAAAGTCAGTTATTTTCTGCAAACCCATATAACATAACAAAGCCTCTGTCTGAAAAAAAATCACTCAGTTACTATACCAACTAGGCTGATGAAATAATATTATTACCACGAAACAAAATACTTTCATGAACTTCTAAAAAAAATTCTCTATTACGCAAGAAAAAGAAATTTTACCAGAAATTACTCCTTTGTATTCTGTACTTCATATCAGGCTGTATCTGACATCGTAACGCAAACTTCGCGAAAAGACTACACCGTATGCCACAAATAAAATTACTATAGTCATTTATGTCGCTAATGAGCGGTTACAGAAATTACAGTGTTTAATAAAATGTCGGCTCGGTCTTTGAACGTTGCAAGCGTGCCGCCGCTCGTGTTTGAAGGTATGGCGTTGATCCCTGATGTGAACTCTATTAAATTAGCTGATAGGATCGTTTTTCGAGTTTTGTTCATATTGCGCTTTTTTATGTAATTAGCGAATTAATATTTTTTTACAAGGACAGCCTCCGTGGCGTAGCGGTAGCGGACGCGGCCGCTGCGCAGCGTGGCGCGGGTTCGATCCCCGCACAGTGCAAGTATTTGTATGCATGAATATGAATATTTGCACTGGTCTGGTCGTGCCTCGGAAAGCACGTTAAGCCGTTGGTCCCGGTTGCCATACGAACATCTAGTGGCAGTCGTTACGGGTTGTTGGAGCCCTTAAAAGTCCAACAATTGGTCTAAATGCAATGCTTCGATGTCGCCTTCGGGTTGTGGAGGTCAGACGGCAGTCGCTTAACGGAAAATGTCGAAGTTTAGCCATATCAGCAGTTGGACTGGTAAAGCGAACCCCAGACTCCAAAGCTGAAAAGGCTTGGGATGCGACTGGGATTAACGCTGGGACGATGATGATGAGCGAATTAATATTTTTTTACTTTTACATCTTATTACTTAAAAAACTGGATAGTTTTTGAGTCAAGAAAAAGCCGACGAAATATTCCACCACTGCGGGGTTCAGAATCATGTACTGGATCCATGGTACTCGTTTGTGCGTTGATGTCAGATACACCCTTTATATATTCAATCAGTCTACCACTAATGCTAAATTGTGTGAATACAATAATGTATAGTCATCATCATCATCTCAGCGTTAATCCCAGTCGCATCCGCAGCCCTTTCAGCTTTCGAGTCTGGGGTCCGCTTTACCAGTGTAACTGCTGAGTTTGGCTAAACTTTGATATTTTCCGTGAAACGACTTCCTTCTGACCTCCACAACCCGAAGGCGATATCTAAGCATTGCAGTTAGACCAATTGTTAGACTTTTGAGGGTTCCAACAACCCGTAACGACTGCCACTAGATGTTCGTATGGCAACCGGGACCAACGGCTTAACGTGCTTTCCGAGGCACGACCAGACCAGTGCAAATATTCATATTCATGCATACAAATATTTGCACTGTGCGGGGATCGAACCCGCGCCTCCTTGTACGACGGCCGCGTTCGCTACCGCTACGCCACGGAGGCTTCTGGAATGTATAGTAAATAGATGAAAATGTAGCAGAAGTAAATTTAATGTACATATATATTTATTGTATAAATGTATGGTTGTCTGAAAAAAATCGCTGGTAGCTTTACCTAAGACCGCCCATTGTCATCCTTTTTAAAAACTTCATATCTTTATTCTGTAATTTAAATGGTGTACATAATAAAGAGTATTATTCTTAAGTAGACATATATTCCAATCATTGTGTATAATAATTCACACTTATTTTTTTCTTTCTAACTTAAACCCAATGGCCTATGACGCTTCCCGTTTGAAAACCGTTCATGCAAAATTTCATATCTCAGGATAATATTCTAATCTCTTTCATGCCTCCGTCCGAAGGTTTTATCTCATTTATAAAACGGTATAAGCCCGAAATAAAGCCGAGACCCCTACCACGATAGAAATATACGGCGGCAAATATTTGAGTTGGAGAAGGTGAAATGCATACAGCTGAGGAATAACATAGTTTATGCATTAAAATAATGCCGCACTCTAAAAATGTGCTCGTAAAATAGCTCTGCTATGCCCATAAACTAAATAATAAGCACTGACTCCTATGCAAACACAGTTACCTTTGACTATATTGTCAAGCGAATTTAGTAATTGTTGTGAGAGTTCTAACAAACTAAACCCCTAGCCATAAAACTGCAAACTGGCATTAATTTTGCCAATCATATTTCATGATTCATCGCAAAAACTCACACAAGTCCATTTTCAGTAGCCACATTTTTATCGCTTATTCGCTCTCTATTAAGAACTTCTTCTTTAAGAATTTCCTAGTACGTATAAGGAAGCTTTTAGTTCCATACAAAGCCACTACGTGCCCACCCCAACTACTTTCCCGTATCCCCCCACTTATTTGCAAACGGTTACGTCACCTCGAAGTCAGCGCGTTGTGAAAATCTGCGTACGTGGATTCTGGGACTTTTTGTGATATAAGTACCTATCCTTATGGCGTTTTGTTGATACTTTTTGCTCTACTAAGCTGTGACTCTTGTCGTCGGTTGTGTTGTTTTTATGGTGCTTTTTACGGTAATGCATATAGGATTTGACCCGAAGGGTTGGTATGGAGTAAAGCTGTGGTCATTATTTGGAAAGTGTTGTGAATTCAAATTTTTTAGTTTCTGTGGAAATCCTAAACAATGAACAAACGTTTCCACAGGGGACATAGGACGCCTTTTGGTTAACCATTGAATGTTTACGTAAACAGAAGTAATGTTTACTCGTTATCGTGGCAAAGGGAATTTACAACATTTAGTGATTAAACTCAAAGCTTTGTTTGCTAAAATTATTTGTATTGATACTACCATTTTTTTTTTAATTTTTTTTTTATATATTATAAACTAGCGCTTGACCGCAATCCTGCCTGATGGTAAGCAGTGACGCAATCGTTGATGGTAAAGCGCACTAGTTTATTAAGAGCCTATTCACTCTAGCCTTGAAGACACTCAAATTGTAGTCCGACGGAAACACTGCCGCTGGCAAATTATTCCAGTCCCTCGATGTACGCGGTATAAAGGAGGAGACGAAACGCTTATTATCCATACTAATATTATAAATGCGAAAGTAACTCTGTCTGTCTGTCTGTCTGTCTGTCTGTCGGTCTGTCTGTCTGTCTGTCTGTCTGTCTGTCTGTCTGTCTGTCTGTTACGCTTTCCCGCTTAAACCTCTCAACCGATTTTGATGAAATTTGGCACAGACAATCTTTAGACCCTGAGAAAGAACATAGGCTACCTTTTATCCCGGAAAAATTTGATGTTCCCGAGGGAAATCTAAAAAGCGCGATATAAGCGAACTCCACGCGGGCGAAGCCGCGGGCGGAAAGCTAGTATGAAATAAATTGAACAGTGTTACCTGGTGTCCTTAAATCTTTCATTTGTCTATAGTAAATCCATGACCTTCCATCGCCTTTCTTTGGTATTATTCGTCGAATCAATGAGCCCTAAATTATGACTTGAAGTGCACGATTTCTGACAAATGCGTGTACTAACTGGACTGGTCCTCAATAAATGGTAAATATGTGTAATCCCTTCCTTAAAAACAATTTTCAACATCGATTCTATATTGGTATTTATATGATCTAATCAAGATTATGTATGAACTTTATGATAGACCTTAAGCAGCTTTTTCTTTAAGCATGATTTCTCAGAGTAGTCAGGTAGCGCCGTATCCATATTTTTCTTTAAGCATGATTTCTCAGAGTAGTCAGATAGGTAGCGCCGTATCCATATTTTTCTTTAAGCATGATTTCTCAGAGTAGTCAGATAGGTAGCGCCGTATCCATATTTTTCTTTAAGCATGATTTCTCAGAGTAGTCAGATAGGTAGCGCCGTATCCATATTTTTCTTTAAGCATGATTTCTCAGAGTAGTCAGATAGGTAGCGCCGTATCCATATTTTTCTTTAAGCATGATTTCTCAGAGTAGTCAGATAGGTAGCGCCGTATCCATTTTTCTTTAAGCATGATTTCTCAGTAGTCAGATAGGTAGCGCCGTATCCATATTTTTCTTTAAGCATGATTTCTCAGAGTAGTCAGATAGGTAGCGCCGTATCCATATTTTT
Organism: Sesamia nonagrioides; assembly: GCA_017933935.1. NCBI lineage: Eukaryota > Metazoa > Arthropoda > Insecta > Lepidoptera > Noctuidae > Sesamia > Sesamia nonagrioides. The sequence continues at coordinate 351,529 of JADWQK010001392.1, read as the reverse complement.
CTTTAAGCATGATTTCTCAGAGTAGTCAGATAGGTAGCGCCGTATCCATATTTTTCTTTAAGCATAATTTCTCAGAGTAGTCAGATAGGTAGCGCCGTATCCATATTTTTCTTTAAGCATGATTTCTCAGAGTAGTCAGATAGGTAGCGCCGTATCCATATTTTTCTTTAAGCATGATTTCTCAGAGTAGTCAGATAGGTAGCGCCGTATCCATATTTTTCTTTAAGCATGATTTCTCAGAGTAGTCAGATAGGTAGCGCCGTATCCATATTTTTTTTATAATTTATAAACTAGTGCTTAACCGCAACCCCGCCTGATGTTAAGAAGTGATGCAATCGTTGATGTTGAACCGCGTTAGTTTATTAAGAGCTTATAGCCACTCTAGGCTTGAAGACACTCAAATTATAGTACGACGGAAACACCGCCGCTGGTAAATTGTTTCAGTCCCTCAAAGTCATCATCATCATCTCAGCGATAATCCCAGTCGCATCCACAGCTTTTTCAGCTTCGGAGTCTGGAGTCCGCTTTACCAATCTAACTGCTGATTTTTGGCTAAACTTCGATATTTTCCGTGAAGCGACTGCCGTCTGACCTCCACAACCCGAAGGCGATATCTAAGCATTGCAGTTAGACCAATTGTTGGACTCTTGAGGGCTCCAACAACCCGTAACGACTGCCACTATATGTTCGTATGGCAACCGGGACCAACGGCTTAACGTGCTTTCCGAGGCACGACCAGACCAGTGCAAATATTCATATTCATGCATACAAACATTTGCACTGTGCGGGGATCGAACCCGCGCCTCCTTGCGCAACGGTCGCGTTCGCTACCGCTACGCCACGGAGGCTGTCGCTTCAGTCCCTCAAAATAAGTGGGATAAAAGAGGAGGCGAAACTCTTCGTCCGGATCGTATTGGTGTCACCAACGTAAGGGTGGAAACTCGCTGTACGACGGGTCGTCCGATGGTGGAATGGAGATGGAGGAATTAAATCATGCAGATTCCTCGTACACTCACCAAAATCCATCCCATAGAACACTGTAAGGCTGGTTATTCTACGCCTGTGCTCCAGGATTTGGAGACCGTTTTGAGTTTAATCTGGGTCGCCAATCAGTCTCTTCTCACGCCTCTCCACTGAATCCAAAGTGGCCAGGTGACATTTCGCAGCCATATTTGGGCTAAATGTGGCTGCAATACTCCACACACGAATGGATCTATGATCTAGTTTAAAAAATAAGACAGGCTTATAAAAGTGTTGGTACAAGCCTACAGAAATAAATAATCATATTTTCAAAAGCTAAATGGGTACTTTTCATGGACTGCTTTTAATACTATACATCTTCAATCGACTCAACAGATACTTTGCTTAGGTAATCTTCCTCGGCTTCAATTTTACTTAATCTACATCAAACAGCCTCTTTGGAGTTTATCTTAATTGATTCATAACGTTAGCGATATTATAAATATCAGGCGGAGGGTAAAGTAAATAGTACGATATCGCTCCCCCCAGCTTTAGAGATTACCGGCAGAGTTGGTGGGATTCTTTTGTAGGGTTGTGTGAAGTAATTTGTTTTTTTTTTCTTTTTCCATAAACACTTTTGTTGTGTTGTTTTGGGTACTCATGATCTACCGAGTATTTTCTCCACTTTGTTGAGGTGAAAGACTGAAAAAAATGAAGAGAAATAAGTTTATTTAAGGGAAACACGACGTAGAGAAAAAATACAAAAATGAAATACAAACAAGGGAAAATAGGTATCTTCGTTAAACAGCCATCGTTTCCCATAAAGCTGTTACTCTATGAGCCGCGGCACTGGTTTTCTTTCAGCAACAGTCGGAGTTGACGTGATGACGTCAACCGACGTAACATTGTGTTTTGAATATTTTTGTTTGCAATATTGTGTAATTTGTTTCAAGACATTTGATATAGTTTAGCTCGATTAACTTGACATTTACATATAAAAAAAAAATAAAAACTGACTTCAAAAAAACACTTAAAACGAAAAAATATTTTTACTTTTGTCATGGCTCTAGAAGTAAGTGTTAAAGGTTTCTGTTGTTTAGCTCGCCACCGACTTCTAGAGCCATAACAAAAGCAAAATTATTTTTTCCTTTTAAGTTTTTTTTTTGAAGTCGGGTTCTATTTTTTTGTAAAAGTTTTTATTTCATGCTTTTCAGTGTCTTAGTCGAAATTCGAAAATTGCTTTTTTACCTGATAACAATAGTGGCAGCCATAACCCACGTTAGAATAAGTTCTCATCAATACGACGAAAAATCCATATCTTGATGAAACTTAAAGTATTCCCTTAGTTGAACAATACTTAGTACAAAAAAAAATCGAAAAAGAATGACTTAAATCGGACTTGTAGTTTATTTTTTTTTTAGTAATTATAAACTAGCGCTTGACTGCAATCCCGCCTGATAGTAAGCAGTGATGCAATCTTTAATGGTAAAGCGCGCTAGATTATTAAGCCCAATCACTTAAAAAAACTTAGTGAATAAGAGGAAGACGGCAGTTGAGGGAGGTGATGCAGCGTTAAACCAAACAACACGACCAGTGATGCTGCGCCAGAAGGAGATAGATGTGGAGACCCTCCACGACCAAACTCCCGATACAACAACATTTAACGCATCGTACCCGGCACACATCGCAACACAACTGCTTAGACCCGTCCTCCGTACCGCTTCACCCGACATCATGCCGGAACACGACGAATCGCTTGGCGGCAAGGCTTTGTCTGGTGGGTGGTAACTTCTGCCAGCAGCCGAGGTTATGGCCTACCACGGAGAAATATGCGCTCACAAACATAAAAACATACATAGGTACATACATACACTTGAAATTTGGCTTACATGCATACGGGTCGAATTGATAACCTCCTTTTTTTTTAAGTTGGTTTACAAAGGAACTTGTTTTTAATACGCGGAACAAGGAGCAGTGGTAGTATAGTGGTATTTTAAAATAAATATATTTTCAATCCCACTGGCTCTCAAAACGGTGAATAAAAATATTGTGAGGAAACCGGCATGTCCTTGAGGCAAAACTTCGAAGACATGTGACATCTACCAACCCGCACTGGGAACGCGTGGTAGATTATGGCCCACTCCCTTTCATCGAGAGGAGACCTGTGTCCTAGGATTGGTAACATTATAAGCTGATTATGTTATGTTATAACACACATACACAAATACAATTTATTTTTTTGGACTACTACTGATATTTGTTTTTTTTTTAATTTATTTATTAAGTAGGGTTTTTCTTTATTAATCTCTAGCTACCTCCAACGTTATTGGAGCCTTTTTTTATAACTATACCTTTTCATAGCAGTTGTCGCTATTATTCCTCTCGCACTTTATTCCGCATACCTACTTTATCTTTCTGTTATTCATCGTCTTTTAGTCTAATGGGTTGGACTCCCATTCCACATCTCCATACAACACACTATTATTACTACATAACATAATTTTAATTTCTTAACTATTATTACTTATAATTAATTATTTGTAAAGTCTATTTCTCTATGCCTAACATAAATATACACAATATCTACTAATCATAGTATCATTATACTAATTTATTTCTATTAATTACGGTACCAAGTGCTTGACCACAATCCCGCCTGATGGTAAGCAGTGATAAAATCATTGATGGTAAAGCGCGCTAGTTTATAAGAGCCTATTCTCCCTAGCCTTGTAGACACTCAAATTGTAGTCAGACGGAAACACTGCTATCGGCAAATTGTTCCAGTACCTCGATGGTGCTCTTATTTACTATGGTGTTTTTATTATGGCTTAATTGTTATACTTTGTCCATCACTTGTTCTTTCACAATTTATGTTCAAAGCCCTTGTCAACCCTACATCCAAATTTATTTACAATTTTCCATAAGAAATACTTTGAAGTGTTTCAAGAAAATTTATAGCGGCACTTTTGTAAGTAATTCAGAGTTTAGTCGACTTTCTGAAGTTTGAACTCGCTGCGTTTGCTACCAAACGGAGTTTTGATACGTTCCGATGCGATGTTTAAACTCCTTAAGAGGCCATTCGGCCGAATCGCCGGATCGGAGAACAAATGTTTCGGATACAAGTTTACGAACTTAAAATCTTTTGGAAGTACATTTCTATGTAAATTTTGGGCGTAAAAGAGTAATGTTTTATTTTCGGTTGTTATTCTTTGGTTGAATTCACGAGAAATGTGGAGGAAAATGTAGCATTTAGTTGTAAAGTTTTCTTGTACATTTTTACGTTATTCCTTCATTATAGCGTAGAGATTACAATACCTAAATTAGTCACGCACAAAATTGGTAACAGAACCCCTGTTTTAACGAAAACAGAGGTATTTGTTAATGTTTTTAAAAAAGAGTGGGATTCGTAGCTAATCCTATTAATATAAAAGACGTGAATGTTTGGATTTATATTTGTTACTCTTTCTAGCAAAAACTACTTAACGCATTTGGATGAAAATTGGCACACAGGTGGTTGATAACCTGGAATAACATAAAGGGTGTATCTGACATCGACGCACAAACGAGTACCATGGATCCAGTACATGATTCTGAACTCCCTAGTGGTAGAATTTGTGTCGGCTTTTTCCAGATTAAAAAAAAAAATAATATGCAGTTTTTTTCACTTTAGACCGTTCATAATTGCTGTACTTTTGTCACCCAATAAGATTTTAAAGTAAAAATTAATTAATTCGTTAATTACACAAAAAAGCGCAATGTGAACAATACTAGAAAAACAATTCTATCAGCTGAATTAATAGACTTCGCATCAGGGGTCAACGTGATACCCACAAACACAAACGGCGGCACGCTTGCAACGTTCAAAGGTCGAGCCGACACTTTTTTTTGAAACACCTCTCATTAACGTCATAAATTATTATTATAATTTTGTTGTGTAGCTTTTTGCAGATTTTCGTATGGGTTTGAAACTTATGTGGACTTAAGGTGGACCGACGACCTTCACCAGGTCGTCGGTCCAACCTATCGGGGGCTTTTTCGTAGTCCACAAACGCCAAGCACAGGAGTAGGTTACACTCCGTAGGACCGATGCCCAATGGGGCAGACGGGTTCTCGAGTGGCGACCACGCACCGAAAGACGCAGCGTGGGTAGGCGCCCGACTAGGTGGATCGACGACCTGGTGAAGGTCGCGGGAAACCGCTGGATGCGGGAGGTGCAGGACCGGTCATCGTGGAGAACCTTTGGGGAGGCCTATGTCCAACAGTGGACGTCTTTCGGCTGAAATGATGATGATGATGAGAAGATTGATCTATAGCTATTTGGGAAAAGGCTGGATAGCTTAGCAACTAGTAAATCATATCCCTTCCTTTGCTTTGACATAGTATAGTAAACAGAACTCTAGAATATAAGATAACTTTAAAACATCCTTTCAAATATCCCCATTTCTGCGAGACATGTACACAATGGTCAGACGATACGTAGGGTAGGTATCATACTAACCCGTCTATGTACACAAAATACTCCCCAAGTAATGCTTTACAACAACAAGTTTCATAACAATACAGATTTTATTTTACTACCCTCCGGATAGTCATAATAAAATACCGAAGTCACAGAACAAATATACATACAGAAGATCCCGTCCGACCGACCCACAAGGATAATAAAGGTTAGGTAAACACATGACCAAATAAAATATGAAATTTTACTTAATCATCAATACTAATAAAATTTGATTTTTTTTTCGTGAATTAATTCCAACTTTCCCAAAATTTGGTATTTTTTTTAATTAGTGACAACACCGGTATAAGCGAATAGCGAAGCGACCCCGTGCCGCGTGCCCTGCCCCCTTTCGCCCGCACATGTATTAATTTCCTCCTTTCGCGAAATAATATTTTTTTTGAGGGATTTTTTTAAGTTTTGCCCATCTTTGTAAGCATTAGTAGAATCAGTTATCGATACCTAACAATACCTTTACAGATCGGATAGGGTTTTCTTTACATATTGTATACCGAGCAAAAACAGATGCATACCAAATATAACTAGAAAGCAGATTTTATCGTGGAAAGTTACCCTTATTTCCTTCTTTCTCAGCCTATAGAGGTCCACCGCTGGAGAAAGACCGGCCCCAAGGCTTTCATTCCATTGTGGGGCATTTCCATAATCCCCACGCTCGGCAGGTCCGTTGGGGATCGCAGTAATTTGTTATTCTCCAGGAGAAGCGCTGCTGTCCGCTTCCCCGGTGAGAGTTCTCTTAATATCCTCTTATGATACTTACGGGAGGATATGGGTTGGTACTAGTTGATTATTCTACTTATGAAGAAAGACTTTTCCTTGCTCTGGATCGCTTACGCTAAAATGACGGCCTGTTTAAGAGGGGTGGAAAAAAATTGCCAGCAGAGGCTATATCAGCTGTAGGACTCAAAAAACTAATACTAGCTTCCAAAGAAAAAGTGCAAGGTATATTTTTTTTTGTTAGCAATGTACACCATATTGCAAACAAAAAATGTTGTAATGGTAAGTTTCCGGTAATTCGAAGTTTATTTTTTTTTATAATAAAAACATTGCCCTAAAGTAAAAATTCCTTTTGGTGCGTTTGCAAACATTTAAAGTCACATACACAAACAGCCAGACACGGAAAAACTAATTGTAACCTATACAAATATTTGTTCCATGCGGGAATCGAACCCGTGATACGCAGCGCAGCAGTCGCTCGCTTAGCCACTGCACCAACCGTGCACATGTATTTCTAATAGTTTGAGATCGCTGTATCTTCGCGTCCATACAATGTGCTTTGAGCCAACCTTCTGGACAGTTATGATTTGTGCCGTACTGGACGAAACAAGACACTCATTTTAGATATTTGGACTGTTTTATGGTCCGTTTTTTTTTATTATTTTATTAGTGGGATAAATTATTTTTGATCATTTTATACCAAACATGACTTTCATGATTGTGTGAGTGTTGATTTAATTCGAAGTGTAATTATCACACTGAACTCGGGTAGTGAAAGCAAGGAAACTACATTCTGCATTTACCAAAAATATCTGTAATTCCTATACAATTAAGTTCCGTTAACACTACAATTCGAATCTTTTCATACCTTCTTCAATAGTGCTAGTCACTTTGAAATTAACTATATCACAAGTAATATAAAGTTGAGATTTGTGTAGCTTGTACCAGAAATTTGAAAAGACTTAGGTATCTAACCTGCTGTAAATATCTAATGAACAGTGTATTTTATATTCTTCAAGAATCAAACTCCGTATAATTGAATGGTGGGACTGTTTTACGCAATGCAATTATAAAGTCTCTAATTAAATAAAGAAAACAACAATCGCTTTCAAGTTTTCAAACAATTTCTCTATAATCCATCTAAACATGTAAATTAATTAACGCACTTTCTGAAAATAGTTTGTTCAGTATTGTTTACTGAATCGGTTTATATCATTTTTAATAAAGGTAATTTTTTATCGCAAAAATAATCGTAACTACTCAAATTATTGTCATATTAACCCTGTTGTTTGTACAGACTTTTCAAATTGCAGTTTTACTTGTATTCATACAAATTTAATCATTCAATGCTAAATAAAAAAAAAATAAACCTTATTCCAAGAACGTTAAGCTCTTCGTCCTCCAAGAATGGGTATAAGTAATTTAACAAAATAACAATGCATATATATGTTAAATTAAAAACTCAGTATAGGTATTAGGATAACATAATAATCTAATTGGGGTGCTTGAAGGTGTGCGTTTATTACATTACATGTTATTTATGTACGATGTACGTACATAACATAGGTGCATTATGATAATGACATCGAAAAACATACACAATTTTCATACTATATTCCAAGGCATTAAAGCACCAATGACAAAAAATTCGGAAGCAACCATAGAATTTGCAAATGATCGCGGCACCATCTCAATAAAAAGAGGTTTCATAGAAGGAAGTTATTCCAATAATCTAGATATAAATCTACATACGTATTCGGTTTATTGGGTCGAAAAGAGGTATCTCGCATTATGCCAAACCGATATAAAAATACCGATAACCCACGTTCGTTATCAAAATACCGCGTTCATGATATTTGAAGTAAATTTTTACGAGGATAGTTTGTTAGATGGTAAAATGGGTTGCGAGCTGTTTTTTAGTTCACTATGTTATTCCGAAAAGTATTTTAGGGCATGTAGAAGTTACTGATTTTATTAAATGGGTATACAAAGTGGTGATGACAATACGACAATAAATTAAACATTGTGTACCCCAACACATTCTCAGTCTACCCATAAAAAATCGTATAAATATATCCATTAGTTTAGTCACAGGAAATCATTTTTAATTTATCACATTTTTTTACATGATTTACATGTTGATATGCAAGCGCTTACAGGCTGATGACCGCCGCATCTAGTGGTACTAAACTTTAATAATAATGCCGCCAAAAAGCAAATCGATACAGGACCCCGCTGTCGCCCGCTGATCGGAGTTTAATGAACCAATATTTTTATTCCGTTTGCAATTTTTTGCGATTTAGTTTGTTTGAAATTTTCATATTTTTTATTTTTTGGTGCTAGGTTTTTTTTTTCTATGGTTTGGGAGTATTCCTATGAACGACCACTCCGTATACTTAAAAAAAAATGCCCCACTCTAGGAGTTTCTCCTGTATCGTGGGTGCGTTTACAAACATATAAACTAACATACACAAACAGCCAGACCCGGAACAACTACTTGCAGGTCATACAAATATTTGTTCCGTGCGGGAACCGAACCCGCGACACTCATCGCAGCAGTCAACAGCCTAACTACTGCGCTAACCGTGCAGTCACGTCGGTATATACCTAAATATTGCTATATTTAAGATGTGGTGCTGCAGAAAGATGCTTCAAATTCCTTGGACAGCGTATTGCACAAATCAGTCAATCCATCGAGAGCCGGGTATCATAATAAGTCTTTCCTATGTCTGCCTTCGATGAATTTTAGAATATTTTGGCCATATTACCAGAAAAGATGGACACAACCTCAAACATCTGATGGTTACCTTGAAGGTGGATGGATGACTTTCTAGACGTTGTAGTCCAATAAGGTGAACTGATCAAATTCGTTCATCTCTGGACACCGGCCTGCATGATGCTATACTCGCGGCCAGGGATCGTAACAGATGGCGAACTATCCTAAATGTGTAGGTAATTCCACAGGGACATCACGACCCTCAGTAATAAGGAAAACGACTTGAGGAGGGGGATATATGTATTACTGATTTTTATGTGATTTTTTTTTATCAACCTTTTTATCTTCCCACTGCTGGGTACAGGTCTCCTCTCATACAGGGAAGGATTGAGCGTAATCACCACGCGTGCTCAATGCAAATTGGCGATTTCAGACTTAAAGTCCAGGTTTCCTCGAAATATTTTCCTTCACCTTCAGTCGTTGGTGTCCAAGATATATTTAGAAAGTACATATAACTTCAAAAAAGTTACATTGGTACTTGCCTGACCTAAAATCGAACCCGCGCACTCATACTTGAGAGGCTGGTGTTTTAACCACCAGGCCATCACATCTACGTTATTACATGATTACAAAATATTGAGAGTGTTATACTACTTGGCAACGTCGTAATAACTTGTCAAATATCACCAGCTGCTGCAGATTTCTTTCATGTCTCCACTTTAACTTTATAACAACTGTGTAAGCATTAACTATCCTAATAATTTATCCATGCATTTCCATTTTCCATCCTTGTTGCGTCAACGACGATTTAAATAAGCGCGGGCTTCTCTTAACTCGTGCTGGTGGCGCCTCTCTCAAGAGTGCCAAGAAAAAAAAAAACAGAAAGGAGTATGGCGGCCTCAGCGCATACAACGCCGCGTCTATTCTAAATAATTTCGAATATCTGACTTTCTAAGGGCTTCACTGGCCAAATAAACCCTCAGTTTCCATATTGGTGGTGTGTCTGTGCTTGACGAGTGTAGGCAGTGAACAAGCAGCATCAAGTCCACATAAAGAAGATAGCTGACCGGCCGGCGTGTGCCCCGTCGTTGGTGATTCCTCTTTCCTGTCCTGTTGGATCCAGGTTAGTGCTTTGCATGTTTGTTTTCCCTGCTTTGAGACCCTGGGGTTGATAGGAGAATGCAGTGACCCTTCCAGAAAGCATCAACATTAATTATGGTGCCTCCTGTGAGGAATCTTCCACGCGTAGTTATTTCAAAAATACCTACTATCGGAAATTAAATCTTTCCATTCTCGTTATTACGTTAAATACGTAATCCCAATTATGTTTGTATACTTACCTACTTAAGGCAATTTCAATTTGCCTTTCAAGTTCTAAGTGTCTAAATAAAACCTAGGTCATTCCATGATACCTAGTTATTGTTTCCTATTTGAGACCGATTGACTATTCAATCGTACATTCATACCTCGTTAATTCCCTTGTAATAAGCTGCATTTATTTGTATTCAATAACAAATTGCATAAATTACTTTTAAAAACGTGAGTTCGAAGTTTCTCGAATTTAGTACCGAGGTACCTACACTCGTAGTACTTGTCTCCGGCGGGAGACGGATTAGCTGTGAACTACCTCAAAGTCAAAACTTATATTCTAACAAATAACTTTAAGACGTGTGTGCTTGTATTTCAATACGTTCGCGCGTGCATTGCTGCCTACCTACCGGCTTACGCTTTTTCCGTTTTACCTACTTTTATAACTTTTATCCTTTTGAGCGTGCGGATATCGTATACCAAGTGAACTATGAGCGAAGCGGAATTAATAACCGCTATTAAAAGGCGGGAATATGAGTTTAAAAGTATGCAGATACTTTACGATTTAGCCAGAACAGTTAAAGAAACTAAAACTAAATTTGCAGCTTTTCGAGCTAGGTACAAAAAGATTGACGAGATTCGTAATAGATTTTTTAATGCAACGATGATGTTAACCAGTTGCAATTAAAGCTTAACCCTTCGTTTGTTATCGATCATAAAGTGTTACTGTCATTCGATGAGTTGTATTACTATGTTATTGAGTTTGCGGATTCTCTCGATGCGAGCGCAGGCAGCGGCTGTCGCTCGGAATTAGGTCAAGGTCACGTGCGTTCGCAAGTGAAGTTGCCTAAGCTGGAAATTCAAAGTTTGATGGTAATATAGAAAAGTGGCAAACATTTAAAGATAGTTATACAGCACTTGTTCATAATAATAGTTCATTATCCGACACTGAGAAATTTCACTATTTGCTGGTTATGCACTGACATTAGCGAAGGGCGTGCCTGTGACATCGGCAAATTATTCAGTGGTTTTTGCAACTTTACTGGACAGATATGACAACAAGCGTATTCTTGCAACAGCTTATTTAGAAAAAATAATTAAAATTAATCCCATACAAGGACCATCTTTGTCTAACTTATCTGAGTTATCTAACACACTTTATGAATGCTTTAATGCCTTGCGCGGTTTGTGTATTGATGATTTATGCGAATTTATTTTATTTTACATTGCGTCTAGGCCTTTAGATACAGAAACAAAAAAAAGGTTTGAATTACAAAACACTGAAGAAATTCCGAAATTTAATAACTTCATTACTTATTTACAAAATTACATAAAAGTATTAGAAGTTAGCCAACCAGTTAATATTCCATCATCAAATTCTACAAGCAAACAAAATCGGCCTAATACAAATAAAGATTATTTATCGCGTCAACCAAAATCATCTCTAATTTCTTCCAACAATAATAATAAAGTTAGTCAGATTGTTTGTGTGTGTTGTAATGAAAATCATTCAATCTACCGTTGTAGTAAATTGCATTCTATGAATATGACACAGCGACAACAATTAGTTAAAGATTTAAAATTATGTCAAAACTGCTTAAGGCCGGGTCACACTGTTACCGATTGTAAATCTAAGTCAACATGTTTCATTTGTAATGCAAAGCATAATACTTTGTTACATGAAGAGCATAAGAGTTTACTGTCTCATACTAGTGAACTGGATTCATCCCAGCATCCCGATATGAACACTACTCTAACTGGTGCTACCCAGTCAAACATTTCAAATCAACCTATTAGCACAAAAATTCTTGGTACAGCAGTAGTTCGTTTGAAGCGATCGGATGGTTCGTGGCAGTATGTCCGTACAATTGTTGACGGTGGCTCGATGGATTCATTTGTTACGGGTGGCTGTGCGCGACAATTAGGTTTACATATCAAGAAATGTAAATTAAATGTAAGTGGCATCGGTCAAAATTATGTGTGTAGCATTAAAGGTCACACCTTCGGTTCAATAATACCTCGATTGAGTGACACTCCTCAGTTTGATATTCAATTAGTGGTTCTACCTAAAATCACATCCCTGATTCCTTCGGTGTCGTTGCCGACAATCGTCAAGGATAAGTTTACACATCTGGATCTCGCCGACCAGGACTTTGATAAATTCGGTCCGATCGATCTGTTGTTGGGAGTAGACTGTTTTGACCAGATATATGCTGGCTCACGTTTCAGTCCAGGCCCGGGCTTTCCATGCGCACTCTCTAGTGTATTCGGCTGGGTGATAAGTGGTCAGTTTCTTCAAAACGTGGTAGCTAAAACTCCGGCTACACCCGTTACGCTCCTCGTCGCGTCTTCTAGTGCGCTCGACGAGATCGTTCAACAATTTTGGGAGTCCGAGGAGCCGCCGAAATGTAAAATTTCCGGTCCCGAGGATGAAATATGCGAACAAAAATATAAAGAAGGCACGTATCGCACCTCCGATGGGCGTTATGTTGTACCAATTATGCTTAAAGATGATGCTCCAGCCTTAGGAGAATCATATAAACAAGCGTTTAATCGTTTTCTAAATTTGGAAAAAAGACTTGCTAGTCGAAATGAGTTAGAAACTGAATACAAAGAATTTATGCAACAGTACGAGGATCTCGGACATATGCAGCCAGTGCAGTCCTCGTCTACTGACTGTTATATAATTCCCCACCATTGTGTAATCCGACCTGAGAGTACCACGACACGATTACGAGTGGTCTTCGATGCTAGTAGTCGGACTTCGAGTGACCTGTCACTAAATAATATTGTTCATGTGGGTCCAAAACTTCAAGTAGACATCGTTGATCTAATCACAAAATTCAGAATTCACAAAGTTGTTTTTACTGCGGATATTCGTCGCATGTATAGACAAATATTGATAAGACCGCAAGAAAGATGTTATCAACACGTTCTTTGGCGTAATGACCCAACTGAGGTTTTAAAGGAATACGAACTCAATACCGTTACGTACGGAGTTAGTAGTTCTCCTTACTTAGCCATTCGAACACTTCATCAACTTGCTGAAGACCACGGTGCTGGTATTCTAGTCATGCAGCACAGGTTATCCGAGAGGAGACATTTATGGACGATATCACCTCTGGCGGATCTTCTCTCGAAGAAACTATTGCATTAAAAAACGATATTATATCGTTACTATCAAAGGCTCAGTTTGAACTACGGAAATGGACCTCTAATGATCCTCGTCTTCTGACAGATATCCCTCAAGAATTCTGTCAAACTTCAAATCTTTTGATGAATCGGGAAGTGAGTTTGTCAAAATATTGGGCGTTCGTTGGAATCCTGTTAACGATACCTTTTCTTATACGTTTGCTGACTCGTTCGAATGGAAATTCACAAAACGGTCCATACTCTCATTGGTAGCTCGCATTTTTGACCCTCTTGGATGGATTTGTCCTGTCGTTTTGCCGCTAAATCTTTGCTACAAGATCTATGGCGTTTAAATTTATCATGGGATGAAACTATTCCCCAAAATTTAGTCAAACAATGGCATTTAATAGCTGCAAATTTGTCCGATTTACAAAATATTACTCTCCCGCGTTTAATCATACCTTCGAATCCTATTCAAGTACATTTAGTTGGCTTTTGTGATGGATCTTTGAAAGGTTATGGTTGTTGTGTTTATATCTGTGTAGTTACCAATGAACCCGGTAATGTAACCACGACCAGTTTGTTAATAGGAAATCTAGAGTTGCCCCCTTAAAACCAACAACGGTGAATCGACTTGAGCTAAGCGCAGCTGTGCTTCTAGCAAAAGTGCTATCACATGTATAATTTACTTAAAGATAAAATTTCCATCGATTCCATTCGAGCTTATTCAGACAGCAGCACTACCTTGTCTTGGCTTAACACTGACCCTCATTTACTAAAAATGTATGTAGCCAATCGTGCGGTTCAGACAACTGATTTAATTAGTCGAGATCGCTGGTACTATGTATCAACAAATGATAACCCGCCGACTGTTGTAGCCGCGGAGTATCATGTCCAGGATTCTAGATCACCCGCTTTGGTGGACAGGGCCTTCTTGGCTGAAAGAATCACCTGAGCAATGGCCTAAAAGGCAGGTATTACTTCCGAAGGAGAACTTGCCTGAACTTAAATCAATAGAAAGTAGAAGTCTTCTTGTTACGGATGATGAGAATCCACTTTTGAACTTAATTTCTAAACATTCTTCATTTACAAAAATTCAAAGAATGGTAGCATGGTGTAATCGTTTTGTTTCTAACTCTAAAACGGCCAGGCAAGACCGAAATCTCTCTCCTCTTAGTAGTGCTGAGCTTGAAAAGCAATGAAAGTGCTGGTTAAATTCAGTCAAGATAATTACATGACTTCGGAAGTTGACCGGGTGCGTAAAAATGAACCTTGTGTAAAATCTATTCAAAAGCTGTCACCTTTCCTAGACGATGATGGTATTTTGCGAGTAGGTGGACGCATCGATGAGGCTCAACTGTCGCCATCTGCGTTACACCCTTTCTTGTTACTTAAACAATGTCCTATCTCTCGAAAGATAGTCGAATATTTCCATATAAAATATTTGCATTGTGGCCCTCGCTCTTAACAATCTTTTATTCAAAGAAAATTTTGGATAACCGGATTAAGGCTCCTGATACGGACCGTGTTATCCAAATGTGTCAAATGTTTTAAAGTGAATCCAGTTGCTTGTCAACCAATGATGGGCAAGCTACCTGCAGCCAGGATTCAACCAGCTCGCTGCTTTAGTACCACGGGAATAGATCTGGGGTCCCTTTATCATTAAAGAGAGTCGCCGTCGTGGCGCAAAAACTTACAAAGCTTATTTATGTTTATTTGTGTGCCTAAGCTCAAAGGCTGTACACTTAGAAGCCGTAACAGAATTGAGTGCTGAAGCATTTCTTGCCGCTTTAGACCGCTTTGTCTTCGTCGTGGCATATGCCATACAATAGTAACAGACTGTGGGACAAATTTCGTAGGCGCGAATAAATATTTAAATGAGGTTGCGAATCTGCTTCATCAGCATTATCCAGAAATTTCAAATGGTTTAGCGAATCGCCACATTACCTGGAAATTCAATCCAGCTGGAGCACCGCATTTCGGCGGAATATTTGAAAGTGGTATAAAATCAACAAAGTATCATTTGAAGCGAGTAGTTGGAGCTCAAGTTCTTACTCTAGAAGAATTTTTTACCATATTAGCTAAAATAGAAGCTGTATTAAATTCCCGTCCACTCTGTACTCTATCTACGGATCCTTCAGAGTCTGACGTTCTAACTCCAGGACATTTTCTAACGGGAGGTCCTTTAGTAGCCTTGCCCGAAGAACCGATAAGTGATAATTCGTGTCCTCGATCTCGTTGGATGATGCTTCGGAAAATTACTCAAAGCTTTTGGCGCGTATGGCAACGCGATTATCTTCACACATTGCAACAAAAGAGCAAATGGTTCTTGCCTGAACCAAATATCAAAGTCAATGACATAGTTATAGTTAACGAACCTAATACTCCGCCGATGTTTTGGAAAATGGCTCGTATCGTGCAAGTGCATGCAGGTTCAGACCAGGTAGTTAGAGTCGTTACTTTCCAAACTGCTAACGGAAAGACGTTTCGTAGGCCGGTGGTAAAGGTTTGTCCCTTACCAATTAATTAGTTTATTTTCCTTTTATATACCTAACTAGAGTATAAGTACACACTGTCTTTAGGTTATTTAAAATAAGTCTCCATATTATCTACACTTATTAACTAGATTTTTATGCATTTGTTCGGCAGTAGCTCATAGTCCAGCTATTGCTGATTTCACTCTTAATTTTTCGCATTCTTCTTGAAACCCTTGTGGATTTCAGGTGGGGGGAAATGTGTAAGCATTAACTATCCTAATAATTTATCCATGCATTTCCATTTTCAATCCTTGTTGCGTCAACGACGATTTAAATAAGCGCGGGCTTCTCTTAACTCGTGCTGGTGGCGCCTCTCTCAAGAGTGCCAAGAAAAAAAAAAAACAGAAAGGAGTATGGCGGCCTCAGCGCATACAACGCCGCGTCTATTCTAAATAATTTCGAATATCTGACTTTCTAAGGGCTTCACTGGCCAAATAAACCCTCAGTTTCCATATTGGTGGTGTGTCTGTGCTTGAGGAGTGTAGGCAGTGAACAAGCAGCATCAAGTCCACATAAAGAAGATAGCTGACCGGCCGGCGTGTGCCCCGTCGTTGGTGATTCCTCTTTTCCTGTCCTGTTGGATCCAGGTTAGTGCTTTGCATGTTTGTTTTCCCTGCTTTGAGACCCTGGGGTTGATAGGAGAATGCAGTGACCCTTCCAGAAAGCATCAACAACAACAGTTGAACGAATTCGCATAAAATTCGACTGCAGATCATAGATAATGCCTATGATATGTGTGGCTATAACTCGTTTTTATTACGAGACTCGATCATACGAATCGACCGCGTTTGGCGCTCTCATTGGTTGAGAGTTCTTACAACCTTGAAGCGGACCAATCGATGAGTCAAACGCGCTCGATATCGATAATCGAGTTTTCGTAATGAAAACTCATGGTAGCCACACTGAACCAGAACGGAGCCACTTTTTATAACAGCATAACAAAGAATAAATTATTAATTAAAATAGCAACAGATGACAAACATTTTAAAGCAAAGATTTCATAGCCGCTTGAGACGTTACCAAAAAGCTTAAGTTAAAAAAAAAGTATCTTAAATTGGTTTCGACATTAATTTTAAGTGAACGTACCAATTACTATTAGTAATTCCACATTTTCTCACAGAAGTTCAAAGAACTCAATATGCAACATGAATAACAAACTAAATTTGCTCAAACTCCTGAAGTAATTAATTCTTATTGTTATTTCATTTTCATTTAAATACTTTGAGAAAATTTCCAAGAAAACAATGGCCATAATGTTAAATAGGGTCCATAAAAACAAAGTTAAACTATAGTTCGGTAGCTCTATTAATGTTAATGTTAAGTAATCGTTAACTTAATCAATGACTACTCCTATCTAGTTTTAATGTTGATTAGGATAAAAGAGGGTATAATAAAAAGGAGAAACTATTGGTTGTAACTGAGTAAGTTAATTGATAAATTTATGGCTTTGTTGTGATGTTATATATGGAAGTAGGAAAACTCTTGGGTATAGGGATGGTATTTTTTCGAGATAGACCGTACGGAAGAAAAATTGTAAGGCTATTAAAATTTCAGTTTATTCGAGCATAGTAAATAAGACTTACGAATTTATACTAATGTATACCTATACTTAATATGTAAAGCTGAAGTGTTTGTTTAAACGCGCTAATCTCAAGAACTACTAGTCCGATTTAAACAAAATTTTATGCCCATTAATTCACGAAGGCTTTAGGCTATATAACATCACGCTGCGACTAATAGGATGGGAGTATATTAAAACATGTCGAAACCTACGCTGGTGCAACCGCGCGGCGCAGCTAGTAGATGATAAAATAATTGAATTTATTATTATTTTTTTACAAATCCAAGCCCAGACGGACACCTTTCATTGTAACGTTTCCGTTTCATAACAGTGAAAAAAAAAACCGTCATGACGATACCAGTACGTCCTAGAATTAAAAATTCAAAGATATGTGACACCCAATGAAAGGTAGATTATGGCTCGCACTTTCTTACAGAAAGGTAGTCTGAATCTCATCGGCGACATTATCGCCTCTATTCATAAACGTTACTTAAAGTTAACTAATGCTTAGACGGTTTATGAATGATTGTGTGAATGATACAGAACGATGGTTAAAGTTAAGTTAGATAAGATATAAAATTAAATAGTACATAAGATAGCTTAATAAATAACTAACGTTTTTGTTTTTTGAATTCCTAGTCCATAACGTTGCATAATTGAATCGTACGGACTTATTGATATATTGTGATGTAAAGTGAGCGCCTGAAACACAGGTTTAATAAACCTAGGCAATGCCGGCAGCCGGGCATGTCGCTAATTTTACATGATTCTCTGTATAATAATACGTTCTGTATGACCTTATGTATATTTTTAGTCACACATAATACCTAGCTGTTATTTAGGCAATAAGATAGGTATGTAATTGTATAAGAATATTTTTGTAGCTTTGGTTTTACAATGTTGTGTAAGTTTTATGAATAAAGATTATTATTATTAAGTGACGTGCAAACGACAGAAATATATGGTTAAACAGTGGCTAATCACTATTTAACTTTAAGTTTATGAATAAAGGAGTAAATTCTGATTATGTTTATGGTGACAGTGTAAATGGAATACCTACAGAAACATTTAGTTACCCAAAGACTATTTAAAACTACAAGACTGGAAATATCTACGGCCTTTTCGCACGAGTAAATAAATACTTGTTTTGTCCTCCTTGCGATATACTAACAATAGCATCTGTAGACGGTCATTAGAAACGACGTGTCCAACAAAAAGAAAAGCAAAAAGAATTCTGTGTGAGTTTCGGAACTAACGATCTATTGGACCCCTACAACATTTCCTATGGAGTGTTAACGTGTAGCGAGCGGACAAAAAATATTATGTCACGAATTTTTCCGTTGTAGAAAATGGCGTCCTTGTTCACAAAATAAACTAAAAGAGACGTTTCAGAAAAGTATGGAGCCTGGGCCAGCACATTGTACACTTAATCCTAGGTATAGTTACGCTATAGTTAACTGTTGTTAATGTTAATTTCCTATATTTTTGCTTAGTTTTTATACAGATTCAATTTAACTCGGCCAAGGAGTGCATCACAACTACTAATAAATATGGTGGTCAGCATTAAGTGAAATAAGATTTTGACAGTGACATTTGATTGACGTGTCATGTATCTTAGGCTATCGTATCTATATTATCTACCATATGACTGCGAAAAAAACAAAACATGAATTCCGAACGTACGGCCCATTAAATAAACACAATCAACACTCCACACGAACACAACGGGAAAATAGAACTGTCAAAGTCGCCAATCAAACGTCGTTACCACTGACATGGCTACCTTAATAAAGGGTTATCTCACTAAAAACGTTTCAATTAATTAATTATATATACTTGTATTTTTATTCAAATTAATTTAGTAGAATTTTTATGAAAATCTTTTATTTTTTTCCTTTGTATCTATATAGCGTACAAAGTGCTTGCCCAAAATAAAACATCTCTTTTAAGTACAGTACATCCGTTTCTTTCAATTTCACTAAGAAAATTGATACACATTCAAAAAATATTAGTTATGCTAAACTTTAACAGATAATGGTGATGGTGATTTCGACCGATTTCGGTCATAGCGACTACTTTAACTCCTAGACGGCTCGTCGATCATGTGCGCGAAGGTGGCTGAAAATTTTTACAATAACAATATGTATTTGCTTTTTACATAACAATCAATTTACGTTACAAGCCCTACACAAATCAAACGACACATGGAACCAGGCCACAGTGCGTATAACAGAAAAGCAGTTCTGTTTTACTGTTATACCGTCCCCACAATTGATCGCCGCGTTACAGAGAATCACCGAGTCGGTTTACGGACCATTTGCATTACATTCTGACAGAAAGAGTTGAACGAAGTTATTGTTAGTGTTATTATGGTTCCGTACCAAACTGGTAAAAACCGGATCTTGCAACAGCTGAAATGTTTCAAATGTATTTGTGTTGATGTTGTAACACAAAAAAATTATATAGTTTAAAAATTAAACAAAGAACGCGCTTTAATGAGAAATGAAATTAAAATTTAAAAAAAAACTGGTTGGTTTGCTTATCAAATTAATATAATGTCATCGACCCCTGATAAGTCTGCAAAGTTTGATTTGAATCTGTCCGTATCTCTTTTTTTTCTTAGCCTATAGAGGCCCACTGCTCGACTTAGCCCCTCCCCAAGGCGTTCATTCCATTGGGGAGCATTGCCATAATCCTCACGCTTGACAGGTGGATTGCAGGAATTTGATATTCCACAGAAGAAGCGCTGTTGCCTGCTTCCCTCGTGAGAGTTCCCTTAGTCGCCTCTTACGACACCCACGAGAGGATATGGGTTGGTACTATTCTATGCCTGGTACCACACGGGACTCTCGAGAAAATCTTCCCGTATAAAGTGGGTCAAAATCGCGTTCAAGGAGTCGGTTACAAACAGGCAAGCGATCAACCATACAGAGATGAATACATGAAGATTTTTATACCTCTGTTGAATACGGATATTTTTTATTTTGTATAAATAATGTAACGGAGCTTTGCGTACGTGAATCCACCTCGCACTTGGCCGCTTGTTTTCAGTTAGTTTGTGACAAAAACAGGTGGAAAAATAAAGAGTAAATATGCTCTTTTCCAGTATGTCTGAACGTATTCCTGAGTTGAAAAGTTTCCTGGTACTATTGGCTAGAATAAATATTTAGATAGTTAATAGATATTCGAAGGTAATTAATTCGGTTGCTTTTGTCAGTAACATTAAATTCTGGAGTTTCAGAGCCTAATTATTAATAATGGTGCCGGCAATTTTTGACGGTCTCCGTGGCGCAGCGGTCAACCCGCCTGCCTGCGACGTGGAGGCCTCGGGTTCGATCCCCGGCCAGGTCATGATGGGAAACGATCTTTTCCTAATTGTCCTGGGTCTTGGATGTATATCTATATATGTATCTATTATAAAATATAGTATCGTTGAGTTAGTATCCCATAACACAAGTCTCGAACTTACTTTGGGGCTAGCTTAATCTGTGTGATTTGTCTGTATATATATATATATATATATAATTCCTAAGGCGTAAAATTGATAATTGGTATATTAAAATGGATTATAACCATGCAAATGAAATACGTAGTTAAAATAACTTAAATTAACGTTTGGCTTTGGGCTCTTTGTACACGGTAAGATCTTTAATGGTCGTCATGATCACCATCATCAACCTTTTTACCGTCCCACTGCTGGGTACAGGTCTCCTCTCATACAGAGAAGGATTGAGCGTAATCTTTAATGATACTGAGCATAAATTATGCCATAGAGAAAACATGTCCATTAGAAAGCTTCCATAGTGATCCATACAACACTGACCAAGCACCGCCGTGTCTTCGTGGCGGTGTCCGGCCTGGTCCAGGCCAAAATCCGGAGCGAAGTTCATAGTAATCTGATCCCCTTCTACAAAGCAGTGATGCTGGCAAAGGATCAGTGCGGTAATAGGAGTCAATATTGATGCCCTCAAGCCCCTAGCCCCCGGAGGAGAAGGCGTCTCCTTCGGGGGCTAGAGGCTTGAGGTAGGGAGGGTGGTAGGGAGACAAATTCAAACTCTCGGCCATAGTGGGCGTGGGCTTGCGAGCGGCGCGGCGGCGAGTAGTGGGCAGCTCGCCTCGGTAAGAACCAGGCGCCACGCGCTTTTCAAAGAGATGTCTGCAGTGACGGGGTCCACAAGAATCAATGCTACCGTGGCTACTTATACTTGAATACTTTATACATACTTCCTATATCTATGGTCTTAGTCAATAAAAATGTGACACGCCTTTCTACTCCGCCTAGAGCGGGAGAGGTCATTTAATGACTTCTTATCAGCAAAAAATAATTCATACAGCAATGAGGAGCCATTTCTTCACAGAGCTTACAAACCTCACAATAGGAAACATTTGTTGCTTCTAAGTGCTTCTAATTGATCCTTGTAATACTTATGAACTGTGTCTACCGCACCGTAGAAAAAAGGTGTCCAAGGACAAGTTTCCATAATATACATAAAAACACTCACGTACCGTGTTTACAACAAGATCAAAGTATGTGTAAAAGTTGTTTGAGTACTTCCAATGTAATGTTAGCGTATTTTAACTTCAATCATCGGATATTGCTGTAACGTATTAAAAAGCTGCAAAATAAATAACGTTATCGCAATATTCTTGATAAAATTTGCGAAACTAGTTAAAAAAATCTGGGGTATGCATCCGGTTATGAAACGATGTTATCATAATGAAAATTCCGGGTAAAATTGAAACTACAATATTAAAGGAAGGATTTTTTTGTTTGCATTAAATTGTTTGCGAATATTTAGGGTCGACTGTTTGGATGTGGGTAACTGAAACTTGTTACCAGCAACCGTGGAGTTAAAAGTATTTAGGTGTGTGTTATACCACCTGCCTGGGCCTCAGGTTCAGGTCAGGTGAAGGAACATGAGTGGGTTTTAGTCATTAAAATCTAACACGACCTTTCGCTCCACCCTGAGGTGGAGAGGTCATGTGATAATTTCCCATCCTTTTTTTGTTTGGGATGCGAAATCGAACGACCCAGGGCCACGGTTTCTTTTTTAACCAACCCGCAACCCTGACCCAGAATGCATCGGTCTTCGTGGACGCCGTCACGATGTGGTGCCATCTCTTTCCGCGTGCGTGAAACACAACTTGCCGTCAACTCGGGCCTGGTTCTTACAGGGCGGCGAGCTGCGCAAGCCTTGCCTACGGCGGCTGGGAGTTCGATGTCGTCTTCCGACCAGGGCGTCTCGGCGCGAGGGCGCTGGGATTCGCACTGCCTCACGTGCTCCGTCTTCTCCTTTGCCAGCATCATTGCTTCGCAGAAGGAGATGACGGCCTGTCATGTAGACTGTATATGTGTCTGTGTATCTCGCTCTGGACCATGGCCTGGACCAGAGACGGACGCGAGACATTGCTGCCGATCGTCGCTATGAGGACACGGCGGTGCTCTACCCAAGCCGGGCAGACCTCCATCGTATGCCCCATTGTGTCCTCGGGGATAATTTTCCATCTTCCAAAGAACTAAAAAATGGTATACCACTAGGTACATCTTCAATATGTACCTACGTAACCCATTTTTCACATTGTAATCTGTAACCATAATTAATAAAAATAATGCATACTTTTCGCGTGATCGATCATTGATCTAAAATTAAAAATATAAAATTTCTGTTTGTAATTTCGAAAATAACAGCCTTTTACTCAATGCAAACTAAAGTTATACATACTGGACTATTGAGCCAAAACAAAAAAGGCTACAAAAATAATCTTGCCTACATTATAGAAAAATCTCAAGGCACCCAAACACAACCATATCAAACAAGTAACTGTTCATTTCACAAATCTGTTACAAAAGAAAGTGTGGGTTTTATCTCGAAGAGATTAAAGGCCACATACCATTTCCGTAGCCGATTAACATCTACAAGGGTGGTAAACTTATCCTTTTCTTATATAATAGATAGCTTGTTGTACTGCTTGTTGTATTCTTGAGTGAAGGCCGCGAATCGGTAAACGTAAGATGGGTGGCTCTCAGGCTAGGTGGAGCGACGCCCTCGCAGGATGGCTGGTAGTAACTGGATGTGAGTTGCCGAGAATCGAGTAGAATGACGTGAAATAGGAGAGGCCTTTGTCGAGTAGTGGACTGCTATAGGCTGATATTGATGATGTTAAACTTGTGAGAGTTTGTCATGCTCACTCAAATGTCTTGCTTGTGGTGGCGCGTGTTGTTGGTCATTTGGTTCCCTTCAAAATGGTTGAGCTAAGTGTGGCTGATGCGCGCGTCATGCTCGTGAACGGGGGCCGTCAGTGGAGACTGGTCATCTCTCGGCTGCCAGTGGGTTTAATTCATTTTCTACCTTTTAATTAATTTTTATATTTATACATTTTGCTCACATGATAGAAGCAACAGAAATATTTAACGAAGAAATGTAACCCATATTATGATTTTAAAAGATTGTCCATGGAGTTTCTTGCACGTTCTTCTCCATAGAGATCTACGCTTTGCCTGTAACTGGTTTATTTGAAATAAATGATTTGATTTCATTTGATTTGATTTTGGAACGTGCAATTTAGCTTCACTTTTCTTAGACTGACCGACATTGACTATTCAAAAGCACCAACGATTTTTGATTTTTGTAATGCCGCTTGTAAGTCAGTGATTGAATGTCATCATCATCATCACCATCAGCCTCTGCTCGTCCACTGCTGGACATAGGCCTCTTCCATGGCACGCCAACAAGCTCGATCCTGAGCAGTTCTCCGCTAGCCACTACCAGACACCTTTTTGATGTCGTCGCTCCATCTCGCCCAAGAGCGACTCTCTCAAGAGCGCGTCTCCACTCGAGGATACGTTTACCCCAACGGTTGTCGGTCTGGATTGAATGTATTTATATAATATTCGTATGATGCTATCATTCATCAACCTTTTTTTTTAGTATCGTCCAACTGCTTTGCACAGGTCTCCTCTCATACAGAAAAGGATTGAGCGTATTCACTACGCTTGCTCAACGCGGGTTGGCGATTGCAGACTTAAAGTCTAGGTTTTCTCAAGCTGTTTTCTTTCACCTTATAATCAGTCAATGGTGTCCAAGATATACTTAGAAAGGACATATAACTTAGGAAAGTTACATTGGTACTTGCCTGACCTGAAATCGAACTCGAACACTCATACTTGAGAGGCTGGTGTCTTAACCACTAGGCCATAACCCTGACGCTTGTATGGCGGGTTCGAGATCGCCGTAATTTGATATTCCACAGGAGAATCGCTGCTGTCCGCTTCCCTGGTGAGAGTTCCCTTAGTCGCCTCATATGACGCCCACGGGAGGATATGGGTTGGTACTACTACCTAATTATCAATGATTGCACGAAAATTATGTTAACCTATATGACTCCAAATACACGTTCAGTCTAGATAGTGATCTTCTTATTATTTTAATTATGACCTTTATTTTTGAGCGATAATAATCTCGCTTAAATTATAATAATCATATCCCCTAAACCGAACAGAGTCCATGAAATGATCTGAGCGACTAACGAAGTAACTAATTCATTCATGAAACAATACTTTATTATGTACTATTTGCCTTAACTCGTGAAAGCCAAAATTCACACTTTTGTTCTAGATAAATAATAACAAACTTTCGAAATACAAACTTTATAGTAATAAAATTTAAATCTGTTCACTAAATGAAATAAATCCTGGCGGTTTTGAACCCCTAACGCAGAAACAACCGGGTACTCATAATAAGAAACTTTGTAACGTGATATTTTTTTTTCGGGACTTTTCCGGGATAAAAGGTAGCCTATGTTCTTTCTCAGGGTCTAAAGATTGTCTGTGCCAAATTTTATCAAAATCGGTTGAGAGGTTGAAGCGGGAAAGCGTAACAGACAGACAGACAGACAGACAGACAGACAGACAGACAGGCAGACAGACCGACAGACAGAGTTGCTTTCGCATTTATAATATTAGTATGGATAAACTAGTGCTTCACCGCAATCCCGCCTGATGGTAAGCAGTAGCAATAGGTGATGGTAAAGCGCACTAGTTTATTAAGAGCATATTCACTCTAGCCTTGAAGACACTTAAATTGTAGTCCGACGGAAACACCGCCGCTGGCAAATTTCTTCAATCCCACGATGTACGCGGTATAAAAGATAACGCGAAACGCTTCGTTCGCATCGTTATGGTGTCAATAACGTATGGGTGGAAACTCGCCGTACGACGGGTCGTCCGATGATGGAACGGAGATGGGGGAATTAAATTATGCAATACCCTCGTACACTCTCCAAAATGCATCCTATAGAACACCGACAGGCTGGCTCCACTTCGCCCGTGCTCCAGGCTTTGGAGACCGTGTTAGCTAAATCTGGGCTGCCAATAAAATTAGCCTCTTCTGTGTTTATTAATGATTTTAATTTTCACTTCTGTCGAACGGTCCCATGACTGCTATTTTTTTTTTTAACTACTGGGCGTTTTAGGGTTGGCCACCTTTTACTGAGCGTTTATGTACCACTAGCTATTGCCCGCGACTCCAACCACGTGGACTTCCGTTTACAGCGCGGAGCTCAGTTGATATAAAATAAGCGCCTTTTAAAATAATGGGAGCAATATGCACGTCCGCGTTCGCTCCCATTTTCGCAGCATTTTTTGTTACTGCTCTGCTCCTATTGGTCATAGCGGATATTATATAGCCTATGTCCTTTCTCAGGCTCTAGACTATTTGTGTGCCAAATTTCATTACAATCGGTTTAGTAGTTTAGTCGTGAAAGCCGGACAGACAGACAGACAGACAGAGAAACTTTCGCATTTATAATATTAGTATGGATTTTGGGTTTTTCCATAACTGACTATTACTACTTTTATGGCGAATCATTTTGTGGCTGAAACCAGCTAGTATTTTTGACGGCACAAGATGTTATCACCGTTCTAAAAAAATAGTTTTCATTATCTTTGTTTTAGCCGATATTGTAAAAATCTTTACTGAATTGTTCATCATAAAATATGTAGGAAGAATAAAAGTTTAGGATATCTTTCGTCTGGGAAGAAACGAGTTGGACTCCTACCAACTAAAATAACACTCCTCTTTCCAGAACGGTTCTCTTCAGAATCATCATCTCAGCGTTAATACCAGTCGCATCCGAAGCTTTTTTCAGCATTAGAGTCTGAGGTTCGCTTTACCAGTCTAACTGCTGATATGGCTAAACTTCGACATTTTCCGTAAAGCGACTGCCGTCTGCCGGGTTGTGGAGGACAACCCGAAGGCGACATCGAAGCATTGCAGCTAGACTAATTGTTGGACTTTTGAGGGCTCCAACAACCCGTAACGACTGCCATTAGATGTTCGTATGGCAACCGGGACCAACGGCTTAACGTGCTTTCCGAGGCACGACCAGACCAGTGCAAATATTCATATTCATGGATACAAATATTTGTACTGTACGGGGATCGAACCCGCGCCTCCTTGCGCAGCGGCCGCGTTCGCTACCGCTAGGCCACGGAGGCTGTCGGTTCTCTTTGGAATCATATATTTAATTCAGGGTAGGTTGTATTTGGATGTCCCTGCCACCTAGTCTAATAAATATTCTAGATAATATCCCAAAAAACGTATATACGAACATTGTTTTGTTGTTGATCCTTCAAACGAACAGTCCTCATTTCATAATCTCATTTAATATGATAAAAATATATACCCCCATCTCCACGGGAAACACGCCATAAAGCCTCATTCACTCTCATATTCAGTTTTATTTTTTTCTACGACCATTGCTCGGTAGATTGGTCGCAAAATACGCTACATTGTAATTTGAACATTATCCAGGTTCACGCTCTTTCTGAGATTTATATGCGCTGATGTAAGCTTGATCTGAGTTTAACTGCTCTGTTTTGTGAATATGTTATGAGGTAAATGGGGATAGAGCATCGGGTTTTTTATCTATACTAATATATAAAGCTGAAGAGTTTGTTTCTTTGAACGCGCTAATCTCAGGAACTCCAGGTCCGATTTGATAAATAATTTTTGGGTTAGATAGCCCATTCATCTAGGCCTATCTATCATTAAGGCTATATTAAATCACGCTGCGACCAATAGGAGCGGAGCATACCCAACTCCACGCGAACGAAGTCGCTGGGGGCCGCTAGTAAGTTATTAAAATACATAAACTGAGGACCAAAGTTAACCGTCTTTCAGCCATAGAATAAAATTGTAGTTTAAAAGTTGTGGAAAAGAAAATCTACGTCTAATTTTACATGATTCTCTGTATAATAATACGTTCTGTATGACCTTATGTATATTTTTAGTCACACATAATACCTAGCTGTTATTTAGGCAATAAGATAGGTATGTAATTGTATAAGAATATTTTTGTAGCTTTGGTTTTACAATGTTGTGTAAGTTTTATGAATAAAGATTATTATTATTAAGTGACGTGCAAACGACAGAAATATATGGTTAAACAGTGGCTAATCACTATTTAACTTTAAGTTTATGAATAAAGGAGTAAATTCTGATTATGTTTATGGTGACAGTGTAAATGGAATACCTACAGAAACATTTAGTTACCCAAAGACTATTTAAAACTACAAGACTGGAAATATCTACGGCCTTTTCGCACGAGTAAATAAATACTTGTTTTGTCCTCCTTGCGATATACTAACAATAGCATCTGTAGACGGTCATTAGAAACGACGTGTCCAACAAAAAGAAAAGCAAAAAGAATTCTGTGTGAGTTTCGGAACTAACGATCTATTGGACCCCTACAACATTTCCTATGGAGTGTTAACGTGTAGCGAGCGGACAAAAAATATTATGTCACGAATTTTTCCGTTGTAGAAAATGGCGTCCTTGTTCACAAAATAAACTAAAAGAGACGTTTCAGAAAAGTATGGAGCCTGGGCCAGCACATTGTACACTTAATCCTAGGTATAGTTACGCTATAGTTAACTGTTGTTAATGTTAATTTCCTATATTTTTGCTTAGTTTTTATACAGATTCAATTTAACTCGGCCAAGGAGTGCATCACAACTACTAATAAATATGGTGGTCAGCATTAAGTGAAATAAGATTTTGACAGTGACATTTGATTGACGTGTCATGTATCTTAGGCTATCGTATCTATATTATCTACCATATGACTGCGAAAAAAACAAAACATGAATTCCGAACGTACGGCCCATTAAATAAACACAATCAACACTCCACACGAACACAACGGGAAAATAGAACTGTCAAAGTCGCCAATCAAACGTCGTTACCACTGACATGGCTACCTTAATAAAGGGTTATCTCACTAAAAACGTTTCAATTAATTAATTATATATACTTGTATTTTTATTCAAATTAATTTAGTAGAATTTTTATGAAAATCTTTTATTTTTTTCCTTTGTATCTATATAGCGTACAAAGTGCTTGCCCAAAATAAAACATCTCTTTTAAGTACAGTACATCCGTTTCTTTCAATTTCACTAAGAAAATTGATACACATTCAAAAAATATTAGTTATGCTAAACTTTAACAGATAATGGTGATGGTGATTTCGACCGATTTCGGTCATAGCGACTACTTTAACTCCTAGACGGCTCGTCGATCATGTGCGCGAAGGTGGCTGAAAATTTTTACAATAACAATATGTATTTGCTTTTTACATAACAATCAATTTACGTTACAAGCCCTACACAAATCAAACGACACATGGAACCAGGCCACAGTGCGTATAACAGAAAAGCAGTTCTGTTTTACTGTTATACCGTCCCCACAATTGATCGCCGCGTTACAGAGAATCACCGAGTCGGTTTACGGACCATTTGCATTACATTCTGACAGAAAGAGTTGAACGAAGTTATTGTTAGTGTTATTATGGTTCCGTACCAAACTGGTAAAAACCGGATCTTGCAACAGCTGAAATGTTTCAAATGTATTTGTGTTGATGTTGTAACACAAAAAAATTATATAGTTTAAAAATTAAACAAAGAACGCGCTTTAATGAGAAATGAAATTAAAATTTAAAAAAAAACTGGTTGGTTTGCTTATCAAATTAATATAATGTCATCGACCCCTGATAAGTCTGCAAAGTTTGATTTGAATCTGTCCGTATCTCTTTTTTTTCTTAGCCTATAGAGGCCCACTGCTCGACTTAGCCCCTCCCCAAGGCGTTCATTCCATTGGGGAGCATTGCCATAATCCTCACGCTTGACAGGTGGATTGCAGGAATTTGATATTCCACAGAAGAAGCGCTGTTGCCTGCTTCCCTCGTGAGAGTTCCCTTAGTCGCCTCTTACGACACCCACGAGAGGATATGGGTTGGTACTATTCTATGCCTGGTACCACACGGGACTCTCGAGAAAATCTTCCCGTATAAAGTGGGTCAAAATCGCGTTCAAGGAGTCGGTTACAAACAGGCAAGCGATCAACCATACAGAGATGAATACATGAAGATTTTTATACCTCTGTTGAATACGGATATTTTTTATTTTGTATAAATAATGTAACGGAGCTTTGCGTACGTGAATCCACCTCGCACTTGGCCGCTTGTTTTCAGTTAGTTTGTGACAAAAACAGGTGGAAAAATAAAGAGTAAATATGCTCTTTTCCAGTATGTCTGAACGTATTCCTGAGTTGAAAAGTTTCCTGGTACTATTGGCTAGAATAAATATTTAGATAGTTAATAGATATTCGAAGGTAATTAATTCGGTTGCTTTTGTCAGTAACATTAAATTCTGGAGTTTCAGAGCCTAATTATTAATAATGGTGCCGGCAATTTTTGACGGTCTCCGTGGCGCAGCGGTCAACCCGCCTGCCTGCGACGTGGAGGCCTCGGGTTCGATCCCCGGCCAGGTCATGATGGGAAACGATCTTTTCCTAATTGTCCTGGGTCTTGGATGTATATCTATATATGTATCTATTATAAAATATAGTATCGTTGAGTTAGTATCCCATAACACAAGTCTCGAACTTACTTTGGGGCTAGCTTAATCTGTGTGATTTGTCTGTATATATATATATATATATATAATTCCTAAGGCGTAAAATTGATAATTGGTATATTAAAATGGATTATAACCATGCAAATGAAATACGTAGTTAAAATAACTTAAATTAACGTTTGGCTTTGGGCTCTTTGTACACGGTAAGATCTTTAATGGTCGTCATGATCACCATCATCAACCTTTTTACCGTCCCACTGCTGGGTACAGGTCTCCTCTCATACAGAGAAGGATTGAGCGTAATCTTTAATGATACTGAGCATAAATTATGCCATAGAGAAAACATGTCCATTAGAAAGCTTCCATAGTGATCCATACAACACTGACCAAGCACCGCCGTGTCTTCGTGGCGGTGTCCGGCCTGGTCCAGGCCAAAATCCGGAGCGAAGTTCATAGTAATCTGATCCCCTTCTACAAAGCAGTGATGCTGGCAAAGGATCAGTGCGGTAATAGGAGTCAATATTGATGCCCTCAAGCCCCTAGCCCCCGGAGGAGAAGGCGTCTCCTTCGGGGGCTAGAGGCTTGAGGTAGGGAGGGTGGTAGGGAGACAAATTCAAACTCTCGGCCATAGTGGGCGTGGGCTTGCGAGCGGCGCGGCGGCGAGTAGTGGGCAGCTCGCCTCGGTAAGAACCAGGCGCCACGCGCTTTTCAAAGAGATGTCTGCAGTGACGGGGTCCACAAGAATCAATGCTACCGTGGCTAAGATACCGTGACCCCTATCGCACAAGCAAGTGAAGGAATACGGGTGAGTTATAGTCAGGATTTCAATGCTACGCAAAATATCACATGCTTTGTTTTTGTCACAAAGCATGTGAGCGAGAGATCCCAATCCAGTTCATTTTAGTTCAAGAGACAGCGAATAAATGACGGTTGGGACAGTATTTTTGCAAGTAAGGGCCCATAGCGTCCCAGTGTATTTTGCGACGTGGCGTGGTGTATTTTGAGCATTTTTTAATAATCCCTAAATTAAAGTTCGGCGTATCATCATACGCCGAACTATGGAAAGATGTACTTCCTATATCTATGGTCTTAGTCAATAAAAATGTGACACGCCTTTCTACTCCGCCTAGAGCGGGAGAGGTCATTTAATGACTTCTTATCAGCAAAAAATAATTCATACAGCAATGAGGAGCCATTTCTTCACAGAGCTTACAAACCTCACAATAGGAAACATTTGTTGCTTCTAAGTGCTTCTAATTGATCCTTGTAATACTTATGAACTGTGTCTACCGCACCGTAGAAAAAAGGTGTCCAAGGACAAGTTTCCATAATATACATAAAAACACTCACGTACCGTGTTTACAACAAGATCAAAGTATGTGTAAAAGTTGTTTGAGTACTTCCAATGTAATGTTAGCGTATTTTAACTTCAATCATCGGATATTGCTGTAACGTATTAAAAAGCTGCAAAATAAATAACGTTATCGCAATATTCTTGATAAAATTTGCGAAACTAGTTAAAAAAATCTGGGGTATGCCTCCGGTTATGAAACGATGTTATCATAATGAAAATTCCGGGTAAAATTGAAACTACAATATTAAAGGAAGGATTTTTTTGTTTGCATTAAATTGTTTGCGAATATTTAGGGTCGACTGTTTGGATGTGGGTAACTGAAACTTGTTACCAGCAACCGTGGAGTTAAAAGTATTTAGGTGTGTGTTATACCACCTGCCTGGGCCTCAGGTTCAGGTCAGGTGAAGGAACATGAGTGGGTTTTAGTCATTAAAATCTAACACGACCTTTCGCTCCACCCTGAGGTGGAGAGGTCATGTGATAATTTCCCATCCTTTTTTTGTTTGGGATGCGAAATCGAACGACCCAGGGCCACGGTTTCTTTTTTAACCAACCCGCAACCCTGACCCAGAATGCATCGGTCTTCGTGGACGCCGTCACGATGTGGTGCCATCTCTTTCCGCGTGCGTGAAACACAACTTGCCGTCAACTCGGGCCTGGTTCTTACAGGGCGGCGAGCTGCGCAAGCCTTGCCTACGGCGGCTGGGAGTTCGATGTCGTCTTCCGACCAGGGCGTCTCGGCGCGAGGGCGCTGGGATTCGCACTGCCTCACGTGCTCCGTCTTCTCCTTTGCCAGCATCATTGCTTCGCAGAAGGAGATGACGGCCTGTCATGTAGACTGTATATGTGTCTGTGTGTCTCGCTCTGGACCATGGCCTGGACCAGAGACGGACGCGAGACATTGCTGCCGATCGTCGCTATGAGGACACGGCGGTGCTCTACCCAAGCCGGGCAGACCTCCATCGTATGCCCCATTGTGTCCTCGGGGATAATTTTCCATCTTCCAAAGAACTAAAAAATGGTATACCACTAGGTACATCTTCAATATGTACCTACGTAACCCATTTTTCACATTGTAATCTGTAACCATAATTAATAAAAATAATGCATACTTTTCGCGTGATCGATCATTGATCTAAAATTAAAAATATAAAATTTCTGTTTGTAATTTCGAAAATAACAGCCTTTTACTCAATGCAAACTAAAGTTATACATACTGGACTATTGAGCCAAAACAAAAAAGGCTACAAAAATAATCTTGCCTACATTATAGAAAAATCTCAAGGCACCCAAACACAACCATATCAAACAAGTAACTGTTCATTTCACAAATCTGTTACAAAAGAAAGTGTGGGTTTTATCTCGAAGAGATTAAAGGCCACATACCATTTCCGTAGCCGATTAACATCTACAAGGGTGGTAAACTTATCCTTTTCTTATATAATAGATAGCTTGTTGTACTGCTTGTTGTATTCTTGAGTGAAGGCCGCGAATCGGTAAACGTAAGATGGGTGGCTCTCAGGCTAGGTGGAGCGACGCCCTCGCAGGATGGCTGGTAGTAACTGGATGTGAGTTGCCGAGAATCGAGTAGAATGACGTGAAATAGGAGAGGCCTTTGTCGAGTAGTGGACTGCTATAGGCTGATATTGATGATGTTAAACTTGTGAGAGTTTGTCATGCTCACTCAAATGTCTTGCTTGTGGTGGCGCGTGTTGTTGGTCATTTGGTTCCCTTCAAAATGGTTGAGCTAAGTGTGGCTGATGCGCGCGTCATGCTCGTGAACGGGGGCCGTCAGTGGAGACTGGTCATCTCTCGGCTGCCAGTGGGTTTAATTCATTTTCTACCTTTTAATTAATTTTTATATTTATACATTTTGCTCACATGATAGAAGCAACAGAAATATTTAACGAAGAAATGTAACCCATATTATGATTTTAAAAGATTGTCCATGGAGTTTCTTGCACGTTCTTCTCCATAGAGATCTACGCTTTGCCTGTAACTGGTTTATTTGAAATAAATGATTTGATTTCATTTGATTTGATTTTGGAACGTGCAATTTAGCTTCACTTTTCTTAGACTGACCGACATTGACTATTCAAAAGCACCAACGATTTTTGATTTTTGTAATGCCGCTTGTAAGTCAGTGATTGAATGTCATCATCATCATCACCATCAGCCTCTGCTCGTCCACTGCTGGACATAGGCCTCTTCCATGGCACGCCAACAAGCTCGATCCTGAGCAGTTCTCCGCTAGCCACTACCAGACACCTTTTTGATGTCGTCGCTCCATCTCGCCCAAGAGCGACTCTCTCAAGAGCGCGTCTCCACTCGAGGATACGTTTACCCCAACGGTTGTCGGTCTGGATTGAATGTATTTATATAATATTCGTATGATGCTATCATTCATCAACCTTTTTTTTTAGTATCGTCCAACTGCTTTGCACAGGTCTCCTCTCATACAGAAAAGGATTGAGCGTATTCACTACGCTTGCTCAACGCGGGTTGGCGATTGCAGACTTAAAGTCTAGGTTTTCTCAAGCTGTTTTCTTTCACCTTATAATCAGTCAATGGTGTCCAAGATATACTTAGAAAGGACATATAACTTAGGAAAGTTACATTGGTACTTGCCTGACCTGAAATCGAACTCGAACACTCATACTTGAGAGGCTGGTGTCTTAACCACTAGGCCATAACCCTGACGCTTGTATGGCGGGTTCGAGATCGCCGTAATTTGATATTCCACAGGAGAATCGCTGCTGTCCGCTTCCCTGGTGAGAGTTCCCTTAGTCGCCTCATATGACGCCCACGGGAGGATATGGGTTGGTACTACTACCTAATTATCAATGATTGCACGAAAATTATGTTAACCTATATGACTCCAAATACACGTTCAGTCTAGATAGTGATCTTCTTATTATTTTAATTATGACCTTTATTTTTGAGCGATAATAATCTCGCTTAAATTATAATAATCATATCCCCTAAACCGAACAGAGTCCATGAAATGATCTGAGCGACTAACGAAGTAACTAATTCATTCATGAAACAATACTTTATTATGTACTATTTGCCTTAACTCGTGAAAGCCAAAATTCACACTTTTGTTCTAGATAAATAATAACAAACTTTCGAAATACAAACTTTATAGTAATAAAATTTAAATCTGTTCACTAAATGAAATAAATCCTGGCGGTTTTGAACCCCTAACGCAGAAACAACCGGGTACTCATAATAAGAAACTTTGTAACGTGATATTTTTTTTTCGGGACTTTTCCGGGATAAAAGGTAGCCTATGTTCTTTCTCAGGGTCTAAAGATTGTCTGTGCCAAATTTTATCAAAATCGGTTGAGAGGTTGAAGCGGGAAAGCGTAACAGACAGACAGACAGACAGACAGACAGACAGACAGACAGGCAGACAGACCGACAGACAGAGTTGCTTTCGCATTTATAATATTAGTATGGATAAACTAGTGCTTCACCGCAATCCCGCCTGATGGTAAGCAGTAGCAATAGGTGATGGTAAAGCGCACTAGTTTATTAAGAGCATATTCACTCTAGCCTTGAAGACACTTAAATTGTAGTCCGACGGAAACACCGCCGCTGGCAAATTTCTTCAATCCCACGATGTACGCGGTATAAAAGATAACGCGAAACGCTTCGTTCGCATCGTTATGGTGTCAATAACGTATGGGTGGAAACTCGCCGTACGACGGGTCGTCCGATGATGGAACGGAGATGGGGGAATTAAATTATGCAATACCCTCGTACACTCTCCAAAATGCATCCTATAGAACACCGACAGGCTGGCTCCACTTCGCCCGTGCTCCAGGCTTTGGAGACCGTGTTAGCTAAATCTGGGCTGCCAATAAAATTAGCCTCTTCTGTGTTTATTAATGATTTTAATTTTCACTTCTGTCGAACGGTCCCATGACTGCTATTTTTTTTTTTAACTACTGGGCGTTTTAGGGTTGGCCACCTTTTACTGAGCGTTTATGTACCACTAGCTATTGCCCGCGACTCCAACCACGTGGACTTCCGTTTACAGCGCGGAGCTCAGTTGATATAAAATAAGCGCCTTTTAAAATAATGGGAGCAATATGCACGTCCGCGTTCGCTCCCATTTTCGCAGCATTTTTTGTTACTGCTCTGCTCCTATTGGTCATAGCGGATATTATATAGCCTATGTCCTTTCTCAGGCTCTAGACTATTTGTGTGCCAAATTTCATTACAATCGGTTTAGTAGTTTAGTCGTGAAAGCCGGACAGACAGACAGACAGACAGAGAAACTTTCGCATTTATAATATTAGTATGGATTTTGGGTTTTTCCATAACTGACTATTACTACTTTTATGGCGAATCATTTTGTGGCTGAAACCAGCTAGTATTTTTGACGGCACAAGATGTTATCACCGTTCTAAAAAAATAGTTTTCATTATCTTTGTTTTAGCCGATATTGTAAAAATCTTTACTGAATTGTTCATCATAAAATATGTAGGAAGAATAAAAGTTTAGGATATCTTTCGTCTGGGAAGAAACGAGTTGGACTCCTACCAACTAAAATAACACTCCTCTTTCCAGAACGGTTCTCTTCAGAATCATCATCTCAGCGTTAATACCAGTCGCATCCGAAGCTTTTTTCAGCATTAGAGTCTGAGGTTCGCTTTACCAGTCTAACTGCTGATATGGCTAAACTTCGACATTTTCCGTAAAGCGACTGCCGTCTGCCGGGTTGTGGAGGACAACCCGAAGGCGACATCGAAGCATTGCAGCTAGACTAATTGTTGGACTTTTGAGGGCTCCAACAACCCGTAACGACTGCCATTAGATGTTCGTATGGCAACCGGGACCAACGGCTTAACGTGCTTTCCGAGGCACGACCAGACCAGTGCAAATATTCATATTCATGGATACAAATATTTGTACTGTACGGGGATCGAACCCGCGCCTCCTTGCGCAGCGGCCGCGTTCGCTACCGCTAGGCCACGGAGGCTGTCGGTTCTCTTTGGAATCATATATTTAATTCAGGGTAGGTTGTATTTGGATGTCCCTGCCACCTAGTCTAATAAATATTCTAGATAATATCCCAAAAAACGTATATACGAACATTGTTTTGTTGTTGATCCTTCAAACGAACAGTCCTCATTTCATAATCTCATTTAATATGATAAAAATATATACCCCCATCTCCACGGGAAACACGCCATAAAGCCTCATTCACTCTCATATTCAGTTTTATTTTTTTCTACGACCATTGCTCGGTAGATTGGTCGCAAAATACGCTACATTGTAATTTGAACATTATCCAGGTTCACGCTCTTTCTGAGATTTATATGCGCTGATGTAAGCTTGATCTGAGTTTAACTGCTCTGTTTTGTGAATATGTTATGAGGTAAATGGGGATAGAGCATCGGGTTTTTTATCTATACTAATATATAAAGCTGAAGAGTTTGTTTCTTTGAACGCGCTAATCTCAGGAACTCCAGGTCCGATTTGATAAATAATTTTTGGGTTAGATAGCCCATTCATCTAGGCCTATCTATCATTAAGGCTATATTAAATCACGCTGCGACCAATAGGAGCGGAGCATACCCAACTCCACGCGAACGAAGTCGCTGGGGGCCGCTAGTAAGTTATTAAAATACATAAACTGAGGACCAAAGTTAACCGTCTTTCAGCCATAGAATAAAATTGTAGTTTAAAAGTTGTGGAAAAGAAAATCTTACAAAAAAGTAAGAATAATTGCAGGAATGTGTAAAAAATAACAGCCTCACGTGTCAATTGAAGGTAAAGCTACGATTACCAGGGACGGTCCGTAGATAGGCGAGACTATCCATCAGATAAAAAATAAACAACTTTTTATTTATTAAGCTGAAAAGCTTGTTTGTTTGTTTGTTGGAACGCGCTTAACTCAGGAAATACTGATCCGATTTGAAAAAACTTTTCGCGTTGGATAGCCCATTAATCTGGAAAGACTGTGGGCTATGTAATACCAAGCTGCTAGTTATTTATACATATTTCATACTCATTTCGATTCATTACTTCAGGTCAAAATACGCATTCCTGTACTGTGAGGCGCTGTTTTGATAATTTTCCAATACACCAGGACTCATTATTCAGCCCATAGACACAGCCCTTAACTTTAACGCTATGTTTCGACTGCTTAGTGACATCTCAAACAAAGCTTATAAACCTACTCAGTAACTGGGATTTTGAGCTCATATACTTCAAATGCTTTTGGTTAAACTAGAAGCCAACTTCAACAATGGCAGATATGACGGTACTTCAGAAAGAAGTTCTTTATCACTTAGAAACAAAACATTTCACAGCGCGAAATAATAAAAACACCCATACATATTCATGGCATTATTATATCTTGCAACAGTCGCCCAAGGCTGTCTCTAGATTTATCTTCAGCAAAAAAAAATCGCATAAAGGCCCTCTCGGGGGAAATATGAGAATAAGACAAATGGTTGCACCCCTCACGGTCAGGTTTCGAAGACTTTGAAAAATGGCGCCTAAGACTTTGAGAAGCGTTTTCTTCAGATGTTTACGTGAAAACGGGCCTTGGAGTGAATTGAAAACTGTATAAGATTGTACCGTGCTACGTGTTTTCTGAGGGAAGGAGTTTAATAGTGTCGAAAATTTGGTCTATTTTTCTAGAAAAATCATTTAGCAGTTAGATAGATATTGACTTTTAAGTTTCTAAAAGAAAGATTTTGTGAGATCAAGCAAAAAAAGTTTGCCTTATATATTTTTTGTGAGAAGATTTAAATTGTTACATATGTATTTGTGTTCCAGTTTAGATGTTTATAAACGCACCCACGATACAGGAGAAATTCCTGGTATGAGGATTTTTTTTTTTAAACTAATGAAAAGAAAACACGAATTTTAATTTTTTCTTTGATTGTCTGTTTGCCTCTCACGGACTGCTCGAGAAT
This sequence comes from Sesamia nonagrioides, assembly GCA_017933935.1. Taxonomy (NCBI): domain Eukaryota; kingdom Metazoa; phylum Arthropoda; class Insecta; order Lepidoptera; family Noctuidae; genus Sesamia; species Sesamia nonagrioides. The sequence continues at coordinate 312,877 of JADWQK010001392.1, read as the reverse complement.
GTTTTTTTTTACTTCTTTATGATCAACAGATTTACCACACAAAGGTGGTACCTTAACACAAAAACGATAAGCTTTAATAAGATGGCCCTGAATTAAATACCATTTTCCCTCCCAAAGTAGAGTAAAGCCATTAGCGAGTAAAGCCGGGCATAAAACTTAGTTATCTGACGCTGGTGAGTGCCAAGCCGATTGTACGTGACCAGAATCGAACTTTGGTCTTTTGACGATGGTCTTTCGCTACGACATTTTCGATAGATCAATTAATGAGATTTCAGCTGATATTCAAAGTTTGGTTGTTACCTGACTTGTATTTGTAATTTCCTTCTTCGGTTCAAATAGTTAAGTGATTTTATTAAAGCAATCCTATTATATACATCAGCGAGGGTTGGAGTTTTCTACCTGATTAATCTGAGAAAAACGACTGAAACAGGCCCAAGGTCATTATAGTCTTTTAAAGTCCAGACATAATCTATAATTTTAATCTTACAAAGAGAACTTATTTCATCTGTCCAAAAAAAACTATTTTTGAATCATTTAAAAATGAAAATGCTTTATTATGGTGCATGACATAGTTTGGAACATCCTATATGCGATCGCAGTGGAGCAGCGACATCTATACTACTGAATTTTCTCAGTGGTAGGCCATAATATCGGCTGCCGGCAGAAGTTCCCACCCACCACACAAAGTCATACAATACATCAGCAAGGTTTGGAATTTTCTACCTGATTAATCTGAGAAGAACGACTAAAACAGGCCCAAGGTCATATAGTCTTTTAAAGTCCAGATATAATCTATAATTTTAATCTTACAAAGAGAACTTACTTCATCTGTCCAAAAAAAACTATTTTTGAATCATTTAAAAATGAAAATGCTTTATTATGGTGCATGACATAGTTTGGAACATCCTATATGCGATCGCAGTGGAGCAGCGACATCTATACTACTGAATTTTCTCGGTGGTAGGCCATAACATCGGCTGCCGGCAGAAGTTCCCACATGTTGTTGTGTCCGGAGTTTGGTCCAGATCAGTCTCCCTCTACCGCAGCATCGTTGGTAGTGTTGTTTGGTTTGGCATTGCGTCAAACCTGCCATCTTCCTTCCTATTCACTCGGTCTTTTGAATGAATATTCTCGTAATAGACTACCACCCATTGCGGTTAAGCAATAGTTTATAAAAAAAAAGCTTATTTTCAAAAGAGAATAGATCATAATACTTTTTATTATGACTCTTTGTTGTGTCTTTGTTTATATAATACTCTTTATTATGACTCTTTGTTGTGTCTCTGTTGTTTTGGTGAATGAACCCTTTTTCAATCACAGTCACTGTCATTGAAAAATAATTCAAATTATTTTTATCCATGTAAACGTATATATATACAATATGTTATGAAAACTCTGTATAACCCGTAAGGATAGTGAAGGTTAGGTAAACATATGACCAAATAACATATGAAATTTTACATAATCATCATAGTAACAATACTAGTGAATTTTGAAATCATCTTTTTACCCGCGAATTAATTCCAACTTCCCCAAAATTTGTTAATTCTTAAAAAGTGACAAAATTATTTTTGAGAGTATAATTCTGAGCGAATAGCGATAGGACCGCGTACCGCGTGCCCTGCCCCTCTTCGCCCGCGCCTGCATGCCCTACCGCACATGTTTTAAGTTACCTTTTTTTGCGAAATAATATTTATTTTTTAGGGGTTTTTTTTTACGTTTAGCCCAGCTTTGTAGGCAATAGTAGTATCAGTTACCGATACCTAACAATACCTTCACGGATCGGACAGGGTTTTCTTTACATATTGTATACTAGCTTTCCGCCCGCGGCTTCGCCCGCGTGGAGTTCGGTTATATCGCGCTTTTAGATTTCCCTCGGGAACATCAAATTTTTCCGGGATAAAAGGTAGCCTATGTTCTTTCTCAGGGTCTAAAGATTGTCTGTGCCAAATTTCATCAAAATCGGTTGAGAGGTTTAAGCGGGAAAGCGTAACAGACAGACAGACAGACAGACAGAGTTACTTTCACATTTATAATATTAGTATGGATATCTGTCTTTCTCCATAGAGATTAGCTTTTTAATTTTTGACTAACTACAACTAAAAGACATTTTGATAGTTTAAAGTGCCAGTAAATGATATTATAAAATAAATGCTTTAACTTTCAGTTATAAAACAAAATGCAAAAATATGCGAAAAAAGGCAATCTTACATAGCAAAAACATAACAGCCACCTATTTAAAAATATCAGAGAGGTCGGCAACATTTTCTCATTTCACCCGCTTGGAGGCGATTCACGACCCCTGACATTTTCTGTCCTCACAGAGGCCCAACGTCAATGCTTCTGTCAAGGGCTCTGTAATTTGAAATTCCATAAGACTTTCCGGTCCGGACTATGCATGTTAATTCTCCCGGAATTTATCTAGTTTAATAAGATTAACTTGTATATTATACTCACTTTATCTTGTTGTGGCGTTTGATAATCATAATCAATCTACAAAATTTTTCTTCTTCTGCCTATAGAGGTCCACTGTTGGACAAAAGCCTCCCCAAAGGCTTACATTACACATGGGTTAACACAATCCCTACGCTTGGCAGGCGGGTTGGGGATCGCGGTAGTTTGATATTCCACAGGAGAAGAGCGCCTCTTACGACACCCACGGGAGGATACGGGATGGTACTATTCTAAGCCCATTACCGTGTGGTAATGAGCTTGAGCCTGTTTACCAGCAGTACACACACACACAACCAGGAAACAGGCTTCCTCTTGGTGAGAGAGAGTGGGCTGTAATCCACCATAAGGCCCAGGTGTGTGTTAGAAGATGTCACATGTCTGCGAAGATGGTTTTGGGATATGTCAGTTTCCTCATGATGTTTCCCTTCGCCGTTTTGAGAGCAGTGGTGATGTAATAATTTACACAAAATATAGCGCTTGACGTCGTAGAAGTCGTGGTGGCCTAGTGAAGTCGTGGTGGCCTAGTGGTTAAAACACCAGCCTCTCAAGTATGAGGGCGCGGGTTCGATTCCAGGTCAGGTAAGTACCAATGTAACTTTTCTAAAGTTATATGTACTTTCTAAGTATATCTTGGACACCAATGATTGAAGGTGAAGGAAAACATCTTGAGGAAACCTGCACTTTAAGTCTGAAATCGCCAACCCGCATTGAGCAAGCGTGGTGATTACGCTCAATCCTTCTCTGTATGAGAGGAGACCTGTGCCCAGCAGTGGGACGATAAAAAGGTTGATGATGATGATAGCGCTTGACTGAGTACAGACGGAGTACGGACATACAACCTTACAAGTCACGATCGTTACCACTCAGCCATTATTGTTTTCTGATCTTGTGGCATTTGCTTGATTGTAATCTGATAATTTTGTCTCTAATTTTAGTGTGTATTTTATTTTAATAAGGCTATCCAAAACCTTTCAAATAGTGACATGTTCTTTCAAGTGTAATTGGGAGTCCACTGAGCCCAAAGTGACACATGGTGGCAGGTATATCAACGCGTAACCTCCTTACCATGAATTTAGTATAGATATGTTTTGAACCCCCCCCTAAGTTGAACTTATTCGTCGGATAAAAATGACCTTTTGTTTTCGACCCTTTGACCTATTTGGTTAATAATAATAATAATAACACAACACCAACGTCAACAACAACGATCATTTTGTCTCTACATATTTATGTACATTAAGAACAACAGAAACAGTTTTTTTTTATAGTTATATATTCGTTAAATGAAAAACCATGCTATACAAATATTATTTTTCTAAAGAATACCTATACAAGAAAATCAATAACTAGAACAATGTATGCAAAGAAAAACTGGGACATATGACAGCTGTCATGTCAAATCGAGAGAAAATATTGGAGAAATGAAAAAAATACGTTGAATATGTTGACACGATCTGCCGCTCTACGTGCACGCCCACCACCTACGGACTCGTTGCTCAGCTCCGCCTCGCCGCCGCCGGTCTCCAGCGCCACTGTAAGTGCTGTGACGACCCCGGCCGCGGCAGTTGCGTTGAGCTCGAGCGACGAGTACTTCTCTCCGCCGACGACGCCACCACCTGCTCGCCGACGGGGAGGACGCCGGCCGCCGGACCGCTTAGGACCTCGAGGCCCATCGGCTTCTGACAGGGTCCCAGCTCCCGGCGGAAGTGTGCAGCGCATGAGATGGACACAATCCATCAATGAAAACGTAATGCGCTCATACTATGGGGCTACAGAGGGAGGAAACAACCTGACCGCGTACCGTGTTCGAATGCTCTCTCTGTTTCAGGTGCTTGAGCCAGCTGTCAACGTGTCGGCGCAACGACTGTCGGATCAGGTGCGGGTCATCCAGCGTAACCATATGCTGGATGATACTGTGCTTGATCGCCTGCGCAATGAAATGCAGAGTAGCCGTGTCATCGCTCACCAGTCGCAGACTGCGGAGATACCACCGCAGTCAACAAACTATGCTGACGAGGGGAGTAATGACAGGGCTACAAATGTAAGTACTCAGTGCAATGAGGAGTTAATAAATGCTTTGGAGGCTGCGATTCGGGAATATCGTTACACGTCGGCAGAACTAAGACCACGCCTGCCACGTTTGCCCATGCATAACAGAAATAGGGCACTGATGGCTGCTCTGGATGCGCAGTTGTCAAATTATTTTGACACCTGCGAGGACCTCACTGATACTCATTCAATCCTGTACTGCGTAGCTGTAGCAGCTTGTCGTGTAGCTCATGTCAAATTCCCCAGTGACTCTAGAGCTACACGACCGAAACCAGTAGTACCAGCTTGGCAGCACAGGATTGAACGTCGTATTGGTGGGGCCAGAGCACTCATCGGTAAACTAATCTGCTTTAGGGAGGGTAATACTCGTCCTAGAGTGATGCGCTTTGTGAGGCGGGCATTTGCAGGTACAAATATCAGCCCACAGAATTATATGGCCCGTGTCACGGAGCGCATCGACTTCCTGAAGCAGAAAGTGTATGCATGGGCGAACCGTATCAGAAGATACAAACGACGAGTGGAACGGTACACCCAGAATCGCACCTTCCGAAGCAATGAAAGGTGGGTTTATAGGGACTGGGAACGACCAGAACAAGGTGTGACTGACACGTGCCTACCGGATGATGATGCCATGTGTTCATTTTGGCGCAGTATCTGGTCGGTACCTGTCAGTCACACTGAAGCTGACTGGGCCCGGGATGTCGAGAGAGCCTGCGATCCAATACCTGAAATGGGGGCTATTACCATCTGCCCCTAAGATGTAGCTTGTGCAGTCCGTCCGTTACCTAACTGGAAGTCTCCAGGACCGGACGGGCTGCATAACTTTTGGATAAAATGGTTTCCAAGGTCGCACGCTCGCTTGGCATCTCAATTCCAGACTGCTTTGGTGTCTGGTTCGTTACCTCAGTTCCTAACTACTGGAATAACCCACCTGCTCCATAAATCAGGTAGCACCGCGGAACCCAAAAATTATAGGCCGATCACCTGTTTACCGACGGTCTATAAAGTTCTTACATCCATTTTGAAAACTAAAATTAACAAACATATTGACAGCAACTCCATCATGTCTGCCTCTCAAAATGGATGTAGGAGCGGGTCCCGCGGTACTAAGGAGCTACTCCTTATTGATATGGCCATTAGCCAACAGGTTCGTCGTTCCCGAAAGGATCTGTCGACATGTTGGATAGATTATAGGAAGGCCTATGACTCAGTCCCACATACATGGCTCATGTGGGTGCTGGAGTTGTATAAAGTGGATGCAACTCTGCGCACCTTCCTGATGTCGTGTATGAGGACATGGAGGACAGTCCTTCGCTATCCAGGATGTCGAAATATTCAGAGGAATAGCGAACCGATAAGGATCGAGCGAGGAATATTTCAGGGCGATAGTTTGAGTCCACTTTGGTTTTGCTTAGCATTGAATCCTCTAAGCACACTATTGGAGGATTCAGGTCTAGGCTATCGGTTGAGGAGAGGTGGTCAGGTTATATCGCACCTCCTCTACATGGATGACCTGAAACTTTTTGCTCCCAACAATTCACAACTGAGGGAGCTACTGAAAATTACTGAAACTTTCAGTAGCTCCATCAGGATGGAATTTGGTGTGGACAAATGTGCGGTCATGCATGTAAAGCGAGGAGAGATTATGGAATCCGTGGGAACCCAACCCACTGATTCCATAAACCTTAGAGCCCTCTCCGCATCCGAAACCTATAAGTATTTGGGTATGTCGGAAGCGTTGGGTATCAATGTTACTGACATGAAGCAATCGTTGAAAGAACGCTTCTTTGGCCGCCTGAAAAAAGTACTTAATAGTCTTCTATCAGGCGGAAACAAGGTGCGCGCTTTCAACGGTTGGGTCATGCCGGTATTGATGTACTCTTTCGGCATACTCAAATGGACTCAAACCGAACTTGACGCCCTGGATCAGAGGGTCCGTACGCTGCTGACTGCAAATCGATTGCATCACCCGCGGTCATCGGTTATGAGGCTGTATATCCCGCGAAAATGTGGAGGTCGTGGCTTTTTAAACGCCAAGACCCTCCACAATCGCGAGGTATGCACTCTCAGGGAATATTTTCTAGAAACCGACGTGGGGATGCATCGAGATGTGGTTGCGGCTGACAAGGGCCTCACTCCGCTCTCCTTGGCTAAAGAGAACTGGCGTAAACCAGTAGTGCTTGACACAAATGATCGCTTGGAGGTATGGAAGAGCAAAGAGCTTCACGGACGCTTCTTCCGAGCCCTTCACGGGTCGGATGTAGACTTTCAAGCGTCCGTAGCCTGGTTACGTTTCGGTGACCTCTTTGGGGAAACCGAAGGTTTTGTCTTTGCAATTATGGACGAAGTTATGATGACGAACAATTACCGGAGATTCATTGTGAAAGACGGCACAGTTGACATCTGTCGGGCATGTCACCGGCCGGGAGAATCAATTAGACACATTATTTCCGGGTGTTCTCGTCTAGCTAACGGAGAGTACTTGCATAGACACAACCTTGTAGCCAGGATAATTCACCAGCAACTTGCTCTTAAATACAACCTTGTGGAATCGGAGGTGCCGTACTACAGGTATATGCCCGACCCAGTTCTCGAAAATGGCCATATCACATTGTACTGGGATCGATCCATCATCACTGACAGGACTATTGTTGCCAATAAGCCTGATATAGTGCTGGTGGATCGATCAGAGCGGCGTGCAATGATTGTTGACATAACCATCCCACATGATGAGAACCTCGTGAAAGCTGAGAAAGATAAACAAATCAAGTATCTTGATTTGGCTCACGAGGTTGTCGACATGTGGGAAGTGGATTCAGCAATCATTGTACCGATAGTCGTGACAGCCAATGGCTTAATAGCCAAGAGCCTCGACCAACACCTCAGGAGGCTCTCGTTAGGCAGCTGGATCAAGGGCTTGATTCAGAAAGCGGTACTACTGGACACGGCTCGCATCGTCAGGAAGTTCCTGTCTCTGGAGCCCTGACCGCCGGTAGCTTGGACCCTGTTCCCGATACCGGTGGGCTACTATTTTTTTTATATTTTTAAATGTTTTTTTATTTATTTATATATAAATATTTAAAAATGTAAAATAATATGTACATATTGAAAAATAAAGAGAATAATAATAAATTCTAATAGAACAAAATTATTCATAATTTTGTTCTATTAGGTTTATGCTAAAATGGCCTATTTAGAAATTAGATTTCTATTGTTATTGGCCTTTTAAAGGCCGTAAAAATCGTGTGTGAAAAGTGGCGGTGTCTGGGGCAGGCTTGCGTGTCCAACCGAGAATACATTTTGGCTTGTAAATGTAATGATTCATTACACGCAGGCCTACAAATAATAGATTCTTGCTAACTGAAGCATTCAATAAAAAGAACCTTTGCTTGCCCTTGGATTGTCTTCAACATAACTCCGAACAAAACCCAATCGATACATATGACCAGCGTAATAGCAACACAATTCGGCACTATCGGCCTCCTTGTTCATTAATGAGGCAATATTAATGCCAGAGACAGGTCGTAACATGGGATTTCGCGTCCGGTCGGGCACGGTCATTATTGCTCACATATGTACCAGTCTTAATAGTTGGGACATGAGGATCTTTTACACGGAGAGAATTGCTTGTACGAATTGACGAAAATGTCCATGATAATCTCGCACATAATACTCATCAGATCAATTAACTACAAGTTAGTATTTTTTGATATTTCATTATATATTTTTTTCTTTTTTGCTTGAAATAGGGTAGTTGACTAAAAAAAACTAATTAGCCCGTAAGTCAGATTTCCATAGATCCAAATATACGTATCCAATGTTTTTCTATAATCTGAATGACGGACTAAATATAATCTTTTTTTTTTACCCAGGAAACACCCCATTTTAGTTTTATGATTTTTCTGTACGAATGAAAAGGAATACATTTTTTATCACTCACTGATTATGACTGATGAACTTGCAAAGATCGTGTAGGTGGTGTTCTGTCTGACCACTCTAAATGCTATGGCGTGAGTTTATAATGTTATTCTATTAGGTTCATGCTAGAGTGGCCTATTTAGACCTTACATTTCTATTGTTCTTGGCCTTCTAAAGGCCGTAGGAATCGTGTGTGAAAAGGGGGGTGTCTGGGGCAGGCCTGCGTGTCCAGCCGTGAATATATTTTGGCTTGTGATTTTGTATGTGGTTGTGGCGGCCTCTAGACCGCTACTTGCAAACTACGCAACACACTGTCGTATGTGACACGTCATGCAAAATTCTGCATCGCGCAAGCAGAGTTCATCGCGCATCTAATACAAAGTGTAACCAAATTAACGCACACTAAGAAAGTATTTTTTTACTTAATCGATTTCTGTCATTTTTAATATAGGTATTTTTATCACTAAAATAATGCTTTTGCGTGCGTAGATTTGTAATAATATGTCCGACATTTTTTCCTTACGGTCAGTACCTATACCTGCATATAAATTTAATAAAAAAAAACAACATTTTATGCAAAATAGTAAAAACTTAGTTTTCGTATTACACCCACTCCCTGATTCAAATAGACCTAAATGCGGTTCTTTTAATTAAGAATGAATTTTTGGCCGCATTTTTCTATTTCCGAGACAAACTCATTTTAAATATACAATATGTAAAGAAAACCCTGTTATTGTTAGGTATCGATAACTGATTATTATAACGCCTACAAAGCCGGTCTAAACTTAAAAAAAATCCCCCAAAAAAAAAAAATATTATTTCGAAAAAGCAAGGTAACTTAATGCATGTGCGGTAGACAACACGTTAGGCGCGGGTGACGGGGGGCAGGGCACGCGGCACGTGGTCGCATCGCTATTCGCTCCGTCACAAATGGTGTTGTCACTTTTTAAAAATTACCAAATTTTGGGGAAGTTTGAATTAATTCGCAACAAAAAAAGATATTTCAAAATTCATTAGTATTGTTACTATGATGATTATGTAAAATTTAATATTTTATTTGGTCATGTGTTTACCTAACCTTTATTATCCTTACGGGTCGGACAGGGTTTTCTTTACATATTGTATATATAGGCTTTCAATATAGGACTATTATATGAATTACTTAGAAAGACAAAGAAAATACAATTATTTACCATATACAAATATACACACAACGCATAAGACAAAAATCTGATAAAATATCTGATGTAAGAATTTAACAGTGAAATTTACCTCATGGCTGCGTAAAAAAGGCTTAGTTCAGCAATAATGCTACGAGTTTACACAAGAGAAAGAGAGAGAGGGAGTTTAGACGAATCAACATTATTTATTGTTTTAATAATTCCCTATTCGATGCAAAAAACTCTCCTCGTGTAAATGAGCCATTTCTGTGTCTATATTAGTGAATGAATTTTCATCCCTAAAGTAATAAGAATTAGCTTTGCGTACATATTTTGGTTTTTGTTTTCTCGTTGTTGTTGTAAGAGTAGTCCTAATTATTATAGTGCTGTAAAGTATTGTCTTTAATGATACACTTAATAGAGTATACCTTCTATAACACCAAAATTTTAAAACGTGTACTTAATTTTATAGGACCACTGAAAAGAAGGCGCTGAGTTATACGTACGATACGGTACTATTTCATAACTTTTTTTTTGGTGGGATGGGAAATCATCAAATGACATCTCCCACTCTGGGCGGAGCGGAAGGGCGTGTCAGACTTTTACTGACTAAAACCCACCCGTGTTTCTTCACTTGCCTGTGCCCCGCAACCCGCAACCCTTTTTTTTTTCTTTTTTTTTTGGCCCAACTGTTTCATAGCTTGTGTGATCTCAACCCGTTTTTAAGTCATGCTGTTCTGTGTGCAATCAACTACTTAAGTCACAAGAAGCACGACATAAGTACGAGTTTAAGTCACAGAGTGGTATTAAATGTTATAAAGTATTCTCTCCACAATTTCGTAACAATTCCCTTATTTATTCGGTGGTAGGCCATAACTTCGGCTGCCGGCAGAAGTTACCACCCACCAGACAAAGTCTTACTACCAAGTCTTGCCGCTAAGCAATTCGTCGTGTGTCCCGGCATGATGTCAGTTCAAACCGTGCGGAGGACGGATCTGAGCAGTTGTGTTACGATGTCGGGTACGACGCGCCAAATGTTGTTGTGCTAAGAGTTTGGTCGTGGGGATCTCCAGATCAATCTCGCTCTAGCGCGGCATCGTTTGTCGTGTTGTTTGGTTTAACATTGCATCTTTTTTTTTTTTAGTGGATAGGCTCTTAATAAACTAGCTCGTCTTACCATCAACGATCGCATTACTGCTTACCACCAGGCGGGATCGTGGTCGAGTATTAGGTTATAATTATATAGAAACTAAACAAACATGGCGACAATTTCTGTCAAACGTAAAGTATTAGTTTAGTTCTGTCAAATTAGTCAAATTTGACAGGACTAGAATAACATTTTATCTTTTGTAATTTTCTTAATGAATAGAAATGAAAAAAATGCGCTGAAGTTTAGTTTACTAAATTTGTGACCAAAAAAATCGGCACCTGTCTCGCAGAAATTCTCCATAGATATTACCTTCCTTTCAAAATACCACTTATTTGCGGCTCAAACAAAGATAATGTAATTTACACAGACTTACCTAGCTATAGCGAAGAAAAGACGGCTCCATTTTTTTGGAATTTAGTCTGGGGCATATTAGCGTGCCGAAGAACTCAAGTTTTCTCGTTCCACCTTTATTTCAGTAATTAAGTGGAAATATGACACTTTGGGTAAATTGTTCTGCATGCCTTTGAAGCCTTATATGTCTGGTATGCTCCTATTAGTTTAAATGCAATTCGTAAATAAGAAAATCAAATAAACCAGATATATTATAGCAGCAGACATTGAACCAAAATGTTTCATTTATTCAGAAGTATATAACGGTCGTATATCAATCAAATTTTAAATCAAGTCATTTTCATCATCATCTCAGTGTTAATCCTAGTCACATCCGAAGCTTTTTGTTCAGCTTTGGAGTCTGGGGTTCGCTTAACCAGTCTAACATCTGATTTTGGCTAAACTTCGATATTTTCCGTGAAGCGACTGCCGTCTGACCCAAATTTTAAATGAAGTAATAAACATTAATTATAATTGTTTTTGAACAATCACAAACAAAAGCCATTTATTCAAAGTAGGCTGAGAACACGCTTTATTTTAAACTTAGAAATTATACTAGACAGTTCACCAAAATGTTAGCCCTTCAACACTTCCTAGTACTTTAGGTATGAAGGAGTTGTGATGCAGCAAACATCCCAGAAGCTAAGCTGTCTGTTTATTTAGATTATAAGTTTGGAGGCATGAGGAACGAGTGTAAAGTTCACTCATCCTCCATAGAAAAGGGAGGATCCTCCGACCAGACGGGTGTTATGTCTGGCGGCCACTTGCCCAATGCTTGAAATTGGCTAGTTGTATATACGCTAGTTGCACGGTAAACTCTGATTGCGAGATGTAGAATTTGTGTGACGTCAGTATGACGCGTTGTTCCATGTGGCGTTTGTAGGTACCGCTACAAGAAGAGTATGATTCTATTATTATTATTATCATTTCGAAAAACAATACAACATGACCTAATTCCTCCATCTACGTTCCGTCATCGGACGACCCGTCGTACTGCGAGTAGCCACCCTTACGTTGTTGACACCACTACGATCCAGACGAAGCGTTTCGCCTCGTCTTTTATACCGCGTATATCGAAGGACTGATCCAGTCCCTCATTTCTCACAGACACAAACCGGCAGACCCGGAACAACTACCTGTAAGCCATGCGAATATTTGTTCCGTGCGAGAATGCACTTAGGGTCAATTCACACGTACCACAACCACACCACAATGATGCCACGTGGTCGGGCGTATATTTTGAAAATGAATATTACAATTCACGCAAATCATTTTGCCGTTGTTATTGACCATCTGTGTAATACGACTACATCGCAACCACATCGCGACGGCAACGCCACCACCGGCGGCGGCACCGCGGCCACATCGCCACGACATGACCTCACGCAGCTCTCAGTGCACGCCCTGCACATGACCACGTGGTTATCACAGCGACAACGCAACCAAATCGACATATTGTCACTACCACAACGCAACTGCAAAAAGCCGGTGCGACACTATTCACACGTAACCACAGCTTGACCACATTTTGTCGCTGCGACGTGGTGTGGTTGTAGTACCTGTGAATTGACGCTTACAACCACTGCACTGAATACTAGTATTTTACTTGGAACAACTGTACTTACTGGGTATTACCCCATGGTAAGACAGGTAGTCTGACTTTCAGTATTTAGAATACCCATAAAGATGGTCATAGATCCATAAATGACAGCCAGGACCATCACGTCAATACACTATCAAAACCATAAATTTATACTTATGCATGTATCTATACTTCTATACTATCTATACGCCAGCGACTTCGTTCGCGTGGAGTTAGTTATGCCCCGTTCCTATTGGTCGCAGTGTGATGTTATATAGCCTAAAGCCTTCCTGGATTAATGGGCTTTCCAGCGTAAAAAGAATTTTTCAAATCGGACCAGTAGTTTCTGAGATTAGCGCGCACAAACAAACAAATAAACAAGCATACAAACAAACTCTTCAGCTTTATATATTAGTACAGATTAGTCAGGCCTTACCATATATCAGAACGAAAGAAACTGTAGACCCCTGTATTATAAATGCGAAAGTTTTCTAGATGAACGGATGTTTGATACGCTTGTACACAAAAACTACTGAGCGCATTTGGATAAAATTTGGCTGACCAATAGTCTCTCTAGACCAATGGACTCTACCCGCGCGCCCATCGGTGACGGTCGTGTGCACTCGGGTAGTGGCGTTGATTGTTGTAATAATGACGAATATAGTAAAGTGTATTGCTTGTAATCTTATAGTGGACGAGTTGCTATGTTATGTGCAACAAAAAATTTCGATTGCCGATGAAGTATCCTTAGTGCGAATATGTGCGTCGGCTTTTACAAGTGACGAAATAAAGAAATCTATATGAAGCCTTACCGACGGAGAAGAGAAAAATACTTCGTAAAAATAAAGGCAAGGAGGAGCGTGATTTAGCAGATATCATTGCACTATTGAAATCCACGGAACCAGACGAAATCCCTGTGTTTATTGCGCGACAGTTGGATAAGTTGCCTCCAATATTGTGGGATCATTTAGACTGCTCGAAGGTGCTGAAGGATATGTTAATTATGAAAGAGGAAATTGAGAACATAAAAATAAATTATGCAACAAAAGACAGTGTGCAAGATGTGAAAACTGAAGTTCTGCGAATTAGAAATGACTCATTACCACCGTCTTCCGCTTTCAAAATAAACAAAAATCGTGGAGCGTACAGTATGACACTCTTTGGTCGGACCACTTCCCTCTTATTGTTGAATGCAATCTACATGTATTAACACCGAAAATTGTAACCCGTTCGGTGTGTAGTAATGACATTAGATGGGGGGAACGAGATGGGAAGCAGGTCTTAAAGTATAATGAGGAGTGTCATAGGAGATTAAAGTTAATAGACTTTCCCTCGGAATTTACACAATGTGCGGATTATTTATGTAGTGACCCTGACCACGCGTGTGTCCTGGATAGGCTATACTCCGACATTGTGACCGCCCTTCGGAATGCGGCGGTGGCGAGTGGGGGAAGCGTGCGGATGCGTGGTCGTGGGGCCCGATTGGCGGGATGGAACAGGCATGTATGTGGGGCTCACAGGGTGGCGAGGCTGAGATTTAACGAATGGGTTCTGTATGGTAGACCTACGTCAGGTTGTGTATTTGAAGAGATGCGAGAGAGTAGGAAAGTTTTTAAGTCCAGGTTAAGGTGGTGCCAAAATAATCAGGACCAGATTCGGATGGACGCCCTCGCTGAACAACACTCGAAAGGTGACTTTCGTGGATTCTGGCAGAATACGAGAAAGGTGGGCTCTCGGCCTAGCCTCCCTGTGAGTGTCGATGGTCTGGGTGACTCGGGGAGTATTGCGAACGCGTTTAGAGAACAGTTTTCGGTTCGGTCGCCACTGGGTCCGGCGCGTCGGACGCTCAGCGCTGACAGAGCAATAAGATAGTGGGCACAAGATTCCACGCGAGAGATGTCGAGAAAGCCATAAAGCAGATTTCGAGGGGAAAGTCAGTATTGAGCATCTACAGCACGCCGGACCACACTTGGCGCGAGTACTCGCAATGTTCTTCGAGTTGTGTGTTAGTCACTCCTACCTGCCAGATGAATTCATGAAGACAGTTGTAGTGCCTGTGGTTAAAAATAAAACGGGAGACTTAGCGGACACCAATAACTACAGGCCTATATCACTTGCAACTGTAGTGGCAAAAGTATTCGACGGTGTGCTTAACACTCAGTTAAGGAAACATGTTAAACTCCACTGTAACCAGTTTGGGTTTCGACCGGAGCTGTCCACAGAGAGCGCAATACTGGGTTTGAAGCATACCGTTAATTACTACACGAAGAGAAAGACCCCAGTATACGCATGCTTCCTCGATTTATCTAGGGCTTTTGACCTGGTCTCGTATGATGTCCTTTGGGAGAAGCTGGAGAGCACTGAAGTACCAAGGGAACTAATTAGTGTAATACGGTACTGGTACGGGAACCAGGTCAATAGTGTCCGGTGGGCGGGGGCGATGTCGGATGGTTATAGTGCTGAGTGTGGCGTGAGACAGGGCGGTTTAACCTCACCTACATTATTTAATTTATACATGAACGAGCTGGTCGTCACGCTCAGTAGTCAACGTGTTGGATGCTATGTGGACGGAGTGTGTGTCAACAACCTAAGTTACGCAGACGACATGGTGCTGTTGAGCGCTTCGATATGTGGGCTGCGGAGACTACTAAGTGTCTGTACGGAATACGCGCGTGGACATGGGTTAATATATAATGCGAAAAAAAGTAAATATATGGTCTTTGACGCTGTCGGTGGGTCGAGCCCTATGAACATACCAGCTGTTCATCTGGGAGGTGTTCCACTAGATCGCGTGGATAATTTTAAATACCTAGGGCATATACTCACCGAGGACCTCGGGGACCAGGCTGACATAGAACGGGAGCGGAGAGCGCTGTCTGTACGAGCCAATATGATAGCCCGCAGGTTCGCGCGGTGTTCGGATGGTGTGAAGATCACGCTCTTCAGAGCGTACTGCACATCCCTATACGCGTGCAGCCTGTGGGTGAACTATACTGGCAAGGCATACAGTGGTCTCCATATCCAGTATAATAATGCGTTCCGGGCGGTGTTGGGGCTGCCCCGCTTTTGTAGTGCGTCAGGGATGTTCGCGGACGCCCGCACGGATTGTTTTAATGCTACTGTGCGGAAACGCGGCACGTCCCTGGTGCGCCGGGTGTGGGCCAGCTCCAATACCATCCTGGCAATGATCACCGACCGGCTAGACTGCCCTTATATCCGGCATAGCTGTGGCAGACATGCCGCTGTACAAACGCCCAAAAGAAAATTATAATATTTGACATTATTGTAAAATTTCTGTATATTTAATTGGTCACTGTTTTTGTTATGTATTTTAATTATTATTTTATTTTATCTTTATTTTCTTTTGGATTTAATTAATTTAATTGTTGTTTAAATTTATGTTTTATTATTTGATTTCCTTTTTGAATTATTTTAATGTATAATTTGGACTTATGGACTACAATATTGTCTGAAATAAATGAATAAATAAATAAAAAATAAATAGTATATCTATACTAATATTATAAAGCTTAAGAATTTGTTTAAATATTTTTGCGTTGGATAGCCCATTACTCCAGGAAGGCTTTATACTATATAACATCACACTGCGACCAATAGGAGTGGAGCATAACTAACTTCACGCGAACGAAGTCGCTAGCGACCACTAGTCGTTAATATAGAGTACTTAGTAGCTTAGTAGCTTTCCACCCGCGGCTTCGCCCGCGTGCGCTTTTTAGATTTCCCTCAGAAATATCAATTTTATGTTCAATAAAAGGTAGCCTATGTCCTTTCTCAGGCTCTAAAAATTGTCTGTGCCAAATTTCATCAAAATCGGTTGAGAGGTTTAAGCGGGAAAGCGTAACAGGCAGACAGACAGACAGAGTTACTTTCGCATTTATACTATTAGTATGGATAATTGGTATACTACAGCCTCCGTGGCGTAGCGGTAGTGAACGCAGCCACTGCGCAAGGAGGCGCGGGTTCGGTCCCCGCGGAGTGCAAATATTTGTATGCATGAATATGAATATTTGCACTGGTATGGTCGTGCCTCGAAAAGCACTTTAAGCCGTTGGTCCCGGTTGCCATACGAACATCTAATGGCAGTCGTTACGGGTTGTTGGAGCCCTCAAAAGTCCAACAATTGGCCTAGCTGCAATGCAATATCGCCTTCGGGTTGTGGAGGTCAGACGGCAGTCTTCTTCCTTCTTCCTCAGCCTATAGATGTCCACTGCTGGACAAAGGCCTCCCCCAAGGCTTTCCACGATGACCGGTCTTGTGCTGCCCGCATCCATCGGCTTCCCGCGACCCTCACCAGGTCATCGGTCCACCTTGTTGGGGGTCTCCCTACGCTGCGTCTTCCAGTACGTGGCCGCCACTCCAGAACCTTGCTGCCCCATCGGCCATCGGTTCTACGCGCAATGTGCCCTGCCCACTGCCACTTAAGTTTAGCGACTCGCAGAGCTATGTCGGTGACTTTGGTTCTTCTGCGGATCTCCTCATTTCTGATTCGATCACGCAGAGAAACTCCTAGCATAGCTCTTTCCATTGCCCTTTGTGTGACTCTGAGCCTTCGTATGAGGCCCATTGTGAGCGACCACGTTTCAGTTCCGTAAGTCATCGCTGGCAACACACACTGGTCAAAGACTTTAGTCTTGAGACACTGTGGTATCTTGGACGACGAGAAGATGTAGCGTAGCTTCCCGAACGCTGCCCAACCGAGCTGGATTCGCCGAGACACCTCTTTCTCGAAGTTGGACCTACCTAGTTGGACTTTCTGTCCCAGGTATATATACTCGTCAACAACTTCGAGTGCAGAGCAACCAACTACAATTGGAGTGGGTGCGACATGAGAGTTCGACATGATCTTCGTCTTATCCATGTTCATTTTTAGACCCACTTGTTGGGAAGCTCTGCTGAGGTCATTGAGCATTTTGCCCAAGTCTTCCAGGGTCTCAGCCATGACCACGATATCATCTGCGAAACGGAGATTAGTGATGTACTCGCCGTTGATGTTGATGCCAAGTCCTTTCCAGTCCAGGAGCTTGAAGACATCTTCCAACGCAGCAGTGAACAATTTAGGAGATATGACATCTCCTTGTCTCACTCCACGCTGCAGTTGGATCGGTTTCGAGTCCTGATCCTGGAGACGGACTGACATGGTGGCGTTTTTGTACAAACACTTTATCACCTCAATGTATCGATGGTCAATTTGGCACCGCTGGAGAGACTGTAGCACCGCCCAAGTCTCAATCGAATCGAAGGCCTTCTCATAGTCCACAAACGCCAAGCATAGTGGTTTGTTATACTCCTCGGACTTCTGTATAACTTGCCGCAGCGTATGAATGTGGTCTATGGTGCTAAAGCCTTTTCGGAAGCCTGCTTGTTCGGGAGGCTGGAAGTCGTCGAACCTGCGAGCGAGACGATTCGTGATGACCCTAGAAAACAGCTTATAGACATGGCTCAAGAGGGATATCGGTCTGTAGTTTTTTAGGAGGGTATTGTCACCTTTTTTGAAAAACAAAACCACCACGCTCCTGTGCCACGCCTTAGGCGTTTCGCCTTTAAGAATGACGGAATTAAATAGCTTCTGAAGCGCTTTAAGAACCGGTTTGCCACCCGCTTTCAGAAGCTCAGCCGTAATTCCATCATCTCCAGCCGCCTTATCGTTCTTGAGCTGTTTCAGGGCCATACCAATCTCGTACAGGCTGACGTCCGGGATATCGTCGGTGTAGTGTCGGGTTAGTCTGGCTCTAGGATCATTAGCCAGGCTTACAACAGGTGCGTGTGTTGATGTGTATAACTCTCCGTAGAATTTCTCCATCTCACCCAAAAGCTCGGGCTTGGAAGTGACGATCCTACCATCCCCAGTCTTCAGCTTCGCAAGTAGACTCTGTCCAACAGACAATTCTCGTGCGAACACTTTGGAGCCTTTGTTCCGCTCGATAGCCTCTTTAATACAATTTGTATTAAATTGGCGTATATCGCGAGTCAGAGACTTTGAGATCTGTCTGTTAAGGCATCTGATGCGCGAAGCATCATCAGGGGATTTTAAGATCACCTCCCGTCTTTCTTCCATTAGCCGGCGGGTGGGACCGGAGATCTTCTTCTGTCTTTTTGAACGGAGGGTTTTGTAGAACTTAGACCCTTCCGTTTGGAGAGTTTCCACAAACCTGTTGTTGTAGTCGTCCACATCTACGCATTCACCGAGGCATTCGAAGCGGTTTTGTAGTTCGATCTGAAAGCTCTCGGGGTTTTGGAGTTGTGTTGACGCTGGACGGAGCGTAGACTTCATAAGTCGAGAGCGTTCGAGCCTAATGTTGAGGTTCAAGATGCCTCTAACAATACGGTGATCACTCCCTGTTTTTACCGCATGGATCACGGAGACATCGTTGAACACTTGCCTTCTCGTTGACATTATGAAGTCTATCTCGTTTTTGGTCTGACCATCGGGGCTGAGCCAGGTCCACTTGCGGTGCAATGGTTTCCTGAAAAAAGAATTCATCGCAAAGAGTCCTTCCCTTTCCATGAAATCCATTAGCATCTGACCTCTGGGATTCCGATTTCCAACTCCAAATTGCCCCACTTTCGTCTCGTCCGCCTCTCGCATGCCCAGTTTTGCGTTAAAGTCCCCATGACAACGGTGTAGTGGGTTTTGGAGGAATGTATGGCTCTACTGACGTCCTCATACATAGCCTCCACCTCATCGTCAGAGTGTTTAGACGTCGGGGCGTAGACCTGTATAACCTTTAACGAATATCGTTTTGTTATTCTCAGTACAAGGTACGCCACCCGAGTCGAAAGGCTCCCGACTTTAACCACGTTGTTCACGAGGGACCTGTGGACAATAAACCCGACACCACCCTGGGACAGCTGGTCGCCTTCCCGGAAATAGAGCAGGTTGCCAGACTTCAGGATTATCGAGTCCTCTCCCTCTCTTCGGACTTCAGATAACCCCACAATGTCCCAGCGCAACCGGCTCAGTTCTTCCTCCAGTTCGACAATCTTCTCATCGGTCCGTAGTGTGCGCGTGTTAAATGTTGCCAGTTGCCAGACGGCAGTCGCTTCACGGAAAATATCGAAGTTTAGCCAAAATCAGCAGTCAGACCGGTAAAGCGGACCCCAGATTCCAACGCTGAAAAAGCTTCAGATGCGACAGGGATTAACGCTGAGATGAATATGGATAATTGATATCATAACTAACTTTATTATATTTTATGTTAGTGCGGAATATACATAGTATGACGACGTCAGCGATGACGGAGCGATAGGATCGTCATCATCTTGGTGCAGTGGTAAGCGCTCCGTTTCGTAGGTGGCGTTTTGAATTAAGGCACGAAGTGAACATATACCCTCAAATCTTGGCAATAACAATTTAAATAGGCAAAAAGACAGTGTCACCTCGAAGAAATGTCCTGATCCGCGCCTCAAAGCGAAGTCACCGTTCGACAATCCCCACTTTCCAAAACGACTCCATCCACGTGCCGCCATTACAAAATAACGTCACAGCGTTTGCCCCACTACTACATAAACCAAATTAGCAACTTTTATTATAAAGATATCGTTGTCCACGATACACCGGACAAACAGTCCAACTAGTAGGTCCAACTTCGAAAAAGAGGTGTCTCGTCGAATCCAGCTCGGCTAGGCAGCATTCGGGAAGCTACGCTATATCTTCTCGTCGTCCAAGATACCACAGTGTCTCAAGACTAAAGTCTTTGACCAGTGTGTGTTGCCAGTGATGACCTACGGAACTGAAACGTGGTCGCTCACAATGGGCCTCATACTAAGACTCAGAGTCACACAAAGGGCAATGGAAAGAGCTATGCTCGGAGTATCTCTGCGTGATCGAATCAGAAATGAGGAGATCCGCAGAAGAATCAAAGTCACCGACATAGCTCTGCGAGTCGCTAAACTTAAATGGCAGTGGGCAGGGCACATTGCTCGTAGAACCGATGGCCGATGGGGCAGTAAGGTTCTGGAGTGGCAGCCACGTACTGAAAGACGCAGCGTAGGGAGGCCCCCAACAAGGTGGACCGATGACCTGGTGAAGATAGCGAGAAGCCGATGGATGCGGGCAGCACAAGACCGGTCGGCGTGGAAAGTCTTGGGCGAGGCCTTTGTCCAGCAGTGGACATTTATAGGCTGAAGAAGATCCCCGATACATATATTTTCCGTCACTCTTTCTATCCAGATATCCCACGAGATCGGAACTTCGAAACTGCTGAAATCATGAAGCACTATCACAAAAATTATTCACTATGAAACTGAAACAAAGCCGGTAATAAAAGGTTTCTGTGTTTATAAAAAAAAATAAGTATCTCGGGGTTTCCTAAACTTTTGTACATTTTGTTGTTCTGAACAGAAAATAATGTGGCGTTTTAATTATAACTATATTAAACGTGTTACTTTTTGTTTTTGTTCGGAAAAAAGGCTAATATTTAGAACTATGAAAGAAGAAGAAGAAAGGGATTAGGGGATTTACAAACAAAGACGAGGGCGAAGCTGTGTTTATAGAATAAAGATTGCAGGAAATATATCCCAAGTAACTTAAGTTAGCTAATAAATTCTGGGAAAGGAAGAAAAGGAATGGTTAAAATGACCATTTATCACATTAAAATGAAAAATTTAAACACTTGTTCAATGAGTCTGGTGTGAGTGTTATGTAAAAGTCCATAAAATTGTCGTATTTAAAAGTTCTTTAGCCTTAACATTTTTTTTTTTAATAATTATAAACTAATGCTTGACCGCAATCTCACCCGATGGTACGCAGTGATGCAATCGTTGATAGCTCTCTAGTTTACTCAGAGCTCAAAAAAAAAAAATAGAAAGGATGACGGCAGTGCAGCGCGGTGATGCAATGTTAAACCCACAACACAACTAACAATGCTGCGCCACAGGGAGATTGGTCTGGAGACCCTCCACGATCCAACTCCCGACACAACAACATTTGTCGCACCGTACCCGGCACATAGTCGTGGTGGCTTAGTGGTTAAAACACCAGCCTCTCAGGTATGAGTGTGCGGGTTGGATTCCAGGTCAGGCAAGTACCTATGTAACTTTTCTAAAGTTATATGTACTTTCTAAGTATACCTTGGACATCAATGACTGAAGGTGAAGGAAAACATCTTGAGGAAACCTGGACTTTCCAAGTCGGAAATCGCCAACCCGTATTGAGCAAGCGTGGTGATTACGCTCAATCCTTCTCTGATGAGAGGAGACCTGTGCCCAGCAGTGGGATGATAAAAGGTTGATAATGACCCGGCACATATCGCTACGTAACTGCTCCGATCCGACCTCCGTAAGCCTTTACCAGACAACATCGACACGACGAATCGTTTTTATAATAAGGTTTATTTTTAAACATTATAAACTAGTATTTTGCCGCCATCCCGCCTGATCGTAAGCAGTGATACAATCGTTGATGGTAAAGCGCACTAATTTATTAAGAGCCTGTTCACTCTAGCCTTGAAGATATTTAAATCGTTATCAAACGGGAAAACCGCCGCAGGCAAATTCTTCCAGTCCCTCCATGTAAGCGGAATAAAAGACGAGGCGAAATGCTTAGTCGTTGTCGAGTTGTAACTCGTAAATTTGAACAGATTGGCACACCTTGTATAGGTTTAAATTTAAATAAATGTTTTTTGTGCGGACGGGTATTTTTAAAATAATTTACGAATGCTTTGTTAGCACATAATTTGTTCAAAATTAGACCGCTTTTGTTTGACAAAAAAGCTTTATCTTCATTTTTCGCTTGTCAAACAAAATAATACAAATATAAATGTTTTTTTTTTTATAAATTATAAACTAGCGCTTGACCGCGATCCCGCCTGATGGTAAGCAGTGATGCAATCGTTGATGGTAAAGCGCGCTAGTTTATTAAGAGACTATTCACTCTAGCCTTGAAGACACTCAAATTGTAGTGTGACGGAAACACCGTCGCAAATTTTTCCAGTCCCTCGATGTACGCGGAATAAAAGAGGAAGCTAATCCTTTTTAATATGTACCTATTATTAATGATTTCGCATTTCGAGCTAAAAAGTTAGTTTCGAACAAAAACAGATATTGTTTTAATCCAACATTAAAGTCATATAGAGCGTAGATTCTTAAAAACAATACAATAAGCTTACAAAAGGTCTGATACAACTACAACGCTTGTTTGGCTTCAAGCCAACTGTGTCCATGCACTTGTACAAAAACTTAGCCATTGTTTCTTACAGGTTATTACTTACTGGAAGTTTTTGCGATCAATTTTTAGTGTGCTTAGTTCTATGGAGTTTGTAACAACTACTTCTATGTCCCTATAATTGGTTCGTATTCGAAATAATAAAGTTCTTCTTTAACGTTACAAGAAAGTTTCTTGTATGTTTATAATCTGTACTAATATATAAAGCGGAAGAGTTTGTTTGTTTGTTTGAACGCACTAATCTCAGGAACTAATGGTCCGATTTCAAAACTATTTGCGTTGGTTAGCCCATTAATCCAGGTAAGCTTTAGGCTATATAATATTATGCTGCAATTAATAGGAGCGGGGCATATAAAAAAAAAACATATCGAAACCTACGCGGGTCAAAACCGCGCGGCGCAGCTAGTGTTATCTAATTGTTTAATTACATGAAATAACATTAGATATAACTATATGTTTGTTAAAACATGTGTAGAATTACGTTCAGTTGGAATGATTACATAAAAGTCTTTTTAACAAATAATACAGTTTCTGAAAAATAAAAAAAAGGAAGTGAGAGAATTTGATGTTTAATATAATATGGTTTGCAACCCACTGTCATATTAATTAAGACCAAAAATAGTTCTTTAAGATCTTTTTTTTTCTATTCTTGTGGTACACTTTTGCGTTGAATAGCCCATTAATCCAGGAAGGCTTTAGGCTATATAACATTAAGCTGCATTCAATAGGAGTGGAGCATATAAAAAAAACATATCAAAACCTACGCGGGTTAAACCGTCAGGCGCAGCTAGTGTTGTTACACTAGCTGCGCCTGACGGTTTAACCCGCGTAGGTTTTAATTGCATGTGGAAGAAAAATCTTACTCTAAGTGGTGTTTTTGGTATGAGTTTCTCTCAAATCTAGCTAGTTTATTTTGTAATTTGTACCTACTGTCAGACATAACAACGCTTTTAAAAAAATATGACGTACCTAAATTGAAGAGTACAACGAGTAATGAGTAAAGAGTGCGACTTTCGTAATTAATACCATTAAAATGTAGTTGCAATTTCATCTCGGTGATAAATAAATGTCAAAAGCTTGTCAAAACCTGAGGTAATTGGACGTAATTTTGACAGTTTTTCTTTTAAATCGTTGCCCCGCATTAGGAATTTCTCCTGTGTGTTTACAACTTATAAAGTCACATATACAAAGAGCTAGACCCGGAACAGCTAATTGTAGGCCATACAGTTAATTAGTTCCGTGGTAAAGCGGACCCCAGACTCCAAAGTTGAAAAAGCTTCGGATGCAACTGGGATTAACGCAGAGATGATGACGATGACAATTATTAGTTCCGTGCGGGAATCAAACCCGCGACACTCCGCGCTGCAATCGATCACTCAGACATTGCGCTAATCATGTGGTCAGAGATCATGACGCTGTGTCAGTTAATTATGTCACGTTGTTTTTTGTTTATCTTTAGTTTATCACCTAAACAAATAGAATACAGGAATTGATACAATTGACAATAGGCTTTTAACAGAAGCTTCTTACAATTGATGATGAGGTTTTTACAGAGTTAATTGGCAGCTCTCTTTCTAATCGCTCTCTAACGTTCGAGAACCGTGACTGTACGGACGACCTACTCCATATTATCTACTGGTATAAAATATTTATACAATATGTAAAGAAAACTCTGCCCGATCCGTAAAGGTATTATTAGGTATCGATAACTGATTCTACTAATGCCTAGAAAGCCTGGCTAAACTTGAAAAAAATTGCCCCCTAAAAAAATTAATATTATTTCGCAAAAGGAAGTAAATTACATGGCAATACATACGCGGGCGACTTGGGGCAGGGCATGCGGTACATTCATTCATCAAAAAGGTCTTGTCACACGGCGGCGATCTCTCGCGTCCGACCCTGATCCAGGCCATGGTTCGGAGCGAGAGTGCAGGCCGTCACCTCCTTCTGCGAAGCAGTGATGCTGGCAAAAGAGGAGGCGGAGCGCCTGAGGCAACGGAAATCCTAGCGCCCTCACGCCACTAGCCGCCGCAGGAGACGCCCTGGTCGGGAGACGACAACTAACTTCCAGCCACCGTAGGCGTAGGCCTGCGGGCAGTGAGCAGTGGGCAGCTCGCCGCCCGGTAAGGATCAGGCCTGAGTTGACGGCGCGTCGTGTTTCACGCGCGCCTCAAAGAGATGTCAGCACATCGTGACGGGATCCACGAAGACCGGTGCCTCCTGGGTCAGGGTTGCGGGTTGGGTAAACAAGAAACAGTGGCCCTGGCCGTCGCACAGGCAAGCAAAGAAACACGGGTGGGTTTTAGTCAGTAAAAGTCTGACACGCCCTCCGCTCCGCCCAGACCGGGAGAAGTCATTTGATGGAACGGAGATTTGGGAATAAAATCATTCAATTTCGTTGCACACTCACCAACGTGCATCCTATAGAACACTGAAAGGCTGGCTACTCTACGCCTGTGCTCCAGGCTTTGGGGAGCGTTTTCAGTTAAATTTGTGTCGCCAATCAGCCTCTTCGCATGACTCTCTCTCTCCACTGACTCCAAAGTAGCCAGGTGACATTTTGCAGCACCAGCCCTAATGTGGGCGCGGTACTCCACACACGAACAGACCTGTGTGAGGTACCGCCGGACCTTTGCGATAACGCCAATTTTCCTGGCAACCACCTTGGCCTTGGACTCAATGAACCGCCCAAAGTTAAGGTTCGAGGAAATCTCAACTCCCAAAAGCCGAAGCCGGTCGAAATATGTATTTGAATGAAGAACAGTTAACTAATTGAAGCCAAGTTTGAGAGTTTCAAAATACTGTAGGCTGGGCCTTTATCTTTATTAACAGACTTATAGGGTAAGTTCCTAGTTAAGATCAAAGGTCTGTGAAGCTCGGTGTTAATAGAACGTACAAATACCTCCAGTTGCTTGGATATTGATCCTGCTATCGTTTTGGGCTTCTCTAGACCCTTTTGACCTCTGCAAATCCAGCTATTATGAATAATTATATTACTATGGAACCAAATATGGGAGTACCTTGCCTACTGTTATTCGAAAATAAACCCCACATTTGTATTCTAATCGGGAAGCTATATAGAATATTGCATCTAACATTGGCGTCGTTGAAACATAGTCTGAATAATATTTTATCGTAGTAGATATATTGTATCATAATAAATTCTTTAAGAGCTTCTCAAATCCAAGACTTTATTAGTAAGTATAAAAAAGAATTAATAATATTATACACGTAAACCAAGACTAATGATAGTAGCATTTTTATGAATAATATAAGCATTTCATCCATTTCTATTATTCAAGTTTCTTCGAAAGGTATATTTAATACAAACACTGTATTGCATGGATTAGTAGTAGCATATACGTACTTGTGTACAAATATAGAGGTGTCTACAACACCACATGCGAACAACACGTCATAATGAAGTCACACAAATTCTGCATCTTGCAAGTATGTTTACAGTGCTACAAGCATATATACAACTTCCCGAGATCATCCGTCGGGTAATCCCCTCCCAGACACAACACGCAAACAGAGGGTCCTCGGATATTTTTTTTTTTTGGTAACTTTACACCCTATTCGAGACACCAGAATCTGGTGATCCATTCAAAATGCAAGATATACAACATGTAATGTAATTAACGCACACCCTCAAACACCCCAATTAGAATATCATGTTATAATCATAACACACACTCTGAATTTATATTTTAAAATGTATAATATGCATTGTTATTTACAAAATTAGTGAAACCAATTCTTGGTGAACGAAGACCTTAACGTCTTTGGAATAAATACTTTTTCTTTATTTTGTATTGAATGATTAAATTTGTATGAATGCTTCCAAGTAAAACTGCGACTTTAAAAGTCTGTGCAAACAATAGGCTAAATATGACAAAAAAATCCGTAGTTTTAATTATTTTTGTGATAAAAAATTATCTATTTTTTAAATTATATTAACCGATTCAGTGAACGATTCGGAACAAACTATTTTCAGGAAGTACGTTAATTAATTTACATGTTGAATAAGTTTTGGTAGAGGAACTTGCAGCATGTATCATTGGTAGTTAATGTGATAATGTTTTTTAAGATGTGTTTTTTGTAAATTATATACAATAGCGAATTACATATTGTAGGTGCACTCAAATCAACAATATATCAATGTTCAATGTCTCGATGATCACATCGCTCTTGTAGCTGTAGCTACAGTCCACCGGTCGGGACAAGACTCACTAACTTAGACTAGAACATCCCGAGTGGCGCTGACATTCCGATTAGTCAAATGAATGGCTCCGATATATTATCCATGTTTGTGACGCACCATCGTCTATGTGTCACTGACACGAAAAATTTCGTTGCCTTTCCACTGCATTATCGGCGTAATTATCGAGATGACGACTGATAGAGAAGTATGGAAGTAAAATGGATATTGCTCCGACCCAAACGTATAAATTATAAATTTAAGTAAAAAAAATAAAATAATACATTTAGTCATATATGTACATTTAGCAGTAACACAACACACAAAATAATAAAGGAAGTCCATAATGGAAGGACGAAACAAAAATTAATGTCGTGATCGAACCTAAAAGAGAAAAAGAATTAACTATTTTTAACTAATTATTTACTTCAATTTTTCAATTGGGCTTACGATATTTCGTAAACCCAATTTAAGTAAATGTTTAAAATGAAATGATATTTAATGAATACTTTGATATTTTTATTAAACTAGAATATTTAATAACATTAATAAATAGTCAATGCTGAATCTGTTCCTAAGCCTAAATCATAAGAAGGCATCATAAAATAAAACTTCTTAACATCAGGCAGACTTTTGGAATAACGGCGACAGTCCAAGTAAGATGGAGTTGAAACAAAACACAAAAAGCCAACATGGCCACCATTCGGCCATGTTCGTTTTTTGCCGCCATTTCACATCTCCGCGTAATTCACACGCGAACTAATATAACACGACTATATTAATTAAAAATGAATATGAATGCACCAGTTGAAAAGATAAAGCGATTAGTGTAATTATATTCAAGTCTAGTTTTTTTTTTTATGTTCGTACTTTTATACCTATCTACGACACGGCTGTACGATTGACCGCTGCGCTGCGTGTTGCTGGTTCGATTCCCGCACGGAACAAATATTTGTTGGGCCTCCAAATTAGTTGCTCCGGATCTGGCTGCTTGCTTATCTGGCTTTTTGTTTGTAAACGCACCAACGATACAGAAGAATTTCAAAAATCGGGCAAAGTTAAAAAAAAAGTATGAGTACCTAAGTAGGACTGTCATCATCATTATCGTCATCAACCTTTTTATCGTCCCACTGTTGGGCACAGGTCTCCTCACATACAGAGAAGGATTGAGCGTAATCACCACGCTTGCTCAATGCGGGTTGGTGATTTCAGACTTATAAAGTCCACGTTTCCTCAAGATGTTTTCCTTCACCTTCAGTCATTGGTGTCCAAGATATACTTAGAAAGTACATATAACTTTAGAAAAGTTACATTGGTAAAGTTACATTGCCTGACCTGGAATCGAACCTGCACACTCATACTTGAGAGGCTGGTGTTTTAAACACTAGGCCACCACGACTTTTTAAATATGACTGTGGAGGTACTTAACTCCACAGTCATATTTAAAAAGTCGCAAATGGCTCACGAGTTGTAGATTGTGTGAACCGATATATCCACTATACTATATATTTATTATTTTATCACCATGAAAACAATGAAAGGTAAAGAAAACCATCGAAAGAAAATATGACTTAAAACCAAAATTTTCGAAGACGTTTGTGTCATCAACCAACCCTCACTGGGTTCGCGTGATGGATTACTTATCATTCCCTCTCAAGAGAGAGGCCTTTGTCACAGCTGTGGGAAGATTAAATCCTCATTATGATGGGTGTGTGCTTCTCTGGCATCCCTCGAGGGCAGATATGTCACTCATGGTAATTAGCTTTTGTGACTTACTGATCAAAATAGCAACACACAATACGCTCACTTAGATATTTAATGGTCATAAGGAAGTGGCTAAACTAGGAACGGTTTATATTTAATGCAAACCTAGTCAGTTATATTCACAGTAAAAAAAATATTATTAACGTCCACACAGTCTTCTTCATCTCAGCATTAATCCCAGTCGCATCCGAAGCTTTTTCAGCTTTGGAGTCTGGGGTCCGCTTTACCAGTCCAACTGCTGGTTTTGGCTAAACTTCGATATTTTCCGTGAAGCGACTGCCGTCTGACCTACACAACTCGAAGGCGATACGAAGCATTGCAGTTAGACCAACTGTTGAACTTTTTTTTGAGGGTTCTAACAACCCCGTAACGACTGCTATTAGATGTTCGTATGGCAACCGGGACTAACGGCTTAACGTGCTTTCCGAGGCACGACCAGACCAGTGCAAATATTCATATTCATGCATACAAATATTTGCTCTGCGTGGGGATTAAACCCGCGCCTCCTTGCGAAGCGGCCGCGTTTGCTACCGCTACGCCACGGAGGCTGTCTTAAAAATAAACTTCCACATAGTATTCCGATTAAAACCAACGAATGCAGAACAAAAACCGGAGCACAAAATCATGCCAAAACTTTCCCAGCATATCGTTATAAAACTCCAAACTTTTCTATTTAAAAAAAATCTCTTGACCGCTGCCAGATGTCGCAAGCTGAGCGTAATTAGCTTAGCTTAATTCGCTGCAGCCTACAACTTGAGTTTAGATATTTGGCTGGCGTTCTGCCAAGCACCACAGCCTGCGGAAGCTGAGATAGACGACAAAAGAAATAAAGCGAGACAGGCAGCGGTAGGTGGACTAGGTGCCAGGTATTTCTGGGATTATTCAATTTTCCTTGCCTTTTTGGCACACGTATATGCCTAATTGTGACCCTCGTTGTGGCTACCTGCATAATGGATGCGAATGGTTTGCCAATAAAGAAAGAAGAAAGTATTTATTATGACCCATTCAGGAAATGGATAAAACGATACGTAGGTACATAATACCTATGAAAGTCAAACCCCCTTAGCTGTTTGCCTAAAGGGTTTTTTTATGTTTGTTGGTTTTATTTTGAAAGTTCCTGGAAGCCTAAAAAAATTAAATAGGTTCGTGTGCCGACAGTTCTGCCATTAAATGGGCATATAGTTGTCTAACAACCTGTTTCTTCAACAACAATATTTACCGCCTAATTTTGAATATCATCAAAGGTTAACCAAACTTGCTATTTTGATAAAAATTGCTTAGTTTTTTTGAATGAAAATCTGACAATATTTATATTAGTCTATTTTTTTCGTTCTTTGTGTCTAAGGGACGTTAAAAGTCAAAAATCAGTTTTTTTTTTTAAATTAATTACCTCTAATTTTTATGCATTATTGAAAACATCCTCATATTGATTGTCGATCAGATTATAAATAGATTTTGAAGGTTTTCGATTCCAGGAATTGCTTTTAGTTTTCTGTAATTCTGTCCTCCAAGATCTAAACATCTGGTGACTGTACCCACACAAGAGTGGCTATCCACGAACGTTACACTGTCGTGAAATGTTTGTTTTAGATCATTTAGTTATTTTGTTGTTCTTTTACGCTCTGTGCTTACTTCGCAACTATACGCCATATTTTTATTTTTCTGTATGTCGCGAACTGTATGTTCACGTAGTTTTGTTTTAAAAATGGACATGGTGTTTGTTTCCATGCTCTAGTTACTTTTAGTCACATTACGATGTGATCACTGTTTCTACTGTGATCTGTGTGATATACTGGCCAGTATGAGAAGGTATTTTAAAAATATATATTCACGTTTACCATAGATCACTGAACACATTTAACCTTTTTTGGGTGGTAAATCATCAAAATATGACCTCTTCAACGGTGGGTGGAGGGGAAGGGCGTGTAAGACTTTTACTGACAAAAATCCACCAGTATTTCTTCATGTGCTCCAGACGCCACGGTATCATTTTCGTACAACCCGCGGCCTTGGCAGAAAAAAATTAGCCTTGAGTGATTTATGATAAAAGTGGACCAGAATTTGTAGATTTCCTGACAAAAAGTAGGTGTCATAGTTCTAAATAATGGCGATGCCAGAGGGCAGCGTCCATCTTTGGCATCTCAAGTAACAAACAGAGCGTATTATATCATCATCATCATCATCATCATCAACCTTTTTATTGTCCCACTGCTGGGCACAGGTCTCCTTTCATACAGAGAAGGATTGAGCGTAATCACCACGCTTGCTAAATGCGGGTTGGCGATTTCAGACTTAAAGTCCAGGTTTCTTCAAATGTTTTCCTTCACCTTTAATCAGTCATTGGTGTCCAAAATATATATAGAAAGTATATACAGGCTGTATCTGACATCGTAACGCAAACTTCGCGAAAAGGCTAGACCGCATGCCACTAATAAAATTATGATAGTCATTTATGTCGTTAATGAACGGTTACAGAATACACACTGTTTAAAAAAAAGTGTCGGCTTGGCTTTTGAACGTTGCAAGCGTGTCGCCGTGCGGGTTTGTAGGTATGACGTTGATCCCTGATGTGAACTTTATTAAATCAGCTGATAAGATAGTTTTTCGGGTTTTGTTTTCATTGCGCTTTTTTATGTAATTAGCGAATTATTTAATTTTTACTTTAAAATATTATTGGGTTATAAAAGAATAGCAATTGTAAACGGTCTGAAGTGAAAAAAAAACTACATATATTTTTTTTAAATCATGAAAAGCCGACGAAAAATTCCACCACTGGTGGGCTCAGAATCATGTACTGGATCCATGGTACTCGTTTGTGCGTCGATGTCAGATACACCCTTTATAACTTAGAAAAGTTACATTGGTACTTGCCTGACCTGGAACCGAACCCGCACGCTCATACTATTTTTTATTCGTATTATATAATTCAATGGAATCAGCCTATCTTTATTAAATTCAATATATTTTTTTTTAAAACTAAGTCTATTATATCCTCCACAAGTCTCCCTCCCTTACGACACGCCACCCAACTCAATTAATCCATCATTCTTCACTAAATCCTGAAGTGTATAAAATGTTATAGTAATGTGTAATATTTCTCAATTCCAGGTCCCGCCCTCAACTACTAGAAGGCTCTTCACAGAGGGGTCCAGGTGGGCCCACCGGTTGGTTGGGCCCACCATTACAACGAGCTTTATTTATTGTAAGTAATTTAAGGCTATTTGGTCACAAACTATTTTCTTCTTGTTTCCGACGGTCATTTCGTCTAACGATAAATCCTTTGAGCTGAGACGCTAGTAAAAAATAACCCATTTTGTGAGATTGGGCCGTAAATAAATCTATTGCTAGTGAAACTTTTATATCCAAGAAGAGATATTCTGTTTAATAGTATATAGCAGGAAGTTTGGAGTTGTCAATTAAACGTTATACGTGGGGTTCTAACCACAGTCTGATGGTTTACAGTTTTTGGAAAAGTTACTTTATACCTAATATACAACCTATCTATACAAAGTATGTATCAATCAAGTATTAGTATTTAATTAATAATAATCATAACCGTACTAAATAGAAATTGGATTCGAATTAACGCGTCTTCTTCAATTTTCGATTTCCACCTTCTTATTTTTTGTGCGGATTGGAGATCATCAAATAAACTCTTCCGCCATGTCCGCGCCCGTGTTCCTTCACTTGCCAATGCGCCATGTGATTCGACATCTATTTCAAACAACCCTAAACAACCCAATAATTTATTTTATTTAGGTAGAAATCGTTCGTATTTAGGTAGATATTGTGACGACAATATCCTAATGTTCTTACATTTCTACAAGTTTTTGATATTTGTTTGTTACTGAGATGAAACTCTACAATATTTTAAACTAGATTTTTTTTAAACTGTGGTTAGCCTAACTCTATATTTTTGGTTACTTAATCACGCAAAAACGGCTGGATAGATTTGGATAACATTGTTACTTTTCCTCGCTTCGCGTTGCTTTTCCTTAAGTCGCAGGAAACAGCTATGAACGAAGCCTAATAAAGCATACAGTTGTTAAAATTAACAGGGGATAAACTGTGAAAACTTTTATAGCCTAAAACCGAGGTAATTTTATTAGAAAACATGTTTTCGGTAGTTTCACGGTTACAATAGTACTTTGAGGTTATGGTGCGTCAACATTAGTTATACTATTTTTATGAGTTCTATGAAATATTTTAGAGCAAAACATTTATGTTTATGGGTAGAATAAATCCTTATACTGTTTAAACTTGATGTTAATTTCATTTATAAAAAAATAAATTAAACATTTAAACCTCCAAAAATGAACTCAGTACTATAATGCATTCCATAATGTTACATAATAGTTCTTATTTTAAAGTATAGAATCAATTATGGACCCTGTCGGGCACAGCAAAATGTTTGGTTTATTTTTTGTTATACGAGAGGGGATGAAGGCGCTCTTGTTGAAGAAAAAAAAAAGTAACAATTAAAATGGTACCATTAACGAACTGTATTTTATAATTTTATGGTATTTATATTTTAAGGAAGTATTTACATAGTGGTTTAGTTAAAATTTATTTTTATATTACACGGTTAACGTTATTACTATTAATTATAATAAATTTCTTAATTTTACTGTGTGTATTGTGGAATGCTGCATGCTTTTTATTAGCTTCACTTGTATGTTTGCTTGCTTGCTTGTTTGCTTCCTTGCTTGCTTGCTTGCTTGTTTGTTTGTTTGTTTGTCCGTCTCTAACTCTTTGGACTACAAGTAAGCAGCTCATTACTCTAAAATGTCCCACCGTTTTCAATACGTTGGTTCGTTTTTTTTTTTAAGAATATCGAACCAAAAAGTGGAAAATAAATATAGTTTTAAAAACTAAAAAAACATCCTTTTAAATAATTTCAAACTAAAAAGTTAAAAATAATTTTAAAAAAGCGTGAGGCGCTTAATATACAAAAATTATGGCACAAAGCGCCTAACGCTTTTTTTTTTAATTATTTTTAAGTTTTAGTAAACTATTAGAGCTATGCATATACCGGTAGCGCTATATACACCACATTCTGACGTCACACAAATTCTGCATCTTACAAGCAAGAGTTTACCTTACAAATAGTATACCTCCAAACTTTATATACCTAGTATTCATCATCATCATCATTATTTCAGCCGAATGACGTCCACTACTGGACATAGACCTCCCTCAAGGATCTCCACGACGACCGGACGACCGACGATGCGCTTCCGCATCCAGCGGTTTCCCGCGGCCCTCACTAGGTTGTCGGTCCATCTTGTCGGGGGCCTACCCACGCTGCGTCTTCTGACTCGAGAACCCGTCGGCCCCATCGGGTATCGATCCTACGGTCAATGTTCCTGGCCCTATACCACTTTAGTGTTGCAATTCTGCGGGCTATGTCGGTTACTCTAGTTATTTATTGTATACCTAGTATTGCTATTATAAATAAATAATAAATATATACGGACAAATCACACAGATTGAGCTAACCCCAAAGTAAGTTCGAGGCTTGTGTTATGGGATACTAACTCAACGATACTATATTTATTATAGATACATATATAGATAATTATCCAAGACAAAGGCCAATCAGGAAAAGATCGTTTTCCATCATGACCTGGCCGGGGATCGAACCCGGAGCCTTCAAGTTGCAGGTGGGCGTGTTGACCGCTGCGCCACGGAGGACGACACACGATTATACAATTATACAATCAAGTATTTTCTAACTGAACTCACATTTGCACTGCTGGCGAGCTTATAGCGCCACTTTTTCCCAGCAAAAGCACTAGGAAGTGTCGAAGGTCGTTTTCAAGGACTGTTTTTTGCAATTTTGACATTCGAAAAGTGCTGATACTCAGCCTAATTTGAATAAATAACATTCGATTTTTACTGATTTTGAATGCAGAATTTTCCTTATTCATAATTTAAATATAATTGATTTGAAGCCGGTGTACGCTGTGAGTCTCCAAAGAGGAAAATTATCATAATCGTAAAAGCAGAAGACGGTTTCTGCCTTTATTTTAGTAAAATTCATATAAATAACCATGAATTAGTCTCAAGTGGGCTGTATGAGCAACGTGGTTCGCAAAGTCATAGAACTTAATTTTTTCTTTTGTGGTTTACTGGTGTCTCAAGTATTGTTTGCCAGCTCGGAATTATAATGATAAGGATTACATTATCATTTGCCGATTTATGTTAGAAGTGAGTTACCAGTCTGACCGGATTCAGCTGAATATCAATGCTTTACATAGAGCGACTCCCAATCTGACCTCCGCAACCTAATTACTGTGTTTGACGACCCACTGGCAAAGATCTACAAATAATAATAATAAACTTTATTACACAACAATTGGTTCAGTGTGAAGTCCCTGACTCCTGTGCTAGGTGCCCTCTCCCAGTAGGGGATTTTATAGAATCCTATGCAAAAAGGTTAACAAAAATAAATGAATTTGGTGACAAGACAAACTAAATTAAAAGAGGTTAAAAGAAGCCTGTATGGAGTATTTGGGAGTGCGTGTGGGTCTGTGCAAGTGTATGCGCGTGTGTGTGTGTGTGCGCGTGCGTGTGTAGGGGTGTGTCTGCGTGTATGTGTATGAGTATGCGCGCGCGTGTGTGTGTGTGTGTTCGTATTTGTGTTTGTATGTGTGTGTAGCTGTTATTAACCAGAAGGGTTTATTATAATCTTATGAAATAGATATGATAACTTTCTCTGTTTCGTCACAGTTCAGTGACAGTAGCCATGACTTGACTTTATGTATAATAATGGCAGCTGATTAACGGACCAACGTACTTTCCAAGGCACGAAGGGGTGTCGGTATACAAAGATGTCCACCCATCCACAGACTAATCGCAGAAAGCGGAGCTTAACCTGATCGATCGACCTCTACAGGTCAGGCTGTAATTAAGCTACGAGTTCCTCAACAATATTAATGATTACAATGACAGGCTCTGTGGCGTAGCGGTAGCAAACGCGGCCTTTGCACTAGGAGGCGCGGTTTCGATCCCCGCACAGTGCAAATATTTTTATGCAAGAATATGAATATTTGCACTGGTCTGGTCGTGCCTCGGAAAGCACGTTAAGCCGTTGGTCCCGGTTGCCATACGAACATTTAGTGGCAATCGTTACGGTTTGGTTGGAGCCCTCAAAAGTCTAACAATTGGTCTAACTGCAATGCTTCTACGATATCTCCTTCGGGTTGTGGAGGTCAGACGGTAGTCGCTTCACGGAAAATATCGAAGTTTAGCCAAAATCAGCAGTTAGGACTGGTAAAGCGGACCCCAGACTCCAAAGCTGAAAAGCTACGGATGCGATTGTGATTAACGCTGAGATGATGATGATTAATGATTACAATGCTGTACTAATTACGTTCATTTAGGGTAGAGTTTGAGATTTCTTCGTTAGAGTTTTAATTAACTCACTAATTTCTAATCAGACTGCGTCCTAAATCTTCCATTTGAGCGCCCAGCCTCTTTATTAAGCAAGTTCATAGTGCTTGCTGATCCACGTACCATTTCAACTGAGCGTGAAAACCTCAGTTTTATTCTGAGAAAAGCCTTTTTTCTCAACTCAAAGAAAATCTTGCGGAAAACGGGGGACAAAAACGAATCAGCTCGTAAGTGTTTGAAGTATTTCCACTTTGATAATTCCTGTGGGATGTTCAAAGAAGTCTGTTCGGTATTATGGCATAGTTTTCTTATTTTTTGTATTATAAGATTTTTTTTTTTTTCAAAAAACTGTCACTGAATGGACACTTCTTTTTTATTGACCACGGATCTGAAATAATTGTTTTTTTTTCTTTGTGTTATGTTGTATTTTTTCATAACATATTTTTAATTGAACAAGTTAGAAATCCCTAGCTTTTGCCAGCGGCTTTGCCTGCGTTGAGGTAGGTAATTTTCCCATAGAAATGGTGTTCTATATGTAAAACCAGCTTATACATACATTAAGAGTGTGCAAAAATTCATCCAAATCTTTTTAACAGCTTTTATTTTATTTTATTCGGGAATCTTAAAGTACATAATTGGACAGTGTTCATAAACAATATAAAAGTTTCCTATTTACAATATTAGTAGGACAGCCTCCGTGGCGTAGCGGTAGCGACCGCGGCCGCTGCGTAAGGAGGCGCGGGTTCGATCCCCGCGCAGTGCAAATATTTGTATGCATGAATATGAATATTTGTACTGGTCTGGTCGTGCCTCGGAAAGCACGTTAAGCCGTTGGTCCCGGTTGCCATACGAACATCTAGTGGCAGTCGTTACGGGTTGTTGGAGCCCTCAAAAGTCCAACAATTGGTCTAACTGCAATGCTTCGATGTCGCCTTTGGGTTGTGGAGGTCAGACGGCAGTCGCTTCACGGAAAATGTCGAAGTTTAGCCATATCAGCAGTTAGACTGGTAAAGCGGACCTCAGACTCCAAAGCTGAAGAAGCTTCGGATGCGACTGTTTTGTAGCTAAGTTAAATACTTTGTAAGAAAACTGCCTTGTTTCCTTTAGTAAACAGATTTTTTTTTTTTATTATTGTTGGTATCACTACATTTATATTGTAGGTTGGCAACACTAATGTAAGTGACACGTAGTTTATAGGCTGTAGTAATTCATGGTTGATTTGCACAATGTGAGAATTAAAGAAGTAAAGTTAGTAGGTAGTAGTCTAGTTTATTTATTCATACTAAGTAACAAACAGTTTGAACAATATAAATAACCCAAACATAAATTATTATCATGGTAGCAGAGCGTGGTTATAAAAACAAAACAATTTGTGTCAAAACTAGTGTGTGAAATCTCTATAAAAAATTAAGTGCAATGGCGGCGAAGAACAGTGAAATAAATATTCCAATCTTTGATGGCTCTGATTATTGTAATTGGAAAATAAGAATATTGAAATTCCTTGAATTTAAAAAATGTAAAGATGTGGTTACGCGAGCTAAATCAAAAGCCGATTCAGCTGAAGGAAGCACGTGGGACGAACGTGATATTCAGGCAACTAATTATATTTACAGTGCTATAAACAACAAACAGTTGGAGTATATAAGCGAATTAAATACTGCGTTTGAAATCATCCAGAAGTTTGATCAAATGTACTTAAAAAAAAGTCGACGGCTTTGCAAATAGTGTGCCGCCATAACCTAGAAAAAGTGAAATTAAAAAATTACGCAGATGTCAAATTATTTTTCGACGACTTCGAAAAAGCAGTAAATGAACTCAAGCAAGCGGGTGCTGTGATCACGGAACAAGAAAAATTAAACTATATGCTGAAGTCACTTCCTCAAAACTACAGCTATATTGGGGATTTAGTGGACATCTTACCTGAACATGAAAGGACGGTTGATTACCTAAAAAGTAAAATTAAAATTAAATTTGTGGAAGAAAACTCTGATGAGACACCAAATGAGGTATCAAATGTTTTTCGAGCAGAGGCTAAGTCAACATCAATGAAAAATGTCAAATGTTTTAATTGTGGAAAACCGGGTCACATGAAAAGAGACTGTCACGCTCGCACTGAACCTATACATAACAGAGGTCATACTTACAGTGGACATGGTAGAGGTCATAGATACTCATTAAATAGAGGACGTGGATACTCAGGAAATAGAGGTCAAGGAACATATAGCACTAGAAATTATCACAGAGGCCAAGCTCATAACTACAATGGTAATCAAAGAAATCACAATGATGAGCAACAAGGTAACAGTTTTCACACTATTATTGCTAATAATACTAAAATGAGTGAGGACGAGAAGCCAAAGAAGGATCAAATAGAATGGTTACTTGACAGTGGTTGCACTGACCATATAATCAATACTGATGAGTACTATGAAAAATGTGAAACGCTAAAGAAACCTGTAAAAGTAAAAATTGGTGACGGTAGAATACTTGAAGCTACAAAAGTTGGAGATATAAATGCTTATTTCTCAGTTTATGGAGAAAATTCAGATGTGAAACTTACTAATGTCTTTTATGTGCAGGAAATGAAGGCAAATTTATTAAGCTATTCTAAAATTACTGATAAAAATTCCATCACGTCCAGAGGAAGATTGTCAAAAATATATAACTCATTTGGAAAACTCATAGCAGTTGCAATTAAAGATGAAAGACTATATAAGATGAGAAGCTATGTAAATGAAGCAACACTTGAGGCAAATTTAAGTAAAAGAAGCATGACTACAAAAGAAAAATTACACCGTACTTTGGGACACATCAACTTTTATAACCTAGACATCATGTGCAAAAGAGAATCACTGGAAGGACTACCTAAAGAAATTGAACCAGAATATTTAAAGTGTGCAATATGTATTGAAAATAAAATGCATAACTTACCATTTCAAAATAACAGACGAAGAGCTGAAGATATATTAGAGATTGTTCATACAGATTTAAATGGGCCACACCATACAATAGGAGATCACGGAGAAAAATATTTTCTAAGTTTCATTGATGATTATAGCAAACTAGTCAAAGTTTATTGTATCCGAATGAAGAGTGAAGTTTATGATTGCTTTATGCAATATGTAAATGAAGTGCAGAATCTCACAGGAAAAATGATAAAAGAGCTACGATGTGACAATGGCAAGGAATACATAAATTCAAGAGTATTTCAGTTTGCAAGAGAAAAAGGAATAATAATAAAACCTTGTCCAGCATATGTGCATGAACTCAATGGGACTGCAGAGAGATACAACAGATCACTAATGGATATGGGCAGATGTCTACTGTCAGATGCTAAAGTTGAACAAAAATATTGGCCAGAAATAATTAAAACTGCTGCATATCTTAGAAACAGAACTTTGACTAATACAATTGAAAAGAAGACTCCATATGAAATATTTTTCAAAAAGAAAGCATCTGTTACAAATTTAAAAATGTATGGCAGTAAAGTATTTGTGCGCATTCCAGAAGAGCGAAGGAACTCAAAATGGGACAAAAAGGCAGAAGCTGGTATTTTATTGGGATATACTGACACTGGATATAGAGTCTTAATAAACAAGAAAGTAATAATAGCTAGGCATTGCGATATTGTAGAAGAAGATGTAACATTGTGTGGATTTGATGATAATGAGGAAGAAAAGGAAAGAAAGAAAGATATGGATGAGACCGAGGCGAAAGAAAATGATACTACAGAACTCCTGAATATGGAAAATATAAATGACAATGATGAAGGGATAAGAAGTGATGAAAATATGTTACCAAGGAAATCCATAAGACAAGTTAAACCACCACAACGATTTGATAATGAATTTGGCTATTACTGTATAAGTGTAAATTACTGTGATGCTATGAACCCGGAGAACTTTCAAGAAGCGGTAGACTGTGAGGACTCAATTAAATGGAAAGAAGCCATGGACCGTGAAATGGACAGTTTAGTGAAAAATAAAACATGGACAATTGTGGAAAAGCCCCCTAAGGGCAAAAAAGTTATTGATGTGAAATGGGTCTACAAAAAGAAAAGTGAAAGTGAATATAAAGCCAGGTTAGTGGTAAGGGGTTTTCAACAAATTGACTGTGTAGACGATACTTACTCCCCTGTTGCTAAAATACCTACATTAAAACTTTTGTTGTCTTATTGTTGTCAAAATTCATTAGAGATACATCAAATGGATGTAGAAACAGCCTTTTTAAATGGTAAAGTCTTGTCTGAAGTTTATGTTAATCAGCCTATGGGCTATGAAGATGGTACTGATAAAGTTTATTTGTTAAATAAATCTTTATATGGCTTAAAGGAAAGTCCCCGAGCTTGGTATGAATGTTTCAACAAATATCTGACTACATTAGGATTTCAGAGATGTAACTATGACTATTGTTTATATTTCAAAAAGAAAAGCAACTTGGATGTATACATAATATTATTTGTTGATGACCTTTTGATTTGTTCTTCAGATGATGATGTTATCTCTGATATCAAAAGTACATTAGCTGAGAAATTTAAAATGAAAGATTTAGGAAAAGTTAAAAATTATATTGGTATAGATATTAAATATAATTATTAAGGGGACAACATTTTAACTTTAAGTCAGACACAGTATATAGAGTCATTAGCTAAACGATACAATATTGAGAATACAAAATTATATAAAACCCCTATGGAGATTAATTTGAAATTGCAAAAGTCGGAGCTAAATGAGAATGTAAAATATAGAAATTTAATAGGTGCACTTTTATATATCAGCTCTGGTACTAGACCCGATATATCTTTCTGTGTAAATTATTTGAGTCGCTTTCAAAATTGTTGTAATGAGACACATTTTAAATATGCATTAAGGGTACTAAAATATTTGTATTTAACTAAAGATTTAAAATTAAAATATTATAAAAACAATAATGCAGAAATATTAGATTGCTTTGTTGATGCAGACTGGGCAGGAGATGTAATAGACAGAAAGTCTACAACTGGATTTGTAATTCGATTGTTTGGCAATGTAATTTTCTGGAAATCAAGAAAACAAAATTGTATTACAAAATCATCTACGTTTGCAGAATATGTTGCACTGTCAGAAGCAGTGACAGAAATTAAATTTATGATTTGTTTGATTAATGATGTGTCTGTGAAGGTTTGTGAACCAGTTAAAATATATGAGGATAATTCTGGTGCTATATTGATAGCTAAATATGGAAATTTTACAAAGAACTCTAAACATATTGAAGTACATTATCATTATACAACGTGTAACATAAAGGGTATATACATAACAAAGGCATGGCATCTTTACATGATATCAAACGATATTGGAAGGGTTTTTTAATCCTATCTCTTTATGTTAGGAAGTTATGAGGAAAAACACCGCCTGTGATAGGCTACTATCATACTGGTCGCACAGAGATATTGAAGACATTTATCGGATTTTGGCAAGTAACGTAACAAGTAACGAGTAGTTATTAACTTATGTAGTGTGCTGCCACGTTTGTTATGATTTGATTTCAACAAACACACGAAACCGAAAATTTGGTATCAATTTTTTGAGTATTTTATTTTGAGTTGAAACCCTTCCGATATCGTTTGATATCATCTAAAGATACCATGCCCTTGGTATGTATATACCCTTTATATTACACGTTGTATACATGAGAATGTCAAGAACAAAATAATAAAAGTTGTTAAAGTAGAGTCAGAAAATAATATTGCTGATATTTTAACCAAAGCATTGGGAAATGTTAAATTCATTAAATTCAGGGAGATCTTGAATATAAACAAGTAAAACATAGAAAATAAGTTAAGTAGTAATAAGTTGATTTATAATTGTTGTTAAAGGTAAATAGTAAGTAAACTTTTGTTTAAGTCATTTTTGTTAGAGTAGGTAATAATTTTGTATTGTAATGTGTTGCAATATAAATGTAAGGAGGCGTGTTGGTATCACTACATTTATATTGTAGGTTGGCAACACTAATGTAAGTGACACGTAGTTTATAGGCTGTAGTAATTCATGGTTGATTTGCACAATGTGAGAATTAAAGAAGTAAAGTTATTCGTCTAGTTTATTTATTCATACTAAGTAACAAACAGTTTGAACAATATAAATAACCCAAACATAAATTATTATCAATTATATTATAAACTAGCGCTTGACCGCAATCCTGCCTGATGGTAAGCAGTGACGCAGTCGTTGATGGTAAAGCGCACTAGTTTATTAAGAGCCTATTTACTCTAGCCTTGAAGACACTCAAATTGTAGTCCGACGGAAACACAGCCGCTGGCAAACTATTCCAGTCCCTCGATGTACGCGGTATAAAGGAGGAGGCGAAACGCTTCGTCCGGATCGTAGAAATTTAAATTTAGTCCATTTTTTCTTCCTATTTAATTAAGAAAAGGACAACCGATTAATATCAGTTTCATCTTCCATAAAAAAGCGTTGTTTTCCATATGCAAAAGCTATATGGAGCTAACTGTGTTGAGAAGGTGCCTAATAGAGAGGTATTAGAGTAGAAGACATATTTGTTGAATACAAACAACTTGAAATAACGCTTTGAATGATGACAGTTGTGTGACAAGGGTAATTATTGTCTTTTACAACAAAAGTGAAACAAATAATGATACACACAGATAATATCGCGAAAGAATTCGCCGAAGGGCCCAACCCTTCGGCGAGGGGAAATGTAATCTACCCATATTTTGCAAGATACACATATTCAAGACCCATGAATAAATAACGAGTTGCACTCCAGGGTACCGGCCGAAGTGAATACTTGAACAATAACGTTATGCATTTTTTAATGTGTTGGATTGGTTAGGGAATAATGTCGCACGAATTTCTTGTTACTTTATACAGAGTGGTGCTGAAAATGTGACAAACAAACAAACTCACTTTCCCATTTATAATATTAGTAATTTATAATATTAGTAGGGATAAAACATTATGAAAACCTAATTTCTTAACATTGACAATATCTTCTTTTCTTCTTCTATCCCTCTCTCTCTCTCTCTGTGTTATATCGAGGGTCGAATTTTCTTGTTAATGTTTAAATGCAAGTACTACGAAATACGAATCCATATCTTACGATATTTTGATTTTAGCTTGAAAAAACGTGGTAGTGGTAGAATATGTCACGCTCACTAAAATTTACTCTACGGTTAGCGCAGTGGCGCAACCTTTTGACTGCTGCGCTGCCTGTCGCGGGTTCGATTCCTGCATGGAACAAACATTTTTATGACCTACAAGTAGTTGTTCTGGGTCTGGATGTTTTTGTGTGTGTATTTTACATGTTTGTAAACGCACCCACGACACAGGAGAAATTGCTAGTGCGGGGTAACGTTTTAAAAAAAAATCAGTTTCAGTTCCCTAGACGTTCTGTCCGTTCTTACTTGTCATCTCTTAACTACAACGGTTTATTTTTAATTACATATTTTGAATTGTTTCCTAGCTTTTATTTTGTTTACACTGTTCTAATATTATGTAGGAGCAACAAGAATACTGTACCCAAGATTTTGTAATACATAACGTCTTGATTTAAAAGAGTGTCTTTCGATTTTCTTCCCCTTTCTTGTATGTTTCGCTATGAGCAACTTAATGCTTAGCGTATCATATGAGAGTAATATCAAAAACAAATATAATTAAAGATTACAGAAAATCATAAACAGGTATGAACGAATAATGGACGATTTATATTTGACTTATTAAGGTCAAATGTTTACTATTCTGCTCAAATTTTACCGGCTTAGGCCACACCTGTATAAATACCATTGAAACAAGATAAGCAATGTAAAATGACTGAAGTAGCCACTTAATTTGCGTTTACTGGTTCATTCGTTTTCGACCAATAACACAAAGAAGATCCGTAGATCAACTCCACAAATTTTATTCGTTGTGGAGTTGATCTACGGACCTTCTTTATGTTATTGGTCGAAAACTAATGAAACAAGTATTCGACTAATAATACAAAGAAGGTCCGTAGATCAACTCGACAAATTTTATTCGTTGTGGAGTTGATCTACGGACCTTCTTTATGTTATTGGTCGAAAACTAATGAAACAAGTATTCGACTAATAATACAAAGAAGGTCCGTAGATCAACTCGACAAATTTTATTCGTTGTGGAGTTGATCTACGGACCTTCTTTATGTTATTGGTCGAAAACTAATGAAACAAGTATTCGACTAATAATACAAAGAAGGTCCGTAGATCAACTCGACAAATTTTATTCGTTGTGGAGTTGATCTACGGACCTTCTTTATGTTATTGGTCGAAAACTAATAAAACAAGTATTCGACTAATAATACAAAGAAGGTCCGTAGATCAACTCGACAAATTTTATTCGTTGTGGAGTTGATCTACGGACCTTCTTTGTGTTATTGGTCGAAAACTAATGAAACAAGTATTCGACCAATAACACAAAGAAGGTTCGTAGATCAACTCCACAAATTTTATTCGTTGTGGAGTTGATCTACGGACCTTCTTCGTGTTAT
Organism: Sesamia nonagrioides; assembly: GCA_017933935.1. Classification (NCBI taxonomy): domain Eukaryota; kingdom Metazoa; phylum Arthropoda; class Insecta; order Lepidoptera; family Noctuidae; genus Sesamia; species Sesamia nonagrioides. The sequence continues at coordinate 268,126 of JADWQK010001392.1, read as the reverse complement.
TGGTCGAAAACTAATGAAACAAGTTAATGAAACAGGTATGAACGAATAATGGACGATTTATATTTGACTTATTAAGGTCACAAAGAAGGTTCGTAGATCAACTCCACAAATTTTATTCGTTGTGGAGTTGATCTACGGACCTTCTTCGTGTTATTGGTCGAAAACTAATGAAACAAGTTAATGAAACAGGTATGAACGAATAATGGACGATTTATATTTGACTTATTAAGGTCAAATGTTTACTATTCTGCTCAAATTTTACCGGCTTAGGCCCCACCTGTATAAATACCATTGAAACAAGATAAGCAATGTAAAATGACTGAAGTAGCCACTTAATTTGCGTTTACTGGTTCATTCGTTTTCGACCAATAACACAAAGAAGATCCGTAGATCAACTCCACAAATTTTATTCGTTGTGGAGTTGGTCTACGGACCTTCTTTGTGTTATTGGTCGAAAACTAATGAAACAAGTATTCGACCAATAACACAAAGAAGGTCCGTAGATCAACTACAAATTTTATTCGTTGTGGAGTTGATCTACGGACCTTCTTTGTGTTATTGGTCGAAAACTAATGAAACAAGTATTCGACCAATAACACAAAGAAGGTCCGTAGATCAACTTCACAAATTTTATTCGTTGTGGAGTTGATCTACGGACCTTCTTTGTGTTATTGGTCGAAAACTAATGAAACAAGTATTCGACCAATAACACAAAGAAGGTTCGTAGATCAACTCCACAAATTTTATTCGTTGTGGAGTTGATCTACGGACCTTCTTCGTGTTATTGGTCGAAAACTAATGAAACAAGTTAATGAAACAGGTATGAACGAATAATGGACGATTTATATTTGACTTATTAAGGTCACAAAGAAGGTTCGTAGATCAACTCCACAAATTTTATTCGTTGTGGAGTTGATCTACGGACCTTCTTCGTGTTATTGGTCGAAAACTAATGAAACAAGTTTTCGACCAATAACACAAAGAAGTCCGTAGATCAACTCTACAAATTTTATTCGTAAAATGGCGCTCATTCTCTTGTTCAAACACTTAACTAATTTTAATGTTAGTGCCTCTTTTTCTCTCTATATCACTAAGACAAGGACAGAAGATGAATATTATTTAAGTCCTATCTAATTAGCCCGCGCCTGACGTAAATGGACGTATTTTTAGTCGCCGTTTATGGAGAATCTTATTTTGACAATACATAACTAATAATATATGTTGTCTTCTATCCTTTTCTTATTAAAATAGAAAGAAAATAGATGCACTCGGCATGAGTCGGCATCATTGGTGGTTAGGTTTAGAAACCGTGGTAGTTTTACTTTGGTGGTATTTTGGCATATCCATACTAATATTATAAATGCGAAAGTAACTCTGTCTGTTTGTCTGTCTGTTACGCTTTCCCGCCTAAACCTCTTAATCGATTTTGATGAAATTTGGCACAGACAATCTTTGGACCCTGAGAAAAAACATAGGCTACCTGTTATCCCGGAAAAATTTGATATTCCCGAGGGAAATCTAAAAAGCACGATATAACCGAACACCACGCGGGCGAAGACGCAGGCGGAAAGCACACATTCTTTAGACCCTGAGAAAGGACATAGGCTACCTTTTATCCCGGAAAAATTTGATGTTTCCGAGAGAAATCTAAAAAACCCGATATAACCGAAATTGTGCATAAATAATTGAAATAGTGTAAATAATTTCATTGATGTAGTACTTAATTGTGTAAAGTCATGTATTTTTTTTAATGAACAGACAGCTCTGCTGCTGGGGAGTTTGTTCCGACATTTCTTTCTTTTTTTTAATTATTATAAACTAGTGCTTGACTGTAATCTCGCCTGATGGTAAGTAGTGAAGCAATCGTTGATGGTAAAGCGCTGTAATTTATTAAGTCTATTCACTTAAAAAACTTAGGAATAGGAAGGATGACGACAGTTGAGCGTGGTGATGTAATGTTAAACCCAACAACACGACCAACGATGCTGCGCCAGAGGGAGATTGATCTGGAGACTCTCCACGACCAAACTTCCAACACAACAACATTTGGCGCATCGTACTCGGCACACATCGCAACACAACTGCTCAGACCCGTCCTCCGTACGGCTTCACCAGACATCATGCCGGAACACGACGAATCGCTTGGCGGCAAGACTTTGTCTGGTGGATGGTAACTTCTGCCGGCAGCCGATATTATGGCCTACCACCGAGAACTTCTTCTTCGCAGCGAAAGTACTAGAAAGTGTCGATGGGTGGGCGTTTTGGGGGACTGTCTTATGTAATATTGACGTTCAAAAAGAGCTGATTCTCAGCCAATTTAAATAAATGACTTTTGGTTTTGAACCGCCGACTAAGGAGCCGTAGGTCATAGATATGGAGCCAAAAATATGCTTTACTTTAATAGTTAGTTTCTCGTAGGTTTTATATCCAGTTTTTGGTTTTTTTATTCCTGTTTTTGTGTTGGTTTAAACTGTTCTCTCACTGTGTAGATATAGATTTTTATTTTAGTTTTTTGTTAATATTATTATTGCATTTTTATTTTTTTGTACCGGTTCGGTGTCAGTTGTGATTGTTTGCGGCACCGGGTGACGTCTTTACGTCGGCACCGGCTGTCGCTGAAAACCAGCGCTGTACTCTGTTTTGCATAGGGTCGCAGCATAATGCTGAGCGATAGCCGTTTTGCGTGGATGTGACGCATGTCAACTATTATCACTCAATTGTTTTTGTACACTTTTACGTCATGTTTACCGCAAATAAATGTATTTTCTTTCCTTTTTTCTATTTAATATATTTCACCACCACTGCTGTCAAAATACTGAAACTAAAACATCTTGAGGAAACCGGCATGTCCTTGCACCAACAATTTGAAAAAGTGTGACATAATTATTTCAACTCGCAACGGGCCCGAGCGTTTTATTACTGCAAAAGACAGACAGAACTTAAATTTAGTTTAGTTCGTGAATGAGGGAATTGTGGTCATTGCGGTTTCAGCTAATTATACAGTCTGTAACCCTCAATTAACGACAGTTTGTTGTATAACAACTACAGTTTGCCTTGATGGTAAACTATAAACAAAATTATTTTATGTTTACAGCAAACTCATGTAGTGACCGTAAAATTACGAGTGGTGTACAAAATGTCTGAGTGCCTACTTTGTATTCATGCTCGCTTTTGCTTTTTTGGTTAATGAGACACTGAGACTCATCTGTTTTTTAAGGGCAGGCTATTATTCTTTTTTTACTTTTTTTTTAATAGGATTTTTGCCCTCGATGCAATACTACAAGTAGAGAAATTTTAATTAGAAGGCGTCGTAATTGTTTTTTCAAGTGAAAACTTGAGCACTTATGTTGGTGTCGCGACACATCTGCGGAACGTACGGCACCGAAAGTTCGGCTCAATACGCTCGCAGTGTATTTCAAGCACTCTATGACACATCAGCCGAAATTACGTCGCGTTCTGCGTAGGGCCTAATCTTCCTTCGGGTGATTTTTTCAGCTAAAACGCATTTAATGTATTTTGCATAGGAAGCGACACATCACGCGATACGTTGCGTGACCCAAAGTTTGGCGGGCGTAGCTGAACGTTCGGCGTGTACTGCGTATCGCGCGCGTTGCTGTAGCGAAGAGCGGCAACGTCTTCTAAGCCCTCTATAATAGCTAATATTCGAATTAAATCTATTTATCTGCGCAGTTCAGGTACGTTACAAAAACGTATCGATACAGCAGACTGACAATGACGCCACGTACCTTTCCGTCAAGACGCCGACTGACACTTCAGCTGTAGCTTCGCGGTACGTTCCGCAGGTGTGTCGCGACCCTTGGACGGGGAAAAGCATTGAATTCGCGTGAGCGTGACCGACCCGACAGTGTGATCGTTTTTACTTTTTACCCGACTACGGCAAAGCAAAAGGAGGGTTATGATTTTGACAGGCTATGTATGTATGTATGTATGTATGTATGTATGTATGTATGTATGTATGTATGTATGTATGTATGTATGTATGTATGTATGTATGTATGTATGTTCATCTGTTCCCTCGTAACTTCTAAACTACTTATTCGAATTCGATAAATGACATATCATTAGAAGCGTCTTAATTGTCCGCTGGTTATAGGCTATATGGAGTTTCACAAAATCTAATGTGGCGCCCTCTAGCGGACAAAATATACAGAGTAAAAAAAAAAAGTTAAGATAAATATGCCGTGTTTGGTATCATTTGAAAGGGCTTTACTTGTACATTTTGAATATATATATATTAGTAGCATTTGCTTGTGACTTTACCTGTATTCATGGGCTGATTGCATATAATTCACATCTTTTCGTTCATAGATAGCTTCTTTACTACTTATCAGAATAAGACCACTGCAGAACCATTAGAAGGGCCTTGAATCTTGATATTCTGTTGGTTATGAGCTATAAAGCTTGTCACCAAATTTAGTATTACGCCCTCTAGCGGACAAAAAGTTCTATGTTAATATAAAATTAAAATAAATATACCGTATTTGGTATCATCTGAAAGAGCTTCACGAGTACTTTATGTTTGTACATAATCCCTAGTAATGCTTCGTAGAAATTTGAATGTAAACCAGGGTTTGGTAAACGGAGCGATGGGAGTGGTGAAGGCCTTCGAATGGCCTGCTCTTCGGCGCGATCAGTTGGAACAGGAGAACAGCCAAGCGCTGTTCTCATACAATTTGACGACGCATCCATAAAAGCAAATATTAACGGACTTATCAAAATCGAGCCTTGCCTCACTGAATTTGACGGCTTGAGGGGTTCTGGGCAAATTCAGCGTAAAATGCTCCCGCTGATTCTTTCTTGGGGTTGTACTGTACATAAATTACAAGGTTGTACTCTAGATAAAAAAGTTACAGATCTAGGAAAGTCATTGTTTGCTAAAGGACAGGCCTATGTCGCTCTCAGTAGAGTTAAAACCATAGAGGCATTATTTATAAGTGCATTGGATCATAATAAATTACTTAAAAATCCACATGACAGTCGATCGTTAGCAGAATTAGATAGATTAAGAAATCTTCCCAGGTCCTCTTAATATATGTTTTTTTTAATAATTATAAACTAGCGCTTGACTGCAATCCCGCCTGATGGTAAGCAGTGACGCAATCGTTGATGGTAAAGCGCACTAGTTTATTAAGCCTATTCACTTAAAAAAACTTAGGAATAGCAAGGATGACGGCAGTTGAGCCAGGTGATGCAATGTTAAACCCAAGACCAACACGACCAACGATGCTGCGCCAGAGGGAGATTGATCTGGAGACTCTCCACGACCAAACTCCCGACACAACAATATTTGGCGCATCGTACTCGCCACACAACGCAACACAACTGGTCAGACGCGTCCTCCCTACAGCTTCACCAGACATCATGCTAGAACACGACGAATCGCTTAGCGGCAAGACTTCGTCTGGTGGGTGGTAACTTCTGCCGGCAGCCGATGTTTTGGCCTACCACCGTTAGAAAACCATCCAATCTATTTATACTAACGACCTCATCCACTAATTCGTGACCCATTCGGTGCAATCGACGCAAATATGCGTCGCTACTATGAAAAACCGGGAGCTTCATACGCGGAAACCGTTGCTATACGCGCTATGATCCAAAAGCTACGAAATAGTAAAATAGGACATCTCTACATATACGCCGATACATAAGTCAAAAGAGATGTCGTATGTTAACTACCTAGTTTTTAGTTCGTCAATTTAACTTTTGTTAATATTATGCGCCACAAATACACTTTAACACCAAAATAGTACAAATAATAAACTAAGTAGCACTTTGATAACGTGTGACTGCGGTTTTCCAAACATGAAAATTTATCTCTACATAGTGAATATTGCATACTTCAGAATAGTATTGTAAGACATTATTGTCAATTTACAACGAAGGCATCTTGGTAGAGTCTACTGTGTCCATTTACTTGCAACTACATTAGCAACTTTGTTCAGTTCAGTATTCTGAAAATCTTGTTTTATACTTTTTCAGCGTCGTTTTTTGTCGTAGTTGGGTTTTAGTTTTTTTACTTTTTATTATTTGTGTATTCTATTTTTATGCTTTGAGTTTTGTTCACGACTGTTATTTTTTTGTTTAGTATATTCAGCGTTCTTTTTTCTCCTCGTAAATAAAAAGCGTTTAATTATATTCATTAATTCCATCTAAATTCAATTTTAAATCTTGAGGAAACCTGGACTTTACGTCTGAAATCGCCAATCCGCATTGAGCAAGCGTAGTGATTACGCTCAATCCTTCTCTAAATGAGAGGAGACCTGTGTCTAGCAGTGGGACGATAAAAGGGTCAATGGTGATGAAATTCATACATTCGGTATAGTTAAATGGTAAAATGCAACCAGCGTAATATTACATGATTTTCAAACCATGCTAGAACTTGAGCTATTACGCTGATGACGCGGTTTTTTCAAAAAGGATACCGTGGCCAAAAGCGCATAGACAAATGAAGGAACACGGCTGGGTTTTAGTCACAGATCATTTGATGATATCCCTTCAAAATAAAAGGCAGTATGCTGATACAAAGGGCACTACGGCCTTTATTATTATTTCTTGTTTTCCAGCTTTTCGATCATATATTATCACCGCTAATTAACTCGTAAAATCCCTTTGTTTCCCTCCGCCTATCATTTTGAACGATCCATTAAATTAAATTTTACAATTAATTTTCGTATCCAAAACATTAAACCAAGTGTATCGTCCATTTATGCGCCGTAACGACTATATTTTTGTGAGAGAAAAAAGCAGGAATTTTGGAAAACCCTAATTATGGACCCTTATTACATCCAACGAGGGTTTCTGAGTACCTTAGATATCCCTTCACACGATTTTAACTTTATTAATGCAAATGAGATTTAAAAATGCACGCTCTTCTTAACGAAATTAGATTTCTGAGTTAGATCGTCGGAGCTTTGTCTTAGAATTTTCCCTTTTATCTGATTTTAATAGTCTTTTATCTGATAAGATCAGCAGAATTTCAGAATCAGTAATGTATTTTACATTCAAAGAAAAATGTGGTTTTCAATAACATCTATGTAATTATCAATTTGCTATTCGTACATGGACATGTATATGTCAGCATATGATCGGCAACAACGATGCCATTCATACGAATATAAGAGCGAATAATACATAATTATGTCAACCTAATTCCAAATTAATTTATCCTTAATAGCAACATATCAGCAATACAACAGTTATATTGCTTATATGTTGCTATTAAGGATAAATCCTAAAATTTCTCTAAAATCTTGACAAAACCGTTTAATAAGTTTAGAATTAGTTTGACATATATGTTATTCGCTCTTATGTTCGGTTACTAATCGAATATTATGATATTCTAGATAAATAAAAAGGATTTAGCAAAATAGAAAAATCATACAGATTCAACCACAGTATTCTATATACATCAAAATAAATACATAGTATCACCCAACCATGAGTCGTACGAAAATATAACTATTAATTCAATAAATAACACGAAAGTCAAATCAAAGACAAAATAATCAAAACAGGCTTAAAATTAAAGGCTCTTTATAGTACAAAAGAAAATCCTATTGTGAAAACTTAAATATATATCTAATTTGAAATAAAAGAGCTGTGTCTATACAGAATAAATTATGTTATAACTGGTACAATGTTTTAAAAATACAAAATACTATCTCATATGAGATAACAAAACAGCCTTTATACCATATATTTATCTTCAACAATCTTAATTCACAAAATGGGTTTTTATATTATCACATACTGCAGTAACTAGTGTTAATATTTTTATCACAATCAATGCTTTGGCATGAAATCATTTGCGAAAAGAAACCTAGAATTGGTAGCGGAGAGTAAAACAAAATTACTATAAAGAATGTTTTAGTTGTAAGAGATTTGGTGGATGGGTTAAAACAATGTTTTTGTAGAAATGTAATTGCCACTCTGTGTGTAATTTGGTAGGCTGTGGTCTATTTTTTTATTGGATGGCAGTTTTCATTTGTTCTTAATGTGTACTTAACAGTCGGATTAGTGTTATGAAGATTATTGTTGCAGATGATAGATGATTGTAGAGGTGGCTTTAGATTTAATACAATAAAGAAATTCAGAGTTCTCTTCTAGCATTACTAATATAGCAGATAAGCACATCATCATCAACCTTTTTATCGTCCCACTGCTGGGCACAGGTCTCTTCTCATACAGAGAAGGATAAGCACATATTGTTACTTTATTACTTGCTAGAATGGAATTCGGTTATATCGCGCTTTGCAGATTCTTTATTTTCGGGGATTAATTATCGTGTCATGTAGCTTCTAAGTTTAAATCTGCATATTCGTTTGCAATTTATTACCTTGTTTCAAATGACACACAGCGCCATTTATTACCGAACTGGTATGAAACTAACAATATTTTTGTTTTCCCTCGAGTGTATCATTTTTTTTTGGGATACAAAGTACTCTATTAAGTAATCCTACCTTCTAACTTTACGTCTACAACATTTCAAAGAAATTGATTCAGTAGTTACGGCGTGAAAGCCGAACAAACAAATAAACTCACTTTCCGATTTATAATATTAGCAAGGATAATTATCAATGAACTGTAAAATCACCATCATCATCTCAGCGTTAATCCCAGTCCCATCCGAAGCATTTTCAGCTTTGGAGTCTGGGGTCTGGGGTCTTTATCAGTCTAACTAGCCAGCCTTTCGGTCTTCTATAGGTTGCATTCTGGTGAGTGTGCGAGGGAATTGCATGATTTAATTCCCCCATCACAGTTCCACCATCGGACGACCCGTCGTACGGCGAGTTTCCACCCTTACGTTGTTGATACCACTGCGACCCGGACGAAGCGTTTCGCTTCCTCTTTTATACCGCGTACATCGAGGGACTGGAACAATTTGCCAGCGACGGTGTTTCCGTCACATTACAATTTGAGTGTCTTCAAGGCTAGAGTGAATAGGTTCTTAATAAACTAGCGCGCTTTACCATCAATGATCGCATCACTGCTTACCATCAGGCGGGATTGCGGTCAAGCGCTTGTTTATAACTTAAAAAAAAAAAAACTGCTGATTTTGGCTAAACTTCGATATTTTCCGTGAAGCGACTGCCGTCTGACCTCCACAACCCGAAGGCGATATCGAAGCATTGCAGTTAGACCAATTGTTGGACTTTTGTGGTTGTCCAACAACCCGTAACGACTGCCATTAGTTGTTCGTATGGCAACCGGGATCAACGGCTTAACGTGCTTTCCAAGGCACGACCAGACCAGTGCATAAATTCATAATGTATGGACCGTAAAACGTCTGGAATTATTTATTTTTATTTATTTTATTAAGTCTAGTAGGCACATGATGTTGAATTGTCATTTTCTCAAACCCATGTTCGCACTTTGCTTCTAAAACATCTATATTATCTTTTTCCCATCATTATTTACATTACAGCACTCGGTTATTTTCCCTTTTTACTCTAGCAAGTAGCCATTTTCTTCAGGTGGTCGTTCGCAGTGCATTTGGCTGCAGGGCGTCCCACTTTACTTTAGCGGTCCACTCTCCCCATTCATGAATATTATTCTTTGTAAAGCACGTTCAACTGTACTTTAAATGGTGGTGGGAAAAGTGTCCGACTGAAAGTCTTCGTGTCTTCTAAGCCATAGTAACTTTAACCAGTTACACTCTAATCTTCTTATAAGCAAACGAAGCTAACTTTAGTTCTAACTTCAACTTTTGAGTCTTTGTATTTCGAGTTTTATTTAGATTAAGGCAAAGTTCTTAATATAAAAGTGAAAACTTAGTTTCGAACTGAGCTGTCATCCATACTAATATTATAAATGCGAAAGTAACTCTGTCTGTCTGTTACGCTTTCCCGCTTAAACCTCTCAACCGATTTTGATGAAATTTGGCACTGACAATCTTTAGACCCTGAGAAAGGATATAGGCTACCTGTTATTAAAAAAAAAATGATATTCACGAGGGAAATGTAAAAAGCGCGATATAACCGAATTCCACGCGGGCGAAGCCGTGGGCGGAAAGCTAGTTTTTATTTAATGAACTGCATATCTATAATGGTTAGGTTCAGGATTCAATAACTACATTATTTAGATGGTTTACCCCTTTTTTATTATTTATAAACTAGTGCTTGACTGCAATCCCGCCTGATGGTAAACAGTGATGCAATCGTTGATGGTAAAGCGCACTAGCCTTTTCTATAAAACAATACTTGTACTGGTAATAAGAGGGCAAAATGGTCAGGATTAATTTCATAGGGTAAGGTAGACTAAGTATTAGTGACCAAATAATACCAAGGTATATATTCCAATCAGATCGCGGACTGTATTGCATATGCTTCAAAAGCAGGCATTATGTAACTAATTAGAAACAGTATTAATACGACCCATCGATTATTGCTTTAGAGTATCTACAACCGCCACATGCAAACAACACGTCATACTAACGTCACACGAATTCTACATCTCGCAAGCAGAGTTTACCGTGCAACTAGAATATATTAAACTTCTCAATATCACCCGTTGGGCAAGTAACAGCTGATCTTCTCTTTTTCTATGGATGGAGGATGAGTGAGACACAAAATATGTGAGATTTAAAATGAGTGAGATTCAAAATAAGTTACATTCAAAATGAGTTACAATCAAAATGAGTGAACCCTGTTCCTCATACCTCTAAAGCTTATTTATTACACGAACGTTGCGAATAATATTAATTTTGTCATCTTGTGTTATGCACTCCACAAAGTTAGTGGAATTCTCTTATTATGGAAACTGTGTTTATACATTTAATAGAAAGAGTATAGGTATACCGAGGACATGGCTTTTTAGATGATATCAAACGAAATTGTCACAGGAAATCTTGCTGAAATCTTCACTGAGGATTTGAAATAAACCTTTGCGTTCTAGTTTGAATATCTACTTTCTTCAAATAGAACCAGGATTTTTCATTTACTCTAGAAATAGAACTGAACTCTGGTGTACCCAATTCCGTAATATTATTCCCGAATATTCAGAATTACAATGTCCAGAAATGACCGCATTTAAAACAAGGATACAGCGAGTAATCCCGTTCATTTGTTTCAATGCGGAAGATGGGTCGCTCACCAGAAATTAATCCGCTGTACGAAGCGCCTTAAAGCGGAAGGCTTTGAACGCAGACAACCCTGCGCTTAATATCATTGAAATTCTGCTAAAATTGATTTTCATTTCAAGCATGGTTATTGATATACATGTTTTTGTGTTAAGAATTTGCAATGGAATTTTTGTGGGGCTTAGAAAAGTAATAAGATATACGTTAATGAGTTAACTTTCTTCTCTTTTTTATTTGGTATACTTGTTTTTCTATAGGCATCGATATCCATGTATAGCACTTTAAACTTGTGTTAACTGACTTCAGTTCGAAAGTAAATTAATTATCGTATTAAATTATTTGGGTATAAATTGTAGTAATAAAGTACAATAAACGTGGAAGTGTTTCTACGTTTACTGGACTATATCACAGCAATTTATACGCAAATCTATACTAATATATAAAGCCGACGAGTTTTTATTTGAACGCGTTGATCTCAGGAACTACTGGAACGATTTGAAAAATTATTTTTGCGTTGGATAGCCCATTAATCCAGTATGGGGCTATATGCTATATAACAACCATATATATAATAACAAAAAATTAAAATGTATTCTGTATAATTTGGGATTTAAATAAAATGTTCAAATAACCAACTCCACGCGATCAAAGTCGCGGGCGGCCGCTAGTCTTTTAATAAGATAATACGATAAGACCTAGTAATTGGCCGTAACCCAGTTACTGGGTATGGTACTTCGCCGAGTTAGATAGAGGAGACAGGCAGTCATTTTTTTTTTATAAATTATAAATTAGTGCTTGGCCGCAATCCCGTCTGAATCCCGCGATGTTAAGCAGTGATGCAATCGTTGATTGCAAAAACTCCTCATGATTCTAAGGCATTTCCAAACAACCTACAATGCAGAACAAAATTATTCCTGGCGACTTTTAGTTGGTAACTACATATATGTATTTTGCCAGCGTTCGTCGGCAAACTCGACTACACTCTCATACTCTCTCACTTACAATAATACAAGCCTATTCGAGTTACATTTACTGCTAAAAGCCATGTGGAAACACAATGAAAACGAATTGTTATTACTGTTTGCATATTTGCTCGAGGGTAGCGCCTTCACGATTTTTGTATACACTTAGGTACACAATCTTTTGTAAATCCTCAGAAAAGTATATGTATATAAGCTAGAAGATACCAAATTGTCTCAATTTTGTGTAATGGTGATTATGTTGAAACGTGATAGATTAAATCCCATTCTCTCGCAGCCTCCGAAGACGCCTGGGGCCCGGCAATAGGGACATTATACGGTAATTATACTATTATTCAAAAAGTCGAAGAGTAAATAGGCTACTTCATCAAAATTAATTTCAAGATTATTTTTAGGATATGTATGAGGCATTATGATAAAAAAACATTGAAACATTACTATACAATATGTAAAGAAAACCCTGTCCGATCCGTGAAGGTATTGTTAGGTATCGATAACTGATTCTACTACCTAATGCATAAAAAAGCCGGAGTAAACTTAAAAAAAAATCCCCCTGAAAAAGAAAGTATTATTTCGCAAAAAGAGGTTACTTAATACATGTGCGGTAGGCAACCCTTCCGTGGGCGACGGGGGGCAGGGCACGCGGCACGTGGTCGCATCGCTCATAATAATACAGTTAAAATGGTGTTTTCACTTTTTTAAAAATTACCAAATTTCGGGGAAGTTGGAATTAATTCGCGGGAAAAAAAGATTATTTCAAAATTGATTAGTATTGTTACTATGATGATTACGTAAAATTTTATATTTTATTTGGTCATGCGTTTACCTAACCTTTATTATCCTTATGAGTCGGGCAGGGTTTTCTTTACATATTGTATGCTTGGCCCATTGGCAATCAAAATATTATTATTTGAACTTTATTGCTTCAAATATAGCAATACAAGCGACTTTCATCTTACAACATATAACATTTTTGAGGCTTAAAGAGAAAACTATGACCTAATGTAATAAAAATAAGTCACAATATCAATTAAAACATGGTATCTCTTAAAACTCTTCGAAAACAAGCTTACTAAAGCGATGTTTATATTTTTATATCCCCAACATCGCTTTATCTGATGAGATGTAAATAGTTTATGAGGACATGAGAGAAAATGAGACTCGCCATAAATTTCCATACAGAAAAAAGTAATAAAAAGATGTCACAGTAAGGTGACATAACATATTACTTCCTTCCCTTTCGTAACTGGTTTATTGAGTCCACTATCTTAGATCACTTGTGAAACAGCTTTATCCACTGTGATCGGGTGACCGTAAAGGGTTTTATTTCTTTACTGGCTGCGTAAAGGACCGCATCAGAAATGAGGTGATCCGACAGAGGACCAGAGTTACCGACACAGCTGAGAGGATTAGCAAGCTGAAGTGGCAATGGGCTGGGCACATATGCCGCAGGACCGACAACCGTTGGGGTAAACGAGTCCTTGAGTGGAGACCGCGTCTAGGCAAACGTAGCGTAGGACGCCCTTGGGCGAGATGGAGCGAAGACATCAAAAAGGTGGCGGGTAGTGGCTGGCGGAGAACTGCTCAGGATCGAGCTTGTTGGCGTGCCATGGAGGAGGCCTATGACCAGCAGTGGACGAGTAGAGGCTGATGATGATGATGACTAGCTGCGTTCCGCGGTTTCACCCGCGTAAGTTTGGATTTCGTGGGAATATCGGGACAAAAAGTATCCTATGTATTATTAACCACGTCAAATTTCATAGTAATCCGTTCAGTAGTTTATGAATGCATGAAAGCGGCACCAACACACAAACAAACTTACTTTCACATTTATAATATTAGTAAGGACACTCATACGTGGGCCGTACGAGTGTCCTCGTCATCCTTACCCCCACATCCTTACAATCTTTAAACGACGTCTTTCAGCTGAAATGATGATGATAATGGTGATGAGAAGCAGAAGTCTGAGGAAGAGACTTACGAAGGCGTACTGCTAACTGATTTTTGAAGGTCGGATAGCCCGTCGCTTCATGTAAAATGACGAATGATGATGAAAGACTTTTAGCGGACCCTTACATAGTAAGAAAAAGGCTAGCCATATGCAGACTTGACTCATACGAAGGGTCAAAGTCACACAAAGAGCGATGGAAAGAGCTATGCTCGAAGTTTCTCTACGCGATATAGCTCTTCAAATCGCTAAAATAAATTGGCAGTGGGCGGAGCAAATTGCTCGCAGAACCGATGGCCGACGAGGCAGTAAGGTTCTGAAGTGGCGGCCACGTACCGGATGACGCAGCGTAGGGTCCTCCCTACAAGCCCCAACACTGGTGGACTGATAACCTGGTGAAGGTCTCGGAAAGCCGGACGAATGCGGGTAGCACAAGACCAGTCTTTGTGGAAAGCTTTGGGGGAAGCCTTTGTCCGGCAGTGGACCTCTATAGGCTGAGAAGAAGAGAAGAAGAAGATGATGATGACTCGTATGTTTGTGTATTTTATACATAAAATATATTTATGTTTTATGTATTGTAATAGTTTTATACATCATCATCAACCTTTTTATCGTCCCACTACTGGGGACAGGTCTCCTCTCATACAGAGAAGGATTGAGCGTAATCATCACGCTTGCTCAATGCGGGTTGGCTATTTCAGACTTTAAAGACCAGGTTTCCTCAAGATGTTTTCCTTCACCTTCTAATCAGTCATAGGTGTCCAAGATATACTTAGAAAGTACATATAACTTATAAAGGTTACATTGGTACTTGCCTGACCTGGAATCGAACCCGTACACTCATAGTTGAGAGGCTGGTGTTTTAACCACTAAGCTACCACGACTATATTATACATACATTAGATTAACATTTCATACATACAATAGATTATTTATGAATATTTGGTACTGGTCTGATCATGCCCCGGAAAGCTCGTTAAACCGTTGATCCCGGTTGCCATACGAACATCAGATTATTTCTAATGGCAGCCGTTACGAGTTGTTGGAGCCCTCAAAAGTCCAGCAATTGGTTTAACTGCTATGCTTCGATATCGCCTTTGGTTTATGGAGGTCAGACGGCAGTCACTTCACGAAAAATATCGATGTTTAGCCAAAATTAGCAATTGGACTGGTAAAGCGGACCGCAGACTCCAAAGCTGAAAAAGCTTCGGATGCGACTGGGATTAAGGCTGAGATTATGATGAATACATATGTAGGTACTGTAGTAACTCTAGTCTGTTACCTACTTACCTCTGTCCTCAAGTGTATCAGCCAGCAGCTGTAAAGCTGGTGCTGATCCCCGATTAGGACTAAATTCTAAGTAAGACTCAATTTGTGAAAAGAAGGCTGTCCTTTTTTCACACTTGGGTAGCTTAAAAGGAATTATAGGATTATAGCAAGGGATTGGAGTCCAATGTCCTTCTGAATACTAAGTATATATATCGCGATCGCAAATCGGTCTATAAATAGATAATGGTGAGTTTGGCAAAGAATTGTCGATTACTATATGTAGTCTTTCAGTTGTTGCGAAAAAATTTAAAAGTCTATCTTATCCTTCGCTTGCAATTTATTAGCCAAGAAAGTAAACAAAATATATGAGTTTATGAGAAAATAACTCTTAACCCTTACACAATCCAGTTTATGCTACAACATCAATTCTTTTTATTACTTTTTCATTAGTTCTGTTCTGGAATTAACCTAATTTTTATTTAAATTAAATGATAATAATTAACCCCGTGTGGTACCGGGCTTAGAATAGTACCAACCCATATCCTCCTATGGGTGTCGTAAGAGGCGACTAAGGGAACTCTCATCAGATAAGCAGACAGCAGCATTTCTCCTGTGGAATTAATCAAATTACTGCGATCCCCATTCCGCCTGCCAAGCGTGGGGATTATGGCAAACTCCACCAAGGCTGAAGAAGAAGATAATAATAATGTTTAACCTTAAAACAGGGTGGGAGTTTGTAACACTACCTACTTTTACTCTGGTTGATGCCGCGTTGTGTTCAATTAGCCCCTCAGAGAGATGTCTGCCAGGGTTGGGGTTGTTCGAAAGAGATACTTTGATCCCTGGCGTACAGACAAGTGAAGGAACATGGGTGGGTTTTAGTCGGTAAAAGTCTGACACGCCCTTCCGCTCCACCCAGAGCGGGAGAGGTCGTTTGATGATTTCCGATCCACATAAAAAAAGGGAGCAAGAATTATTTAATAAAGTAAATTTATTTTAAATAGGCATACTTATTTTAAGTGGGTACTTCATCCAAGTAACTTGGAAAGACTAAAACAAAACGAGAGCTAGTTAGCAAGGTCTGTATTAAAATACTCAGACTTTGAAAAGCTTTTTAGATGGAATAATTAATTACAAAAATTTATACGAGTTGATAATATGTAGTTCAATTTAATTATTTCAAAAGTCATGGTGTCAAAATGGTAAACACTTTGGTCCCATGCTGGATGCCACTACGATTTTCTATACCAAAATGGCGCCCATGCAGGCCCAAATATTATTGAACAAAACTACCCATCACTATGAAATAACAACATTAATAATATTGTAACTAAAGCAAAATACGCTTAACTTGTACTACAGCTTATCAAAAACTCATTACAAGAACAGAAATTCAAGACGTTCCCTCAACCGTATTTAAAACGTAACCGATCTGTGATAAGAGGGTGGCTAATGCAAATTACAAAGTCTATAAAGTCGGAAAAGCCTCGACGAAGCTGTACAGCGGTGTAGAAGGTCATTTCGACGTTCGAGACGTCTGATCCTATTAAATTACATAGTCAGACTTTTATTGGATTCCTCGCGTTTTTGATGTTGACTCTTTGATGTGAGTTGGGTGTAGTGTAATCAATATCCATTGGCACATAATATATTACAGTGGACAGAAGTCCGATGTCCACATAGCCGTAGTGAATTTTAACGAGGGACATTTTGTTCGGGACTTTGTTTTGGAATTAAGTGAATAAGAAAAGCCCACATATTAAATTGAGTTTTATACGAAAATAAAAAGTATGCCATGTATTAACCGACGGTCAAGGTCAATTCAACCAAAAATGGTTATCTGAGTTGATTTTTTCTCACATACATATATTTGTAGAAGCTGCTGTACATATATTTGTACAATTTTTACAACAGGAAATCTAGAGGACAATGATGAAAGCAATTTCAACACTTGGAAAGTTAATAGAAATTCAAGTAGATTGCTCGCCATAGAAATTCTTCAATATTGAAGATCTGAATTAGGTGATTAAAATTGCTCTAGAGCTACTTATATTACGGTCCAGTTTGTGATGAGAAAATAAGCTGTCACAGCCACGGTATTGGATATTTTATGCTCAGTGAACTAATGGCTTTTTTTTCTCATCAATTTTTTATTTTTTTGGAAGCCGATGAAGTTTCTCATCGAAGAGATTTAGATGTCTTAGTTTTATCCGGTATTCCAAGTTTTGAGGCAAAGACAGTTCAATTAGTGGAGTTTGGAATAGTGGAAAAGTCTGTGTGCTATAGCGTATTCAATAGAAATTTAAGGTAAAACAAAATGAAGAAAGTTAAATGAAAATTAATTAAAATATTTGCGCTATAGTAAGGCAATTACAGGCTTGTAATCATATTGATTGTGCACATTAGATACAAACTGTCAATCGGAAAATGAACCTAAAACTCATTAAGTCCGAATTTATAATTGAAATAGTAGAAATTGTTATTCAATTTGTGATAAATATGTTTGAATTAAATGCAAATAGAAATGAAGTGTGTCCAATTGTGTTACAACTATTTGTAATGTCAAAATAATGGACTGATTAAAAGGTGAAGGAAAACATCTTGAGGAAACCTGGACTCTGTAAGTCCAAAACCGCCAACCCGCATTGAGCAAGCGTGGTAATTACGCTCAATCCTTCTCCGTATGAGAGGAGACCTGTGCTCAGCAGTGGGACGATAGAAAGGTTGATGATGATGATGATGACACAAACAGCCAGACCCGGAACAACTACTTGTAGGTCATAAAAATATTTATTCAGTGCGGGGATTGAACCCGCGACACGCAGCGCAGCAGTCGATTGCTCAGCCACTACAACAACCGTGTCGTCTTCCGTGAGTTCAATCCCGCATGTAACAAATATTCGTATAACATAGAAGTATGTAGTTGTTTCCAGTCTGTCGTAAAATCATCCACGATACAAAAGAAATAATAAATAGCATTAATCATTCTGAAATCAACTTATTTTACATTTAAATGAAGGTATTTTAAATGTAAATAAAATACAATTTTAGATCTTAGATACTTAATTCTTCAATGCTCTGCTATCCATAAATGTTTATGCCATCAATTACATAATTATATTCATCTCTCTTATTTTCCTTGTCTTTTGTTTATACCATTATTTTTCCTTATTTACAAAAGAGAAGAAAATACGTTTAAATGCAATAAACAAGTAAAAGCTATAATCCAAAACTTATTTCCAAAATTCTCCTTTCTTTTGTAACCACAGAAATAAAATTTATTAGATAATCCATTTATTCCCACAGAGAGTCCCTTTGTGACAATTCTGCTAAAGCCCTTAGTTGAATGTATTATATTTGCTCTCGGTAACGAACAAATATACGTTTTGTTAGTTAGCGACTAGGATGGTGTTACAAATATTTGTTTTGTGTGGTGTGTATTGGTTGACTGATTAGTTCTGACGCTTGTGTGAATTAACGGGTTAAATTAGAACAGAGAATTTTTTTAGGTTCTTGATCATATACAATATAAAACATGTAATGTAATTAAGGCACACCCTCAAACACCCCAATTAGAATATTATGTTATAGTCATATTACATACACAATTTTTTTTTAACATGTATATGCATTGTTATTTATTAAATAATTATATTAGTTGTCCATTGGTTTAATGTAAATAACCTCCTTTTAAATGAAAAAAAAAACTAAACTCATTAAATTTTCTACGCCAAATGTCAGGCAGCTAAGTACCAATGTTCAACTGAATGGAGTAGAGTTGATCCCTGTCGAGTCGACAGTTTTTCTTGGATTAACTATTGACGCCAAGTTAGAATGGGGTCCTCACATTGAGAAGCTGTCGGGTAGACTCAGTTCTGCCGCCTTTGCTGTTAAGAAAATTAGACAGATAACTGATGTGGATACAGCCAGAATTGTTTATTTTAGTTATTTTCATAGTCTTATGACTTATGGGATTCTTCTCTGGGGAACTTGTGCGGACATCAATACCATCTTTGTTTTACAGAAGAGGGCTGTTCGAGCCATTTACAACCTTGGTCCTAGAGAATCTCTTAGAGAAAAGTTCAAAGAGGTGAACATTCTGACTGTAGCTTCAGAATACATATTTGCAAATCTTATGTATGTTCATAAAAATATCTCGACTTTTAAGAAAATAAGCGATATTCATAATATAAATACCAGGAACAAACACAATCTTGCTGTACATCACAGTCGTCTCCACAGAGTAGGCAACTCGTTCATGGGTCAATGTATACACTTTTACAACAAGCTTCCCATGGACGTTCGAAACTCACCCATTAAACGATTTAAGAACCATATAAAGGCCAAACTTTGCAAAAAGGGGTATTATAAAATCACAGATTATTTAGAAGACAAAAAAGCTTGGGACTGAGCTGCTCGCTCTGTTAAGCATTGTTAATTGTTATTAAGCAATATGCGTAATTATAAGGTAAATTATTGTAAACATTTTCATTTTTAATGTCTGGACTTGAAAAAAGACGATGATCCCTGAGTTTGTTTCGGCTATTTCTTCTCAGAGGTAGTCAGTTAGGAAATGCCAGCTTCATCTAGTTAAAAAAATAAAATAAAAAATAAACATGACGTGTAAAAGTGATCAGTGATCCTACTTGCTTAATAAACGATTTCATTTCATTTCATTTCACTTATACCAATTCTTGGAGAATGAAGACCTTAATGTTCTTGGAATTATTTTTCTTTATTTAGTATTTAATTTCACAGATTTTTAACTGAAACGTGGCCGCTCACAATGGGCCTCATACGAAGGCTCAGGATCACACAAAGGGCAATGGAAAGAGCTATGCTCGGAGGTTCTCTGCGTGATCGTATCAGAAATGAGGAGATCCGCAGAAGAACCAAAGTCACCGACATAGCTCTGCGAGTCGCTAAACTTAAGTGGCAGTGGGCAGGGCACATTGCTCGTAGAACGAATGACCGATGGGGCAGTAAGGTTCTGGAGTGGTGGCCACGTACTGGAAGACGCAGCGTAGGGAGGCCCCCAACAATGTGGACCGATGACCTTGTGAAGGTCGCGGGAAGCCGATGGATGTGGGCAACACAAGACCGGTCAGCGTGGAAAGCCTTGGGGGAGGCCTTTGTCCAGCAGTGGACATTTATAGGCTGAAGAAGAAGAAGAAGTATTTAATGATTAAATTTGTACGAATACAAGTAAAACAGTGATTTTAAAAGCCTGTTGTACAGGCTCTTAAAATCACAACAGGGTCAATATGACGATAATTTCCGTGTTTTTGATTATTTTTCAGGAAGTGAGTTAGTTAATTTACATGTTGTATACATTTAGAGTATAAGTCGTGGTGGCCTAATGGTTAAAACACGAGCCTCTCAAATATGAGTGTGCGGGTTTGATTCCAGGTCAGGCAAGTGCCAATCTAACTTTTCTAAAGTTATATGTATGTCCTTTCTAAGTATATCTTGAACACCAATGACTGATTACAAGGTGAAGGAAAACATCTTGAGGAAACCTGGACTTTAAGTCTGAAATCGCCAATCCGCATTGAGCAAGCGTGGTGATTACGCTCAATCCTTCTCTGTATGAGAGGAGACCTGTGCCCAGCAGTGGAACGATAAAACGGTTGTTGATTAAGATGATGATGATACATTTAGGTAGGTGATCGTTGAAATATTTCTCCAATTATGTTATTAGTATGTGAAATAGCAGCAAAATATGGGCTAGCTAATGAATGATTTACACAAAGTAAAGCGCCTGACGGGGTTAAAACCTACGACCTACAACTTGTAAGTAGCGGCCTATACCACTAAACCATCGCTGCTCTCTACGATGACAAATCGTCAGGAAAAAATATTTTTTTTATGTAATTTAGAACATAAATATTATTAATACAGTATGTTAACTAACAGAGGGCGTTCCCGTTAACCCGAAATAGTATAGCATACATACATGCTAAAAAAAATATTTCCATTCGAAAACAAACTGTTTTAAAATTTTTTCCAATAAGAAAATATTCAATAAAAATTTTAAATTGACATGTAAAAGAAACACACTGTACAAGCGAACATGAAAGACGGCAACGTCGCATTTTATTTATACATGACGACTACTATTTTGATTTAAAACAGGAGGTTTCAAATTTATTTTCAATTATAATTTTTTTATTCGGATTTTTTTATTCTTATTTTTCTATGCTAATATTTTTATTTTAATCTATTCATGATATATATTAACGAGTTTAAGGGAACGCCCTCTGTTATTTAACATACTGTATATTAATAATATTTATGTTCTAAATTACATAAAAAAATAATTTTAGAACATAAATATTAGATATTATTATATTAATAATATTCATGTTCTAAAATACATAAAAAAATAATTTAAATTACATAAAAAAATAATTTTTCCTGACGATTTGTCATCGTAGAGAGCAGCGATGGTTTAGTGGTATAGGCCGCTACTTACAGTTACAAGTTGTAAGTCGTAGGTTTTAACCCCGTCAGGCGCTTTACTTTGTGTAAATTATTCCATCACCACTGCTCTCAATACGGTGAAGGAAAACACCGTGAGGAAACCGGCATGTCCTAGAGGTAAAACTACGAAGACATGTGGCATCTAGCAACCCGCACTGGGCCAGGAACCATGCTGGTCCAGTGTCCGCCCATTGTGTCACCCCTTGTAAAATATTTTTATTTATGTTCTGTAATCTATATGGTGTACACATTGATAAAATATTAAAATAAGGTAGATAAGTCACTAGCGCACTGAAAATGAAGCGTACAAAAGAACGTAAATCCAGCATCTCGCTTTAGTCACTCTCGATACACTCGTAAATACAAACGACAAACACTAACAGCGCAAACGACAAACACTAGCCATCTTTTTCTTCTCTATGCTTTAGATTGCGCCCCATCTCACTCACACTGTACCAACGTGTGAAATGTACGCAGAATAAAAAAATTGCATGTGTGTGCTGCTGCTACGATGGGCACATTTATTTTTGTTAATTTGTTAGAGCATATCATATCTGTTTAATATTATATCAATGGGTGTACATAATAAAGAGTATTCTATTCTATTCTATTCTAGATATCACATATCTTTAACCAAGACCATGTCATCTAACAAGATTGCGGCCCACTCCTATGACCAAGAGGAGGCCTATATCCCAGGAGTGGGAACATTATAGTTTTTTTTTTTTTTATAAATTATAAACGAGTGCTTGACTGCAATCCCGCCTGATGGTAAGTAGTGATGCGATCGTTGATCGTAAAACGCGCTAGTTTATTAAGAGCCCATTCATTCTAGCCTTGAAGACACTCAAATTGTAGTGTGACTGAAATACCGCCGCTAGCAAATTGTTCTAGTCCCTCGATGTGCGCGGTATAAAAGTAAAAGCGAAACGCTTCGTCCGGATCGTAGTGGAGTTAACAACGTAAGGGTGTAAAGTCGCCGTACGACGGGTCGTCCGATGTTGAAACGGAGATGGAGGAATTAAATCATGCAATAGGCTGATTAGTAACCGTCATCATAAACTTACCATCAGGTAGGATTGCGGTAAACCACAATTTTTAAATATATAAAAATATTGGCCTTTAACGTTTCCAATGCTGAGACACAGACCTCTTCCCTTCGATAGGAGGTGGGCTGTAATATACCACGCGGCCACTGTGCTGCTTGGTACATATCTAGAACATGCCCGTTACAAATAATTTCCTTCACCGTTTTAAGAGCAATTGTTTAGAACTAATTTTCACACATGCACACACACACACGCACCAACATGCACGCACAATCTCGCACACACACCTCGCACTCAAATCCATGTGAGTTTAAATGTTTGTAAGGAGTTTTGGCGGGAAAGTCAAGCTGAGTGTCACGCTCATTTTTCATTGGACTTTTAAAACTATTTATAGTTTTGTTTACTAAATAATAGTGCGTGATTTAGGGTAGTAAAAAGTGCATTCAGTAAATAATTCACAAAGAACGGTGAAATATCGCAGCATAGTGGCCATGACTTGGTCTCAAACCTCCCTCGTAAGACAGTTCAAACGGCCGTCTTTTTCGACATGAATAATTCACTACGTGACATTGGCTAAATGCACAAACCGTGCGAAGTCGTAAAAGAAAGAAAGAAATTTTCGTAAACGCATTCACTATACCGGAGCAATTCAAAGTGAGAGGCAAAGATAAAAAAAAAAACTTTTCTTAACCAAGGGATAACCGTAACTGGGTTTTGGAGGTCAGGTAGGTAGTCTCTCCATGTAAAATAATAGTATTTAGCGGCATCTAATGAGATTGGCCTCTAACCAAAATACAGTCTGGAAAAGCCTCAGCAGATTGATCTACGCATACGTGACTCGCTCCACTATATTGAAACTTGCTAAAATACCATTAAAATTTATAACCAATCCGTTCATTGCTTATGGAATTCGAAATTTGAAAAGCCAACATATGTTGACGATAACGCCATCTATTAACTATACGCTCATAATATATGAAATCTCATTACTCTAGGGTTGCCAAGTTATTAAAGGCACTTACACACTTATTTTATAACGCTATAAAATCGCTTCATAGCTTTTATTACTAGCCAGTAATTGTAAAAGTCGTTTAACGTTCGATAAAGTCACTGAGCCGGTTATGATTAAGTCGGATGGCAATCGATTATGGGTACGAGATAATAGAATACAGGAAAGATGATGATAATGCAGTTGTAGCTTTAGTGACCATATTTTTTGTAAATTAATGGCTAATATTCTGAACAGTTTGCAAACTGCTGTGCGATTCTGTAGTGAGTATTGAGGTACGTGATATTCCAACTTCTGAGTTTATGGGATTGACACTAGTGATCGCCCACTTCATTCAGAAAATGTAAGCTGTAGCTTGGTATAAATCTTAATCTGTACTAATATATAAAGCTTAAGAGTTTGTTTGTTTGATTGAACATGCTAATCTCAGGAACTACTGGTCCGATTTGAAAAATTCTTTTTGCGTTGGATAACCCATTAATACAGGAAGGCTTTATGCTATATAACATCACGCTGCGACCAATAGGAGCAGAGCATAAATAACTCCACGCGAACAAAGTCGCTAGGGGCAGCTAGTGAACTTATTAAGGGCCTCTCTCTGTGAGAAGGAATGAGCAGTATATCACCACTCAAGCCTACTTCAAACTCTATGGTTTTGAGTTACAAAGTAGTCCACCTTAATAGCTTAAAAAACTATTTAGGTACAGACGACAGCACATTATGCTACTACAATCTGTCAGATTTCTTTATTAGATACTAGCTCGCCGCCCGCGGCTTCGCCCGCGTGAAGTTCGGTTTTATCGCGCTTTTTAAATTTCCCTCTGGAATATCATTTTTTTCCGGAATATAAAGTACCCTATTATTTAATCCGGACTTCTAACTTTACGTCTGTAAAATTTAAAAGCAATTGGTTTAGTAGTTACAGCGTGAAAGCTAAAAAAATAAACAAACAAACTCACTTTCCGATTTATAATATTTAGTAAGAAGTAAGATTCAACTTAATTTCTAAAACAGGCTCAAGGTTGAATGGGAATACTTGACAGTTTCAGGTAGCTTGATCTGCTGTCGTCCGTAATTATGCTAACTCTATTAAAATTTGCAAATATGCATTTAAAATATAGAATTTTACAGTTTTTCCGGAGCCCATAAAATATGATGGCCAACCGACCACCGCAGGTAAGCCCATAAAAAATCTGTAGCGTCAACAAAAAATCAATTGCTCCAAATTTGAAGGAAATCACTTGTAATAAAGTCGAGTGCTGAACTTTTATAAGTCATAAAGTTTACCTTTTTTTCATACCGTACTTAACTGTGCGAAACACTCTACTATTTGTAGGAAGGTCAAGAAAAGGCAGTTATTTTTTATGTATCATGAGTACTACTAAACATTTGGTAGGCTGCCCCGCTAGGTTGATAACAATGTCATTACTACAAAGTAAATTGATAAAATAATGTAACCCAGACACGCTAGAGTAAAAAGAACGTTTTTACATGCTTTCTATTAGCTGCTTTTTATGTTGGCTTACTTGCTTGCTTGCTTGTTTGTTTGTTTGTCCGTCTCTAACTCTTTGGACTACGAGTGAGCGGCCCATTACTGTAAAATGTCCCACCGTTTTCAGTACGTTCGTTCGTTCGTATTTTTTTTTAAAGAATATCGAACCAAAAAGTTGAAAATAAATATAGTTTAAAAAACTAAACAACGTGCTTTTAAAGAATAACTAACTAAAAAGTTAAAAATATTTTTTAAAAAGCGTGAGGCGATTAATATACCTACAAAAATTATGGCACAAAGTGCCTCAAGCTTTTTTTAAAATTATGATTTACTTTTTAGTTTGATATTCTTTAAAATCATGTTTTAGTTTTTAAAAGTATATTTATTACAATCCGTCAAGCTATCTATCGCTCGCGTCTAAGAACGGTTTGATTAGGAAATGTAGTTTGAGACGCTCCCCAGCTAGACTCTAGATGGACTTAAGAAGGTGGCTGGAACTAAATAAAGGTGATGGATAGGGCGTTCTTGAGTAACCTGGGAGAGGACTTTATCAAGCGGCGGACTACAAAAAGCTAAGTTGAGAGAGTAATAATTCTATTTAAAGCTATTATGGTATTTAGAAGGTGTTTCGTCCAAATGGTTGAATATAAATTAAAGAGGTAAAACGTAAAATTTATGATATTTTTTTATTAATTTTATCAACGTTTTTTCAATCTCATGTCCTGTCCCAATATCATTTTTTTTTTCAATATTACTCCCTATGTTTTATCCTGGCTATAATATTTGTATTACGAATGCTTAATGTTGATTATTTTTATTTTATGTTTCTGATTATCACTATTTGTATCGTGTTTCATCATCATCAACCTTTTTATTGTCCTACTGCTGGGCACAGGCCTCCTCCCAAACAGACAAGGATGGAGCGTAATCACCACGCTTGCTACGTGCGGGTTGGCGATTGCAGACTTAAAGTCCAGGTTTCCTCAAGATGTTTCCTTTACCATGTATCATGTTTACACCTAGTTAAATCTGCATACTGTGGTCTTCTGTAATTCAAGGAGCACACGTAAATATAAATAACATTGCAGGTTATTTCTGTCCATCAAAAAGTCTTCAATACGAAACAAGATGAACACAATATGTGACGTGTGATTTATGGCAACAATTTCTGAACTCACAGCGGAGCTACACAAACTATCTGTCAAATACCTATATGAATATTCAAAACGCATCAAAACGAAAATAAAGTTGTATTAAGTTCAACTTCGCCGTCACATTTGCGTGCTCATAACTCGTGAATTATACTAACTGCGCATAATGTTTAATAACAAGTTTTTGTGGGAACATAGTAAATATCTACACTAAGCGTTAGGGTGTTGATTGATATTTAAGTGGTCAATATACCTGTGGACAGCCTCCGTGGCGTAGCGGTAGCGAACGCGGCCGCTGCGCGAGAAGGTTAGGGTGCGATCCCCCCGCTGTGCAAATATTTGTATGCATGAATATGAATATTCGCACTGTTCTGATCGTGCCTTGAAAAGCACGTTAAGCCGTTTGTTGTCATACGAACATCTAATGGCAGTCGTTACGGGTTGCTGGAGCCCTCATAAAGTCCAACAATTGGTCTAACTGCAATGCTTCCATATCGCCTTCGGGTTGTGGAGGTCAAACGGCAGTCGCTCCACGGAAAATATCGAAGTTTAGCCAAAATCAGCTGTTAGACTGGTAAAGCGGACCCCAGACTCCAAAACTGAAAAGCTCCGGATGCAACTGGGATTAACGCTGAGATGATAATGATGATGAACAAGTTTTTGGAAACTTAGTAAATATCTACTGAAAGCGTAAGGGTGTTGATTTATATTTATGTGGTCTACAGATTTGTGTAACTTGTGTACACATTTGTGTAGACCACCACGAAAAGATATTTGAACCTTACCAAAACCACCAGAGAAAGGATGTTTATTCTTTCTTTGGTATGGTTCGTCGAATCGTTGAGCTTCTTAAGTTTTGAGTTGAGCTGCACGATTTTTGACAATTGCGTACAATGACTGGGCAGGTTCTCTCAATCTGTGAGATTTTCCTCGAAAAGTCCACGCCAGATATTGATTCGCAAAATCTTTATATGAATCGATCAGCATTATATCTTTTACTAGCTGCTGGCCGCGGTTTCACCGGCGTAGGTTTCGATATATTTTTTTATATGCTCCGCTCCTATTGGTCGCAGCGTAATGTTATATAGCCTAAAGTCTTCCTGGATTAATAGGCTATCCAACGCAAAAAGAATTTTTCAAATCGCAACAGTAGTTCCTGAGATTGGCGCGTTCAAACAAACAATGACGACTACTATTTTGATTTAAAACAGGAGGTTTCATATTTATTTCCAATTAGAATTTTTTTTGTTCGGATTTTTTTATGCTTATTTTTCTATGCTGATATTTTTATTTTAATCTATTAATGATATATATTAACGAGTTTAAGGGAACGCCCTCTGTTATTTAACATACTGTATAATAACTAGCGGCCGCCAGCGACTTCGTTCGCGTGGTTTACTTATGCTCCGCTCCTATTGGTCGCAGCGTGATGTTATATAGCCTAGCCTGCCTGGATTAATGGGCTATCTAACGCAAAAATATTTTTTCAAATCGGACCAGTAGTTCCCGAGATTAGCGCGAACAAACAAACAAACAAACATACAAACACACTCTTCAGTTTTATACAGAGTGGTGCTGACAATACGACAATAAATTAAACACCGTATACCTCAACACATTCTCAGTCTACCCATAAAAAATCATATAAATATGTCCTTTAGTTTAGTCACAGGAAATTATTTTTCATTTTTTACATTTTCTACATGATGTACAAGTTGATAAGTAATCGCTTACAGGTTAATAACCGCCGCATCCAGCGGTTCTAAACTTTAATGATAATGGCGCGAAAATGGCAAGTTCATACAAGATCGCGCTGTCGCCGATCGGAGTTCAGTGAACCAATATTTTTAAAGGATGTTCTATTCCGTTTGCAATAGGCATGGTGACTAAAAAAAAGTAATTAGTCCGTCTTTTAGATTAGCCAAAAATATTGGACACATATTTTTTCTTTTCTCCCAGAAACAAATAACAACGAAGATACGGCACGTCAAAATGTTGTGTGACGTCACTTCTGGGTACAAATTTTACTCAAACGTGACGTCATAAGCTCCCACTCCTGAACTTTAATGCGTTATATCTCATTCAATTCTTATTATTTTGTTTAAACAAAAAATACGTGTCCATTATTTTATGCTTATCTAAAAGACGGAATAATTAGAATCACTACTTTTTAACCCTGTCATCATGCCTAGCGATTTAGTTTGTTTGACATTTTCATTTTTTTATTTTTGATGCTAGGTTTTTTTCCATGGTTTAGGATTGTTCCTATGAACCAGCATTGTTCGTGTTTTCATTTATTGTCGTATTGTCAGCACCACTTTGTATATTAGTATAGATAGCTTATTATTTAAAGACATCCTTTTGAAGTATAATTTATTTGTGAATCCTTAGTGAAGTACGGACGACAGCGGGTCAGGCTATCTTAAACTGCCAAATATCCCCAATCAACCTTGAGCCTTAATGCTTTAGAGATAAAATTGAAAATTAATTACCGGAATCTGACAGATTGTATTAGCTTGATGTGCTGTCGTCTGTATCAACTTACAGAATCCTTAGAGAGTTATAAATTAATTTTTGACACAAAAAATTATAGAAACACTAAAAAATAAGAAATGGTGGAACATGCGCCACATTCGGACGAAGCGTTTTGCCTCGTCTTTTATACAGCGTACATCGAGGGACTGGAACAATTTTCCACCGGCAGTGTTTCCGTTTGACTACAATTTAAGTGTCTTCAAGGCTAGAGTGGTTAGGCTCTTAATAAACTAGCGCGCTTTACCACCAATGATTGCATCACTGCTTACCATCACGCGGGATTGCGGTCAAGTAGGTGCTAGTTTATAAAAATGAAATAAATACTTATCCAAAACAGAGCCTAGCGCTGGTTTTCAGCAGAATACAAATATTAGTATGACCAACAAGTAGTTGCTCCGGGTCTGTTTGAGTGAGTTTATCTTATCTTATATCTTACCTTATAATCTTTATATATATAATTCTGCTGTACGTGTGTATGTCATTGAACTCCTCCTAAACGGCTTGACCGATTTTAATGAATTTTTCTGTATGCGTTTGAGTGGTGACCTGGATGGTTTAGATTCACAAATCAGCCCGGCAGATGGCGCTGATCGCTTGAAGAAGCATGTGATCTTGGAAACGGCCCTAACGATTTCGCTGAAATTTAATATGTGGGGGTTTTCGGGGACGAGAAATCGATCTAGCTGAGTGTTATGTCTGGGGAAGTGCATGTTTTCGAGTTTTCTCTTTCGCAATATTTCACGCATAATATGGGCGCTAATTTCGCGTGGCTTGAAATAGCGGCTGTAGCGTAGTCGATAGTGGTATAGTATACTCGCGATGGCTGGTGTTGGCGGTTCAAACCCGGCCAATCACGAGGTTTTTTTTTTGTTTTTAGACAAGTTTATAGTTTTTTTAATTTTTGTAGTTACTTAAAAAGAAAATTGTACGTAAGAACTAAAACGGGAAAAAATAAAAAAAATATGTTAGATTTTTTTATTTAACTACAATTGTACTTATGAAATAAAAGAAAAAAATGAACAGAAATAAATAAATATTTAAGATTTTTTATTTAACTTAAAGAGATTGAAACAAGAGCTCTAGGGTAGAGAGAGGCATAATATCTTTGTTACAATTGTAGATGACAATATGCTTTCCATGGGTATATTCCTAAATCTGCTGTACGTGTGTACGTCACTGAATTCCTCCTAAAGAGCTGGTCCGATTTGAATGAAGTCTATGTAGGTATAAGTATGTATAAATGAAAGTCGTGTTAGTTACTCTATTTATAACTCAAGAACCGCTTAACCAGTGTGGCCCAAAATTGTTAGGGAGGTAGATAAGAACTGGGAAAAGGACATATCACATAGGATACTTTTTATTCCGTTCCCGTTGTTCCCGTCGTTCCCGTGTGACGTGACATAAGACATGGTATAACAAACGCAACTGACATGGAATAACAAAACAACTCAGTCAAAATATAAGTTAGCGGTTCATTTGCTAAAAATGGTACAAACACACTGCTGTACTACTCAGCATATTAAAAAAAAAGTCTTACCGGTTGAATGTTGATGCATTCATTTAAAGCAAGGAATATAAATACTCTCTGCTGGTTTATTTTTTTTTTAATAAAAGCCCCAAAGCAAACTTCAACTTCAAAATTTGTAATATTATATTGCTATGGCAAAGCACTTCACTACGTACTATAAAACAAAGTTACTTTCTCTTTCCCTATGTCCTTTTGTATGATTAAATCTTTAACACTGCGAAACAGATTTTGATGAGGTTTTTTTTTAATAGATAGAGTAATTAAAAAGAAACTTTTATATGTATAATAACATCCATTAAATTGTGGAGAAACACTATCCCTCGCCCACATGTGGGAGGCATAACTCCGTTGCCGCGAAAAATCGTAGTACAGCAGACAGAGAGATGGAAAGTGTGATTGTCGCAATCCAGCACTGAGCACGCCACAAACATCAAAATCCTCTCTTTGAGGAGTAGCTAGAGAGGCGCCACGGCGTCCTCACCTTCCGACTGACGTAGGTTCTTACCGGAGACGGCTGTTTCGGGAGGTTCCTGTTCCGTATAAGGCGGGAGGAAACGCCAGGGTGACCACTGTGTGCATCGCCCTGAGGACACGGTGGAGCAAATGGTGGAGGTCTGCCCGGCTTGGGACACAGCCGTGTCCTCGTGGTGGCGATCGGCTGCGATCTCTCGCGTCCGACCTTGGTCCGGGCCATAGTCTGGAGCAAGAGTGCATGGCAAGCTTTCACCTCCTTCTGTGAAGCAGTGATGCTGGCAAAGGAGGAGGCGGAGCGCGTGAGGGAGCGGAAATCCCACTACCCTCACGCCTCAAACCGCCGCAGGAAGCGCTCTGGTCAGGAGGCAACATCGGACTCCCGACCACCGTAGGCGCGGGCTTGCGGGCGGCGATCGATAGGCAGCTAGCCTCCTGGTAAGAACCAGGCCCGGGTTGATGGCGCGTTGTGTTTCACACGCGCCTCAAAGAGATGTCAGCACACCTTGACGGGGTCCACGAGGACTGGTCCACAGGGTTGCTGGTCGGTTAAAAAAGAAACCATGGCACTGGTCGTTGCATAGGCAAGTGAAGGAACACGGGTGGATTTTAGTCAATAAAAGTCTGACACGCTCTTCCGCTCCGCCCAGAGCGAGAGAGGTCATTTGATGATTTCCCATCCAAAACAAAAAAAAAAGAACTGAAGAAGAGCAAGAAATTGCACTTGAAGAGCGCAGCCTTAGTATGGCTCGACATCGTGCTTCTCACTCACCAGAGCAAAGGGAGGCAGCCCGTGAAACGGCTCGGTTGGCAATGCAAAATCGTCGAGCAAACCTCAGAGATCAAGCGCTAGATAATTTACAAAGCACAAGAAGAAATTCATCAAATACTGATATGAATCGGGCAGCGTTTCAATACGCATATACTATAGCGCAATGGCGTTCGCATTGGGCCAATGGATGTTGTTTGCGAGTATTGTAGCTCATTAAAGATTTCCGGAGAACCGCCAGGATTGTGCTCCCAAATGAAGAATCATTGAATAATAATATTTATTTATTTAAAATTATTCTAATTTAAAAAGTAGTCATGTGATATTGCCTTTAAGGCGGAACGAAGTTCGCCGGGTCAGCTAGTACATATATATAATTCTCGTGTCACAGTTTTCGTTCCCATACTCCTACGAAACGACTTCACCGATTCTTATGAAATTTTGTAAGCGTATTGACTAGGACTGAGAATCGGCCAACATCTATTTTTCATCCCCCTAATTATTAGGGGTAGTCCACCCATATTTTTTTTGACAAAAGTTTTAGTTTCTATTTTTTTAAGATACAACATACAAAAATACATACAATCCTAAATTTTCACCCTTCTACGATCAACCCTTATTTCTTAATAACCTTTTTAGTAATTTAATCATTTTTCATCTCCGGTCGAAAACTGATCAATCGTCATTTAATTAGTTTTATTCCCGAGGGAAATCTAAAAAACGCGATATAACCGAATTACACGCGGGCGAAGCCGTGGGCGGAAAGCTAGTATGTATAATTGTATATAAACGCACCCACGATATCGAGTGTCAAAATATGCGACATAACAGAATTTTGTTTTTTTTTTCACAATTTCAAGGGATTGGAGCTATGAGTATTTGTTATCAATCTTAACTTGATAACTCCAGGTGTTCCTAAGAAAAAGGGTCTTGATAGATAGACCGACATACGGAGAACGAAGCGAATCACAGAAATACCTACATACATATATCACTACCATTTACGTTCAGAACAGTCATAGATTAATTCTTACCCATAAAGACAGCAATGAACCGATAATCTCAGAAGTCGAAGTAACAGTCGAAGAGTTCATATTGACAGGCGTCATTACTTCCTTACTTTACGACCTCTGTTAGTGCGACAGAGTGTAAATGTTGAATGTCCTTAGTTATTGACAGTTCCTCAGTCAGGGGTGTCTAGCCTATGTAGGGTGGGAAGGAATAGTAAGCGAAGCTAAGATAAGGAACGTTCTTCCTGTAAATTTATTGGTTTGAAAGAAGTTATTTTTATCTTAAATTATAAACTAATGCTTTACCGCAATCCCGCCTTATGGTAAGCAGTGATACAATCGTTGATGGTAAAGCGCGCTAGTTTATTAAGAGCCTATACACTCAAAAAAAAAAAAAAAACGGAGAAACAGGAAGGACGATGGCAGTTGCGTAAGGTGATGCAATGTTACACCCAACAATACAACCAACGATGCTGTGCCAGAGGGAGATTGACCTGGAGACTCTCCACGACCATACTCCCGACACAATAACATTTGGCGCATCATACCCGGTACACATCGCAACACAACTGCCCAGATCCGTCCTCCGCACGTCTTCATCAAACATCACACGACGAATTGCTTGGCGGCAAGACTTTGTCTGGTGGGTGGTAACTTCTGCCGGCAGCCAATGTTGAGGCGTACCACCGAGTTGAGCTTGATCTCACATATATAAAAAGTGTGGTACCTATGTAAATTTAAAATCGTAATCATTATACGAATAATTATTTTTAAAATCAAAAACACCACGTCAGAACGTTCGCCATCCCTGTTCTAAGTTATCGTTTTTCGCCGATAAAGCTAACGATGGAAATAAATATAGAACTATTTTACTTCACATAAAGAGAGAAGAAAATGGACCCGACGACGTTAAAAAGATCGAATGCGGGAAATACATGAAATACGGAATAAGAAAAACATATAGAATGATTTGGAGAATGATGTGCGAATTAGAAATGGAATGTAAGCCAAAGTTTGCTTTAATGGTGGGTCCACAAGATATGTAATTTATTTTTTTAAACCTTTCCCCACACTATGAATTACTCCTGTTTCGTGGGTGCGTTTACAAACATAATGTAAACTCAGATACACAAAAAGCCAAACAGCCAGACCCGGTACAAATACTTATAGGTCATACAAATATTTGTACCGTGCGGGAATCGAACCCGCGACACGCAGCGCAGCAGTCGATCGCTCAGCCTCTGCTTCCTCAGGCTTCCATAGAAATTTATCTGTGCAACAAATCGGCGCATACAAAAGTCAGTATAACAATAGTCCGAATACAAAAGCAGGAGCCCAGCAGTTTGAAGTCTTATTTTGCCAACTGACACGTTGGCAACTTCTGTGCTTAGATATACATAGATTTCTCTCTATCTATCGATCTATAAATTGTTCTACTTACGTAGATTTCAGATTTGTACTCAAACTTTATATTTTCGCTCAAACTTTACATTTTTACTTAGACTTCAAGTTTGTACAGATAGTTGTACAAAATTAAAGTCCGTATCGTGTGGACCTACCATAACGTACGTCTTGAAAGACGCTTTCGATTTGCACACCTTCGTAATTTTCCCTTTTGCGACGTGAATTAATCAAAATGACAACTGGAATGTCGAGTTTATGTTTACCTCACGATGTGTTCACGTCTTGCGTCCAATTATATTTCTTATTTCAATTATCATAATTAAATGTTATTTCTTTACAAAAAAAATAATATATTTTTTCTCTTTTCTTTTCAGGAAGTAAGTTACGTGTTTTTCTGCACAACTTTCTGCACTCGAGGTATACCTAAAAGATAATATTCATTAAGTAACATAACTGTATTTTTTTGTTTATCAGACAGAAGTTAAGTAATTCTAGTAATTTAAAACGTTCTAAATGTAGCCATGACAAACGAATATTAAAACAAATAATTTTCAAAACGTTGAGAAATTGAGGATATATTTTTTGACAGATAGAGAAATTAAGTGTGTAAGCTGTGCACGTTATTATAATTACTACTAGTATTGCCTTTCTGACTGCGAACGTTCTTCAAATTACCAGAATTCCTTAACAGATTTCAAGCTTACCTTTTTTTATGTTTACTTTGATCATTTTCATCTACAATAACTTCTATATGTACAATACTATAAAGAAAAACATACTAAGAGAACTTAGAACTGGTTACTAACAGAACTTAGAAAACGTTACTAAGAGAACTTATTTAGAAACTATTACTAAGAGAACTTAATTAGACACTGTGACTACGAGAACTTATTTTATTTATTTGGGACAAAAACAGTTATATGTTACAATGTTAATAGTCATCTAAGGTATAATCTATAGTAAACAAACATATAACCCACATCAATGTCCACGGAATCATATTGATTTTACAAGAAATAAGGAAACCGACGTATACAGGGGGGAAAATGAGAAAATAACGAATGATACAAGTAAACCTTAAAAATCACACAAACCAACTCAAGATAGCGTGCCCCATCTAGATATGGTCTGTGGGCACAATCACATCACACCATAATATCAGCAAGAAGCAGTAATGGTTAGGGATTACCAGAAAGCCAATTAATAGCCATTTTTCTAAATTTGTTCTGTTTAAGAGCGAAAATATCTAGATTTTCAAAATAAGAATTGTGAGTTTCTAATAATCTGGGAAGAGGAGCCCTCTCCCCGGCATTTGTTATACATTGCTCTGTGTAGAACAAGCGGGTTGCTCGTACTTCACGCCTACTAGCAATTATAGGTACCACATAACATATTTTATATGCAAGCTCCTTATAATTAAACCTGTTATTGTATATACTAAACAGCATCATAACCATAAGCAGAGTCTGCCTGTGCTTCAAGCTCAATATTGTGTACCGTTTTATCAGATCCGCCTATGAAATCTTAGTGTGGTGTGAAGAAATTTTTTCTGTACCATTTCTAGTGTGTGCTTAGTAGAGAAATCTGCAGGATTGATGTGCAGTCGTCTGTACGTAAAACCTGTTATTGCCAACGACACCATTACACATAATTATGCAAAATATTATCTGATTCTCCTACTTATCTATTCTACTAAACAGTTTACTACATACGAGATGGTGTCGACCCCAGAACTTGTAATGTAATTAAGTGTTCACGAGAGTACTGACGCGAGCGACACGCCAATTAATAATAATAAGTTGCGTGGTTTGGCAAAGATGGTGACAAGAGCTTGAGAGTGGTTTCTATGAGGAAATAAGCTAAAATAATAACGCACGCTTTAATCCAATGGGTTAAGCTACATTTGCCGAGGTTGGTCCGCGGATAAGTGACATTTTTTTAAACTAAATGTCTAACTACTTTGGAAAGACCGAAACAAACTGAAATGTCTTAAAGTCCTGACATATTATTGATCACATTAGACCAGGCAGTCGCTTTATGGAAAATATTGAAGTTTAGCCAAAATCAGCGGTTAGACTGGTAAAGCAGACCCCAGACCCCTAAAGCTGAAAAGGCTTCCGACGCGACTGGGTTAACGCTGGGATGATGATGATGATGAATGGAAGACCACGTAGATTGGTTTTTGAAAAATTATTTTGGGGAAGATTGGATAGACATGTAGAGTTGATGCACGTACTTGAATAAATACGCAATTCAACTCAGAAATTGAGGAGCTCAACGATTCAACGAACAATACCAAAGAAAAAGAAATCTGAAATCTAACAAACTGGAATTACCGCTTAATAATTGATAGGCTCTGCACTCAAAGTTGTTGACGAGTATATATACCTGGGAAAAACAGTCCAACTAGGTAGGTCCAACTTCGAGAAAGAGGTGTCTCGTCAAATCCAGCTCGGCTGGGCAGCGTTCGGGAAGCTACGCTACATCTTCTCGTCGTCCAAGATACCACAGTGTCTCAAGACTAAAGTCTTTGACCAGTGTGTTTTGCCAGTGATGACTTACGGAACTGAAACGTGGTCGCTCACAATGGGCCTCATAGGAAGGCTCAGAGTCACACAAAGGGCAATGGAAAGAGCTATGCTAGGAGTTTCTCTGCGTGATCGAATCAGAAATGAGGAGATCCGCAGAAGAACCAAAGTCACCGACATAACTCTGCGAGTCGCTAAACTTAAGTGGCAGTGGGCAGGGCACATTGCTCGTAGAACCGATGGCCGATGGGGCAGTAAGGTTCTGGAGTGGCGGCCACGTACTGGAAGACGCAGCGTAGGGAGGCCACCAACAAGGTGGACCGATGACCTGGTGAAGGTCGCGGGAAGCCGATGGATGCGGGCAGCACAAGACCGGTCAACGTGGAAAGCCTTGGGGGAGGCCTTTGTCCAGCAGTGGACATCTATAGGCTGAAGAAGAAGAAGAAGAATTGAAAGGAACTTAATTTGTATGATATTGTATGAAACTTTTTCCCTTCGTTGTGTTTAAAAATCCTTGACTTATAATTAATAACTCTTGACATTAAATAATAAATGACTTATTTATTATGCTTTGTGCAAACACTTTTAGATGTCAGTTATATTTTTTATAACTGAATGAGTATTGAATTTAATCAATTTTGACATTATATTTAATAATAAACGACATTTTAATTAATAATTCTATACATTGTACTTAACAGCGGTTAACGTTTACGAAATTTTTATATGAAAAATGATATATTTTTATTTTTTCTAATTATTTGTATGCTGTAAACGGAATTATGTGTAACACCAATACAGGGAAACTTTTTTTCGAGTGCGCAAAAACAAATGGGTGGCTCAGAATCAATAACAGAACAAATCTGCATTATTAGTTTAAAATAAAAAATCATGATTTTGTCCGCCCTAAAATCAGCAAATGAGAGACACCAATTATTCATATCAATATCGTAGTATTAGCATATGGCCGCGTAGTAAACATGCGGGCGGCGCGGGCGCGCGGGGGTGCTGTGATGTTCCCGCCGTCCCCACTCCGCCGAACATGAATGGGACCGCGTGCGGTGACCATAACAACATTTCATAATAAATATCTTTCGTTATCAATATTTTTTTTTGTACTAAAACATACCAAAGTAGTAATATTTTTATCTATAAAACTTATTTAGCTATAAGTTGACAAAGTTTGCGCACTGGATAAAATTTTATCCTGTATAACAATCTAAAAAATAAATATACTATTATAAAACAATATTGGATTACTCCTAAAATAAGAGTTATTTTTACTGAGTACATTTTCAAATAATTTTTTGTAAAGAGATGCGTTTCAGATAGTTTTTTTCTTGTAACAAACATTAATATGTGTTTCGAAAATAAACAGACATGGTGAGGTCAATGTTTCTAATTTTGTGAGGTAAGGCTGGCAGCTATTCGTGACCTTGATTTGGCACAAAGCTTGTAGGAATTCTTTCTCAGTCTGTGCAGTTTTAGCTAAATTGTGTAGTGCAAAGAAGTGCAACACTAAAGTGGCGGTGGGCTGGGCACATTGCCGACGGGTTCTCGAGTGGCGACCACGCACCAGACGCAGCGTGGGTCTGGGTACTCCCCGACAAGGTGGACCGACGACCTGGTGAAGGTCGCGGGAAACCACTGGATGCGGGAGGCGCAGGACCGTTCGTCGTGGTGAACCTTGTGGGAGGCCTATGTCCAGCAGTGGACGTCTTTCGGCTGAAATGATGATGATGTGTAGTGCGTATTGGTACTTATTTAATTTATAGCTAATATGATCAGTGGGGTTACTCCATCTCATATTTATATCAAGCCACAAGCCTTAAAATTCGGTGTTATTTGTTTCAGTTATTTTGATAGTTAACTACTCCATTGAAGGAACGTCTGGGAAATGTCATGAAATCAAAAAGTCTGTAGCTATAGTTCACCAACGAGAAGTTGTTTATCTAAATTTGGGGCATCGTAATATCAACTTTAAGAGTAGTTACAGAAGGTGGCTTTCTGTGCTTTTTTTTTTGTGATGGCCGTACTCATTACACACATCACAGGCCTTGTAAACTGTAGATTTGTAGGCCATTTTTTACTATTACTTTATTACTGGTACTGTTTTTTGTTCTGTAGTTTTGTAGGTAGGTACTTGTTGACAGACCATGTTCTCCCTTTCGTATATATTTATACTGCACTCCACCAAGTAAAATAACGAGCTAGCTTGTTAGCAATAAATTATCACAATAAAATTTGTTTTAATGTCATGTACTAATGTACTTTTATAAAGAACTACAGCAAAACTGTTTCTTAGACAGTTTAACCATTAACTTGAATAGCAAAACAAATGGATTTTGCTTCATTTACTAAAAACTCCATAACGACTCGCAAACGCAAGAATATGTTTCAATATACATATAATGTAATACATTACTCACTTGAACATACTGTTACACTGAGTTAATTATAAACGTAAATTTGCAACTTTTCTCATCAAGCTCCATTATGGGAAGTATGAACGTATCTTTTGGAATGGAAACTTTGTTCTAAGTTGGAATGAAGAATTATTTCATTTAATGGAGCTTGCTCTGCATCTTATTCTTCCACTCATTGGAAAAGTCTATTAGAAAACGTAGCCTTACATGGGCATATTGGCAACTACTATAATTTTTAACTTTTGCTTAGAAGTTTGACAGGTATAAGGCGATAAAAGCCCGAAAGTCTCACTACCTGTCTAAACAGTTTCGCATACGTTAATGGTAAAGTGCGCTAGTTTATTAAGAGACTATATACTCAAAAAAAAACTGAGTGAATAGGAAGGAAGACGGCAGTTGAGCGAGGTGATGCAATGTTAAACCCAACAGCACGACCAACGATGCTGCGTCAGAGGGAGATTTATATAGAGACCCTCCACGACCAAACTCCCGACACAACAACATTTGGCGCATTGTACGGATGTCATCACAATACAATTGCTCAGTCCAGTCTTCCGTGCGGCTTCACCAGGCATCATGCCGGAACAAGACAGGCATTACAGGCATCCGCACGGGCAGAATATGGGTGGATTTTTGTCAGTAAAAGTCCGACACGCCCTTCCGCTCCGCTCAGAGCCGGAGATGTCATTAGAAAAAAAAACCGTATCCCTCTCAGAGACGAGACCTGTGTTCCAGGAATGGAAACATTAAAGTAGCTGCCTGGATGGTAAACAATAATTACTTCTAAAAGACATCTTACTATAAGATTTCTTATAACTTATACCACATGTTACAAACTTGAGCTTTACTTCAAGTAGTTCGACTAGAGAACTCGTGTCCTAGCTCGTTCTAAACGGTGTCAAATCAACACTTGGCGAACATTTAGGTTCCGTTTACACGTTGCAAGTGAATTGTCAGCTAGCACTTAGCACTTTATCGTGTGTTTACTATGCCATTTTAGATGTTAAATATATAAACAGAGTTTTATGTAGTAGTATGTCTTGAATAATGTAAATTTGAATATGGAATCAGTCTATAAGGTTCCCGCTGTTTTATGTAGTAGTATGTCTTGAATAATGTAAATTTGAATATGGAATCAGTCTATAAGGTTCCCGCTGTTTTATGTAGTAGTATGTCTTGAATAATGTAAATTTGAATATGGAATCAGTCTATAAGGTTCCCGCTACTGTTTCGGCCTCCTCATTCAGTGAAAAGGAGGTAGTTGGTGACGCAGGCCTAGTGCGGGGGAATGGGGATAGATGTCACGACATGTCTTTAACTTTTTGCGTTGTTTATTTCACATTGATACAGCAACAGCCGTACATATAAACTCATATTCTAAACTAGTTGCACCCCTCGGATTCACCCGCATAAGTATCAATTCCGTAGGAGTATCGAGATAAAAAGTCCTCTGTGTTATTCCGTGATATAAACCAATGAAATCTGATATCTGTATGCCAAATTTCATTCTAATCCGTTTTTGCGTGAAATAACAACCACCCATCATACAAACTTCCTTAATAGGAAGTAGATACCTATGTCCAGCGGTGGACGCCTTTGGGTTGAAATTGTGATGATGATATTTATTTTAAATGTCAGCATATAGTACCTATTTAAATAATTTAATTAAATATTAGGTATTTTAGTACAGTTATATAAAGAAATAAAAGATACTTATTTATTGTCATTCGTATTGGAAGACCATAAAACTAAACTAAATTTAACTCAATTAAAGATTGAAGAAACACTATTAAAACTGAAAACAAATTATATATGTAAAAAGTAACAACAATCAGAACGTCCTTAATCTTTCGACATTTGCTTTTTCTTTGCTAATAGAGATCCTGGAGAATCCTGGTGTGATGTCACTGGCAATCCAGAGGAACATATAAATTATCATCATTATCTCAGCGTTAATCCCAGTCGCATCCGAAGCCATTTTAGCTTTGGAGTCTGGGGTCCGCTTTTCCAGTCTAACTCCTGATTTTGGCTAAACTTCGATATTTTCCGTGAAGCGACTGCCGTCTGACCTCCAGAACCCGAAGGCGATATCGAAGCATAATTGTCGTTAGACCAATTGTTGGACTTTTTAGGGCTCCAACAACCCGTAACGACTGCCATTAGATGTTCGTATGGCCACCGGGACCAACGGCTTTACGTGCTTTCCGAGGCACGACCAGACCAGTGCAAATATTCATATTCATGCATACAAATATTTGCACAGCGCGGGGATCGAAACCGCGCCTCGTTGCGCAGCGGCCGCGTTCGCTACCGCTATGCCACGGAGGCTGTCAAGGAACGATTAAATATGCGGGTATTATTTATACCCGCATATTTAATCGTAAAATATTATTAAACAAAATAAATAATTCATTTATAATCCGCGCTAATAATATCAAACAAATTTTAGAAAATAACCGGTAGATAGAAATCTAAATAATAGATGAATCTAAAATTTCAATCATCTCATAACATAGCACTTCATCAGCTGTTAATCAAGGCCTAAATTGGCTCGATTTATGCCTGTGTTAGCGATAATTCATGTCCAACATGACAGCAATATCTATCGCTCTAGGCCCGCTATACTCAACCTGCGGCCCGCGGGCCGCATGCGGCCCGCCAGGCCTTTGTTATTGGCCCACCTGAAGTTACAAAATATTTTATCAAATTTTATATTTGTAAAATATTTATTTTAAATCTCGAGTGTTTGAGCCGAGGGCTAATAGAAATTTTGGCGTGAATCGGAACGTAGTCTATTATTAGTAACCTGTGAAGTGAAACATGAGCGAGACAAATGGAATTGCGGAAATTCCCTTCCTTCCCGTTAGTGTTGTCAGACCTTTAATTTATTCGTGGATTTACGATGTTTGGTGTTTTCTACAAATCTACGTATTTTTGTCTCAAAACTGCTGATTTGTCTAAAATTGTGGACCTTTTTTGTCTGACCTCTTAAAAGGTATTATTCGATAGGTTTAAATTAAATACTTTTAAGAGTACTGACCATTGGAATGTAGCCACCGGTATAAGTATAAAAATTTAACAAAACAAAAGTAAGTAAAATAAATTATCTAACTAACTAGTAACTCGTAAAAATTGCATTTCTTTGTTATCTATTATGTCTATAAGAGCAAATCCAAAGACTCGTTTGATTTCTGAGAAAAGTTCCTAATAGCGTTGGTGCAGTTTGGTTTCGTTGCGAGTAAACATAATGAATTGGGCAAAGTCATTGTTAATGTGTTATGTTTGTGTGTTAAAATGTTTTGTTTCTAAAGTTTTATTGATCTACGGATTTCTGTATATGCAATCTACGGATTTTTGAGCTCAACCCTTTGGCAACACTGCTTTCCATTATCTGTAGCTTTTTTTGAGCAGTGGTCACTTGTTTTGATCTTGTGCAATCAAAACTAATCTTACAAATCACAAATAAAATCACGGTTATTTGTAGTTTTCAGCGTCAAATTATTAGATATTTTATTTTCAACATAATGTCAGGAGTGTCGTCTAAAAATAAAAGAAAAATATCTAGTGAAAACAGACTGTTTCAAGATGAGTGGGAAACTGATTATTGTGTTGTGCCAAACAAAAACATTGCAGCTACTTGTTTGATACGTCGTGAAAGTATTGTATTGAAGAAACACAATATCATGCGTCATTTTATCACAAAGCATAAATATTTCGACGATACGTTTCCTCCTGGATCGTCGCTAAGAAATGAAAAATTGAGTTTTTTTAAAAGGTCATTGCATCAACAACAAAATGTCATGTCTACGGCATTATCACAAGACTCCGCGGTAACTATGTCATCATATGAAATCTGTTACATTCTTGGTAAGCATATGAAACTATTAACCGATGCAGAAATTGTAAAAGAATGTTATGTTAGTGCTGCCAACATACTTTTTGATAAATTCAGTAACAAAAAGCAAATAAAAAAACTAAAGTTGTCGGATTAATTAATGTATAACTTAAAAAGTGCAAGTTTTTTAGCTTGGCATTTGATTACAGCACGGATATTTCAGGAACTTCTCAATGCTCGATGTTTGTAAGATATTGTACAGAAAACAATTTAATACAGGAATATTTTTTGAATTTTCTACCAATGAAAGGCCAAACTCGAGGCATAGATTACCTTAATACTATTTGTACTTTTTTGGAGCAGAATGAAATAGACTCAAAAAAGAAAACGTATCTTTGTGTACCGATGGATGCCTAGATGCAAAGATGGGCCCTAATTCTACTAACATTCTTTGGATCTACGTATACATGCGAATAGTCGTTTTCAAAAATGAAATACACAAAGAACGTTTATAGAAACAAACTTACATATTCCCACTTTGATGACGTAATAAGGATAGCATGTAGCGACAAGCCAGATTTTTGTTAAAGTTTTAAAAACGTGTTCTCAATACCAAAATTCCCATTAAAACCAACATCTATGTCAGCCCTTCTATTTTAACCAATAAAATATTGAATAGAATTGAACTTTCTATTATGCCTGTTCCTTGTGACTCGAGGTTTTTTTTTGCCTTTTTTCCTCGCGGCCCTCGACTCCATGACTGAGACGTGCTTGTGGCCCTTATAAAAAAAAGGTTGAGTATAACTGCTCTAGGCCGTATGTTTACAACGTATGAAGGTAGATAAAGCTTTTAGATATTATATGGAATGATTCAGGAATAATAAAATGAGCAATATTTATCCGTGTATAAATTTATCTTGACCTTAAGTGACATCCGTCCTGAAGCTGAAGAGTTATCAGACATGGGGTATTCTATATAATGCATTTTGAAGAGTGTGCGCGGCGGGAA
Source organism: Sesamia nonagrioides (assembly GCA_017933935.1). Classification (NCBI taxonomy): domain Eukaryota; kingdom Metazoa; phylum Arthropoda; class Insecta; order Lepidoptera; family Noctuidae; genus Sesamia; species Sesamia nonagrioides. The sequence goes on along the minus strand of JADWQK010001392.1, from coordinate 224,132 downwards.
TAATATGACATAATTCCACCACCACCGTTACAACATCCTACGGCGAGTATACATACGTTGTCGACACCGCTGCGATTCGCCTTGTCTTTTATACATTTCGTCGGCGTCGTCGTCTTTTAGTCATAGAGGAACTGGAACAATTTGCCTGCGACGGTCTTCCTATCTGATAAAGATTTAAGTGTCTTCAAAACTAGATTGAATAGGCTCTTAATAAACTAGTGCGCTTCACTGCCAAATATTGCATCACTATACTTACCATAAAGCGGGATTGTGGCCAAGTACTAGTTAAAACTAAAAAAAAAAGTTTTCAGAATATCTCCTTTACTTGTGCTTCTTGCAAAGATTTTGATTACCTTGCGAGTATCAAAATATGCGACATAAACAGAACATATACCTAACGTTATATTATTTGGTTGGTATGACTTAGAATTCTAATTATTTCACAACTCCAAGAGATTGCAGCCATTATGTAACCTCCTTCTTGACAGACAGACGGTTAGACGGAAAATGAAGTGATCTTATAACCCGAAGACAGTGATTTTTAGTGATTGTGAGTGTAAATATCGTGAGATAGTGAGAGAGTTGCTAAGTGCTAAAAAACTGTACAAGTGGTTTGTCTAGAATACCAACAAAAAAGGATAGTTTTCAAATATTTACACACTGAAAAGATTTACTGCTTTTAGTACCTTAAAAATTTTTGACGTGACAACGTCTTATAATTCGATGGAGCCGGCTGCACGCACGAAAAAACATGACTCATGCGGCGTTACCCGTTTCATTTACAGCTTGAAGTGCAAGCGAGAGCGCGGAATGAACGACAAAGAGGCAAAATCGGCCTCCGCGTTCGGTAGCGTTCGACATGTGTCTCTCTCCTACTTGAGTGAGCGTTGCGTCCTCGTGGACAGCTGCTATACAATAATACATTTAAATGTTTTCATCAAGTATGAAGTGCAGTGTAAAGTGAATGTGGTGTCAATTGTTTATAGCAACGATATTTGCGGTGATTAAGGTTTAAAAAATGCAACCATTCCATCAGTACTTTCTTATGACGTTGTCACGCTCAACTATCGCCAGTGAATCGACTTTACAGACAACCAATTTGTTTTTTAATTAGAATTGCAACTTCACCTATCAGTTCCACGCATCTCAACCATAAATTAACGGCTAAATATACCAAAAAATTACACATCATGTAAACATATTTTTTTCCGCAATCTACCCTTAACACTTCTATCAACAAAAACCAATTTATCATCACATGAGAGGGGGTTTAACCACCCGTTTCGTTACGAAATAACCCCTAACGTTCACGTGTCATAAACCCCTAAACGTACCGTGTAAAACTTCCCTTACACCGTCATTAGGAGTAAGTGGCGTTTTGGTGTCTTGAGAGTGTGGGTGCGCTTTGAATGCTAAAAAGAGAACACCTTTCGTACAGTTACCAAGCATATTTAAAAAGGAATTGAATATTTTTATACAAAGTTATTTTTTGTTGATGCGAAACCTGAATAAAACTATATTCAGGTTCAGAATACGATTCCAATTATTTTTACACTATGATATATTTTTGCCCAAATACATTTAGAAATTGTTAGACTGTGGTTACCCAGCGCGCACGGTAGATCATAGTATTGCGCACGCAGGCTCAGGATAATGAGCTCATAACTTTGTGGTTTTACATGATATCTTTTGTAATTTTGTACATAGATTCTTTACTTAAAAATACTGGACACATGTTTCGGATTTCGCACAAACAAAAAATAATTTTGAATAAAGAATAGGTACATAAAGTCGATGATGGCTGATGCAAAGAGAAAACATTTTAAGAACAAGCCTCATAATGTAAACCTTGTCAGAGATATTAACGTTCAAATTCATCATGTGACATATTTTTTAAACCGATTATTTTTTTTACCATTGCTTGACCCAATCTCGCATGATGGTTAGCATTGATGCGATTGTTGATGGTAGAGCACTAGTTTATTATGTGCCTATCCACTCAAGAAAAAACTAAGTGAATAGGAAGGAAGACGGCAGTTGAGCGAGGTGATGCAATGTTTAACTCAATTAAGTGTGTGAGTGTGCACGGGAATTACATGATTTAATTTCCCTATCTCCATTCTAACATCGGATAACCCGTCGTACGGCGACTTTCCACCCTTACGTTGTTAACACCACTACGATCCGGATGAAGCGTTTCGCTTCCTCTTTTATACCGCGTACGAGGGACTGCAACAATTTGCCAGCGGCGGTGTTTCCGTCACACTACAATTTGAGTACCTTAAAGCTAGAGTGAATAGGCTCTTAATAAACTAGCGTGCTTTACCATCAACGATCGCATCACTGTTTACCATCAAGCGAGATTCCGATCAAGCGCTAGTTTATAACTTACTAGTTTTCCGCCTGCGAATTCGCCCACGTGGAGTTCGGCTATATCGCGCTTTTTAGATTTCCCTCGGGAACATCAAATTTTTCCGGGATAAAAGCTAGCCTATGTTCTTTCTCAGGGTCTAAAGATTGTCTGTGCCAAATTTCATCAAAATCGGTTGAGAGGTTTAAGCGGGAAAGCGTAACAGACAGACAGACAGACAGACAGAAAGAGTATGGATAATAAAGAATTACACTACCAACGATGCTGCGCCAGAGGGAGATTAATCTGGAGACCCTCCATAATGAAACTCCCAACACAATAACATTTGGCGCATCGTACCCGACACACATCGCAATTCAACTGCTCAGAGCCTCAGACTCGTCCTCCGTACGGCTTCACCAGACATTTATGCCGGAACACGACGAATAGCTTGGCAGCAAGACTTTGTCTGGTGTGTGGTAACTTCTGCAGGCAGCCGATGTTGCTGGCAATCATTTTGAAACAAAACATAATGGCAGACTGATATAATTAATGCAATCGCGACTGATTTACAATAAACGTAATGTAGTCAAATATAAATATATGACTTCTGCACAATAAAGAACAGTTTATGGTACAAATTCAAACATTTTTATGAACTTTAGTCACGCTAGAAATCAACTTAAGTACTATTGAAATAAGGTATATATTTGTCCCACTTGTAATAACATAAATTTCAAACATTTGGAATACATTTCACCTTACCAGATATTTATTATATGCCGCGGTCCTCCAGAGCCCTTTGTATTAACACCGCACAATTATTTGAGAGCTAGGAAACGGAGTATTCAGGGTTTTAAAGAGAATATCTAAAGATTAGTTTGGAAGAAACAAGGGAATGGACATTTTGGTTTATAAAATACTAGCTTTCCGCCCGCGGCTTCGCCCGCGTGGAGTTCGGTTATATCGCGCTTTTTAGATTTCCCTCGGGAATATAAATTTTTTCCGGGATAAAAGGTAGCCTATGTTCTTTCTCAGGGTCTACAGATTGTCTGTGCCAAATTTCATCAAAATCGGTTGAGAGGTTTAAGCGGGAAAGCGTAACAGACAGACAGACAGACAGACAGACAGACAGACAGACAGACAGAGTTACTTTCGCATTTATAATATTAGTATGGATGTAAAGAAAATCCCGCCCGATCCATAAGAATAATAAAGGTTAGGTAAAGACATGACCAAATAAAATATGAAATTGTGCATAGGTAATCGACATAGTAAAAATACTAATGAATTTTGAAATAATCTTTTTTTCGGCAAATTAATTTCAACTTCCCCTAAATTTGGTATGTTTTTAGGGTTCCGTACCTCAAAAGGAAAAAACGGAACCCTTATAGGATCACTTTGTTGTCCGTCTGTCTGTCTGTCTGTCAATACCCTTTATCTCAAGAACGCGTGGACGTATCAAGCTGAATATTCACATGAAATATTCGGGTCTATTGTCCCTTTAAGCTGTGAAAATATCAAACTTCTAAGCCAAGCCAATCAAAAGATACAGCCGATATGTCGATATTTTCAACAAATTTTCGGCACTCGCAAAGGAATCTAAACCTACACGATACTTCCCGTAAACTCAGAATCTTAAAATTTGGCGTGAAGGATTGTCATATAATGCAAATATAGGAAAAATTGCGCAAATCACATTTTTTTAGTTATATAATATAATAAACATATTTTAATAAAATGAAACTTACTACCTTATTTCTCACGAACTAATAATGGTATGAAATTGAAATTTATACCAAATACCTAGGTCTATTGTCCCTTTAAGCAGTGAAAAAATTAAACTTCTAAGTTAAAGCGATCAAAAGATACAGCAGTTTATACCGACACCTTAGACGAATTTCCGTCACACGCTAGGGAATCAAAACCTACAAGGTACTTCCCGTGAACTCAGAATCTTGAAATTCGGCACAAAGCAAGGTTATATTAGAGTACAGATAGATAAAGGAAAAATTGTGAAAATGATAAATTTGAAGTTACATAAAATATTAAAATATTTTTTTTGCTTACATGACATAAAATATTTTTTTAATAATTATAAACTTACTACCTCCCCTTTTTCACATGAACGCGTACAGATATTAAAGTTGAAATTCATATCAAACACTTCTTAAATCTAATTGCCTCTAAACTGTGAAAAATTCTAAATCAATGCTAGTATTATAAATGCGAAAGTAACTGTCTGTCTGTTACGCTTTCCCGCCTAAATCTCTCAACCGATTTAGATGAAGTTTGCCACAGACAATCTTTAGACCCTGAGAAAGAACATAGGCTACCTTTTATCCCGGAAAAAATTAATGTTCCCGAGGGGAATTTAAACAGCGCGATATAACCGAACTCCACGCGGGCGAAGCCGCTGGCGGAAAGCTAGTACGTCATAAATTGTAAACCGCTACGTTTGTACGGCGGAACCCTCGGTGTGCGAGTCCGACTCGCATTTGGCCGGTTTTTTTTAAAAATGACGACACCATTTTTGACGGTATTATCATGAGTGAATAGCGATACGACCGCGTGTCGCGTGCCTGCCCCCCTTCGCCTGCGCATGTATTGCCTACCGCACAAGTATTAATTTACCTCCTTTTGCGAAATAATATTTATTAGGGGGATTTTTTTAAAGTTTAGCCCGGCTTTGTAAGAATTAGTAGAATCAGTTATCGATACGTAAAAATACCTTCACGGATTGGATAGAGTTTTCTTTACATATTGTATAGGTTTAAACTATGTTAATATTTTCAATGTCTATTAAGTCGTGAAAATAAATGAGGGCGCTGCGGTCGTGCGTACCCCGTTGACTTGATTGAAATCATTTTGATACTGCTTCTAGTGCAAAATAATGTGCTATTATTTTGTACTACAAGCACAACTGGTTTTAATGAAAAAACAAATCTATGGTCTCTGGCGTTTAAATAAAAAAAAAAACATACGTATTGTTATAGGTTTTAACGTGTTTTTACCAATGAAAAGTATTCCAAAGCATAATAACTGCTTTCATCATCTGATTCCAAATATTCTTCGTTAAAAAGTATTTTCATTGTCAGCTGCGTCACTAGTCACTAACAACGTCTCCGCTACTGCTGCCATTAGCCTGCTATCTTCACTTAAGCGAATAACTAATTCATACATATCTTGATAGAGGGTTTTCTCTCACATTTTCCTGTAAGATTAAAAAAAAAATATATTTAATTTCTATCAGAAGATCACTAATTTTAATTCCGAACATTCGATTTCGATTCATTTTTAAAACCAGCGGTAAATTAAATACCATCAATGATCGCATCACTGTTTTCCATCAGGCGTGATTGCGGCCAAGCGCTAGTTTATAACTTATAAAAAAAAACTTAGTAAATTAAAAACATCTAGTAGATAAAAACAAACGGTAACATGATTAAATTCCTGTTTTAGCAACTGTTCAAGCATAAATATCACCCAATGGCCACCGGCTTTGACAAAAACTACTTAATGGATTTTGAGGATACCTTTCAGTAATGTAGACATTTATCTTGGCATTCCCACGGAAACGGGAGCCACCGCGCGCTGTACACTGAAGTCTACGCGGACGGAGTCGCGGCAAACAGCTAGTATATTAGTACAGATGACAAATTTTGGAAGAATGGATGGCTGGATATTTGTTACACCTTCACGCAAAAACTACAAAACGGATTTAGATGAAATTTCGCACACAGATGGTTTATAACCAGAATTCAAATAAAAGATACTTTTTATCCCGATATTTACACAGGATCTAAACTTACGCGCGTAAAACCGCGGGGCGCAGCTAGTTTGGCATAAAACTAAGAAGGTACTATAAATGTACAGACGACAGCACGTCAAGCTACTACAATCTGTCAGATTTTTTTATTAAATTTTCAACGTTATCTCTAAAGCATTAAGGCAATATATGTTCTGCGATTTCGGCGGTCTCTCCACTTCTGGAGCCATAGCACTTGATGGCGCACTTCTCCCAATCTGCTCCGACTTTCGGTATCTCGGTTCACTCGTGCAAAGCGATGGCTAAATAGATCGGACGGTTAAGCACAGAATTAACACTGGGTGGATGAAATGGCGGCAGGTCACGGGAACAATCTGCGACTCCCGCATTCCCCTTAAACTTAAGGGGAAAATATATAAAACCATGATCCGACCTGCTGTCTTGTATGGATCAGAATGTTGGGCTACGAAAGGGATGAATGAAAGGCAATTGCATGCAGCCGAGATGAGAATGCTAAGAGGGATGTGTGGTGTTACACGAATGGATAGAATAAGAAATGAGTACATAAGAGGAAGTCTGAAAGTGGCACCGGTGGCTGAAAAATTGTGTAGAAATCGGTTGTCATGGTACGGGCATGTGTTACGGAGAAATGAGGAGAATGTCGTGAGGACAGTTTTAATTATGAATGTTAATGGCTATAAGAGTAGGGGAAGACCAAAGAAACGATGGATGGAATGTGTGAAGGATGATATGGCTACGAAGGGGTGACTGCCGAGATGGCTTCTGATAGGGATGTATGGAAGAAAAAGACATGTTGCGCCGACCCCAAATAAATTGGGATAAGGGCAGGAGAATGATGATGATGATGATGATCAAGGCTCAAGGCTGATGGGGAATATTTGGCAGTTTGGGGTAGATTGACTTGCTGTCGTCCATATGCATCATCTAGTATTTTGGGTTGACATTTTAAACTTCGTAAACTTCAAAAATACATTAGGTAAAGTTGTCTCCAGACATATAACAATTACAAATGCTTACACAGACAGAGTGGAACCCTCACTCCCACAATGTTGATCCAAGTACTTGAGCAGAACACTTAATGTCAAGCCCAGCTATATAGTTTAAAACCAAGATTAAGGAGTGCCTCAAGGTCGGCCATTTTGTCACTATACGGTTAGTTAGTGTCTTCATTTAAGTTATTTACGTTGTGGTCTGCCATCCGTTTAGATAAAATAGAAATTTTTATTCGTTAGTAGCTTTCCGCCCGCGGATTCGCCCGCGTGGAATTCGGTTATATCGCGCTTTTTAGATTTCCCTCGGGAATATTATTTTTTTTCTATAAAAGGTAGTCTCTGTTCTTTCTTAGGGTCTAAAGATTGTCTGTGCCAAATTTCATCAAAATCGGTTGAGGGGTTTAAGCGAGAAAGCGTAACAGACAGATAGACAGACAGAGTTACTTTCGCATTTATAATATCAGTATGGATAATATTTTTTTTATTTTTTTTTTACATATTATAAACCAGCGCTTGACCGCAATCCTGCCTGATGGTAAGCAGTGACGCAATCGTTGATGGTAAAGCGCACTAGTTTATTAAGAGCCTATTCACTCTAGCCTTGAGGACACTTAAATTGTAGTCCGACGGAAACACCGCCGCTGGCAAATTGTTCCGGTCCCTCGATGTACGCGGTATAAAGGAGGAGGCGAAACGCTTCGTCCGGATCGTAGTGGTGTTAACAACGTAAGGGTGGAAACCAGCCGTACGACGGGTCGTCCGCTGGTGGAACGGAGATGGGGAATTAAATCATGCAATTCCCTCGCACACTCCCCGAAATGCATCCTATAGAACACCGAAAGGCTGGCTACTCTACGCCTGTGCTCTAGGCTTTGGAGACCAACTCGAGTTAGATCAGGGTCACCAATCAGCCTCTTTGCACGTCTCTCCACTGAATCCAAAGTGGCCAGGTGACACTTGGCAGCACCAGCCCAAATGTGGCTGCAGTACTCCACACACGAACGGACCTGTGCTTTGTATAACATTAGAAGCTGCCCAGGTGTGAAGTACTGCCGGACCTTTGCGATAACGCCAAGTTTCCTGGCAGCCACCTTGGCCTTGGACTCAATGAACCGCCCAAAGTTAAGGTTCGAGGAAATCTCAACTCCCAAAAGCTGATATAATATTACTCTCTAATTTTGTTTTTACTTGCAATAACGCATAGCATTGGTATAACACAAATTTTATACCATATTATCTTGATCTCATATTATATTATGACTTTCAATTTATAGATAACTAGTAATAAATAATATGACAACCATTATTACCTAGGTACCAATAATTTTCTTATTATGTAGTAACTGGGTTGCGGTGGTCAAACAAGCTATCGTTCTATGTAAAATATCTAATAGTATTTATCCTGATAGTTATCTGACTGTATCTGGTTAGCCCGGAGGCTGACCTCAACTAAGGTGCAAAAAATTTAGGCAGATACTCTAAATACTTAATTTTTATTTTCATTTCTAGTTAATAAAATCAAGCCAGACAATTCATTGCATACTGCAACTTGCTTTAGTTGCTATTGCAATTCAATATACTGTACTATTGGTTATTCAAATGCAACGCCAGAACTCCTTGTCATCCGTCATTCCTTGGAGGGTAGATGGCGCTACTAACGCTCACAACATCATCACATTATTTTTATCTTAAAAATTATGTACATCTCATTTAAACCAAAAATATCGTTTGTAAAGTAAACTTTATAGTGTAAATATCATCTACTGTTATTATCTGAGTGTTACGTGGAAGTTTAGTGAATAAAAAAGAAACTTAAATAAAGTGCCACAACATCACTAAAAATAATAATCAAAGTGCATTAATATTTTATCAATGTCAAAGTGTAATAACATTAAGTATACACCAAATACATTAAGCAAGTTACAAATATTAAATGTCAACGTTATCCTCGAAAAGCTTAAGTGTTATAGAAGTTAACTGAACATTAGTGATTAGTGTTAAAACTCATAATCAATAATAACATAATATGATCGCAAGTGAAATAACGGGGCAATAGAATTGGCTAACAGGGCTAAGTGAAAAAAAAAAAAACTTTTAAAATAATCTGCAATTCAAACGTGAATCATTTGTGTTTGGTGGAAAAAAATCCAGTGGCATGATACAAGTCTAACGACTTTTTATTATTTAAAAATATTTCTCGCAATAAATGATCACGAATTTCGACAACAATAGTTGCGGCAAAGTTGGTGAACTATATCACTCACAAGACTGCCGTGCACACTGGCGTGCGTTCGAACCCCGCTGGCTGCGCTTCTTTTAATTTTCTTTTTCTTTTTGTATTAGATAAAATGAAATAAAATAAAAGTCTTCCATTTTAGTTGATATACCGTCGTCTCAAAGATATCTTTATAAGTATAGGTATACAATATTAATCAGAACAAAGTTATAAGCAAAATAAGAAGCAAACAGCGCTATCGAGTGTAAAGGAGCGAAAATGAAATTGACACACTGAGCAGTGTTTCTATTATAAAAAAAAAAAAAAAAATTAAAGTGTTGCTACAAAAAAACTTGTGATACCAGAATAAGAAAATTAAGTCTTTTGGTAGAAAATAAAAATATTCACTTATGTGTATTTTTAAAATTACTTAAAATTTAACTTAAGTACAATTTAAGCAAAATAAAAAGACAAAAAAAAATGGATTTCTTTGCAAATATAACTCATCGAAGACAACGCACCCAATCGGAACCGGAAAGGGATGACAGCGACATAATTCCGCCAACGATGGATTGTACCTCAACTTCTATGCCAGATATATCTGAGGACGAGGATGATAACCGAATCACTATTTATAAGAAAGAGATAGAAGAACTAAAAAATCAATTACTAAGTGCCCATAGGGAAATTGAAATATTATCGCTAGAAAATAGTAAGTTGAAGCAAAGTAATGACGACCTATTGGAAAAAAATAAAACATACAAAGTAATTGTCAGTAGTCCACTCAGGTCCAGAGTTCAAACACCAAAGAAGAACATTCATACTCCCTATACAAAAACAAAACGGACGCAGACATCGGAAAGTTTGATAAGAGCGCCAAGCGGACATGAAGTTAACATTGACGCTGGATGTACTCAAGGTGGTTCCTCATTGAATAATATTGTTAGCGTGAAATCTCATGTTCCATCACCTGCACCTGTGAAGAATAACATTTGTATTTTGAGTAGTGAAACGTCCAACAGAATACAAACATTGAGTGAAAGAACTCATTTAGGGAACTTTAATGTGTGTCACTACCGTACTCCCAGATGCGGAATGAAATATTTGTTAAAGGACATTGATCTAAAAGTACGTAACTTCTCGCGATCTGATTATTGTATTATATTTATTGGTGAAGACGACTTTACAAAAACGCATAATTATATTGAGTTTGTTAGTTATATTAGAGATAAATTATTGCCACTTAATCATACTAACTTCATAATATGTCTGCCAACTTTTAAATTTATGGTCAATAGAAATATAATGTTTAACAGCAGAGTTGATACTTTCAATAATCTAATTTACATGGATGTTGAGACGTACAATTATGCATTTATTCTAGATTCAAATCTTAATCTTCCATACACGTGGGATACGTATAACCAACGGCATGCACATCTTAATAACAAAGGCTTTATGAAAGTTTTGTCAGACTTGCATGATTTAATCTTGGACCTAGATATTGAAAATACCAAAGACCATATACACTCCCAAGTTGGTTGCTCTCAAGAAGATAAAACTGAACCGCAATGTACCATGACTACCTCTACTGAACATAATGTAAATACGACAATAGAAACCTCTTCATTGTTTTTTCGACGTTAAATATATTAATATTTTGCATCAAAATATTGCGGGACTTATAAACAAAACTGACTCACTTTTAATAAATATTGAAATGCTCAAAGAAAATAAAATTGACATTGACGTAATATGTATTACTGAACATTTTATGTTAGCAGGCTATGAACACCATCTGAGCATACCAAATTACAAATTAGCGGCATGTTTTAGTCGCACCTGTAGTAAACGAGGAGGAGCATGTATCCTAGTAAATAAGGCACATAACTATAAAGAACTTCCACATATCAGTAAATTGTCTATAAGTAATGCATTGGAGTGTTGTGCGGTGGAGCTAACTGATTTTAAGATCATATTAGTTTATATATACCGTGTACCAGGGCAAAGTAATCTCAATTTCTGTTTCGATAGGCTTGCACAAATTCTAAGTAATATTTCTAAAAATAATAACTATCAGACCGTTGTAGCTGGTGACTTCAACATAGATGTCATGAAGTGCAATAATGCCACATTAGACTTCGAATGTTTATTGTTGCACTTTAATCTCACATTGGCACTAAACCAGCCTACAAGACTATCTAGCAAGACTTGTATTGACAACTTTGCACATGACTTTAAAAAAAAGTGTAAGACCGAGGTGTTAGAATTAGGCTTATCAGACCATACTGCTCAAATCATAAAACTTCCAGTGAATAAAATATTTAAATTAAAATATTGGCATAGAATGAAGCGTGACTTTAGTCCAGAAAATATATATAAATTTAAAAATTATATTAGAAACCTCACTTTTTCTGACATATACAACACTAACGATCCAACAACCGCATATCATTATTTCATTGATATATTTCAACTAATTTATAATTTGTGTTTTCCGCTGATTAAAACTACTGTTCTAGTTAATACCAAATTAAGATGGATATCACGTGGAATAAAGGTTTGTTGCAAAAATAAAAGGCAATTACTTTGGAACTACAGACTGAACCCACATATTGTAACAAAAAAAAAATACTCAACCTACTCAAAACTTCTGAAAAGAATAATAAATCTCACAAAACGGGCTCAAAATAATTACAGAATTAAAATGGCGACTAATAAAAGTAAAGCAGCATGGCAAGTTATAAATAAAAACAAACTAAAGATTCCAAAAGAATCAATAACTGAACTACAAATAAACGGTAAATTAACAATGGATACTACTGAAATTGCTAATGAATTTAATAATTATTTTATCGACAAAATTAATCTGATTCCAGGCGCGGGTAAAGAATCCACAGCTTTAATAAATTCACAGTCAAACTCAATGTTTTTCTCACCCTGTTTGCCTTGTCACATTCAGAGAACCATAAGGAATCTTAAAAATACTGACAGTGTAGGGTATGACAGTATTTCGACTAAAGCTGTAAAAGCTGTAAATGAAGACATTTCTCATCACTTGTGTCATATCTTAAATCTCTGTATTGAAACTGGGACATTTCCAAAAGACCTTAAATTGACGATTATTAAACCAATATTTAAAAAGAACAATAAGCTCTTAAAGGAGAACTATAGACCTATAGCACTTGTGTCAGTGTTCTCAAAAATATTTGAAAAATATATTTACGGAGAATTGAATGGTTACCTAGATCATAAGAAAATCCTATGCGATCAGCAAAAAGGTTTTAGGAAAAATAGAAACATCAACATGGCAGTTTATGACTTTTTATACGTAGTATCTTCACATATTGACAAATCATTACCTGTTTGCTCTATTTATTGTGACATGTCGCAAGCATTCGATTGTGTAGATCATAATATTCTCCTACTAAAATTGGAAGCTTATGGCATAAGAGGAAATGTCTTGAAATTGATAAAATCGTATCTCTGTGACCGCCAACAAATAACGCAAATTACAAAATTTAGCATAAAAACTAAAAGGGAACAGATTATCTCATCTGATAGTCGTTCCATCAGATTTGGTGTACCACAGGGAAGTATATTAGGCCCTATTTTGTTCCTTTTATACATTAATGACCTACCAAAGTCAACTAAGGAGCACATGTCATTATTCGCTGACGATAGCACTGTAACTATAGCTCCTCAAAATTCTTTGAACTACCTCTCTGACTCTGATGAAGCATTGAATAATATAATAAAATGGCTTAAAAATAATAATTTAAAAATTAATCTGAGTAAAACAAACATTATGCATTTTAAACAGAGAGATAATTTACGCAATGCATTAAAATTTGATCTACGATACAATGATATCGTTATACAAGAAGCTGAAACAGCGAGATTCCTAGGGTTAATCATTGACAAGCAATTAAATTGGAAGACCCATGTTACTGAACTCTGCAAAAAAGTTAGTACTTCATCCTATGCTCTTTATAAATTGGCACCAACGGTCAACATAGATACTCTACTTACAGCATACTATGGACTTGCTGAATCAATATTACGATTTGGAATAATTTTTTGGGGCAACTCTACTTTAAAAGAGTCTGCGTTTAAAGCACAGAAACGCTGTATACGGTCTATGTTTGGGTTGCAAACAACAGACAGTTGCAAACCAATGTTTATAAAGCACAAAATTCTAACACTTCCGTCACTTTACATACTAGAAATATCACTATTTGTAAAATCTAATCCGTATTTGTTTCCTCTCTTTAATAATAAAATAGGTAGAAATAAACGCGAGAAGTACAGATTATGGGTACAATCAATTCCTGCAAAAACAGCATTACTAAGGAAAAGTGTAATATGCATGGCTCCAACAATTTATAATCAAATTCCTAATTCCATTAAGGAAATGAATATTAGTTCATTTAAAAGAGAACTAAAAAAATTGCTGCTGTCCAAAAATTATTATGATGTTGCGGAGTTTTTAAACGATAAATTTTGAATCTTGGCTATTAAATACATATGTAATTTCAATTAGGTATATCATTTTTCTTTATGGACTGGAATTAAATTGATTGAATTTTGAATATATATATATATTTTTGTATTGACTGTAATTGAATTCTGACATTTTTTTTTCTATATTGACTGTAATTAAATATTGACTATTTCCTGTATTGATTGTAATTCAATTTTCAATATTATGTTCTTTTTGCTATTGAGTCTTACTAAGTTCTGACTCTTTTATATTAATTGTTTTTTTTCTCATTTAAATATTATTAAAATTAAATGTTTTGAAATAATTTTGTACGCCATTAACGGCAAAACATGTTGAACTGTATTAACATTATCTCCAGCTTCACATACACGTGTTTATACAAATAAATGATCTTATCTTATCTTATCTTATCCGTTTTCGTAACCAGTGTGTTCCACTAATTCGTAATTTTTTAACGTAATTCATTACATTATTATAAATATTTGTTAACGTTGATAGCGTGATTTGAAATAATGATGGCTCTTCAAAATTTCTCTTCTCATCTAAACCTGGATACACATGAGTGTAACATTAACTATACCAATTTATATCATATAACATTTTCCGTAACGTAAACTCATCATCATCATGATCATCAGCCTCTACTCGTCCACTGCTGGACATAGGGCTCCTTCATGGCACGCCAACAAGCTCGATCCTGAGCAGTTCACCGCCAGCCAACGTAAACTCAAATATTCTTAATTTATATAAATAATACATATATACAGGGTGTATCTGACATCGTAACGCAAACTTCGCGAAAAGGCTAGACCGCATGCCACTAATATAATTATGATAGTCATTTATGTCGTTAATGAACGGTTACAGAATACACAGTGTTTAAAAAAAAGTGTCGGCTCGGCTTTTGAACGTTGCAAGCGTGCCGCCGTGCGAGTTTGTAGGTATGACGTTGATCCTTGATGTGAACTTTATTAAATCAGCTGATAAGATCGTTTTTCGGGTTTTGTTTTCAGTGCGCTTTTTTATGTAATTAGCGAATAATTTAATTTTGACTTTAAAATCTTATTGGGTTATAAAAGTATAGCAATTGTGAATGGTCTGAAGTGAAAAAAACTACATTTATTTTTTTTAAATCATGATTAAGCCGACGAAAAATTCCACCACTGGGGGGTTCAGAATCATGTACTGGATCCATGGTACTCGTTTGTGCGTCGATGTCAGATACACCCTTTATTGCGGGATTGCAGTCAAGCACTAGTTCATAATTATTAAAATATATACATATATATATATATAAAGTTCTATGTTAATATAAAATTAAAATAAATATACCGTATTTGGTATCACTTGAAAGAACTTCACGAGTACTTTATGTTTGTACATAATCCCGAGTAATGCTTCGTAGAAATTTGAATGTAAACCAGGGTTTGGTAAACGGAGCGATGGGAGTGGTGAAAGCCGTCGAATGGCCTGCTCTTCGGCGCCATCAGTTGGAACAGAGAGAACAGCCAAGCGCTGTTCTCATACAATTTGACGACGCATCCATAAAAGCAGATATTAACGGACTTAGCAGAATCGAGCCTTGCCTCACTGAATTTGACGGTGTGAGGGGGTCTGGGCAAATTCAGCGTAAAATGCTCCCGCTAATATATATATATATATATATATATAATGTTGACTTACAATTCCTACTCGTGATATAAAACATTTTTTTCCGATAAACATTAACATTTATTCAGCAGAGGATAATTCATTGAGTCATTTTTCGAACATATCGAGTAATGGGCTAGCAATATGCTTCGTAATGATACCAACTGATACTAATAGTGTGTTACACGATTAGGGTGCTGTTCTGTCAAAATCTGTCAAGTCTGCGATCTCAGTGGGTGGTGGGTTAATGTTGGCACCAAGAAAGTCAATTTACTCACTATAAATCTTTTGCTCTGAACATTTAGTTTTTCAACAATCTTATTTTGCTAATATAACAATACCCAATTTCGTAAAAAAAAAAAGTCACTAATATAAGTTGGGAACTAAAGTAATTTATGTGTCTAAGAAAATATAAGAAGTTTTCGAAGGTCTTACCAGTTCAAGGTCAACGTATTTATGTGTTAAAACAGGTAACTAACTGAGAGCAACGGTGGCCTAGTGGTATCGACTTACAACTTGTAGGTCGTAGGTTCGAACACCATCAGGCGCTTTCATCACCATTTATCGTCCCACTGCTGGACACAGGTCTCCTCTCATACAGAGAAGGATTGAGCATAATTACCACGCATACTCAATGCGGGTTGGCGATTTCAGACTTAAAGTCCAGGTTACCTCAAGGTGTTTTCCTTCACCTTGTAATCAGTCATTGGTGTCCAAGATATACTTAGAAAGTACATATAACTTAGAGAAGATACATTGGTGCTTGCCTAACCTGGAATCGAACCTACAAACTCATACTTGAGAGGCTCGTGTTTTAACCACTAGGCCACCACGACCGGTCGGGCGCTTTACTTTGTGTAAATTATTTCATCACCACAAAAATTTCCAAGATATGTGATATCTAACAAACCGCACTGGGCACGCATGGTAGATTACGGCCCATTGCCTCTTAACGAGAGGAGACATGAGTCCCAGAAGTGGGAATTTATAGGCTGATTGTGATAGGTAACTTATTCTTAGCTAGAATGCTTTATCGATACTGATGTCCGCACATACTTTGACCTTTACCTAATTAGTTTTACCATTATTGTTTCTTCAGAAGGTGGCTCCAGGAAACACAATACTTTTTTTCAACCAGCGCTGGGCTCTGTTTTGCATAGAGTCGCAGCATAATGCTGAGCGACAGCCGTTTTACGTGGATGTGACGCATGCTCCTTCCAACCGTAGCGGGCGAAGGCGGGCGCGGTGCGTTGACCACATTGTAAAGCTATCTGTGACTCTTTGTGTAAGTGAGTTTACAAGTTTGTAAGCGCATGCACAATACAGAAGTAAACCTTATGTGGGGCAAGGCTTTATTAAAAAAATAATTATATAAGTGCCCAAACGGATGACAGCGTTACCACATTGGATGGAAATGCTGATTCTTTGGATACCCAGCAGTGGGACGATAAAAAGGTTGATGATGATGATGATAAATGAGGTTTTTTGGTCCTGTAGCAGCCACTCCAGCACAGCCCATGCAATAGGAACGAGGAGATGGCGCGACAGAGTCGGTCAACCGGTCCGAAAGAGAGGCCATGGTTGAGCGAACGAGTGTTGCACTGCAGGCAGTCTCCGAATGGGGCAATGCCAATCTTGTAGCATTCAATGCCGCCAAAACACAGGTGTGTCTTTTCACCGCCAAAAGGAGCCCGTTCACCTTGGCTCCTACTTTTCGAAATGTGTCCTTGGAGTGTTCCGACCGCCTTCAGCTTTTGGGAATTGAGATTTCCTCGAACCTTAACTTTGGGCGGTTCATTGAGTCCAAGGCCAAGGTGGCTGCCAGGAAACTTGGCGTTATCGCAAAGGTCCGGCAGTACTTCACACCTGGGCAGCTTCTAATGTTACACAAAGCACAGGTCCGTTCGTGTGTGGAGTACTGCAGCCACATTTGGGCTGGTGCTGCCAAGTGTCACCTGGCCACTTTGGATTCAGTGGAGAGACGTGCAAAGAGGCTGATTGGTGACCCTGATCTAACTCGAGTTGGTCTCCAAAGCCTAGAGCACAGGCGTAGAGTAGCCAGCCTTTCGGTGTTCTATAGGATGCATTTCGGGGAGTGTGCGAGGGAATTGCATGATTTAATTCCCCATCTCCGTTCCACCAGCGGACGACCCGTCGTACGGCTGGTTTCCACCCTTACGTTGTTAACACCACTACGATCCGGACGAAGCGTTTCGCCTCCTCCTTTATACCGCGTACATCGAGGGACTGGAACAATTTGCCAGCGGCGGTGTGTCCGTCGGACTACAATTTGAGTATCTTCAAGGCTAGAGTGAATAGGCTCTTAATAAACTAGTGCGCTTTACCATTAACGATTGCGTCACTGCTTACCATCAGGCAGGATTGCGGTCAAGCGATGGTTTATAATATGTAAAAAAAAAAAAAAAAACACAGGTTCTATTCCACATTAGCATAACTGGTTACGAACTCTAGTGGTGCTTTTTCTATCCAAACGTATTCCAATGTTTTCTTCGTGGATAATGCTTTTAGAACAATTATTTATTTTCTACACCCGTGATTATACGTGACCATATCATTTGATTTTTTCCGAAACTTAATTAATAAAAGAAATATGATACTTCAAAATCACGAATAATAACCTATTTTCACCGCGACGTTCAGATGACTATTAGACAAATGTGATAAGTTTTTGACAAAAAAGAAAATAATAAAAACGTAGGTATACTTTTCCTCTAAATTTCAATATGATTTCTGCTTTTATATTTTCCTTTATTTAAGTATATCAATTTCACTAATTACATGGCTAATATTTACATAATTTAAAAAGTTAAAAAATAAAATAAAATTATGTACAAGTATATAAAAGAGGAATTGAAAAAAAAAATGCTAGAGGACATCAAAAAATTCATCCGCATCGCTGTCAACAGGAAACGTGCCCAAAAGGCTGGCAGCATTGCCACGTTGTATGGCGATGCTGATTCTTTGGCCAAGAAATAGCCCAGCCCTCTGGTCACGTGAAGAGTCGATTATACGTTTGGCGATCTCTCGAAATAATTGGTGTGCACTCGGACCCCATGGCCCTAGTGTTTCAACCCCAAACGGCTCGAACATATAGGTTCCAATGAGATTGGAGTATTTCCGCCGTTTGAGGTTTTCCGCACCTGCAGCAGCCGCTGCGGCATATGATATTGATTGAAATCTGTCGTATTTTGAAAAAGAAAACAGCGGAATACGAAACGTTTTTTGTTCAATGTTTTTTTAGGTAGCCTAAGCTGCAACTGTCCTTTTTGCACTTTACCGGGAGAGGTTGGAAGCAGCCCGACGGTAATAGTTTCTTCAAATACCTATTCTCCAAATTCTTTGGCACTAGAGTCCTCTCTTATAGGTTGATATTATGAAATCTCCGTTACCAAAACACATCGTTAAATCTACTACGACAAATTCACCCATAGGGCACTATTATTAATTCTTGAGGCTTTCCATCGCTTATCTGTTAAAGGGTCTGTGTTAATCGTTATAATAGTCGGGTCACGTTGGAAAGCAAAAACATATTGAGGTCGGTGGTGTATCCGCCTCTGGAATTTGAATTAACAAAGTGGTTGAATTGACAGAGGCAAGTGACTGTGTATTATTTTTGTTTAAGTTAATAACTTGACTTTATAGATATATATTATAATAGTATTACAAATACGAAAGTTTGTTTGTGGGTGTGTGTGTGTGTGTTTGTATGTTTGTTTCTTCTACACGCTTAAACTGCTAAACCAATTTTTACGGTTATTTTTGATGCAGTGATGAAACCATTCATGATAAAGAGCGCTAGTATATTAAGAGCCAGAGCCTATTCACTCTAGCATTGAAGACACTTAGATTTTAGTAGTCGGAAACACCACCGCTGGCAAATTGTTCCATTGTCTCAATGCACGCGGTATTAAAGGCGAGGCGATAAGGTGCGTTGGAGTAAGATCGGCACTGGGGTAAGAACATACAAATCAAATATCCCATTTAATTTGCTTTATTTTCTCATGCTAGCTACATTTAGCTAGCATTAAAAAACAAGCCAAATAAATAGGATATTTGATTTGATCGTTCTTACCCCAGCGCCGATCTTACCCCAACGCACCTTAAGCTTCGTACGGATCGTACTGGTATCAGCAACGTAAGAATGCATACTCGCCGTACAACGAGTCGCCCGATGATAGAACGGAGATGGGGAATTAAGTCATGCAATTCCCTCGCACACTCACCAAAATGCATCGTATAGAAAATGGACAGGCTGGCTACTCTTCGCATGTGCTCCAGGCTTTGGAGACCGGTTGAAGACTAAAATTTGTATTGCTGTGACTTTATATCACTTAAAATATTCAGATCACAAGAATTATAAATCATAGAACTGTGTGTGAAAGTCGTTGTGGCCTAGTGGTTAAAACACCAGCTCTCAAGTATGAGTGAGCGGGTTCGATTCCAGGTCAGGAAGTACCAAAGTAACTTTTATAAGTTATATGAACTTTCTAAGTATATCTTGGCCACCTATGACTGATTACAAGGTGAAGGAAAACATCTTGAGGAATCCTTGACTTTAAGTCTGAAATCGCCAACCCGCATTGAGCAAGCACGGTGATTACTCTCAATCCTTCTCTGTATGAGAGGAGACCTATGCCCAGCAGTGGGACGATAAAAAGGTTGATGATGATAATGTTGTGTGTGACTAAAATGGAAAAATTCAAAAGAACTTTGGAGACCACTGTACGTAAATACACAACTAAACAAAAAAGATACGGACAATAAGGAAACATTAACGTTGTAATGCATGTGGGAACACATGGCTTATTTCTGGATATATTTGGGTTCCACACATAACTTATAAAAATAAGATTAGGCATACTCATAGATGGCACTTTACCTACATCAGTGACATTACCAAGCTGAGCACCATTACTTAAAATTAAATATATCCATTGCATGTGGTGTGTATTTACTGGAAACACCTTTGCGTTCTAAGATTACAGGGCAGACTGAGGTTTGCATAAATTATTCACGCGTTCATAAAGTTCTCTGCCCATTTCATTGTATCATACCACCGTTACATGAATGTAACAAGCATGGAAAGAAACGTGACACGAGCTACTATGTCTATAATAATGTATCAACAGAGTAGTATAAGGCTTAGCATTGTTATTGTTTAACAGATTTTCAATCACAATCTGAATAATTTTGATGGGATTAGGATTCTTAATAATAAGATCCCGAATCGAATACACAGGTCATGGTGTCTTTGGTTTTTATGTATTTGTTTTTGCCACCAACTTCCGAAATTAATTATTTTTCACTTTGCAGTGTTAGTTTGGAAGTCTTTTTTTTAAGGATGATCATCATCATTTCAGCCGAAAGACGTCCACTGCTGGACAAAGGCTTCCTCCAAGGTTCTCCACGACGATCGTTGCTGCGCCTCTCGTCTCCCTTTAAGGATAATATTACACTTTTTACTTGTAACAAAAAATAGCTTTCCAAAGTATAAGAAAATTATATAACTGTCTATAAAGTTTAAGGATTCCCTCGATTTTTCAAGGGTACCATCATGAAATTATTACCTGATGACTAGGGAACACCTGGGAAGTATACTCCACCAAACAAAAAAGAAATAGCGATGGGTTTAAGTCTGAAGGATATTGCAAATCCATTGCTTGCTAAATTCGAAATAAGCGTCTGTGAAACAACGTAAATAACGCAATGAATTACTCCGTGAAAACGCAACGAATGCTAGGCATTTGTCGTATTTTACCCAATTACCTCGCCTTTGTCTCGTTTGTAGTGTTTCTTTTGTGGGTTTGCGTGAAGCCGACGCGTCAGGAAAAGCGATTGAATATTGATACCATACGCGGGTATAACCATGAACAATCTTATCTTAACAGCTTTCTAAGTAAATATAAACAATTAATAATTTAGTGAAATTATTTAAATATGACCCTGAGTTAAAGACTTAGTTTGCTACGTAAGCGGCAGGGTAATTCGTAGCAATGGGTTTCATTTTACCAGTGTAACCACATTCATTGCGTTATTTAAGTTGTTGAGCAAACACATTTTTCCAATATATGAAGCAATGAACTAGCAAGATGTTTCAAAATTATTCCAATCCATACATAATATTATAAAACTAACTACTGAACCGATTGCTTTGAAATGTTTCAAATGTAAAGTTAAAAGTCCGGATTAAATAATAGGGTAATTTTTATCCCGGAAAAAAATAATATTCCCGAGGGAAATCTAAAAAGCGCGGTAAAACCGATCTCCACGCCAGTGAAGCCGCGGACGGAAAGCTAGTTGATAATAGTGTGTTACGAAATTAGGGTGCGGGCTGAAGTGTCAGTAGTTGACCGGTCATTGAAGAGCCAATCATTGGTGGAGGAGACGCGTACTGGATTTGAGATCGCGTATCGGCAAGACAGAAAGAAAGAAAGAAAGAAAGAACGAAAAAAAGAAAGAAAGAAGGAAAGTAGGAAGCCCCAGCTAGATGGGCCGCTGGTCACTAGAAGATAGCTGGCGCAGGACACGGAAGGCAGATGACAGTGTGTTGTGGTGCAGCCTGAGAGATACCTATCTAGCAGCAAACAGCAAACTATTATCAAGAGCCTATTCACTCTAGCTTTGAACATCCATAATTAAACTTATTTCCAACTTCTAGATAAACTTTTACCCCCAATCAAAATTATTTCCTACTAGCTGCGCCACACGGTTTCACCCGCGTTTTTTTTTATATGCCCCGCTCCTATTGGTCGCAGCATGATATGAAACGTGACACATTTTGGTCGGTAACGAAATGAACTAGTGAGTGACTTTTTAGCGTGACAAGTATCTAAGTCCTAGTGGATTGACACCTTTTTCGTCATTTTATCTCAAGAAGTAACTAAATTGCTAATGATACGCCTCTCAAATTAATGGCTGTTAAATCTCTGCTCAATCAGCAGCCAGAGAAATGCAAATCAGCTCGAGATACCTACTAGTTAACGAAAGTAATTGTGGAAGTAGGAATTAGGGCGTGAATTAATTGTTGTTTGTAAAGATAAGGTAAGTCGTATTTTGTTTCAAGAATTGGGGGACCCTTGGAGACCAATTGTTTAGGTAAGATGAACAATCTTAACATCTTTCTTAGTAAATATAAACAACTAGCGGCCGACAGCGACTTCGTTCGCATGGAGATAGTTATGCTCCGCTCCTATTGGTCGCAGCGTGATATTATATAGCCTAAAGCCTTCCCAGATTAATGCGCTATCCAATGCAAAAAGAATTTTTCAAATCGGACCAGTAGTTTCTGAGATTAGCGCGCACAAACAAACAAACTCTTCAGCTTTATATATTAGTATAGATAAGAGAAGTTCTTGTGCATAATTTCAAGCTTTAAAGCTAACTCAGCGGTTTGGGCTACGCGTTTTCAGTCAGTGATTAAATTTTTTAATTGATTTTAGGATTTATAGAAAGTAGTAAAATCTAATTGCGACATATTTGCCAAAATTATAAACATATATGAATTAATGGAAAAAAATAACTATAATTCTTTATATAGCAACAAAATTTTCATGTGTAAAAGTGTCATAAAAGATCTCAAGATCAGGAAATATAAAGCTCATTTAAATACCAATTTTAGTTTCTGCAAAGTTTTAGTTAAGTTACGATATAATTTTGTTATTTTTTATAGAAATGTTGATGTAAGTACTTAAAATATTTTTAAGACTACAAGTGGCTCCTTCTCTAGAAACTAAATCATAATTAATCTTAAGACAATTTGATCGTGGGTACTACCCATTATGTCGCTTTTTGTATAATCTTCAAATCTATTTTCTATACGGGGTGTATCTGACATCGTAACGCAAACTTCGCGAAAAGGCTAGACCGCATGCCACTAATAAAATTATGATTGTCATTTATGTCGTTAATGAACGGTTACAGAATACACACTGTTTAAAAAAATGTGTCGGCTTGGCTTTTGAACGTTGCAAGCGTGCCGCCGTGCCGGTTTGTAGGTATGACGTTGATCCCTGATGTGAACTCTATTAAATCAGCTGATAAGATAGTTTTTCGGGTTTTGTTTTCATTGCGCTTTTTTATGTAATTAGCAAATTATTTAATTTTTACTTTAATATATTATTGGGTTATAAAAGTATAGCAATTGTGAATGGTCTGAAGTGAAAAAAAACTACATATATATTTTTTTTAAATCATGAAAAAGCCGACGAAAAATTCCACCACTGGGGGGCTCAGAATCATGTACTGGATCCATGGTACTCGTTTGTGCGTCGATGTCAGATACATCCTTTATATGGTGTACGGAAGACAGTAGGTCAACCTACCCGAAAATGTCAAAATTTCCCAATCATCCTTGAACCTTCATGTTTTACCGATAAAGTTCAATATCTAATTAAGAAACCTGACAGATTGTAGTAGCTTGATATGCTGTCGTCTGTGCATAATAAAGAGTATTCTATTGTAATATATTCTTTCGTTATTATTTAGACCATTTTCTTTTGAACTGAAAATCATTCAGTAGCATTGTAATTTTATATCTAAGTAACATTACAATTTTATTTGTTAAGGCATTCATCGCATAAATGTTGCAAGTTTTTCCCTCGTCATCACGAAACGCAATAACCGAAACACAAATCACAAAAGTTTCTTTGAACAAATGTTCCGTCTGTAATTCACGAAACGAGTTTTTCTTGCCAGTCTAAATGAAAGTGGCAATGCAATTAATATGGAGCTGTTTACATTTAGACAAAGCCGGAAAATACAGACTGTGATTTCGTTGGTGCAAATTTCCGGCAAATTCCCAGTTTGGTGTTTAGTTTCTTTCTTCTTGTTGCCAACTGTTTAGAGTCCAGACACATGCAGCGGGATTTAGTGTGGTGGGAAATCCGTCTAACACAATTGTGTCTGGACTGGTTCAATTTTATTTTGTTTAAGTTTGCGTTTGTTGCATGTTTTATTTACATTTCTAAATCTAAACGTAATTTAATGCTTTGTAGGTTCACTAACGAAGACAAGTAACCAGATTAGTATGATATAGATGGAGTTTAATAAGTGACGTATTGATGTTTCAGATATAATTATTTATTTAAGAATGGTGGCTTAGTGGCTTAAACACCAGCCTCTCAAATATGAGAGTGCGGTTTCGATTCCAGGTCAGGCAAGTACTAATGTAACTATTCTAAGTTATATGTACTTTCTAAATATATTTTGGACACCAATGACTGATAACAAGGTGAAGGATTCTTCTTTCTTACAACTCCGCTATTCTTTTCTGATTAATTTCGTTGCGGGACCCAAGACAGTTGAAGCGTTTCTCCGGGACTCGTCGAGCTTCATTGCTCGGCGTTTTTCTGGCGGTCTCCACTGTTGATTCTGGCTTTCAGGAGTAGCAGTGGGTGGAAAATGTGTGGCGGGTATTGTCCCAAAAAAAAAAACAAGGTGAAGGAAGACATCTTGAGGAAACCTAGAATTTCAAGTTTGAAATTGCCAACCAGCATTGAGCAAACGTGGTAGTTACGCTCAGTCCTTCTCTGTATGAGAGGAGACCTGTGCCCAGCAGTGGGACGATAAAAGGTTGATGATGATGATCAACGCACACCATGAAAAGAAAGTTTTTAAGTTGATTATAGCAAATGCGTTCAGTGACTGGACTAGTCCACTCAACCTGTGCATGTGGTTCTTTCTTTGATAAATCCATCTCACACATCGATCCTACATATTCTTCATATAATCTGATCATGTTTAGACTTTAAAAGAGAAGGTGACCTCTGAGTTTGTTTCGGCCTTTCTTCTCAGAGTAGTCAGATAAAAAAAAAACGTAACTCAAACTGTTTGTACAAAGCTACTTACAGAAAATAAATCATTTATCACAGTTCAATTAATATATATATATATATATATATTAATAATTATAAACTAGTGCTTGACTGCAATCCGCCTGATGTTAAGCAGTGATGCAATCGTTGATAGTAAAGCGCACTAGTATTAATAAACTAGTGCGCTTTACCATCAACGATTGCATAGGCTTAAGCCTATTCACTTAAAAAACTTAGGAATAGGAAGGATGACGGCAGTTGAGCGAGGTGATGCAATGTTAAACCCAAGACCAACACAACCAAACGATGCTGCGCTAGAGGGAGATTGATCTGGAGATTCTCCACGACCAAACTCTCGACACAACAACATTTGGCGCACTGTACCCGCCACACATCGCAACACAACTGCTCAGACCCGTCCTCCGTACGGCTTCACCAGACATCATGCCGGAACACGACGAATCGCTTGGCGGCAAGACTTTGCCTGGTGGGTGGTAACTTCTGCCGGCAGCCGATGTTATGGCCTACCACCGAGAAACACTCATTCACTCATTTTTATTTTTTAAGCATTTCCCCACACTAGGAACGCACGTTCGACTGCTGCACCGCGACACGCAGTGCAGCAGTCGAACGTTCAGCCATTATACCAATCGTGTCGTCATTGGTTTCTTACTTCACTTCAACATCATGATTCATAATTGTCTAACACATTACCAGTAGCAATGCGTTTCATTTTGACAGTTCAACAACATTCACTGCGTTTTTTACGTTGTTTATGAGACACGTTTTTGAACATATGGAGCAATGTTTTAGCAATATTATAAAGATAAAGACAAAGATTCATTTATTGCGTAACTGTGTACATATTGGTGTTATTTAATTGTGTAAATACAATGCTTTGGCTCAACAGTCTATCCAAGTCGGACATGCAATATCAAAGAAATAAAAGATTATAAACAATACGACAAGTCTAAATTACACTAAATTACATGCACACACTTAAAACTTGTATGCTTCAAATTGATATTAATAGTAAGTTGTACAATTAGAGTGCGGATATTATTCGTCTTTTAAACTCAAACTGTTAATTTTATATGGAATCGTTCATGAATTTTCCGATCCGCTCCATTTCGCTGCATATTAATATGCAGGCGCCTCCGTGGAATGGCCGCCATTTAAATTTCCTCTTTCATTTTCTTTAACGCAACTCACATTATGAATTAAGAGGTGAAGAAAATGGCATACTGAGCTTCGTCTGTTGGTCATGTCATCATCATCATCCCAGAGCGTTAATCCCAGTCGCATCCGAAGCCTTTTCAGCTTTGGAGTCTGAGGTCCGCTTTACCAGTCCAACTGCTGATATGGCTAAACTTCGACATTTTCCGTGAAGCGACTGCCGTCTGACCTCCACAACCCGAAGGCGACATCGAAGCATTGCAGTTGGACCAAATATTGGACTTTTGAGGGCTCCAACAACCCGTAACGACTGCCACTAGATGTTCGTATGGCAACCAGGACCAACGGCTTAACGTGCTTTTCGAGGCACGACCAGACCAGTGCAAATATTCATGCATACAAATACTTGCACTGTGCGGGGATCGAACCCGCGCCACCTTGCGCAGCGGCCGCGTCCGCTACCGCTACGCCACGGAGGCTGTCAAAGTGGCCTGTGGTCATGTGTTACTGGAAATAACAGTTGTAATGTTAAATCTCTCTGCTAAAGTTTGCAGAAATGATGATGATGACGTCACGCTGAAGTTTATGCTCGAAGACTGCGCTGATGTTCATGTAAGGGGTCACCAGTTAAGAGGCATGAGGTATATAGTGTATAGTTCACTCGTTCTCTAAAGAAAAGGGAGGATCTTCCTACCAGACGGATGTTGTGTCTGGCGGGCACTTGCCCAACGGTTGATGTTGGGAAGTTGTATATATGCTAGTTACACGTAAATTCTCCTTGTGAGATGCAGGATCATTGTGACGACACTATTCCGCGCCGCCCAGAGCGAAAAAGCTCATTTGGTGATTTACCATCCCAAACAAAAAAAAAGCCGTACGGAGTACGGGTCTGAGCAGTTGTGTAATGTGTTGCGATGTGTACCGGGTAGGTATGATGCGCCAAAAATTGTTGTATCGAGAGTTACAAGTTTTTTGTTGTTGGTCGCAGCATCGCTGGTCGTGTTATTGGGTTCAACATTGCATCACCTCGCTCAACTGCTGTCTTCCTTCCTATTATAGCGCGCTTTACCATCAATGAGTGCATCACTGCTTGCTATCAGGCAGGATTACAGCCAGGCACTAGTTTATAATTATTAAAAAAAGAAATACGTTCGGTAGTAGCGTTTGTGACCACAAGGCTCATTGAGAAGTAAAATTTAATCAAAAGCCGCACTTGCAGTAAATCCAATGAATATGTAGGAACTGAATAAACGGCGCGACGAACAATTGCATGGTACCCACATAAATGTTTACAGATTTCTTAAGATTTACATTTTACTCTAGAATAGAATAAAATACTCTTTATTTTGCACGCTATATAAATTACAGAACATAAATATGAGGCTTTTTACAAAGGGTGACACAATGGGCGGTGTTATCGCTAAGAGCGATCTTTTGCAGACAACCTTTGGATGGAAAACCAAGGGCAAAGAGAAACGAATTGTGTAGGTAGTCTACGACGTACCTACTATTTACTTGGTCACACTACGTTTGGTATTATTTTTTTGTTTTTTTGTAATTGTATAGCATTTCTTTGAAATTCTTTGGCACCGCTAAGCAATTTATAAGAAATAATTGAAAAGAAACATATAAATACACCGTTCATTTAGAATTTTATCGTAACTTTATTTTTATGATGACGGGTTTCATTTCGCCTTTGTAGCAAAATTTAATTTGTAGACAGTTTTCTTTTTTGTTTTCTTTTTTAGCAATAATTTTGTTACAAATAAGCCAGTATGATTGAAGCAATAGTTTTTTTAAACGTGCGTTTCTTTTTTTTTCTCGGTGGTAGGCCATAACATCGGCTGCCGGCAGAAGTTACCACCCACCAGACAAAGTCTTGCCGCCAAGCGATTCTTCGTGTTCCGGCATGATGTCTGGTGAAGCCGTACGGAGGACGGGTCTGAGCGGTTGTGTTGCGATGTGTGGTGGGTACGATGCGCCAAATGTTGTTGTGTCGGGAGTTTGGTCGTGGAGAGTCTCCAGATCAATCTCCCACTAGCGCAGCATCGTTTGGTCGTGTTGGTCTTGGGTTTAACATTGCATCACCCCGCTCAACTGCCGGCATCCTTCCTATTCCTAAGTTTTTTAAGTGAATAGGCGTAATAAACTATTGCGCTTTACCATCAACGATTGCATCACTGCTTACTATCAGGCGGGATTGCAGTCAAGCACTAGTTTATAACAATTAAAAAAAAAAATAGTAAATCGTGTTCAGTAACCATCTCACCATGAATTCCAAGGGGAAATGTGCGGAAAGTGAGCTATTATTTCAAATAATGCTTAGGGATTGACACTATTGATAGCTCTTCTTTTTTTCTCAGCCTATAGAGGTCCATTGCTGGACAAAGGCCTCCCCCAAGGCTTTCATTTCAAATCCCCAATTCTATACCCAAGCTTGACAGGCTGGTTGGGGATCGCAGTTATTTGATATACCACAGGAGAAGGGTGCCCGCTTGCTTGATGAGAGTTCCCTTAGTCGCCTCTTACGACACCCACGGAAGGATATGGGATGGTACTATTCTAAGCCCGGCACCATACTCCCGGGCTCACTCTAAGCTAACTTTACCTAACTTTTCACATTGATATTTTAACATAATCGCTCGGCAGTATTAATAGCAATAAATGAAACCTTATGTCTATAGCTATTCTCTACTCATCATCATCATCATCTCAGCGTTAATCCCAGTCGCATCGGAAGCTTTTTCAGCTTTGGAGTCTGGGGTCCGCTTTTACCAGTCCAACTGCTAATATGGCTAAACTTCGACATTTTCCGTGAAGCGACTGCCGTCTGACCTCCACAACCCGAAGGCGATATCGGAGCATTGCAGTTAGACCAATTGTTGGACTTTTGAGAGATCCAACAACCCGTAACAACTGTCATTAGATGTTCGTATGACAACCGGAACCAACGGCTTAACGTATTTTCCAAGACACGACCAGACCAGTGCAAATATTCACATTCATGCATTCAAATATTAGCACTGCGCGGGGATCAAATCAAATCGACGCCTCCTTGCGCAGCGACCGCATTCGCTATCGCTACGCCACGTAGGCTACAGTTATTCCCAAATAAAGTACATAAAACTGTGATGTGTGTAGTCGAAGGCAAAAGTTAAATAATTTATTTTAATGAAGCAATTTTGTACCGCAAAATTTTCCAAAAATACGATACGATTACGAAACAAATTCTATTTTTGGTAAATTTTCTTATCAAATCTTTCGAATGTTTCTCAATATTTAACATGCATTTATTATTATATAATATATAACCAATGTATTCTTAATAAAATTGTTATAAAACAATACGAAAAAAGAAATTAAAAAAATAAAGCATTTACTGGAAAACAAAAATGTTGATAATCTGGTCGCAATTTCTCCTTAACGACACTCAACGTTGAAAACGTTTCAAGAAATTAAAAAATTTATCGCCAACCCGCATTGAGCAAGCGTGGTGATTACGCTCAATCCTTCTCTGTATGAGAGGAGACCTGTACCCAGTAGTGGGACGATAAAAGTCGATGATCATGACGAAGAAATTTATACAGGTTTTGCATTTTTGATTTCAATAATTAGCCTATATGTTTGCCTGGAAGAGATTGCATTAGCAATAAGGCCGCCGGTTTGTAAATTTAGTTGTGTTGAATGTATTTTTATTCAATCTATGTTCTTATAAAGCTAGCCGCGATAGCCGTTTTGCGTGGTTGTGATGCATGTGTCCCTCAATCATTTCTTTTTTATGTTTATTTGTTAACCTCCGTGGCGCAGCGGTCAACACGCCTGCCTGCATCGTGGAGGCCCTGGGTTCGATCTCCGACCAGGCCATGATGGGAAACGATCTTTTCCTGAAAGGCTCGGGTCTTGGATGTTTATTTGTATATGTATCTATTATAAATATAGTATCATTGAGTTAGTATCCCATAACACAAGTCTCGAACTTACTTTGGGGCTAGCTTAATCTGTGTGATTTGTCCGTAAGTATATATAAGTATGTATTTGTTCGTTTTCTCATCATTTCTGCTGTAAATTACGTATTATTTTTATTTATTTATTTTATTATTTATGTACACACAATAAAATACATTAAAATACGACAAAATTAAGATCTGAGTACAAAGGTGCTGGTTATTTCTTTCTATATACAAATATTGTAAAAGTAGGCAATTTTCCTTAGAAAAATTACATACCACAACTTCTCATAATGAACGTTTGAACTTACACATAGTAAAAAGGCCTCACTCACAAAAGTTGGACAAGGAAGTCGATCTCTCGTACGGTACTTATTCAACTTCGTTCTCTAGTATATTTGTTTGTAACTCTGAATTCTAATGAGCCTAGTTGGAACAAGTTATAAAATATAAACTTACTGTCATTTGCTTTGCCTACTTGAATGATTTTATTATTGTTTTCAAGTTTAAGTTATCTAGTTCTGACCTAACTAGATGTTACACTATTGTAGCCTAAATATAAAGAAATTTTGCTATATTCTTTTCTGTATAATGTGTATTCAAAATAAATCAGATGGTTGAATGCGATTTAATTTATTTGTGAATTTTGTCCTAAGACTACACAATATTCACGGAGTTTTTCTTTTTGTGACTTTCTTTATTTCCCACAAAAGTATTTATACAGTCAGTTACTATAAACATAATTTTATAATTTAAGAAAATTTATGGAAAGTGTCAAACAAATAGAATCTGGCGACCTAGCTAGGACATGGTAACAATCAAATCAAATCAAAATCGTTTATTTCAAATTAACCATCATTTGGTACTTTTGAATAGTCAATGTCGGTTAGTCCAAGAAAAGTAAAGCTAAATGTATTTGTATTTGAAGCTGTTGGGTAATTGCGTAAGAAACTATCAGTAGCAATGGGTTTCATTTTGAGAGTTCAACAACATTCATTGCGTTATTTACATTCTCGAGCAGATACATTTTTAGAACAAATGGAAATGAAGGACTATCAGAAATGAAGAGATCCGCAGAAGAACCAAAGTCACTGACATAGCTCTTCCAGTCGCTTAAGTGGCAGTGGGCAGGGCACATTGCTCGTAGAACCGATGGCCGATGGGGCAGTAAGGTTCTGGAACGGCGGCCACGTACACGTACTCGTACAAGGTGGACCGATGACTTGGTGAAGGTCGCGGGAAGCCGATGGATGCGGGTAGCATAAGACCGGTCATCGTGGAAAGCTTTGGGGGAGGCCTTTATCCAGCAGTGGACATCTATAGGCTGAAGAAGAAGATGGAGCAATAGATTGGCAATATGATTTGAAATGATTCCAACTGATAATAATAATAGATTACACAATTAGGATGCTGAATTAAGTCTCGCTAGTTCACGTTCCCACAGGAGTACAAAAATTTCTTTTAGACTGCTTCAGACTGATGTATGTAAACGAAGTCTGAAGCATATGTGTGCTAAATTTCATCCAAACCCGTTCAGTGGATTTTGCGTGAATCAGTAACAAACGTACACCCATACAAACTTTCATATTTGCAATTTTAGTAGGATGTTTCTTTATTTTATTAAATTATAAACTAGTGCTTGACAGCAAGCCCGCCTGATGGTAAGCAGTGACGCAATCGTTGATGGTAAAGCGCACTAGTTTATTAAAAGCCTATTCACTCTAACCTTGATGACACTCAAATTGTAGTCCGACGGAAACACCGCCGCCGGTAAGTTGTTCCAGTCCGTTGATGTACGCGGTATAAAGGAGGAGGCGAAACGCTTCGTCCGGATCGTAGTAGTGTTAACAACGTAAGGGTTGAAATTCGCCGTACGACGGGTCGTCCGATGGTGGAACGGAGATGGGGGAATTAAATCATGCAATTCCCTCGCACACTCCCCAAAATGCATCCTATAGAACAGATAATATGTGTTTATAATCGATGATATAATAAATGAGATAATGGATGTCTGATTTTGAAGGGTGCGCGTTTCGGAGGGACTGTACATACATAATATTGACATTCATAAAGTGCTGATTCTCAGCCTAATTTGAATAAATGACTTTAGATTTTGATTTTAAACCAACTCTAAATGAGTAACAAAAAAAAAACATCAATACAGGTTCATCATTCAGGGTCAAATAACTAATCCCACTTGGAACATCAACTTGGTTGCAGTAAGTACTTTGAGTAGCAGTCTTTATGCAAAATCGTCCCAGCGGGGCAGAATGCAATTACAGAGAATTGCTAATGGGATGATAGCGGAGAATTTTTCATTTCTTGAGCTCTATCTGTGTGTATTCTATATTATTCACTTGAGAATCTGAGATCTCGATAGATAAGTAAATGAATACGCCTTTTTTCAGCTCGTATATAATATTTTAACTTGTGGCTTGAACTGTATTGTAATAGCATGCGGCTATTACAATACAGTTGATCGAAGGTTGAACTTCACTTGCTGCGGCCGGGAATTAAGTGGATTAAAGCTCATTAAGCCATTGATCCCGGCTGTCACAGAAGTCCAGAAGTCTGATAACAAGTCTTACTAAGAGGTATGTTATTAAACAGTTACTAGGTTATCTGATCTTTGGCACGCCACAATAGCGGTGGTAAGTCCCCTCTTTGAGGAGTGGCTAGAGAGGCGCCACGGCACCCTGTTCCGCATGACACAGGTCCTCACCGGACACGGCCGCAGGAGACGGCCTGGTCGGAAGACAACAGCGAACTCCTGGCCACCGTAGGTGCGGGCTTGCGGATGGTGAGCGATGGGCAGATCGTCGCCCGGTAAGGTTGTATTTCACGCGCGCCTCAAAGAGGTGTCAGCACATCGTGACGGGGTCCACGGAGACCGATGTCTCCTGGGTCAGGGTTGCGGGTTGGTTATAACCAACCCACAACATATCTTGAACATACAACATGTCAACATGTCTTTTTATAAAAAGAAACCATGGCCCTGACGCACAGGCAAGTGAATAAACTGGTGGGTTTTAGTCCGTAAAAGTCTGCCACGTTCCGTTCCGCCCAGAGCGGGAGAGGTCATATGACGATTTCCCATACAGAACAAAAAAAATGTCTGATCGTGAAAACTACGAAAACGAGTAGGTACGTTAATAGTTCCAACAGTAATGCCGTAACGTGGTTGTACTATTTTACTAACAGCTTTGTCTAACTAGAACACGATGTGTAAGCTTATTTTATAACATGATTTTGTTTCTAATATCGTCATTATCTGCTAATGTTATTTCTGGAGAGAAAATTATTTATTGTGACTCGTAGAGGAAGATCTTAAAACGAAACTACGTTAAATACACTTAAAAATAAAAACAAGTTACGTAAACTAGGAAAAAAGTGTCAAAAAATCAGAAAGTCCCATATGAGGCTGTAAGGTCTCAGCATAATTATTCGAGTACAAAGTCCAACACTTCAAGAAGAAATTAACATTCACAATTTAATGAATAAATGAATAAGACCAATATTCACAATTCAATGAATAGCACCAATCCCAGTATAGTTTGAGCAGACTCGATTAATCGAATGAGCCCCTAGATTCGCATTAGCTCCCGTAGTCTATTGTTCATGGTGCTATGACTATTATATGAGAGCAAGCCGATCTAGGCGCGGTTCTAGGGAAGACTTGCTCGTAAAAATAATAGGATTTTAGAGCTGGATATGCTGCCTAGATTCAGCATTGGCTGGTGGTCATAATTATGGGTAATTACGGTAGCGAACGCGGCCGCTACGCAAGGAGGCGTGGGTCCGAACCCCGCACAGTGCAAATATTTGTATGCATGGATATGAATATTTACACTAGTCTGGTCGTGCCTCGGAAAGCACGTTAAGCCGTTGGTCCCGGTTGCCATACGAACATCTAATGGCAGTCGTTACAGGTGGTTGGAGCCCTCAAAAGACCGACAATTCATCTAATTGCAATGCTTTGATATCGCCTTCGGGTTGTGAAGGTCAGACGGCAGTCGCTTCATGAAAAATATCGAAGTTTAGTCAAAATCAGCAGTTACACAGGTAAAGCGGACCCCAGGCTCCAAAGCTGGAAAAGCTTCGGATGCGACAGGAATTAACGCTGAGATGATGATGATTATTACCTATGGATGAGCCATCTGATGGTCGAGCTTCACTAGTTCTTCAGTTGAATCTCATAGCGCCGTTCTACTGCTTTGTCAGTTATTTTGTATGTCAATTCTCCGGTGTGTTAGATGTTGCTGCTGAAATATAATTACATACGTTATTCTAAACCGACACATGGTTAACATAACCAACAAATGTTTAGTGTACCAAGAAGGACTTAATGTCAATATAAACAAAGACAACATTGCATTAACAGCTAGCTTCATGGGATTGTAAATGAAACTGTCAGCTGGCACGCGTTTGGCAATTACTATACATCGCGAGGCCTTTATGCTTCCAACTGGCATTTCGGTACAAGTTCCTGGTTCGGTAACAACTCTAAAGGAACATAATAGGAATTATTCATTCCAGTATCGTATTTCTGTTTGAATTCTCCAGTTCATTTGTTCAGTGTTGTATGCTCCGTAAATTATTTCCCGTGGGTGAGAAAAGAAAATTAGGTTACATGAAGTATCATTGCGACTACTAATGTAATTTGCAATTGTGTTTGGTCCCATAACGCATAATGCAATTTGCGAACACGCGTGTGGTGAATGTAGAATTACTCTGTTTCTATACAGGAAAAACGGACTTAATTCCCTTCCCAGTAGTGTCGTAAGGAACGGATTCTAGGATACTACAAAACTACTAGCACGCACTAAATCTTACCGACATGACGGCTTCTTGGGAATATCGTTTATTGGCATGCCGTTCACGTAACACGAGTCGAAGCAAGAAATTGACTCAAACAAAAGGGACTGAAAAAAATAGACCTCCTTTGATTGAACGCTCCCGCGATACAGGAGAAATTCCTAGTGTGAGCAAGGTGTTTTTCTTTTAAAGAAACTAAGAACAGAAATATTTATTTCCATCATACATATGTATAACGGGGAAAACTCCAGGAAGGTCGGGCCGAAGTTTCCGGATAGTTGAGTTATCTTCTCATCCACATGAGCATCCATCGTGAGCGGTATTTCGAGAATACGTTGTACAATAACTATAGTGTGATGTTCAATTCTTATTATTTTAACTGTACAGACACTTAGAACACTTTAATATTAAGGGATTACACTGATAAATCTCAGATTAAAACAGATAAGAGCCAATGGGTTTTAGTATGACCAACACACATTCGATCGAAGCTTGAGCAAAGTATGATGCCCGCGCAAATCGTCGCTCGCTATGTCAAACGCAACTCCAGTCGGTATTACCTACCATTCGCTCCATGGTGTTACCCGCTCATGGTGCTCCCGCTATATCGGGGAATCCCACCGGTCTGCGAAAACACTGAGAAATACCGTTTTGCTGTCTCTAGCCTTCCTAAGACAAAGTCGTCAGGCAAACTTGATCAGTGAAAGTTAAGTGAACGTGGAATGAGATCTCATCAACATCATCATCCTTTTATCGTCCCACTGCTGGGTACAGGTCTTCTCTCATACAGAGAAGGATTGAGCATAATCACCACGCTTGCTCAATGCGGGTTGGAGTGAGATTTCATTCCAACTATTATCACACTATACAATGTGTAACATAAAGGGTATATACATAACATAGGCATGGCATCTTTACATGATATCAAACGATATTGGAAGGGTTTTTTAATTCTATCTCTTTATGTTAGGAAGTTATGAGGAAAAACACCGCCTGTGATAGGCTACTATCATACTAGTCGCACAGAGATATTGAAGACATTTATCGGATTTTGGCAAGTAACGTGACGGGTAACGAGTAGTTATTAACGTATGTAGTGTGCTGCCACGTTTGTTATGATTTGATTTTAAGAAACACACGAAACCGAAAATTTGGTACCAATTTTTTGAGTATTTTATTTTGAGTTGAAACCCTTCCGATATCGTTTGATATCATCTAAAGATGCCATGCCCTTGGTATGTATATACCCTTTTTGTTACACGTTGTATATGTACACATTCGTTATCATCTTTTATCTTACATGTATTTATTTTTTATTTAAGTATACATACACACGTTTCTTCGTACAATATGTAAAGAAAACCCTGTCCAATCCATGAAGGTATTGTTAGGTATCGTTAACTGATTCTAATAATGCCTACAAAGCCGGACTAAACTTAAAAAAATCCCCCGAAAAAATTAAATATTATTTCGAAAAAGCGAGGTAACTTAATACATGTGCGGTAGGCAACACGGTAGGCATACATGCGCGGGTGAAGGGGGGCAGGGCACGCGGAACGTGGTCGCACCGCTGTTCGCTCTGTCACAAATGGTGTTGTCGCTTTTTTAAAAAATACCAAATTTTGGGGAAGCTGGAATTAATCCGCGGAAAAAATGATTATTTCAAAATTCATTAATATTGTCACTATGATGATTATGTAAGATTTCATATTTTATTGGGTCATGTGTATACCTAACATTTATTGTCGTATAAGTAACGTATCGTATTTATTAGTGTAAAACTGATTTACATACGTCACCTCACACCAGGCTCAGTTGAAAACCAGCGTCAAGCACTAGTTGCCTGTAATTTTTCGCTGAAATGGGCCTTATTGGTGCAGCCACGAGACACACTTTCCTGCTATTTTTTACAACGAGATTTTTACTTTCTATTTGATTTTTTTTTTTTTTGTTGCTACCTGATGTATGTTTATTTTAGACTAACTTTCCGCCCGCGGCTAAGCCCGCGTGGAGTTCGGTAATATCGCTCTTTTTAGATTTCCCTCGGGAATGTCAATTTCTTCGGGGATAAAAAAGTATCCTATTATTTAATCCGGACTTATAACTTTACGTCTACAAAATTTCAAAGCAATCGGCTCAGTAGTTACGGCGTGAAAGCGGAACAAACAAACAAAAAAAAAAATTACTTTCCCATTTATAAAATTAGTATGATAAGGATAAGGACGTATTGTGTGTCTTTAAGTCTATACTGAATCAATGTATTTTCTGTCTTGCTTTCTTTCTTTCTAATGCTAGATTGGCACAGCTCATTGTAAGCTCACTCTACTCAACCATTTACGTAGAGATTTTTGCAAAGTCGTGGATCGTTGCTCACACTTCTACTAATAAGTGTTGGTCTCCAGTCTAACGCTAGCCACACTCTTCCACCCCATTCATTATCTGTTCTACCTTCTAAGTGGCCTACCCATTTCCACTCACTTCGCGCAATTACCTACCGCGGCTGTGTCTGTAACTTTTGTTCTTATAAAATTTCCGTGTTCCTTATTCGGTCTCGAAGCGACATACCTAATACTATGAGAGACAGTTAAGTTTTGTAGGAAACTTGTCAACTAGGTAAAGAAAATTTGTTCACAAAGCATTTCTGGACCTGCGTCAATAAATGCGATACATGGTTTAGACAAAACTTTCTGAACAAGTAAGACGTTTTGATTATGCATGACAAAGCTCCTTCATACAGGTGCGACGTGGCTGAAGTAGAATAGTTTCTAAGAAAATTCCCTGGAATATATTCTACCAGAAACGTGTTGCACCTGTCTGCGGAAGCCGTTTACGTGTGCATTAATAGGCGTTACGTCGTCGAAATCTTGAAGATCTGACAGCGGGCATCGGTCCTACGGGCAATCTGCCCGACCCACTGCCACTTAAGTGTTGCAATTCTTCGGCTGTGCTTACTTACAGTTTCTCTCCGTACATCAGTTTCAATATACCTAACGTGTGCCTAATTTCACAGTCAGAATATGAAACCAAAATAAAATAAATATAAAAATATTATTTAAAAACAAAAAACCCGCCTGCATAAAACTCTAACGAACTGTAAAGGTAGAAACAAGTTGAACAATCGCAGTTGGGGGACTGTTCTATGGAATACTTGTTTATCTAGCTAAGAAGTCCCCCAACTGCGATTGTTCAACTTGTTTCTACCTTTACAGTTCGTTAGAGTTTTATGCAGGCGGGTTTTTTGTTTTTAAATAATATTTTTATTTCTATCTTTTTAGTTTTAACAAATTATGTTTCTTATGTTGGAAAACTTAAAAAAATTGTTTAATTTCTTTTTTCATCGTTCCATTTAATATAAAAGTAATAATAAAAGTGCACGTTATATACATATTTTCTAACGAGTATTTTAAATCCTTCATTTTAATTACCTCATAATTATGGCGTCAAACAACCGCCATTTTTTTATTTTTTTATTGTCACCGTCTAAGACAAATCTAACGATGCAGATGTCTCAAATGTGAAAATCCGTTAGCCGGTTCTGGAGATACAAGATAATAAAGAATATTAATACATTCATATGTACAAGATACGCGCTTTGTGCATGCCTCCGAATGTAATTCTGTTTATAATACACACATCAAAAGTGTCTAGGGATCAAGCATTTTTATGCGGATTTCTTGAGATTGAGATGTGGCTTTGTAATAAATTTATGATTTTATAAATTTATATGGATCCTTTTTGGTGCATTTCATAATTTGAATCAGGAACTGTGAATCAAATTCGAGTAAAAGATGAAAATCAGCTGTCAATATTTTCCCTTTAAAAACATACAACGCATTGAAGACATTATTAGTGCTACTGTTTCCCTACTACTGATTAAAACCAACGTTATTATGGAGCGGCGACGTCATTTAAGCAGGGAAGAAATGCTCAGAGCCGTGGGAATGATAGAAGCTGGTTCCCGGCAACGTACTGTGGCTTTAGCTCTGAATACAAGTCAGAGTGTTATCAGTCGACTTTGGACACGTTACCGAAGCACTGGTACCGTGGCTGAGCGCCATGGAGGACGGTATCGCTGCACCACACGGAGACAAGACCGATACATTCAAATCTTAACTCGAAGAGCTCCAACAATAACCGCCATGATGTTAGCCGTGAGGCTTCATCACTCTTCAGGGAACTTAATTAGCGACCAAACAGTCAGAAACCGCTTGCATGAAGTGAACCTTCATTCCCGAAGACCGCTACGGGTACCACCTATAGCAATGCACAATCGTAGGATTCGATATCAATGGGCTCTTGAACACAGAAATTGGGCAGAAGAACAATGGCGTTTCGTGTGCTTTTCTGATGAGTCTCGTTTTGGTATGAGACCGGATACAAGACGTATACGACACTGGAGAACCCCTGGACGCCAACAGCGATTAAAATCCTGCCAGGAAGTCCATCCTTATAGTGGTGGAACCATCATGGTATGGGCGGGTATTTGGATCGGCGGAAGAACTGAGTTGATTTGGATCAGAGGCAACCTCAACGCTCAAATTTATGCTGAAACGATTGTATCAGACGTCATCGTTCCTCTACAAGTGCAAATCGGTCCCTTATTTCAGTTAATGCATGATAATGCACGACCGCACACCGCAAGAGTTGTAAGACAGACTCTCGCCGCAGCTAACATCAATGTCCTGCCCTGGCCTGCTCAGTCGCCAGACTTGAACCCGATTGAGCATGCATGGGATATGCTACAGAGAAGAGCTCTGCCGAATATGGAGGGTATCCAGTCGCAAGAAGACCTTTTTTTGTTGTTGCAACGAACATGGGCGGCCATTCCACAGCGTGATTTGGATGAACTCATTTTGAGTATGCCAAACCGATGTTCTTGTGTTGTTAGTGTTCGC
The DNA here is from genome assembly GCA_017933935.1 of Sesamia nonagrioides. Classification (NCBI taxonomy): domain Eukaryota; kingdom Metazoa; phylum Arthropoda; class Insecta; order Lepidoptera; family Noctuidae; genus Sesamia; species Sesamia nonagrioides. The sequence goes on along the minus strand of JADWQK010001392.1, from coordinate 183,965 downwards.
GGTAGAAACACGGATTATTAATTGTTTAAGTTACCCAATAAAATTTTAGAGAAAACTGTTATTTCAGTCTTTTTTTCGAACTTTTGTGTTAGTGGTTCAAATGTCAAATATCCCTTTATTAGGAAAATGGCAAATTTCTTTATTAATGCAAAGGTGACTTGGTTTATCGTTACTGTGACAAACGAAAACACTTTATTTGATGAATCCTTAAAGAAAATTTTAATTAATATCAATCAGGAGAAAAGTTATTGCAAAAATATATGTTGATCCCTAGACACTTTTGATGTGTGTATTTGCAAAAAATTGAAACTGACTGACTTTTGTGCTGAAATTTCTAAGTGTACATTAATTACGTAGGTACGGACGACAGCAGGTCAAGCTACCCCAAACGGTCAGATATTTCCAATCAACATAGAGCCTTAATGCTGTAGAGATAAAGTTGAAAATCTAATAAGGAAATCTGACAGATTGTAGTAGCTTGATGTGATGTCGTCTGTACATAGGTTTGGTACTGTTTCAATGTAGGTTTCTGGATTTATCATTGTTATTTTTTTTAAATGCCTTATCATTGAATTTTCATCTTGTTTTAATCTTTTCAGTTGATTTTTGATTGTCATTGTTATCCATGCAAGTGGCTTTTTTGTTTATTTAATTATTAATAAATTTATGTCTTTTTAGTTAAGAAATATTACGTAACCGGATTAATTCCTTAAATGAGTTTATGTCATGTACTTGATTTAGCAATTTGTTAGGGTTAAGACTGAAACTGATATCAAGTCCGGAAAGAGTCCTCACTCTACTCAAAGCAACGTAAGCTTGACCTTTGCAAATAAGTTTCTACTTAAATCTACAACTGCTGGGTCTAAAGTTGTGACCTGTAGTTTATGCACCGTCACTGCCCAGCATAAAATTAAGGAAAACATTCGTCGCTCAATCTTGCCTTTACCACGTAAAGCATCAAATTCTGTAGCACGAGGCTGGATCCAGACTCCAATACCAGGTAGGTTCCCTGTTATACTTGTGTTATCGAGCTCCACAAATACCGCTTGTGGTAGTTTTCCTGGCTTCAACTGCTTTCTGCGTAGTGGTAATGCCACAAGTTTGGCATTGCCCCATTCGGAGACTGCTACTTGCCTCTCGTCCAGCTGATTTCTTTAAGAATCAATAAACTGCCACTGTGTTGGCAAAAATACATTGATTGCATGGGTAATTACTTCAATGAATACAAAAGATTTTTTACCTATTAAACGGCAATATTATATTTAAAGACTTTTTTATATAAAATATATTTAGAATCAATATTTTTTATTATAATCAGTGATTAAAATCCTTAATTTTGATACCCAACTCGATATGCTTAGAATAAAAAAACATGTAATTCTTTTTTTTGTTCCATTTAATATTAAGTTATATACATATTTAGAATCAGTGTTTAAAATCCTTCATTTTGATATCCCACTCGATATGCTTGTTAGAAATTTATTTCTTCATATCTCACAATATGGCGTCATACATCCGCCATTTTGGATTTTTTTAAATGTCACCTATCTAGTAGCAGTTGGGCAATTAAGTCAAATCTAACGATACCTCAAATGTGAAAATCCGTTCAGCGGTTCTAGAGATACTAGGTAATAAAGAATAATACATACAAGATAGGAGCTAAAAACATAACCCTCCTGGCAGTCGGGTAAAAATAGAACCTAAATAAAATATTATTTCCGCCATTTAATGACTTTAATGGCCAGTACAGCTGCTGTATTTATTTTGTGTTTACTGCCTGTGACTATAATAATTCTTCTCGTATTAGTAGCCGGGACAATGCAGCTATTTATTGCATTTAATTTGCAGTTTGTTTTGTTTCTAACTGCAACAGTATATGTTAAGTGTTAAATTGAAATGTCGTGTTGTTTTATAAACTGTGGGATACTTAATTACGGGTCCCTCGTATTCTGTCAGGTGCACCTTATAGGAACTGATGGACGCTGGTGATGGCGCCAAACAATAGGCCGAATTTTGGGCCGAGTCCATTTGGGTTGTTAAAGATACGCTTAGAAAAAGTTAGTGTTACGCGAACGTATGTAAATATTTATTTACAATTTATTTTATAAAAAAACTGCCCATTTGGGCAGTTTTTTTAAATATAATATATGCTCTTATCATAAGGGGCTAATTACCCTTGATTAGAGCATTTACTAGAGCAGTGATTCAAGTTTGAATTAAAGGGGTTCAACAATGTACATATTTTTTTTATTTTATAAAGTAGTGTTTGACCGCAATCCCGCCTGATGGTAAGCAATGATGTATGTATGCAATGATGAATTTATTAAGAACCTGTTCACTTTAGCCTTGAAGACACTTAAACTGTAATCAGACGGGAAGACCACCGCAGGCAAATTGTTCTAGTCCCTTGGTGTTTAAAACACGAGGCGAAACGATTCGTTTGGTTCGTAGTGCTTTCAACAACGAATGCGTGGATACTCGCCGTTCGATGTTTCGTCAGATGTTGAAACGGTGATGACGGAGTTATTTCATGTAATTCCTGAGCATACTCTCCAAAATATATCGCATGGTAAAAAAACATAAAAATATATTTCAAAATAGTTAATGAAACTTTGTCCTAAAATTCTTCACCATCACTTTTAAGGTGTGCTGTGGTTGACCAAACAACTTTTTATCAAAGCCGCCCAGAAAACCTTTTTATGTTTCGCAAGAAGACTTACAAATTTATAATTTCGTCTTTGACCGTATTCCTTTAAAATCAGAGTACCTACCTGTAGAAACAGCCTTAGCTTCTCTGTTGTTTTTACAAGATTTCATTCGACTTGTAATATATGTGCGATTCATCATCATCATCATTATCAACCTTTTCGTCGTCCCACTGCTGGGCACAGGTCTCCTCTCATACAGAGAAGGATTGAGCGTAATCACCACGCTTGCTCAATGCGGGTTGGCGATTTCATACTTATAAAGTCCAGGTTTCCTCAAGATGCTTTCCTTCACCTTCTGTCATTGGTATCCAAGATATATTTAGAAAGTACATATAACTTTAGAAAAGTTACATTGGTACTTACCTGACCTGGAATCGAACCCGCGCACTTATAGTTGAGAAGCTGGTGTTGTAACCCCTAAGATAAAGAACTTAATAAATTTGATGTCAATAACTGTACTTACTAAAATGTTGAAACTAAATAAATTCGAGTTCTTAGTTAAATCTCGTGAAAAGCTTTATATCCTACTAGCTTTACGCCCGCGGCTTCGCCCGCATGGAATTCTGTTATATCGCGCATTTTAGATTTCCCTCGAGAATGTCAAATTTATCCGGGATAAAAAGTACCCTATTATTTAATCCAGACTACTAACTTTACGACTGCAAAATTTCAAAGCAATCGGTTCAGTAGTTACGGCGTGAAAGTGGAACAAACAAACAAACAAACTTATTTTCCGATTTATAATATTAGTAAAGATTTATAACTAGTCGTCCCGCACAGAACCCAAAAGGTAGAAAGAAAGGTGTTTTTTTACCGGTGTGGTTTTTAGTAAGTAAGAGTCTGACAAACCCCGTCACCAGCCCAGGGCGGCAGACATCCATGAGGATGTTCCACCCCGGAAACAGAAAAAACAGTATTAACACTAACCACACTAATTAACTTGCATCATTAGACTGTAAGTAATAAACTAAGAGTTCGATCGATAGATCTAAGTCGTGTTGGCCTAGTGGTTAAAACACCAGCCTCTCAAGTATGAGAGTGCAGGTTCGATTCCATGTCAGGCAAGTACCAATGTAACTTTTCTAAAGTTATATGTACTTTCTAAGTATATCTTGGACACCAATGACTGAAGGTGAAGAAAAACATCTTGAGGAAACCTGGACTTTAAGTCTGAAATCGCCAACCCGCATTGAGCAAGCGTGGTGATTACGCTCAATCCTTCTCTGTATGAGAGGAGACCTGTGCCCAGCAGTGGGACGATAAAAGGTCGATGATGAATAAAGATCCCCATGGTCCACCATTATTACCACCTGCCTTTTCTGAACTATGTTGGAATCGCGTTTCTATTTAACCGGACGCCGCTGAGTGCCAATATTTAACATAAAGCTACGGCCGATCAGACTTCCACAACACAATCTACTCCAAATTCCAACCTCGTCAGTTGTGGCCATTTCCTTAGAAGAAAGTATGCTTCCACTCCACGTCCTCTGAGACATGTGCCAAGTGACAAGGTCATTCGGTAAATATTTGAGGAGTTAGAAGTACGCAACAGTGATGAAAAGCAGAAGGTTTATGACGCACTAGATAACTTAGGAATAGTCGGAATAATCAGGAGTAGTCTGACAGACTCCGCCGCATGAGGATATCTACCGTGAGGATTTACCATCCCGACAAAAAAGATAATTGAATACTTGGAAAATTTTTACTGAGCAGTACAATATTTCTTGGCCAGAGTGGTTGTCAGATTTTCGATCTTCTGACGACCTGTAACGACTGTCAGATCTACGATTGACAGCCGGGACTTAACCTGTTTTCTGAGCCGCCACCACGTAGGCTTATAGTATTGGATACATGCGGAGTGGTCTTGATATGTAAAGGTGGTCATCACCCATCTCCCAACTGCAGCGTGCATATCTTAACTTGATCAACCAAACCATGTGGCTTTTATGTGCCTTTTTCTTCTTCTGCCTATAGACATCCACTGCTGGACATAGGCGTCCCCCAAGGCTTTCCACAATGACCGGTCTTGTGCTGCCCGCATCCATCGGCTTCCCGCTACCTGCATTATGTGCCTATTTTATATAAATATTTTGTTTTTTAGCTGGGATACAGATTATCCTTTAGAGATGTATTCCTTTCGAGCATCTTTGATTATTGTTTGATTTCAATATTTTTCGCCTATTTTCGTACATGTACACTTGTGTGGATATTCTGACATGGGCTGTGTAGTGGTTAGGTTTCCACTTTTCTCGGGAACGGCTGTTTATTTTTTATTTGGGCGTTGTTTGTATTTTATTAGGCTACTGATTCACCCGGCGCCGTCTGTAATTTTTGATTAAGGTACCCTATTTTATTGCTTACGGATCTTGTATATTGTTTTATTTATGGTTATATTGTTTGCGAAGCTCGTAATATGCAGTAGACAGTGTATACATACGAGGAAAAGTAAATGTGTGTGTGGCCTACTTCCTTATATTAACCAGTATTTTGTTTACTCTTATCTTAAATGTTACATAAAGAAAACAAATGGAAACGGACTAGAATCCAGTTTTGTATTACTTACAACTTGTTTGGTCACTAAATTGAAGAATGGTGAAGATGTGTGAAATTCAAATACGTCTTATGGTATTCAGAAGTAATTGAAGCTGATTGCCTTGAACAAGAACTGAACTAAATTAAAGTTCAATGCATCTTTTTCTCCCTGTTTTTTTTTTATAGTTATAAACAATCGCTTGACCACATTCCCGCCTGATGGTAAGCAGTGATACAATCGTTGATGGTAAAGTGCATTAGTTTATTAAATATTCATTCAAAAAATTGAGTGAGTAGGAAGGAAGGCGGCAGTTGAGCGAGGTGATGCAACACGACCAAAGATGCTGCGCCAGAGGGAGATTGATCTGGCGACCCTCCATGGCCATACTCCCGACGCAACAATATTTGGCACTCGCTCTTTGTCTGGTGGGTGGTTAATTTTCCGGCAGCCGAATTATGGCCTACCACCGTTTAATAAGAGACTATTTATTCACTCTAGCCTTGAAGATGCTTAAATTGTATTCAGATGGACACGCCGCTGCTGTTAAATTCTTCAAGTCCCTTGTGTACACGGTATAAAAGACGAGGCGAAACGCTTCGTCCGGATCGTAGTGGTATTAATCTTGCGGGCAGTGGGCCGGCGGCGGCGGCGGCGCGGGAGCCGAGTGGGCATCGAAGACCCGTTCTCGAAACTAGCGGGCAGATCGCGCGTCACTATAGCCGCGTAGTGTTGTGTTCACGATTGTTTCGACGAGATATTTGTTTTTATTCGCGAAAGAAATGTCTGAACAATGGCGGCAACATCTTTTTGATTCAAATTTATTCCTAACGCTCGATCACCGCTCGCTGCCTTCAAGATTTTACGCATAAGATCCTGCCGCTCACTCGCCGCCCCGTTGCCCGCAAGATTCGAGGCAGCGGCCTAAGGGTGGATTGCCATACGACGAGTTGTCCGATGATGGAACGGAGATGGGGGAATTAACCCATTTGGCGCCGCTGTACCTTATCAGGTACAGCACTAAAAATGAAGGTAGCTCTTAATTTTTTATAACAAACATAAATATTAGACTGTTGTTGGTAAGAAGACATACAAAGCTAACAATCAATTACTAATATTGGAGGGTAGATACATTAAAACTGTCAGATCGAGGATTGTATACTTGGAGTTTTGCGGCGATAACGAGTAAGTAGTGATCCGATTCATATTTCTATTGTTTTATATAAAATATTTGTACTTAAATATATGTTTTTTGGAAGAATATATCCCTGCCTATAAAATAAATATTGGATACGAGGTCTCAAACTTGTTTTGAAAAAAATATATGCTCTGATATACTACTGTACCTGATTGTGTACAACGGCGGAATCCATACACAGAAACTATTTTGTTTTCTAGATTTCACTACAACGAGTTCCAAGAAATTCAATGTGTCTACAGACTACAATAGGTTAGAAGAAGCTGTGAATGCAATTTTGTGTGACAGTGACAGTGAGGCCGAATACGATTTTGCAGTTATACCACCGGAACCTAGCGTTTTGACGGATGAAGAAGAAGGTTCCGACGAGGATATGCTATTTGTATCCTTACCCAAAGATGTACCAGGTAACAAAGACGTATTTAGCTGTAATTCAGACGATTATGACAGCAGTGATGATGAACCTGTAGCTGAAAAAGCTAAACGAATGCCTCGTCAACAACCAAATCAGCCAATTTGGCGATAATGTGCACCTGTTTACTCTTTTACTATGTAGGAAACATCTGATATGGAAAACACAGTGCGACACGAAAGAACATCTAGTAAAATTTACACCTGTACATATATTTGAGAAAATATTTGATGAGGAGCTTGATAATTACAAATACTGTTATATGCCACGCAAAATAACAGACACTCATTCCAACTCGACTCGAACGACTTGAAAAACTTTATAGGCATTATGGTCTTGTCTGGATATCATAAATTACAACGAGAAGATTTACTGGTCCTTAGACGAACATGTGGGTGTAGAAATCGTGTCTAGAGCTATGTTAGGACCAAGAAATCTCCATTTCGTGAGTAACGACGAAGCTACCAGTACCAGCGACACGAAATGTTCAAAGTGCGGCCATTAGCAGATATTCTCATGAAAAAGAACATGCAGTGGGGTGTGATGCATGAACACATTTCAACAGACGAATCGATGGTAAAATCCCTCGGTCATCAACCTGCGAAACAATTCATCCGAGGAAAACCTGTGCGATTCGGCTACAAAAACTGGGTAGCAGCGAGTTCTTCGGGATACTGCTATGTGTTTGATTTTTACTGTGGAAAATCCACCAATGCTTCTTCAAATCCCCTAGGTTCAAGAACAGTCAAGATAATACTGATGAAATTGGGGACGAATTCATCAAACTACCAAGTTTTTTTTCGATAACTTTTACGCCCTTCTTCCTCGTCAGTACCAAGTTTACCTACAGATGGAGTAGGTAATTTCCCTCAAAAGTTAGAAAAGCCACTCCGATGCGTTTTATGTCATGCACGAGTTACGAGAGTACGTTAGCAACGCAAAAAGAGCTAAAAAATATTATGTGTTGAAAGACAATGTTTCGAAAAATATCATACGTAATACGCCGCTGTACCCATTTGTGTACACCCCCCTCAAAGTAAGCCTTATCATTTTTTAATTCTTTTTTTGTACTTTTGTGTTCTTTTGGTTTGTAAACAATATAAAAATAAACATTTCTTTAATATATTATGGCTAATTTCAATTTGGCGGTTAATGGGTTAAGTCATGGAATTCCCGTGCACACTTTCCAAAATACAACCTATAGAGGACCGACAGGCTGGCTAATCGTGACATAGCCTGGAGCATAGGCGAAAAGCCACATATGCTCCAAACTTTGGAGACTATTTTGAAACAAACCTGGGTCACCAATTAGCTTCTTCGCATGCCTCCCAACGGAATCCAAAGTTGCCAGTTGACTGAGAGCTAAAATAAAAGTAGAAGAACAATATTGATAAATCCTCTCACAGAAATCCCAAAAAATCCTTTCGTTCATACAAATCATAACTTACAGAGAATAACACGTAGCAATACATCCTATCCCAGACATCCACATAGAAATAACGCATTATCCCCAGAAAAGTACCTGACAGCGCAGAACTTACACTCATAAAGAACCCAGAATTACTGACAGTGACAATATCGGAATGAACTTTAACATTTCGTATTCCCGTTTCAGCCCGTTTTACCCCGTTTTTTTATAGTGGGTACCTACGCAGAGTGATAGATAGTAGACTCTCCCTCCAAAAGTGTTTCATGCACGTCCCAGATTTTATTTCGTACCGTGTTGGATTCATCGCTGTGTTTTTCATGCCTGAAACCGTGAATATTTGGGAATATTTTATTATTGCGGACTGAAAATGTTTTCCGGATTGGAATTACAATGTTTCTTTTTTTTTTTGTAAAATCTGTTGATGTAGTGTGGCAGTGATTCTGTTATTAATTGATGTAATGTACTTTTATATTGCATTCTATTTAGTAAACGGAAGAGAACATTTATGCAATTGAATCATACTTATAAATAAAACGATAGTAGGAGCAACAGTTAATTAAATATTGGTAGAAAAGCCTATCTGACGTCATGGCGTCTATAAATTCTTTAAAAATGGCAACACACAAACTGATACTTACATGTACACAAACACACTCCATATACAGGCATATACACCCCACACACACCCACGCACATTTTTTTTTTTTCAAATTAATAAACCAGCGCTTGACCGCAATCCCGCCTGATGGTAAGCAGTGATGCGATCATTGATGGTAAAGCGAGCTAGTTTATTAAGAGCCTATTCACTCTAGCCTTGAAGACACTCAAATTGTAGTGTGACGGAAACACCGCCGCTGGAAAATTGTTCCAGTCCCTCGATGTACGCGGAATAAAAGAGGAAGCAAAACGCTTCGTCCGGATTGTAGTGGTGTTAACAACGTGAGGGTGGAAAGTCGCCGTACGACGGGTCGTCCGATGGTGGAACGGAGATGGGGGAATTAAATCATGCAATTCCCTTGCACACTCACCAGAATGCATCCTATAGAAGACCGAAAGGCTGGCTACCCTACGCCTGTGCTCCAGGCTTTGGAGACCGTTTCGAGTTAAATCTGGGTCCTCAATCAGCCTCTTCGCACGCCTCTCCACTGAATCCAAAGTAGCCAGTTGACATTTCGCAGCAGCAGCCCAAATGTGGCAGCATACACACGAGCGGATCTGTGCTTTGTACAATATTAGAAGCTGCCCCGGTGTGAAGTACTGCCGGACCTTTGCGATCACGCCAAGTTTTCTTGCAGCCACCTTGGCCTTGGACTCAATGAACCGCTCAAAGTTGAGGTTCGAGAAAATCTCAACACCCAAAGGCTGAAGGCGGTCGGTGCACTCCAAGGATACATTCTGAAAAGTGGAAGCCAAGGTGAACGGACTCCTTTTGGCGCTGAAAAGACACGCTTGTGTTTTGGCGGCATTGAATGCTACAAGATTGGCTTTATCCCATTCAGAGACTGCCTGAAGTGCAGTACTCGTATGCTCTACCATGGCCTCTCTTTCGGACCGGATTGATTCCTTACTAGCCCGAGCTTCCGGCAGGTATCTCTCCACAACTGTGCTGTCATCTGCATACCCATAGATACCGGGCACCAGCAGATCGTTAATATGTAGCAGGAACAGAGTTGCAGAGAGAACAGACCCCTGAGGAACACCGGCATTGGTCGACATGGGCTCCAATAAACAACCGTTGACAACAACTCGGAGGGACCGTTCAGACGGGAAGTCTTTTACCCAGCTAGTCAGGCCAGCGGAAATGCCGTACGCTGGAAGCGTACTCAAAAGGCCAGCGTGCCATACCCGGTCGAAGGCCTTCGAGACATAAAGGGAGACGGCAATCGCTTCCCCGTTTTCCTCGAGAGCCTCGCCCCACAAGTGCGTGGCATACACTAGGAGGTCCCCAGTTGACCGATTGCGTCGAAACCCGTACTGTCGGTCACTGAGGAGATCGTTACCTTCCAGGTATGCCAAGAGGCGCGAGTTCAATACACGCTCCATAATCTTGCAGAGTATGGAGGTTATTGAAATCGGCCGATAGTTAGTAGGATCGACACGACTACCCTTTTTGGGCACGGGCTGCACATTGGCAAGCTTCCAGGACTTGGGCACTGTACCAGTCCTAAATGAGAGGCAATACAGGCGCGTCAATACAGGAGACAACTCGGGCGCACATGCCTTAAGGACAATCGCTGGTATACCACCCGGACCACTAGCCTAATACACATACTCATATTCACTAACATACTGTTTATATCTAAGGTAATTACTGTGATGTAAGATCAGAGTCTCCCAATAAAACCGCTTCTCCAACAGGAGTCTCCAATCACCCAACGAATGAAAAACTTTTTGCATCAGAAATAAATTTGATTTGATAAGTAGCTTACAAGTAATACAGGGCAGTGGTGAATATTCACAGGCATTACTTTCTGTAAATTACACACATCAAAAGTGTCTAGGGATCAACATATATTTTTGCAATAACTTTTCTCCTGATTGATATTAATTAAAATTTTCTTTAAGGATTCATCAAATAAAGTGTTTTCGTTTGTCACAGTAACGATAAACCAAGTCCAACCTTTGCATTAATAAAGAAATTTGCCATTTTCCTAATAAAGGGATATTTGACATTTGAACCACTAACACAAAAGTTCGAATAAAAGAATGAAATAACAGTTTTCTCTAAAATTTTATTGGGTAACTTAAACAATTAATAATCCGTGTTTCTACCGCGAACACTAACAACACAAGAACATCGGTTTGGCATACTCAAAATGAGTTCATCCAAATCACGCTGTGGAATGGCCGCCCATGTTCGTTGCAACAACAAAAAAAGGTCTTCTTGCGACTGGATACCCTCCATATTCGGCAGAGCTCTTCTCTGTAGCATATCCCATGCATGCTCAATCGGGTTCAAGTCTGGCGACTGAGCAGGCCAGGGCAGGACATTGATGTTAGCTGCGGCGAGAGTCTGTCTTACAACTCTTGCGGTGTGCGGTCGTGCATTATCATGCATTAACTGAAATAAGGGACCGATTTGCACTTGTAGAGGAACGATGACGTCTGATACAATCGTTTCAGCATAAATTTGAGCGTTGAGGTTGCCTCTGATCCAAATCAACTCAGTTCTTCCGCCGATCCAAATACCCGCCCATACCATTATGGTTCCACCACTATAAGGATGGACTTCCTGGCAGGATTTTAATCGCTGTTGGCGTCCAGGGGTTCTCCAGTGTCGTATACGTCTTGTATCCGGTCTCATACCAAAACGAGACTCATCAGAAAAGCACACGAAACGCCATTGTTCTTCTGCCCAATTTCTGTGTTCAAGAGCCCATTGATATCGAATCCTACGATTGTGCATTGCTATAGGTGGTACCCGTAGCGGTCTTCGGGAATGAAGGTTCACTTCATGCAAGCGGTTTCTGACTGTTTGGTCGCTAATTAAGTTCCCTGAAGAGTGATGAAGCCTCACGGCTAACATCATGGCGGTTATTGTTGGAGCTCTTCGAGTTAAGATTTGAATGTATCGGTCTTGTCTCCGTGTGGTGCAGCGATACCGTCCTCCATGGCGCTCAGCCACGGTACCAGTGCTTCGGTAACGTGTCCAAAGTCGACTGATAACACTCTGACTTGTATTCAGAGCTAAAGCCACAGTACGTTGCCGGGAACCAGCTTCTATCATTCCCACGGCTCTGAGCATTTCTTCCCTGCTTAAATGACGTCGCCGCTCCATAATAACGTTGGTTTTAATCAGTAGTAGGGAAACAGTAGCACTAATAATGTCTTCAATGCGTTGTATGTTTTTATAGGGAAAATATTGACAGCTGATTTTCATCTTTTACTCGAATTTGATTCACAGTTCCTGATTCAAATTATGAAATGCACCAAAAAGGATCCATATAAATTTATAAAATCATAAATTTATTACAAAGCCACATCTCAATCTCAAGAAATCCGCATAAAAATGCTTGATCCCTAGACACTTTTGATGTGTGTATTTGGTCATAACTATGTTCAAAACGGTAAAGGAACATATACCACTATAATGACGTGGTGAAGTGACCGGCATGTCCTAGAATTAAAATTCGATGTTTATTCAATATTTCTAGTGTTGTTGAACACCTCATGTTTAATAAATTATTATTACTTGTAGTGCTAGAGTTATTACAAACCTTATGTTCAATAAAATTATTACGATTTGTAGTGCATAATTATCTTCTAGGAATATTGAACACCTTATGCTCAATAAATTCTTATTTTCATTATTTTTGTCATAAATAACATTTTAAAATATTAACTTATTAACATGTAAAAAACATTTATTTGTTAATTAAATTTAATAATATAAAAATAGTAGCCCAACGATATCGGGAACAGGTTAGAGCTCCAAAGAGAGGAACCTCCTGACAATACGAGCAGTACCTAGAAGTACCGTTCTCTGAATCAAGCCCTTGATCTACCTGTCTAACGAGAGCCTCCTGAGGTGTTGGTCGAGGCTCTTGGCTATTAAGCCATTGGCTGTTACGACTATCAGTACAATGATCGACAGCCTCCGTGGCGTAGCGGTAGCGAACGCGGCCATTACGCAAGGAGGCGCGGGTTCGATCCCCTCACAGTGCAAATATTTGTATGCATGAATATGAATATTTGCACTGGTCTGGTCGTGCCTCGGAAAGCACGTTAAGCCGTTGGTCCCGGTTGCCATACGAACACATAGTGACATTCGTTACCAAAAGTCTAACAATTGGTTTAACTGCAATGCTTAGACATTGCCTTCGGGTTGTGGAGGACGACGGCAGTCGCTTCACGGAAAATATCGAAGTTTAGCCAAAATCAACAGTTAGACTGTTAAAGCGGACCCCAGACTCCAAAGCTGAAAAGCTACGGATGATGATGACTGACACGATAAATCGGTACAATGATTGCTGAATCCACATATCGACAATCTAAAATAATTATTATTATTATTAGACAAAAAACGCAAAAGCAAAACAACCATATTCCGTGTTGGTGTTCCAAAGTTAGCAACAAAATATAATTTCATTACCGCCGCAAAAACACTAAACGAAGTACATAAAGTACTTTTAAGTCTAAAAAAGCGTCTCCTCTCTCATCTACCAAATGCAGACAACGCCGTCGTTGCCTCATTTACAAACCTTAGCGGCAATTCCATTTTCTCAGTAGAATTGAACAAAGACCTTGCTCGGGTCTCTTTCCAATTCGCAATTTACCATTCACCGAGTTTTTTTCTAATAAAGAAAAATCAGTAACGTTTCTGTTTAAATTGAAAGATGTCAATGCATAAGAATGAAATGTTTTTTCTTGTGTTTTTATTTTCTGTTTTGTCTCCGACGGTTAAACGTTGAAGCTGCCATAAAATTGAGATCTCGAGTAAAACGTTGCTATACTTAAAGTAATATATTCAGTTTGTGAAAAAGTTTCATAAATATTTTCTGGAGGTTTTGCTGCGAAGTTGTAATTTATGCTGTTTGAGACTTTAATACTAGTGTTGCTTTTAAAAAAATACTAATTCAAAATAAAGAATTTCCTATTACTTACTTAATTTACATTGTTATGGTTAAATTCCTTTTTTGAAACTAAAGCTTGATCATTCAAAATTGTTTCATTGTGTAAATTGTATCTAATTTGCCTATCAATATAAGAACTATGTTATGCAACGAACTCAAATAAAAAATGTCCCTGTTGGGAACAAACCACTCACCTTAATGTTAGGGGTGGCAAAAAGTGAGGGGTAGCAAAAGAAAAATTAATTTCTTCAAATGCTCCCCATCCAGTCATTGTTTAAGGAAAGCTGCGTCAGTTCCTTTAACTCAATATGTTTGTCAATGGTTCTGGTTCAAAAAGTTTCAAAAACAACCCTTATAACGTTTTTGTCCCCGATTGAGGTAATTTGTGGTATTTAGAAGAAAGTAATTTAAGTATTTCTTTTTATTGGATTTGCGGGTATCTGCCTACTTCTGGGAGCCTTTTGGGAGCTTTAAGAATAAATTGTTTTGATTCTACGTAATCTGACGTGTGTGTATATGTTTTGGGCGGTTTGAGGATTGTCTTTTATAATTCTGATATACTGACTTTTGAATGATTTTAATTTTATGGCGAGAATAAAATGTTTTTTTTTTTCGTAGATTTTAATTTCTTTTTTAATCATTTTAGTTATTATTATATCTATACTAATAATTTAGCTGAAAAACTGAATTGGGTATACAAAGAAAACAATCTAGGCTGAATCCAAACTTTTTCAAGCTTATAGTTGTCTTTACCACATTTTACCATTTGTAGCACTTAAAATTATAATATGAAGTCCATGTTCTATGTTATTGGTTTGGTTTCCGCACTCAGTCCTTCCACGGACCATTGTGCGTGAGCTATATATATGAAGTCCATTTTAACATAAAAGATACATAATTCACTTAATTTTCATTTATGATACGATGTAAATTAATGCCTGCTTAGAAAACGGGAATATTGAAATCAGTTGCTTAAAACAACATCATTAAAAATATATGAAATAAATACCTGAAAAAAACTTATCATAACCAATTCTCAGGAAGTCCATAAAAATGAAAATCAGCAAGGCAATTGCGTAACAAACTGTCATTAGCAATCGGTTTCATTTTGAAAGTTCAAAAACATTCATTGCTTTACTTAAGTTGTTGATTAGACACATTTTTCAAACATATTGAGCAATGGATCTTATTGGTAAGCTTTAAAATTATTTCAATTGATGTCGCGACCTAAGGAACGAAACAAAAAAACAGAAATATGGGTAGGAGAAAACGAAGCAATAACGAACATTGCAACCCTAATCATCATCATCAGCCGTTTTATTATCCCACTGCTGGGCACAGGCCTCCTCTCAAACAGAAAAGGATTGAACGTAATCACCACAGTTGCTCAGTGTTTTGGCGGCATTGAATGCTACAAGATTGGCTTTGCCCCATTCGGAGACTGCCTGTAGTGCAGCACTCGTACGCTCTACCATAGCCTCTCTTTCGGACCGGATTGTTTCCTTACTAGCCCGAGCTTCCGGCAGGTATCTCTCCACAACTGTGCTGTCATCTGCATACCCATAGATACCGGGCCTCAGCAGATCGTTAACATGAAGCAGGAACAGGGTTGCAGAGAGAACAGACCCCTGAGGAACACCGGCATTGGTCGACATGGGCTCCGATGAGCATCCGTCGACAACAACTCGGAGGGACCGTTCAGTCAGGAAGTCTTTTACCCAGCCAGTCAGGCCAGCGGAAACGCCGTACGCTGGAAGCTGACTCAAAAGGCCAACGTGCCATACCCGGTCGAAGGCCTTCGAGACATCAAGGGAGACGGCAATCGCTTCCCCATTTTTCTCGAGGGCCTCGCCCCACAAGTGAGTGGCATACACTAGTAGGTCCCCAGTTGACCGATTGCGCCGAAAACCGTACTGTCGGTCACTGAGGAGATCGTTACCTAGGCTCCTAATAAACTAGCGCGCTTTACCATCAATGATCGCATCACTGCTTACCATCAGGCGGGATTGCGGTCAAGCGCTAGTTTATAACTTATAAAAAAAAAAGAAAAAATGCGGGTTGGCGATTTCAGACTTAAGTCCAGGCTTCCTCAAGATGTTTTCCTTCACCTTGTAATCAGTCATTGTATCCAAGTTATACTTAGAAAGTACAACCCTAATACCAAAATAGAAACAGCAAAGTCAAACCTGAGTCACTATCAATCGATCAATCGATTCCTAGATGCCAGCTTAAACATTCACAGTTTACGCCTTCACTAATCAAGGCAGATACAAACCAGACGGTTTCATGGAACGGGCTCCAATTAACAGTCTAAACATACCAATTAAAATTCCACACGTTCCCAGATATCTGCCAAGAATCTTCAACATTTATGACAATACGTTGGGATATATTAATTAGGGTCATAGATATGGTATTATTATTATTTTTTTATTATTATTATAAACTAGTGCTTGACTGCAATCCCGCCTGATGGTAAGCAGTGATGCAATCGTTGATGGTAAAGCGTGCTAGTTTATTAGGAGCCTATACACTCAAAAAAACTGAGTGAATAGGAAGGAAGACGACAGCGGCAATTGAGCGAGTTGATGCAATGTTAAACCCAACAACACTAACAACGATGCTGCGCCAGAGGGAGATTGATCTGAGACGTTCTACGACCAAACTCTTGACACAACAACATTCGGCGCATTGTACCCGGCACACATCGCAACACAACTGCTCAGACTCGTCCTCCGTATGGCTTCGCCAGACATCATACAACACATTTTTGGCAAATAAAGTCGCAATGTTACAATATTTTTGTGGCTACTTTTTACCTGGAATTCGTATGAAATAATACGTAACAAAGCTTAACAAAGTTGCGGGCAACAGTGGTTGTTTTACAAACAAAAAATAAAAACAATCTAAACAATTTAGCAAAACGGACATTGATTAGTTTACCGTTAAACAATTCTCTCAACACGGTCAGCATAGCTTTGAAATGGGTACGCATTTGCTCCGTCACTGTCGCCAAAACGTAAATTCTGAATATGTAGGTGCAACTCAACGTTTTCCGCATTCCTGTGACTTTGCGAATTGTGCAACATTTAGGTATCTCTAGCCATTCATAACAGGTGCGTCTAGCATTGAAAAACTTTCAACTTTTTCAGAGCTTTCATCTTCAAAGACAGTGCTTGAAATATAGGAGAAACGCAATAGAGTATTCGTACTCCTCATCCTTCGTCGCTTCTTATCGATTCCGTTGTTCGCTAAACATTCTAAGAATAGAATACTCTTTATTATGTACACCATATAAATCATAGAACATAAATATGAAGACATTACATATAGTGACACAGTGGGCAGTATTATCGCTAAGCACGATATTTTACAGACAAGCTTTGGACGGAACACCAAAGTGAAGGAGAGAGAAATAATGTAGGTAGTCCACAGTGTACTATTAACAAAGATTATACAATAAATATGTTTTGTATTTGTTTGTTACTACTGGTCCGATTCGAAAAATTGTTTATGCGTTTGACAGCCCATTAATCCGGGAAGGCTTTAGGCTACATAACATCACGCTGCGGCCAATAGGAGCGGAGCATAACAAACTCCACGTGAACGAAGTCGCTGGCGGCCGCTAGTATATAATAAACAAACATCATACAAGAGAAAAAATAAATATGATGATAATGTTTAAAGAATGATAGTTGTAAAGAAGGTATGGATGTAAATGGCTATAAGAGTAGAGAAAAACCAAAGAAACGATGGATGGAATGTGTAAATAATGATATGGTTAAGAAGGAGGTGACGATGCGTAATAGAGAAGTATGGAAGAAACAGAGATATTGCGGCGACTCCAAATAGATTGATTAGGGCAGGACGATGATGAAAGATTTTGTTGAAGCTAGTTTATTAAGAGCCTATTCACCCTAGCCTTAAAGACACTTAAATTGTAGTCAGACGGAAACATCGTCGCTGGCAAATTGTTCCAGTCCCACGATGTACGCGGTATAAAAGACGAGGAGAAACGCTTCGTCCGGATCGTAGCGGTGTCAACAACGTAAGGGTGGATATTCGCTGTACGTCGGGCCGTCCGATGATGGAACGGAGATGGGGGAATTAAGTCATTCAGTTCCCTCGCATACTCTCCAAAATGCATCCTATAGAACACCGACAGGCTGGCTACTCTTCGCCAGTGCTCCAGGCTTTGGAGACCGTTGGATCCAGATAAATACCAGTATTTTACGTAGACTGACTGGTGATATGATCTCAATGTAACCCAGTTACTGAGTAAGGGTCAGGTATTTCTTTGATACCAAGAAAAACTGGGAAATTGAACCTTTTCTCACGGAGCTAAAACATTCCCAGAATTACTTCTCTCTAATTCCGAAGCAACATCAAAGTGTTGAATTCCATTGCATGTAATTTTGGCATCGCCAGCGTCTATTTTTATTATAATGAAGTCATTGGCATTTGTATCGAATAGGACAGACAGCCGATCAGTTTATTTTTAGATTGAATTTATTCCAGTAGGATGCGCACCTAGATCGAAATCAGAAGAATTTTGGACTACATAATCAGCTTATAATATGCCCCATTTGGGAACTGGCCTCCTCTTGGTGAGAGGGAGTGGGCTGTAATCTACCACGTGGGAACAGTGCAGGTTGGCAAATGTCACCTGACTTCAAATTTTAAGACATGCTGGTTTCCTCGCGATATTTTCCTTTAACGTTTTGAGAGCAGTGATGATGAAATAATTTACACGAAGTAAAGCGCCTGATGGAATCCAAACCTACGACTACAATTTGTGCCGATATCACCAGGCCACCAGTACTCATATTTATGGATTTTTGGCCAATGTTTGGACTAGGAAACATTATACTATAAGATGTTCTTAAATAGAACATTTTGAGAGAAACAACTAGGTAAAGAAGTCATAAGAAATATTTTTTTTGTTTCAAAGTTTTGTGTACTCTAAATTCTGTATAATATGGAGCAAACTTATTGCCATCATCCTGCGTATATCCAAACTCTAGGCTAATACCTACTGTGATTTTCCCGACGAAATAGCTAATCAAACTTTTATCGCCTAGGAATCGATGTCTGAATCTCACGCTCTACGCCGCTAAACCAACGAGCACAACGAGCACACAATTAAAATGATTTACAAAATTCCGTCACTAATTCGTAACGTAACCTTTGAATAAAACCAATCTCACAAAGGTCCCAAGTCTGTTCTCAAACAAACACGAAGCGACCACATGTCCTTTATTCTCGTCACCACACTTGGTCGACAGGTTGACAATGCCGAAGCTGTTCATCGTGGACGTGGTACTATAGCGACTGTCTTTGACGTTATCTGTTGTCGATAGACAGCTGCCACGCAATCATAGATGCGACGTTCTACTAGAGTAACACTCGCTGGCCAGTGTGATTCTTCCGACCTTTTTGGTGATTCTAGTAATTTTGCTCTAGAAACTAGACAGTGTCATCGTCTGGACATAATATATGACATTATAAATATCCAGACGTATATAATAGATTTTCAACTTTAGGTATAGCTGAATCATTAAGGTTAGGGGGTTTGTCAGTAAAAGTCTCACACGCCCTTCCGCTCCGCCCAGTGCGGGATTTGACGATTTCCCATCCAAACCAAAAAACAGATTCATGATTGATTGGGAAACATTGACGGCTTTGGATAACGGGGCCTGCTGGCATGGAAGAAATTTTTTTAAACTTGAGTGTCTACAATTCATATGACAATATAAATGTACAGACGTATTTAATAGATTTTCAACTTTAGGTATAGCTGAATCATTAAGGTTAGGGGGTTTAGTCAGTAAAAGTCTCACACGCCCTTCCGCTCCGCCCAGTGCGGGAGAGGTCATTTGACGATTTCCCATCCAAACCAAAAAACAGATTCAAGATTGATTGGGAAACATTGACGGCTTTGGAACTGGGCCTGCTGGCATCGACGAAAATTTTTAAACTTGAGTGTCTACAATTTGAGTGCAATGATTTTGTATTGACGTCCAGCTAACAAAACGCTTTGAATTCTAAAGATTACAAAACATTTGGACATAAATAAATAGTAGATATAAAATACTATTACTACATTTCTTTTGTTTAGGAATTTGGTGAACTTAAATAACAATAAACATTATTTCAGAACACGTTTTTAATTCGTTAGTAATAATGAGCTTAAAAATGACAGTATTAATTATAGTAATATGAAGAATATAAGAAGGTAGTTGTAAAAAGTTTTATATTGTCTACCGCCGTAAAATACCAATTATGCATGTGTCTTCGAGATTGCTCTTAGGGACAAGACAACCACTGCGACTCACTTTATAAAAACTTCTTCATATTCTGTAATTTATATAGTGTACATTATAACGAGTATTCTATTCTAGGTTTTGTGTACTTATATATACGTATTATATTGTTAAAATATGGAGCATATTTTTGAGGAACTTCTTTTTAGAATACCTCTAAATTCTACATATACAACGTGTAACAAAAAGGGTATATACATACCAAGGGCATGGCATCTTTAGATGATATCAAACGATATCAGAAGGGTTTCAACTCAAAATAAAATACTCAAAAAATTGGTACCAAATTTTCGGTTTCGTGTGTTTCTTAAAATCAAATCATAACAAACTTAGTAGCACACTACATACGTTAATAACTACTCGTTACCCGTCACGTTACTTGCCAAAATCCGATAAATGTCTTCAATATCTCTGTGCGACTAGTATGATAGTAGCCTATCACAGGCGGTGTTTTTCCTCAAAACTTCCTAACATAAAGAGATAGGATTAAAAAACCCTTCCAATATCGTTTGTTATCATGTAAAGATGCCATGCCTTTGTTATGTATATACCCTTTATGTTACACGTTGTAGGTATATTCAATAAACCTTTAAATAATAAATCTAAGTGTCAATGTCCTATAGAATATTCTGTCATTCCCAGGTTTTAGTAAAAAAAACGTTATTAATATGCGTTTATTCATAATTTATCTATTGTTTAAGGTGAATGGAATATAGTATATTAATCAAAACATTTAGAAACCATTACCATTATCAATAGGATAATAAATTTAGATTTAGTTGCAGACGATTAATGAGAGCCAAGTCAATCCATCAATCGGCTAAAGTAGATTATTGCAGTAATCGCAATTAGAGACAGAATTCCATAACAACTGGATTTGACAGGTAGATTGATTAGTACTATCATGATTTGCGTTTGTTTTGATAGTTTTTCTATTACGTACGTAACAGATAAGTTTAAGAATGGACTCTAGTGCCGAGGAATTTGAGAAATAGGTATTTCCCCGTAATGTGCGAAAGGGACAGTTGCAACTCAGGCTGATTTTACCTACAAAAACGTTGACCAAAAGATGTTTCGTATTCCGCTTTTTTCTTTTTCAAAACACGACAGATCTCAATTATTTATATATTAATTTAGATGATGAGTATACCTATGCCCCTATTATTTTCTTTTTTGTCACAAATTTATCACATTTGTGTAATAGTCTCACATCACACGAACATCGCGGTAAAAATGAGTTATTTTTCGGAATTTTGAAACATCATATTTCTTATGTTGATTAAGGATTAGAAAAAATCAAATAATAGGGGTGCGTATAGTCAAAGTGTGAAATTGTAGAAAAAACATCATTGCTCTTAAAGCGTTATCCACGAAGAAAACAGCAGAATACGTTTTTATGGAGAAAACGCCACTAGAGTCCCCTCTTAACGTTGACATTTTACTGCTGTGTTGCTGGGGAGTTTGATGCACCACTGCTTCGTCCCAGCGAAGACACTAGGAATTGGTGAAGGGTGGGTTTCGAGGGACTATCTGTTGTAATTTCGACATTGCGGAAAGCGCTGATTGTTAGTCTAATTTTAATAAAGGGTGTCACGTAGCAAAAATATAGCAGCAGGCGACATCTCTTGGACACGGGCTAAACTCGTGTCACATATGTTGCATCGAGCCGAGAGATGGCGTTGCGCGAAAGTACGGTCGTTAATATAATAAATAAATTCAAATAAAGAACGACCGGGTTAAAACAAATAAATAAGGACAGGGAGTCTACGTTTCGGATTAGCTCTCCTGACTAACGCTTCTGGTTTACGGTACAAAGACCCTTGGCTTCACTAACTGACGGGTGCCAGATTAATGCACGGTTGAACGCGGCCTGCGGGATTAGGTATTTCGGGAACACCCGGAGCAAAGAAATCATGATAGCTTATACCTGTCTAGTCGTCGTCGAAAGAGAATTGGATGTGCCGTACCACCAGGGTTCAGCACACTTCCACTAAAAACAAGCCTGATCCAATCGGAATCAAGGCCACCTGAGGCAAGTCAGGACGCGACGCCTCCACACGGGTTCCCGCCCTAGGCCCGCCAAAAAGAGCCAAATAGAATTATCAGCCAAATCGCTAGACGTTTAACCCCATGGGTTATGGCGCAAACACGGCCGACCTTGCGTACCTGCAACGCCAGCCAACCAGCCACCATCTGAGCAAACTTCGTTCTTCTCTAAGCTTCTGTAGCCAAGCGATCGACCGCTCCCAATTGTCTTTTCCTGAACCATTGACAAGTGCGTTCCGCGACTTGTATTTTAATTTCAGACTCATGAGTTGGTTCTTATTTTTAATATTTATTTATCCTAAGTCCTTTTTTTATTTTATTTAACCCGGTCGTTCTTTATTTGAATTTATTTATTATATTAACGACCGTACTTTCGCCAATCTACAACGCCATCTCTCGGCTCGATGCAACATATGTGACACGAGTTTAGCCCGTGTCCAAGAGATGTCGCCTGCTGCTATATTTTTGCTACGTGACAAGGGGTACTCATTATGGACTTACAAAAAAATGGATTTTTTTAGTTGTCCCTCCCAAAGGGTTTCATGTGCACAGAATGGTCACTCCACTATCTGATTTCATCATCATCATCTCAGCGTTAATCCCAGTCGCATCCGCAGCTATTTCAGCTTTGGAGTCTGGGGTTCGCTTTACCAGCCCAACTGCGGAGTTTGGCTAAACTTCGATATTTCCCGTGAAGCGACTGCCGTCTGACCTCCACAACCCGAAGGCGATATCTAAGCATTGAAGTTATACCAATTGTTAGACTTTTGAGGACTCCAACAACCCGTGACGACTGCCACTAGATGCTCCTATGGCAACCGGGACCAACGGCTTGACGTGGTTTCCGAGGCACGACCAGACCAGTGCAAATATTCATATTCATGCATACAAATATTTGCACTGTGCGGGGATCGAACCCACGCCTCCTTGCGCAACGGCCGCGTTCGCTACCGCTACGCCATAACAAATCCTGTAGCTGTTAAATTCTTCAATAATCTCACTAATCCTAATCAGTAGCACATATTAAGAATATCTCTAACTTATATCTCGTTTTCCAACATTGTTTGAATAACTCGATTAAATTTCAATTTCAAAATCTTATATCGTCGTTGCAAATTTCAAATCTCTTATGTGTAAAAACTAACTTTTCGAGAAAATCGAAATAAACTTCCTGCTACAAAAAAGTCTTAGAAAATATTTTTATTCCCTTGGTTATAAAAAAAAACTAAGCGATTACAATGTATTGAAATAGAAATAATTTAATATCATTAGTAAAAATGGACTAATTATATGATTTTAATTATTTTTCTACACATGGGTGATTTAAAATTGCAACTTTTTGTCACATAAGTGGTTTTTAGAGAATAATAAAGCATTATAGTTGAAATGAAACTAGGTACTATCATTATTATTTCGTGTTTATTAAATCAGAGAAGCAAAACAATATACTGTTTTCACAGCGTGACAAAATCTTGTAAGTACATTGCTTTTTTTTTTAAATAATTATTAACTAGTACTTGACTACAATCCCGCCTGATGGTAAGCAGTGATGCAATTGTTGATAGTAAAGCGCACAAGTTTATTAAGCCTATTCACTTAAAAATCTTAGCGAGTAGGAAGGAAGACGGCAGTTGTGCGAGGTGATGCAATGTTAAACCCAACAACATGACCAACGCTGCTGCACCAGAGGGAGATTAATCTGGAGATCCTCCACGATCAAACTACCGATACAATAACATTTAGCCCATCGTGCCCGGCACACATCGCAATACAACTGCTCAGACTCGTCCTCCGTACGTCTTCACCAGACATCATGCCGGAATACGACGAATCGCTTGGCGGCAAGACTTTGTCTGGTGGGTGGTAACTTCTGCCGGCAGCCGATGTTATGGCCTACCACCGAGACCACGGTACCATTGTAGGTACAAAACCAAATTATAATTAAATATTTTGTTGTTATGTTCCTGGGATAAACGAGATCGAGTCATAAAACGGATGATAATCCTTATCAATCACACTTTTTAACTCTTGCAAATGTTTGTATTTGCTTTCTGTGATTTTGAGGGTCTGTTGATATAGTTGCTTTGGTAGTAAATTTCCACGATTAGCACTTCGTTGTGGTAAGATGGTCCATTCGTCAGGATGTCGCAATTTACATAAAACAGACCCATCTGGCAAGTATTTCAGTCCTCGTATAACTCGACGACAACTGGATCACCTTTTTTCTTACCTGGTCTAATAGACTTGAAGTTGGATTCTAGTTCTTCACAATTAAGAAAGAGGTCGTAGTGGATTGATTTTAAATCGTAAGGATTTCTTGGTCGAGCTTGTTGCATTCGAGCTACATAGTCACTCGGTGCATAAATAGGGAGTTTAATGTTCTGTTCGATTGTTGAATAGACACTATCAACTTCCATCATGATATGGCCTTTTTCCGAGTACAACTGTTCAACACTAAGATTCATTCATTGCGAGAGGTCACTTAAAGCACTGGATAAAATCCGGTTTCGATTTTGATGGCCACACCCATCAGAAATTACAGTGACTTGTTCAGTTTCTAGCATTAGGTTTGCTATATAATCGATTAAGCAAGAAGTAAACTCATTTGCGGATTTCAACCGTATACCATCAGCTTCATGTCAAAAGTAAATAGTTACTTTTCTCGTTTTGCAGTCATAGACAGTAAAGTTATGGCATTGTAACTTAAGTTTATAATATAAAGGGCTGGCCAAAAGCTTAGGTGACATTAGGACACTCTGCACATCCACTGTGATTACTACCACATTTTCGTTCGCCGATTCTATGGCATCTTTTTAAGCTTTGCACGCTTCATCCTTTTTCTTTATGTGGTCGTCTTACTCCTCTTGTGAAATATTACCCGCTTTAAAACTACAACAAGTATCACACTGGTCTTTGCGTGGATGGTGAATTGCTATATTCTCCTGTTTCAGAACTCTTAGGAAAGTCGGTCTGCTTGCCACGAAAACGTCATGCATGTATTTTTAAGACCTAAATGTCGACTCAACATACAGCTTACTGGAACTTGCTCGGCAATAATAACTCGGTACTTTAGGAATCAAGACTATCCAAATTTTTACTTTTTGTGTTACGTGTGTATACTTTGGTACCAGTTCTGCACTCAGTGTATTCTCGATGTCAAGTGTGAGTGAATCTTCAAAACAATGATCTTCATTAACCGTATCAGATTCTTTTGTCCAGGGCTTAAAACAGTCTTCACCTAACGATAGCGTATTTAAAAAAAAACAGTCTACATACCCGAACCTTAGTGCATTTTTCATCGCAGATGTTCAAAAAAATATCATGTCCACTTCCATTTTTCACTGAAGGCTGATCTTTGCACCTCACGAACGTTTTCTTTTCGTTGCATGTTCTAAGGTTCCAGAAATATGAATGAATAGCTTTACGATTTTCTTCCGCAATGGATGCACACAAGAATGAGTTTTTATGTTTTGAATCGGTGTTTAATTTTGTGTGAGAACATCGAGGTTTTATTTCTCTGTTTGGTTTTCCAACACATAATTTATATTTCCCACCATCACTCTTCTTAAATCATAGGTAGGACTTACCTAAAACTCTAGCTTTTCTATTTAATTGCACAACGTTTTCTTGAGCCCTGAAACTGTGTTCAATTTCCTCGTCTGTCGGTATTATATTTCCTGAAGAGCTTGGCTCACTCGTTCTTAATGGCAACAATGGGACTTCATCTTCACTGATAGTTATAGACAACTGCCGTTTTCTTTTTTTGAGAGTGGAACCCAGTGTGGGTCTTGCACACTATCATCGCTCCCAAATGAGAGAATGGTATCCAAATCTGGAGATGGTAGCTTGGCAGGACGTACTGATTGTGATGATACGTAAATATTGTTCAGATTTTTATTTGCTGCACTACTGACTAATAATACTGTAATAAAGAGGTCATTATTACCTTCTAAATTAAAATATACGATAGCACGAGTAAATATCAGTAACAGCTCCTCTTCGTTATCACTACTGAACATGATTAGCATAATATCCGCAGTAGTTTTTGATGACAGCAACTGTGACGACGTCTCCGACATCGAAGATAGTGATTCGACATTAAATCCTAAATCATCTGGTTTAATTAATGAATTCTCAAGATGTGGAGGAGATCTCACCGATGCAGCGGCGGCGACAGAGGCTTTCTCTTTCTAGCACAAAATCGACGCGAAACTGTATTGATATAGTGAGAGAATGGTCACATAGGATATTTTAATTTGCAATGTTATGAAATAAAACTGTTACTAAAAACTCTCATGTGTACTTTAGACACATAGGTCATTTTGATTTACAATTAAATGTAGGCTGACACTTGAGAGGTTTTAAAAATGATACGTGCTGTTTCGATATAATAAGATATTCACATGGGAGTTTTTGCTAAATATGCGTAATCAAAAGGGCTTTTCAAATATCTGTAAAACTCACTTTTGAGAAAAATGTCACATAGGAGATTTTAAATTTGCAACGACGATATGATAAATTGAGTTTATGAATTTAATCTCGATTGTCATTTTAAAATCTAAAGCAAATTCAATAAGAAAACATCGAATTTGATTTATGTTTATTCTAGTAATTAAATAAAACCATTTTAAGTGGCATTGGCGCGTTTCTTAATCTATTTATTTTGTTTGTTTACATACTCATCAGACTACAAGAATAAAGTGGGAATATTTCTAAAAAAAGATTTTACAATCGTTACAATTTGGCAGTGTTTTCCAAAATAAAGCTAAAATTCACGACAATAAAGTAAACCTCGCCGGATATAGGAACTGGACAAGTCCTCTTTAATTTTATTTCCTTCCTAGTTGTTATTTATGTCTTAAAATTGGACCTTAGCCATACCAGAAGTATTTTGTTGGTACAATAATGCAAGTCATGTGTTGTCCTTTATTCACATCGGGGCAGAAGAGTAGCATGTGGAATTGTGCAAAATTCATTATCAGGCTTTTTATCGTCTCACTTCTGGGCAAGGTCTCCTCTCATACAGAGAAGGATTGAGCGTAATTACCATGCTTGATCAATGCGGGTTGGCGATGTCAGACTTAAAGTCCAGGATTCCTCAAGATGTTTTCCTTTACATGTTTACCTTTAATCAGTCATTGATATCCATGATATACTTAGAAAGTACATTCATTACTTAGAAAAGTTGCATTAGTACTTGCCTGACCTGGAATCGAACCCGCACACTCATACTTGAGAGGTTGGAGTTTTAAAAACTAGGCCACTTTAGAGAGATAAATATTAGTTTACTATTATATTGACGTATTTTAACCGACTTCAAAAAGGAGGAGGTTACTCAATTCGACCGTATATAGGTTATTTTTTTATGTTTGTTCGCGCATAACTTCGTAGTTTATGAACCGATTTTGATAATTCTTTTTCTGTTGGAAAGAAGACGTCCCCAAGGTGGTCCCATGATAAGGATATCAGGGTTTTATGGTGAAAGACCAGAGAAAACAAGGGAAACTTTCAAAAATTGCAGGGACGACTAGTGCATTTCTTAGCATTTTCAATAAATATTTTAAAGCACTACAATTTAATAAAGGTCTGGAGTAGATCTGCTGATGGAGCCGGGAGACAGTCGAAGGAACTCCTCAACAATTCACAGCTACACAGCTACCTTGCGTTTGTGCTTGAATAATTTGTATTGACAAGAACCTTACACCTAGATGGGTGATGACTGTCATTAGGGAGCTGATGATGATGACAAAGATCAGTTCAGGGAACTCCTAAACGATTTACAGTAGCTACCTCGTATTTGGACTCAATTCATTTATATTGATGAGACCTTTGCACCCATTGGGTTAAAATAATGGTCTGCAGTAAATTTGATGATGAAGACCGTAGGCAGTTGAGGGAATACTTACGGGTAAAAATTAAAGTAAACAAAATTACGTCGTTTCCCAACTATATTTGCGTCAGCTTCCAGTCTGACCGGATGCAACTGAATACATAGTACTTTTAACAACTAAAAAGTGTAAAATAAAAACGTTTTTACAAAAAAACAACCGACTTCCAAAAACCACTACAAAGTGAAAAATAACTAATTTCGGAAGTCGGTGTCAAAAATGAATATACAAAAAAGTTAAAAAACTATAACCCAACTACAACAAAAAACGACGCTGAAAAAGTATAAAACAAGATTTTCAGAATACTGAACTGAACAAAGTTGCTAATATAGTTGCAAGTAAATGGACACAGTAGACTCTACCAAGATGCCTTCGTTCTAAATTGACAATAATGTCTTACGATACTATTCTGAAGTATGCAATATTCACTATTTAGAGATAAATTTTCATGTTTGGAAAACCGCAGTCACACGTTATGAAAGTGCTACGGTAGGTATATGTAACGTGTGACTACGCCTTTCCAAACATTCCAAGATTGGATGTTTTTCTAACGGTGGTAGGCCATAACATCGGCTGCCGGCAGAAGTTACCACCCACCAGACAAAGTCTTGCCGCCAAGCGATTCGTCGTGTTCCAGCATGATGTCTGGTGAAGCCGTACGGAGGACGCGTCTGAGCACTTTGTGTTGCGTTGTGTGGCGAGTATGATGCGCCAAATGTTGTTGTGTCGGGAGTTTGGTCGTGTTGGTCTTGGATTTAACATTGCATCACCTGGCTCAACTGCCGTCATCCTTGCTATTCCTAAGTTTTTTAAGTGAATAGGCTTAATAAACTAGTGCGCAGGCATCAAGGATTGCGTCACTGCTTACCATCAGGCGGGATTGCAGTCAAGCGCTAGTTTATAATTATTAAAAAAAAAACTTATATTAAGAGGACCTGGGAAGATTTCTTAATCTATCTAATTCTGCTAACGATCGACTGTCATGTGGATTTTTAAGTAATTTATTATGATCCAAGGCACTTATGAATAATCCCTCTATGGTTTTAACTCTACTGAGAGCGACATAGGCCTGTCCTTTAGCAAACAATGACTTTCCTAGATCTGTAACTTTATCTAGAGTACAACCTTGTAATTTATGTACAGTACAACCCCAAGAAAGAATCAGCGCGAGCATTTTACGCTGAATTTGCCCAGAACCCCTCAAGCCGTCAAATTCAGTGAGGCAAGGCTCGATTTTGATAAGTCCGTTAGTATCTGCTTTTATGGATGCATCGTCAAATTGTATGAGAACAGCGATTGGCTGTTCTCCTGTTCCAACTGATCGCGCCGAAGAGCAGGCCATTCGAAGGCCTTCACCACTTCCATCGCTCCGTTTACCAAACCCTGGTTTACATTCAAATTTCTACGAAGCATTACTAGGGATTATGTTCAAACATAAAGTACTCGTGAAGCTCTTTCAGATGATACCAAATACGATATATTTATTTTAATTTTGTATTAACATAGAACTTTTTGTCCGCTAGAGGGCGTAATACTAAATTTGGTGACAAGCTTTATAGCTCATAACCAACAGAATATCAAGGCCCTTCTAATGGTGCTGCAGTGGTCTTATTCTGATAAGTAGTAAAGAAGCTATCTATGAACGAAAAGATGTGAATTATATGCAATCAGCCCATGAATACAGGTAAAGTCACAAGCAAATGCTAGTAATATATATATATTCAAAATGTACAAGTTAAGCCCTTTCAAATGATACCAAACACGGCATATTTATCTTAACTTTATTTTTTTACTCTGTATATTTTGTCCGCTAGAGGGCGCCACGTTAGATTTTGTGAAACTCCATATAGCCTATAACCAGCAGACAATTAAGACGCTTCTAATGATATGTCATTTATCGAATTCGAATAAGTAGTTTAGAAGTTACGAGGGAACAGATGAACATACATACATACATACATAGCCTGTCAAAATCATAACCCTCCTTTTGCTTTGCCGTAGTCGGGTAAAAACAAAGACGCCCACTTCCGAAATTAGTTATTTATTACTTTGTAGTGGTTTTTGGAAGTCGGTTGTTTTTTTTTTTTTGTAAAAAAGTTTTTTTAGCAGGCATGTTTTAATCGCGCCTTAATATAACAGGATTAAGGAGAACGAGGCCATTGTGCAGAAATGTAACCGGACTAAGGAGAACGAGGCCATTGTACAGAAATGTAACAGGACTAAGGAGAACGAGGCCATTGTGTAGAAATGTAGCAGGACTAAGGAGAACGAGGCCATTGTGCAAAATGTAACAGGACTAAGGAGAACGAGGCCATTGTGCAGAAATGTAACAGGACTAAGGAGAACGAGGTCATTGTGCAGAATTAATTTTCCGAAAATCGACTTGTTTAATATCTTGCTTTATAAGCAGTACTTTTTTCTTAAGTATTAGTTTTATATAAATACTAGCTTACCGCCCGCGGCTTCGCCCGCTTGGAATTCGGTTATATCGGGCCTTTCTGAAATAAGTGTTCAATTGTATTGGTATTAATATCAAATATTGGATATCAAGAATCAGGTTTCTGTATGTGGAGGTATGTGGAATAGGAAGTAAAAGTTCACTCATCCTCCATAGAAAAGGTAGGGTCCTCCGACCAGACGGGTGTTGTTTCTGGAGGGCACTTGCATAACCGTTGATGTTGGGACTACCCAACATCAACGGTTATGCACGATAACTCTGCTTGCGAGATGTAGAATTCGTGTGACGTCAGTATGACGTGCTGCTTGCAGGTGTTCTTGGTAGATACCGCTACACTATATAATACACACACTTTACGTCTTATTTGTCGAATAACACTCATATCCTACTAATATTAGAAACACAAAAAATTGTGAGGATAGTCATATTCGTTGCCCTTTTATCCAAAAACTACTCAACAGGTTTTGATGAAATTTTATGGTGTTATAGCTTATACATCAAAAGAGCATATAAAATACTTTTCATCCCAATATTTCTTCGAGGTCGGTGCTTAGGGCTGCAGGGAACAGTTTTTTTTTTTTTTAAGAATATTATGCCCCATTTTAATACTTCTGTATTGTGGGTACGTTTATAAACACTTAAACTCACTTACACAAACAGCCAGACCCGCAAAAACTACTTGTAGGCCATACAAATATTTGTTCCATGCGGGAATTGAACCCGCGATACGCAACGCAGCAGTCGATCACTCAGCCACTACACCAACCATGTCGACAAACTCGGATATACAACAAAACTCAGAACGAATTTAGATAAACTGAAAACATAATCCCACATTCGCCAAAATTCCCACAAAGGTCACAATTCCACAAACAAGCTAATCATGGTAGCGGTCAAACAATAAACAAGAAAGAAAGAAGGCCGCGATACGCTTTGTTTACAGAAATAAAACGCGCACGTCTTAAAATAAAACGCAGCATGTAAACACAACGGAGAAAGGACGATTTAAATCAAACACGAGAACGCTTTGTGCGCGCGTGACGTATGTATTTCATCACGTTATGAACGAATTGTAGTTTATGTGCGCCAAAATACTGCCCGTATTTTGTATGCGCATGTGTTTTCTTTTTTTTTACAGGCTTTTTATTAGCTTCACTTGTATGTTTGCTTGCTTGCTTGTTTGCTTGTTTGTTTGTCCGTCTCTAACTCTTTGGACTACGAGTGAGCGGCTCATTACTGTAAAATGTCCCACCGTTTTCAATACGTTCGTTCGTTCGTTTTTTATTAAAAAAGAATATCGAACTAAAAAGTTGAAAATAAATATAGTTTAAGAAACTAAAAAAAAACATGCTTTTAAAAAAATCGACGTAATTAGCCCCCACTCCGTAACTTTAATACGCTATATCTCAGTCGTTTTTGGTAATTTCAACAAAATTTAAAATACGGGTCTTAATTTCTTTTAGTATCTATATCTATACTAATATATAAAGCTGAAGAGTTTGTTTGTTTGTTTGAACGCGCTAATCTCAGGAACTACTGGTCCTATTTGAAAATGTGTTTTTACGTTCGATAGTCCATTAATCCAGGAAGGCTTTAGGCTAAAAAAAATAAAACATCATGTTGCAACCAACAGGAGCGGAGCATAACTAACTCCACGCGAACGAAGTCTCTGGCGCCGGTAGTTATCTATAAGACGGACTAATTCTTTTTTTGATTTTCATACCATACACATCCCCAGTATGTATTTTTTTTTAATAATTTAGCGCTTGACTGCAATCCCGCCTGGTGGTAAGCAGTGAGGCAATCCTTGATGGTAAAGCGCGCTAGTTTATTAAGCCCATTCATTTAAAAACCTTAGTGGATAGGAAGGAAGACGGTAGTTGAGCGAGGTGATGCAATGTTTAACCCAACAACACGACCAACGATGCTGCGCCAGAGGATGATCTGGAGACCCTCCACGATCAAGCTCCCGACACAACAACATTAGGCACATCGTACCCGGTACACATCGCAACACAACTGGTCAGACCCGTCTTCCGTACGGCTTCACCAGACAAAATGCGGGAACACGACGAATCGCTTGGCGGCAAGACTTTGTCAGGTGGGGTGTATAATTATATGTTATGTATCTATTCCATTTCAAGTGTTGATAAAAGATCTCAATAAGTGTGACTACATGCTCTGTTTGTGCTTTTTATAGCAATTAAGCAATCAGATATAACACATATCCGTTGAAGTATCTGGGTTGATACGGAAATAGTGTCATTTAAAATTCCTACACAATTTAGCACAAGTATATTTAGATGGGTTGTGTTTTATTGTCAAATAGCCTTTAACCGATAAACTAACCAATTTTATCTTACTCTCCTTGTAATTAGAGTGTAAATTCGTATGACAGTATTATTGTTACTATACTTGGTACTCCTTCACGTAAAAGCTTCTAAACGGATTTGTATGAAATTTGGCAAACAGATGGTTCATAACTAGGATTAACATATAGAATAGTTTTTCCTACGAGATCGAAACTTATGCAGGTAAAATCATGGAACACAGCTAGTGATAAAAAAAATGTTTATTGAAGAGAAGCTGAATGCCTCCGTGGCGTAGCGGTAGCGAACGCGGTCGCTGCGCAAGAAGGCGCGGGTTGGATCCCCGCGTAATGCATTGTATGCATGAATATGAATATTTGCACTGTTGTGGTCGTACCTCGAAAAACACGTTAAGCCGTTGGTCCCGATTGCCATACGAATATCTAATGGCAGTCGTTACGGGTTGTTGGAGCCTTCAAAAGTCCAACAATTGGTCTAACTGCAATGCTTTGATATCGCCTTCGGGTTATGGAGTGTAAAATATCGAAGTTTAGCCAAAAATCAGCAGTTAGACTGGTAAAGCGGACCGCAGACTCTAAAGCTGAAAAAGCTTCGGATGCGACTGGGATTGACGCTGAGATGATGATGATGTTTATTGAAAAGAATCCTAAATGCTTACTAAAATTATTTTATATTGTAACCACGTGGTTATGCTATAAATAATATATTGACACTCTGAACCCCAAACTAGGAGTATCTCTGTATCTTAAAGATCAGTGTCCCTCCGTAGCAATTATCTGTAACTCATTCAGATAGCAGGTCAAGCTACTTGAAACTGTCAAATATTTCCAATCAACTTTCAGCCTTAACAATTTAGCGATAAAGTAGAAAATCTAATAAAGAAACTTAACATATTGTGGCAGCTTGATGTCCTGTCATCTCATTTAAAATTTTGTGTGAGTGTGAGATGAGTGCGCATGAGTGTGTGTGGGAGTATTGTCAAAGGCTGTCAATAATATCAGTTCCTGGCATCAACCTACCTCAGCCAATGGCAGTCCATTAATGTAGATAGTGAGGAATAAGAAACAAAAGACCTTTATTTTTGGTAAGCCATAGGCCGGCAGCGGGGTATAGGCCTCCCTTATACTGGGCCACAATTCCTAAAATAACCTAAGTTTTCATTAACAAGTAAGATTCTAAAGAACAAACCGGTTCGTTTCAGATGATTTCTACAAATGTCACGATTTTACACAGATTCGGTAAAAACACCCGGCTTGTTTTTTAAACCGTCGGAACGGTTAGCGCAGTGGATAAACAATCGACTGCTGCCTTGCGTTCACAGGTTTCATTGCTGCATGGGACAAGTGTTTGTATGATCAAAACCAAAAATTAAAGTAGATATTTATGTAAGTAAACCAATTAGAGACACTTTTGAATTGTCAAAGGGTCGATCAGTCAGTAAGGTGAAGCTAGTAGCCCATTCTAAAGCTGTTCCAGGTCTTTAGATGTTTGAAAATGTAGCCACGCAAAACTCCTAGGGTGGGTAACAATTGTTAAAAAGAACCATTTGCATTTTTGGATTGCCAGTATTGTTAGCAAAGCTTAGCTATTAAAAATTGCATCGAAACTTCACACGTGAAGAATTCTGACTCCGGAATTCACTGTTTGTTATTTTCATCCCGTCAAAATGTCAACACACTCATCATCATTTAACAACCCGGAAACAATCCGTTTAAACTGACCAGAACATTTTAATGACATTTTTTTTTCAATTATCCAACACTCATCCTAAGTCACACTTAATGGCCGATCTAAACACAATAAATAATTGAAACATATGCTTTGTAAGTTATAACAATCAGACGCAACCTGTCCAATGACCTTTCGACTACCAAAAGTGTGACGGGAGTAAAATAAATCCCGACGGCGCGGCGCAAGCGCAGAGAAGTTCCCAAAATAAAGTCAGGCGCACGAGGTGTCGAGTTCCCCTCAGTTTCAACTAGCGTGTGTTACAAGGCACACCTCCAGCCTGTGATAAATCTCTAGTCTTACAACCCCTCCATAGTGCCTCAAGCTGCTACAATATGACAAGTAAAGTGCTATAATCCATTGTATTACCCCAATAACCCTTCATGTGTGATTGGATTACCCCAGTGTTTTTTATGTGGCTATAATTTTGCTGTAAGTATCCGCTTTGTTTTTTTTTTCTTAATTAAATTGTTTAATTTACGCTTCACACTGACACTTATATGTGACAAGAAGTACCTAAAAAAAAAATAAAAAAATAATTTCTCAATCATACGATGGTACCTAATTATTATATTTTGATGCAAAATCCTTTGTTTTAAAATAATACACAATTAACTATCAGACTACTGAATCGCACACATTTTTTTAACCAACATTACATATATTCCTGTTAATTAAAATACTCTAATGTGATAATGTTTTAACATGATTGTTGCTCATTACCCCACACAAATATGTTGCATTTTTGTCCAATCTACTTCGGTACACTTCCTCACCTGTCATAAGAAAGTTTTCTGCATGACGTCACATTAAAAGTCAGCACGTGCATAACTGCGTCATTTTGAACATTGTTTAAACAAACTATGATTATCTAAAGTCTATTTAAGTCTTTCTTCGTTGTCTATTAATAGGTTGGTTTACTTTTATGGCGTAAGTAATTGAACTAGACCGATGGCTATGAATCGATCCTATTTTTAATAAACTGTATATTATTTGGAATTGGAATCTGTAATTAATTTATGAACTCTTCAAGAACATTAATGACTTCAATAAAGCAGTATCCTATACCAACCCGTCTTGAAAGCATCGTGAACAATGTTCGTACCGTCTCTGTATGACTAGGCTGGTATTTTTAATATATTTTTTTTTCTCAAGCAAAATGTGTGAATACAGTGAATATGTATTTGTAATGGACCGTATAACCTTGAAGATTGAAACTTCAGTTACGATTTTCATAAACAATAACAAAAGTCACCCAACATAAATATTTAAACACACTAACTCTAAAATAGTTTCAACGAATTACTCCATAAATCTAAATAGAAAGGAAAAACACGATGTAAAGTCCATCATCAACCTTTTTATCGTTACACTGCTGGGCACACCTCTCCTCTCAAACAAAGAAGGATTGAGCGTAATCACCACGCTTGCTCAATGCGTTGGCGATTTCAGACATAGAGTCCAGGTTTCCTCAAGATGTTTTCCTTCACATTTTAATCAGTCATTGGTGTTCAAGATAAACTTAGAAAGTACATATAACTTAGAAAAGCTATATTAGTACTTACCTGACCTAGGATCGAACTCGCACACTCATATTTGAGAGGCTGGTGTTTTAACAAATAGGCCACCACGGTTATCACACTAGGCCAGCACGACTACCACATAAAGTATCGATCTAAAGTTCGACATGTTATTTTTACTAAGCTTAGCGAGAACCTATACATATTCTCACAATAAAAAGGTAGGTGAAGTGAATTTAGAATGAGTTGGAAACAAGAGTCAATCCGTAGCATTATTAAGAATGACATCTCAATCTGCGCTGACTTCACTTTCACAGTAAGGGTTACAGAATCTCGTTTCAGTTCTGACTCAAAGCATAGACCGCTTAAAAAATAACGTTCTGATTGGTAATGTGTCTCAGGTTGTCCGCTTCTGATTGGTTGACTGAAATAACCAATCAAAGGAGCTAAAACGAAATGTTTAAATGATACTTATGACTTATAAAGCGGCCAGTTGTTTTTTTTTACGCTGTAGAAATGTATAATTTTATGCTTGTAACCGACAAAGGGATAATAATGGGGCTAGCCCATTGGCATCAACTGGGCCCAACCTGCGCTTACTTTTAAGAACATAATGATCGGTGGATTGAATCCAAGCCGCCAGCAGCAAGCTCTGGTGCCCATATTCAAATAATAACTTAGGATTTTATAGCTCACTAGCTTTCCGCCCGCGGCTTCGCCCGCGTGGAGTTCGGTTATATCGCGCTTTTTAGATTTCCCTCGGCAACATCAATTTTTTCCGGGATAAGAGGTAGCCTATGTTCTTTCTCAGGGTCTAAAGATTGTCTGTGCCAAATTTCATTAAAATCGGTTCAGAGGTTTAAGCGGGAAAGCGTAACAGACAGACAGACAGACAGACAGACAGAGTTACTTTCGCATTTATAATATTATTATGGATTGGAGTTCCATATAGTGTAAATACATATAAAATTTAATGTTTAATTTTGAACAGAGTGTGGAAAAGCGGCCTCTGTGTTTTATTTGGCGAATACACGGATACAGAATATGCACACTCATGCCTTTTGACATATTCACGGACACAATATGCACACTCATGCCGTTCCATTTGCTCGTGTCATAAAAAAAAATGTTTTCACCTAAACACTAAAACAGAAACATTTACGATGACTAAAGGAGATGAATAACAAGAGACCTCGGATACTTCAAGCTTAATAAGAAACCGACAGATGTTTACATCAAAATAATCATTGAATTTATAGAAGCTTTCCGCACGCGGCTTCGTCCGCGTGGAGTTCGGTTATATCGGGCTTTTTAATTTTTCCTCGGGAATATCAGTTTTTTCCGGGATACAAGTAGCCTATTATTCAATCCTGACTTCTTACTTTACGTATGCAAAAAATCAAAGCAATCGGTTCAGTAATTACAAACAAACAAACTCATTTTCCCATTTATAATATAATATAATTATAATATATAAAGCTTAGGAGTTTGTTTGTATGTTTGTTTGTTTGTTCGCGCTAATCTCGGGAGCTACTGGTCCGATTTGAAAAATTCTTTTTGCGTTGAATACAGGAAGGCTTTAGGCTACATAACATCACGCTGCGACCAATAGGAGCTGAGCATAACTAATTCCACGTGAACGAAGTCGCTGGCGGCCGCTAGATTATAATATTAGTAAGGATATAAATTTAAATTATAAAATTAGATTTCTTTTATAAATATCCACTGCTTTCTTACTAAACATCAACTGTATTCAACAACCCTAGTTACTAATATCTTTTGGTGACAATATATTCTAGGTTTAGCGTAAAGAAAACTATGATTCAGCACATATTTATAAAATATCACTCACCCGGTTATTATACACAGTCATTGACAACCATTGTATTTTCAATGACTTGCTTTGGGATTAAAATGTAATCCTAACAGACTAAAAGATATACTTGTAACTTTGAGTCAATTATCTACAAATTGATAAATTGAAAATTGTAGTTATTTGTAAATGATAAATTCGTCATCAATATGTTGTTTATTGTAATCACTAATTTAAAAAAAAAACAGTAAGTACACCGCTCCAAGGGCACGTCTAGTCACTAACGGGGATAAAGCGGCTTCCCGTGACCTTTACCAGGTCAACGGTCCACCTTGTCGGGGGTTTTCCGGCACATGGCCGCCACTTCAGAACCTTACTGCCCCATGGGCCATCAGTTCTACGAGCAATGTGTCCTGCCCACTGCCAATTAATTTTAGCAACTCGACTACTATCTACTAGTCCTATCCTATTAAACGTGAAAGTTTATACAGAGTGGTGCTGACAATACGACAATAAATGAAAACACGAACAATGCTGGTTCATAGGAATAATCCTAAACCATAGAAAAAAACCTAGCATCAAAAATAAAAAAAAATATATATATAATTTCAAACAAACTAAATCGCAAAAAACTGCAAACGGAATAGAACATCCTTGAAAAATATTGGTTCACTGACCTCCGATCGGCGACAGCGCGATCCTGTATCGACTTGCTTTTTTCGCGCCATTATTATTAAAGTTTGGTACCGCAGGATGCAGCGGTCATTAACCTGTAATCGCTTCTTTATCACCATGTAGAAAATGTATATGCATATCATGTAGAAAATATGAAAAATAATTTCCTGTGACTAAACTAATGAACATATTTATATGATTTTTTATGGAGAGACTGAGAATTTGTTAAGGTACACGATGTTTAATTTATTGTCGTATTGTCAGCACCACTCTGTATATAGATGCATGGATGTATGTCAGTTACTCTTTCACGCAAAAACTACTAAACGGATTTGGATGAAATGTGGTACACAGATAGTTTATAACCAGGATAACATAAAATATTATAGGATAGTTATCTAAATACGGGATCAAACAGGCGAGGTGCAGTTAATATAACATAAAATGGAAGAATCGGAGTTCGAATCCAATTTTAATACCCTCACAAAAAGCCATGTTATTGTAACCCTATAACCTTCGAAGCATGTCTTCCCTAAAAGCCATAATCCCATATTTCAACACGTCACCATAATATAAAAATATTTCATCATTTGCCTTTTACAGTTATATTCCAGCTTACATTATCCCGAAGTACTGTCAACACAATTTATGATAGATTTCATAAAATAATATTATGTTTATTATACAGTACAGAAAACATAGGTACTTTACCGTTCTTTTTTTCTATATATTATTGATGGGGTTTTCTCCAAATATGGATATGTCAGCCCCATCGTTCTTTATTTAGACAAATCACTGCAGAGCGAGTGCTATTAATAGGCAAAATTTTAAGGCTGCCTCCGATTTCGATTTTGATAAATGCTTTGGATCAGACCTACATTTAATCTATTTAAATTCAGTTCGCTCAATAGCGAGTCGCGTTCATCTTTATTTAGAAGACATTCCATCGTGAATTATAATGTAAGTTACACAATTAGGTGCATTAGTCTTCTGCATTAAGTTTTCAATCTTTGCTGATGGATTGTAATCAACCTATAATGTACCTACTGTTGAAGCACAGGCCACCTCTCGGTGAGAAGGAGTTGGCTGTAATCTACGACGCGGGCCCAGTGTGGGTTGGTAGTTGTCACATGTCTTAGATTAACTTATTTTTTTTCTTATAAGAATAAGTTGCTTTCTATCCGTTATTATTTTGAGCATTCACTAATAGTTCCAAAAAATACGAGATAAAAAAATATTAGAACTTTGAGGCTTCTCTAGACGCTGCTATAGATTGCCATGTCTATACAGCTATTATAGTGATAATAGAAATATCATTTTGAATATTCATTTCATGTGATGATCACAAACCTCTACTGCTAACCAATGAAATGCCAAGAAAGGGGTTACAGTTATAATCCTCTAGACACTATCGTTTACTATCATTTTCTGTCAAATGTATGTAAACCCATGTTTAAGGGAACAAAACCAAATTATTTAATTCAATGTTTTAATGTGACTTTTCTTTGTCTTTCCCATTTCCCTTTTTAGCCACTAAAATTTCGGCCCGTTTTGGACATTAAAAACCACTTCAAATGCCACCCATTGTATTACTTATGTTCAACAAATAAAATACTTTGACTTTGTAATATCGTTAACCATAAACGAATGAAACATCAATACGATTATAAATTAATTAGCCCGGAACCAAGCGAACAATGCTTTACGCAGTTTCAAAGGAAAACATCTCAAACGCACAAAAGCTTCTTTGTGCCCAAGCCAAATACGTAGAAAAGTGATTCAAAGTGTTCAATGAAAAGAGAAAAAATAAACCGTCTGCCAAAATGGCTAAAAATAATAATGACGTTTTCATTACCCGCCTACAAGGGAAGTTAAGAAACGTATTTATAACATCCCACGCAATGGAAATTAATATATTAATACTGGAAGCAAAACATCGTAGTTTGAATATATGTTTTGTTTATCTAGTGAGTTAAGTGACATGTTTGATATATGCGGAATTCAAAAATAGCATCTATTTATATAGCTTCAGAATCGACAATACTACGGAAGCTCTGGATTCTTCATATAATCCTAGCAGATTTTCATTCCAAGTAACAATTTGTTATCTACTCTTCAAAACCACATCCAATTTCTTGAGAAATAAAATTATGTTTAAAGAACTCGCTTGTCAAATACATAGTAAAAATGCAGCTTTGAATCCTTGTAACTGTCATATTTACATCTGCAACCAACTTTAAAACCTCAAGAAGAAAATAAATGATCCAAACACTCAACCAAAAATCTAGCTGACAAATCACATTTAAGAATGTCCATACTATAAACAAAGTAAACTTAACAAAACAAAAATAAACATAAATAAAATATACATTAATAATTTAAAAATACAAAACCATACCTATGTATTCGTTTAACCATTTATGTATACAACTATGTATGTACATATATGTATATTCAGTTAAGAAAAACAGAACAGAAAAATGGTACAGAGGTAATGCTTATTTCATAAGAAATCTCTTACAGTACACCTGATCAAAAAGTAAAGGGGAATAAAGATGTAATGATAAAAAAATAATAATTATATGGCTGTCAGTTACATTTTCACGGCTAAACCGATGAACCGAGCGATGTTATGCAATTAGACGAATAAGTAATGAACAAATTACAGGAAAATTTACATTTTGGATAAATAGAGTCTAAATAATTAAAAAAAAAGCAAAATACACGCTGAAGGAAAATACAAGATGAAGTCACAAAACAGCAAGTATAAAAATAATTTTATCTCTAATCTATTGCTCTTAGAAAATCCAACTTTAGGCAAAAATATAGATGTAGCAAGAAAATCTGTCTTCAGAAACAAAGATAGAACACAAAATGAGATAAAATCTGTTTTGGTCCATGAAGTAATCTTGAACGTCAGAATTGAGTTCTATATTCCCAGTGACGTTGAACGTGACGCGATATTTTACACAATATTCTAAAAGTGTTTCTTTATCGCAACAGGATATAATAAAGACGCAATATTTTTGATAATTATAGAGCATCGGAAAACCCACTCCACTAAGAAATCCAGTCCAACAAATCTGTGTAGTTCCTTCGTCGAAAGAC
The DNA here is from genome assembly GCA_017933935.1 of Sesamia nonagrioides. Taxonomy (NCBI): domain Eukaryota; kingdom Metazoa; phylum Arthropoda; class Insecta; order Lepidoptera; family Noctuidae; genus Sesamia; species Sesamia nonagrioides. The sequence continues at coordinate 142,226 of JADWQK010001392.1, read as the reverse complement.
CATTTTATAAGCCGAAATGGTTCTCATATGATCAGATCAACATTGTGCTTGGACTTCAATTGAAACTTTGACCGCTGAGTCCGTTTGACCACTTCTTCATAGTGATATTGGAAATTTCGAAAAAAATCCACAATAAAATATAATTATATAAATATAATAAAAAGAAAAATGAGCGAACCTGATTTTATTATACTATTTATAGTTGTAGTTATATAAAACGGGGAAAACAATACACAATAAACTTGACGATGATATAAGAAACATTTTTTTTTAATATATATTAAAACAGTACACATAATCTCATCATCCGCCTACAGCAGGCCACTTCTGGACATAGGCCTCTCCTGTTTCACGTCATTCAATTAGCGATTACCGGCAACTCTCATGCAACTAGAACAAGCCATCCTGCGAAGATCGTCGCTCCACCTAGCCTGAGGGCGTTCCACCTTACGTTTACGAATTAGCCGCCTCCACTCAAGAACACATCTACTCCAACGGCTCCAAAGGCATTGATATTCCAGTTTGCCCATTCTGTAAGCTATGTCGACACCATCCCCAACATCTTTGGTTTTCTGCCGAAGTACCTCCATATTATAAAAGAGACAAAATTTGAAAGTTTGTATACAGGGGATGAACTACTGATCTGATTTTAAAAATGCGGACGGTTTCGCAGGCTGAAGCTAGTATACTAAAAACTTTCAACGAAGCCTTAATGTAGAAAGACAAAGAACATTTGTAATAATAAGTGGCGACCATGCACCGAAGATGCAGTGTGGGTAGGCCCCGGAAAAGGTGGACAGACGACCTGATGAAGGTCGCGGGAAACCGCTGGATGCGGGAGGTACAGGACCGGTCGTCGTGGAGATCCTTGGGTGAGGCCTATGTCCAGCAGTGGGTGTCTTTCGGTTGAAATGATGATGATGATAGAATACTTCCTAAAAAGTCCCTAATACGACGATAATGTCATTTTCACAAATAACCCAGTTCTCTATTGGATTACGAAACACAAATTACTCAGAAACTAGCCAGGCCGAGCCAAATTACTTATTGACACATTTCAACTAATTATCTAATACTATATGTCATTTAGTCTTAGAAATAAACGTTTCTAGAAATTGTTGACTATTTTTACGTATGATGATAGACTTCCAATTTTTGCGTTGTATGTTAGGTAGCAATGGAAGTGAAAACAAATTTAAATCTGACAAAAGCAAACTTTAAAATAACAAGGGAAAATTATATTGAAGAAAACAATAAATATATGTACCGTGAAATTTTAGCCATCTTTCAAAGACTTCAACCACTTCATTCACTTCTTTCACTTCATCTAATCATCTTACGAAGACACTTCACTTCATCTGTCTCATAACTAATAAATAATATCTTAAAAAAATCCGGCCAAGTGCGTGTCGGACTCATGCATAAAGGGTTCCGTACCATTGGTTTATGAAATTAAAGGATTTAAGTTATTTTTATTTTATAAAAAAAAACAACTTACTAGATCTCGTTCAAAACAATTTCCGTTGGTAGTTTTTATAGTAATGTACATCATATGTTTTTTTAGATTTCTCATTTTCTTATTTTAGAAGTTAGAATGGGGTGGAGGGGGGGCAACTTTTTTCCAATTTAGAAGCGCCTGTCACGCAAACTATTCGGTTTAGAAAAATAATATTTTTTGAAGACCTATCCATAGATACTCAAGACGTATGTGTTCCATGAAAAAAAAAAAAAAAATTAGTGTCAGTTCTAAGTACGGGTAGCCCTCAATATTTATTATGTATTTTTATTTTTGCATCAAAATCTTAGTGCGGTTTACAGAATACATCTACCTACCAAGTTTCAACAGTATAGCTCTTATAGTTTCGGAAAAAAATGGCTGTGACATATGGACGGACAGACGGACAGACAGACATGACGGATCTATTAAGGTTCCGTTTTTTGCCATTTGGCTACGGAACCCTAAAAAACAACTTGAATAATAGCAAAAATTAAAATATGCATTATTATGACGCATGAAGTAGTTTGAAACACCCTCTAAGTGGGTTTATTTCGAGTCTTGCATTACATAGGCACGTGGAATGGAGCAGCGAAATCTTTGCCAGAATTAATTCATAATAAGTGATAATTAATAAATAAGAGTTAATTAATTAATTTATTAATAACATTATGACGACACGGTTGGTGCAGTGGCTAAGCGGTCAACTACTGCACAGCGAGTCGCGGGTTTGATTCCCGAAAGGAAGAAATTGTATGGGCTACAGGTAGTTGTTCCGGGTCTGGCTGTTTGTGTATGTGGGTTTAAAGGTTTGTAAACGCACCACAATACAGGATTAATTACTAGTGTGCGGAAACATTTATTATTAAAAAACACATAAAAAATAATACTTAATGAATTAAAATAAGATCTTTTTATTTTTAATCATTTTTTTACGTATGTTTAGTAGCCATTGAATAGAAGAAGTGGGCAATCCAGTGTTGACTATAATTTTTTTATGTTTTATTCAAGGAGTATTTTTCAAACTGGCAGTTAATACTTACAAATATTGTCAACCGTTAATCTTATACTTCGAACAAAAGTTTATTTTGAAGTTGTGGACGGAAAAATGGGGCCTAATACAAATTAATTTTTTTCCCGATTATTCGACAATAGAGAGGCAATTCCAATTTTAAAAATATTTTCAGTCTGATCTCCTCCTTTTTCTGTCAAAATATGTACATCTAATTTTCCTTCAGTTTGAGAAAATTTTAACGTAAATTTATCGCCGGAATAAAGCTGTAACTAGGTTTAAACGTTTTTAATTACAAGTATCGGCCTTCAGGGCTTTAAGAACAGGACTATACATTACCTTATCAACCCTACAAATTCACCTCTTCTTCTTCAGGTTTCCTATTAATTTATAAGAACATTAAAAATTCTATAAATTCCGAAATTACAGAAACTGAATTCATTTTACTGTAACTTCCACTTTACGTTGTTCATTAAATGTTGTAAAGGTTTAAATTGTAATAAACGACTAAGCTCTATGGCAAGTTTTGACTTCGCAAATTCCCACGTGGCTTATACTTTATGATTCGTATCACAAAGCTTAAAATAACTAGCTACATGCATTCGATAATATTTGTTCGAAACTACCGAAATGATTTGATATCGCACCTAATTTCTACTTTATGTTTCATGCCATAAGATTCAAAACCCCTATTCTCATTAATATCCTGATGTAACCGCTAAAATGTCAAGCTATATTTCCTTGCGATACCAGTTCTATTTCCTTCACCATAAGATTGAAAATTATATGCTATTGCTAAAAGTAAACGTCCAGTCAAACAGGCGCTTGAAATACCAAACTTTTCTATTTATAACGGCAGCCGGATCTCAGAGGACGTGCCTCGTGCGAACACCAAATTTAACTTCTCAGCTTTGTCCAAAACGATAGCTACGTATTTGAAGCAATAAAATTCTATATAAAGTGAAGGTCGTTTGTTATGGGAAGGTTATATTATGGGGTAAAAATCCTGGCATACTCATAATAGTACAAGTAACATCTATATTTTCATCACTTCCTCCTTTATGAAAACTTCCTTATAGTCCTTTGAATTTGGGCGTTGAATGTCACTCGTCTCGTCATCTGACTTTTAAAGCAAAATTCACCTTCTGAAGAAATACGACTTTGATCAATATTGGATCTCTATCTTCGTCGCCAAATTGTATATTAATGCAAATCTCATCGAAATCTTTCCTGTTCGAGATTTCAGTTTTAGATTAAGCTTGCGTTCTAAGAAGTGCGAACATTGACGGGAAATGAGATGTTTTTTGAGAAAATTAACAGAGTTCCTGTGATTTTATTGTAAAAATAAAATACTCATCACGTATGTGGGTGTAAGAAGCAACTACAGGGAGGCTTCACGGTTTATTCGTGTGTAAGTTGCAAACAAGCTTTGAAAACAAATGTTATACGATGCAATAGTGAAAACAAGGCAATATTAATCTGGGAAGCTGATGTATATCAAATTAATAACCCCTAGACTGAGATAAGTAAACGATGCACTAGTAGTTAAAAGAGATGTTTATCAGTGATACTAACAATGCTATATCAACGTACATATGTGTTGAGCAAAGAATATTAATCTCAGCCTATGTGTCTAAAATGACGTCTATCTTTCATTACACCAGATTTTAATGGTGGCCTGTACTGGGACACAGGCCAGCTCTTTGTGAGAGGGATTGCGCTATAATCAATTACGCGGGCCCAGCTAGCTGGTGGATGTTACATAACGTCTTAGAATTTTTGGTGCACAATATACCCTTGTACTGTCTACTTTCATTATTTTGAGAGCAGTGGTGATGAAGTTACATACCGAAAATCAAGTATCTGCCTGGGTTTGAACCCACAAACAATTCATTAGTCAGGTCGATACCACTGGACCACCACTGCTTTTCAAAGTTCATCTTATATTCTTTATATTGGCTTTCTCACTGCATGATATCAATAGATAAAATGCCAATAATTCATTTTCGATCGCCATTTTCAAAGCATCACACACCTTCCAAATACATTAGACTCCATTAAGAACGTGTAGGTTTTCTCACGATGTTTTTCCTCATTTTAAGAAGCCATTGATAAATGATATAGGTACAAATATTTCCGGAACACATTAGCTGTCGTTTAGGTTTTCAATATCTCGAGATCGAATTTCTGTCCTGTTAGTATCGCAATATATTCTAGGAAATATTCTTTGTTCCTTTTTACTTGTAAGGTTGTGCCAATATTGGAGGGAGTACTGTTTATTACTGTAGTATTAGTAAAAAATGTTTCATTAGATCGATATGAAAGGCCTTTATAGTAACAAAATTTTTAAAAGCTGGTTTTGTATAAAGAATCAACTTATTATAAAGAATTTACCACCAAATAGACCCATTAAGTATACACACATAGCCTGCAAAGTTGCACAAATATAAGCAAGTAGACTGTGTGCCATTGTGACATTTATCAATCAGGAATTACAGTGTCTATTCCATAAACAAAATGTTCACCTCATTTATTTATTATTTTCTTCATCAGGTACGTAAACAGCACTGAGCAACTATGGAGCAGTTCGAGTCACTACTGACGTGCTGCGTCTGTCTCGACCGGTACCGGAATCCGAAGCTGTTGCCATGTCAGCACAGCTTTTGCATGGAGCCATGTATGGATGGCCTCGTCGACTACGTCAGGCGACAGGTGTGGATTATTTTCTATTATATTGCCATCCTTTACCATGACAGAGTATTTTTTTCTTTAAATATACTTGGTTAGAAGTGAGTACCAAGCAATTTGTATTAACTTATGTTGTAGTTTTACTAATTCCGCTTTGTTGTATAAAATGATATTTGCTTGACAGGAGCACAATTTTAAAGGTAAACGTATTATGTGATTCTTCTATAGATATGTAAATATAATTTAATGCTGCATGCAAGTTTTTTTTAGAATAGTTTATTTTAAATCTAATAAGTATGAAACTTTAACTGATATTCTTTTGCAGGTCAAATGTCCAGAATGCCGTGCCGAGCACCGAATCCCATACCAAGGAGTCCAGGGATTCCCAACAAATGTCACTCTCCAGCGATTTTTGGAGCTTCACGCAAATATTGCTGGAGAGCTCCCAGATCCTACTGCTGGACAAGTTATGGAAAGATGTAATGTGTGCTCAGAGAAGGCATACTGTGCACCATGTGCCCATTGCGACAAAAAAGTCTGCGAAGACTGTAAGTCAGCACATATGGAGGTACTACGTAGAGAAATTTCAAGAATCAACAATCAAATTCGCCGTGGCCTCAACAGGCTTCAGGATATCCTTGGAGTGGTGGAACGCAATACAATAAACCTTCAGACAAATTGCGGAGCAGTAGCAGGAGAAGTAGACGAAATACATAAAAGACTAGCGAAGGCATTGAAAGATAGAACCGATTTCTTAAGAAACGAAGTTGATCGCTATCTAGCTACTGAACTTAGAAACCTCACTCATTTGAAAGATAACCTAGAGTTAGAATTAAGTAATATACAAAGTAATTGTGATCTCGCCGATAAATATATGAACGACGACGTAGAATGGGAAGATACGGAATTAGTAGACACTAAAGAAATTTTCCTCAAAACCGTCGAATTCCTCAGAAACTTCGATTACGAAGCTGGTGATTATAACCGTAGGGTACGGTTTATTATGACACATGACCCTAACCAACTTGTCATGCACGTTGCAAGCTATGGTGAGCTAAATATTACTCAGCCTAACGCCTATTCTGGAGGACTGCCACAGAACCAAGGGCTGACAAGATCTAAGAGTGATCACCGCTTAGCTACACAGTTCCGCACACAGGAAGAGGCAAAGGGTTGGCAAGAAAATGATGAGCCAGTCTTAGGTGGTCGTAAATTTGGTGAACGTCGTCCTCCACCACCTGAAAAGCACACTAGGGACTATGGTGCTACTGATGACTACAGCGGCTATGAATCCGAACATAGACCAACCAGATCTAGGTTCCGTTCTCGTTTCGTCAAAAGTCACCTAGACAACGACTCTGACACAGAGCAAACCACTCGTGCTGCTAAGACCGAGCAACATCAGAAAGAAAAAGAGAAGGTCACTGATACTGAAGATGCTACTCGAGGACCTCTTAGTGGCATATTCAGATTGAGCGACTGTCCGCGTGTTATGCAAAGGATATTAGATGTTGACAGCGGAAAGAAGAAAGAAAAAAAAGAACCTCCACCACCCCCTAAACCAGTTCAGCCCACTCCTCAGCCGCGTCGTCCACCACCTGCGCAAAGGCAACAAAGTGAAGATGATGAGATCACGCGCCTCAAAAGACAAAATAAAGCTGGCGCAGCTGCTGCTTCATCTCAAGAATCCACTCCTGCTCGTCCAGCGGAAGAAGAACGCAGCGCAGTAAATCGTAAACCACCTACACCGGCGCGGGAGGTGAGTTGGGAAGAAGATAGAGAGTGAAAACTGAGCCAGCAGTACAACGTAGATTTTAAGAAACTCATCGATACTAACAAGAAAAAACGCAACAACTAACGGCATTCCATAAAATACACTCCGAATACATCTAACTCATTTATATACACATACACAAACACTAGAACAAAAAATATACCTACCGTTTTGGTGTCAATATCGATTTACATGTAATTTCTCAGGCGTCCAGTGATGGTGAATCCGATGAATCTATTGGATCTCTGCAGCGAAATCAACGTAAAAATGTACCTGCACCACAAAAGCCGGCAACGACGGCAAGAAGACCGTCAGCCACTGAATCATCAGCACCGCACCGAGCAGCCGCACGTGCTCCCAGCACTGAATCAAGTGCATCAACTGAAAGCTCCGGCTCGGCGGTGAAACACACAGGTGCCATTTTAAGCATCGCAGAATTAAAAGCTAAATACAGCCCAAACGCGCATACAACAACTGTTGGATCTCGTTTCTATTCCGCAGGCAACGAGAGAACGACGCCGGCGGCAACAAACGGTACAGCCGGTGGCGCGCAACGGGTCCAGAGCCGCTTTGTCGGCTCCCAGCGACCCGCTCCCGCACCCGCACCCGCCGAGCCGGCACACGAAGACTCCGAAACGAGCTCCGAAGAAGAAACCGACTCGTCGGAGGAGAGTGAAGAGGAGCCTGTCACGCAAAAAAAGCCCGAGAGCCAGACGATGGCTCGAAGTGACATCGGTCCACTTCTTGCGCGTAGTACAAATGCCCGTAATGATGCAGTCGACAAGACGAAAGAGACTCCTACGCAGGCGCGATACCGCTCGAGACAGGCGTCGCAGACTGAAGAAGAGCCCTCATCTAGGTATGGTGCTGCATCTTCGTTAAGCAATAGATACGGCAGCAAGCCAAGAGATGAAGAACCGGCATCGTCTCTGGATGATGAAACGAAATATCCCACGGCTAGATCGAGATACCTCGCCCTGAAAGAGCGCCGCAACCGTCTCGCTAGAAGTAAAAGCAGTCACACCGGTTTCGGTGCAGGAGACGACGACGATCAGGACGATCCGGTGTCACCCACGACAGCGTCACCCTCTGCGTACCTTGCGGCTCGATACGGCTCCGGCACTGGTGGTTCGGAGTTGTCTCGCAGCCGATCTTCGCACGCACTAAAATCTAGAGAGAGCTCGCCTGAACGGCCTCCACCCGGTGAAAAAGACGGAGCGGCCCTTAGTTCCTGGGCTAGATATTTAAAGAGCAAATATGGATCGCGGGGCAAGGACCGTGAACCTTCCAGTACCTCGTCGAGCACGTCACGTCGCCTGTCTCTCGGGCTACCATTACGCTCGGCAACCGAGCTTGCCAGTTCTGATGACGATTCAAAAAACGCGGCAGGCTCCCCCATCTCCCCTACGGCGGCTACAGCAGCGGTAGCAGGTTAGAAAGAAAACAGTGGCCTGTACATAGTTTTCGTGCTTAGGTTTTGGTTTGATAGATGTTTTTTCCCCTGCTTTATTTATGTGTGCTAATCTATTTTTCTGGTGCTAGGTTTCGCAGCAGCCGGTTCCTCCCCTAGGAGCCAGTACATGCAGAAACGCCGTTTACAATTCAGCGTGGGGAGTCGGGGGAGCGAACCCGGATGCTTTACTTGGCCTCGTGGTATCGCTGTAGGTCCCGACAACACTATGGTCGTGGCTGATTCATCCAACCACAGAGTGCAGGTGAGAATTTGAACTTCAGAATAGAACACGAAAAGCAAAATTGACGTTTAATTCAAAGATACAAAAAACTGCTTACTAATATTTAGAAGCAGTTAATATTACATCTATGAAACTATATAGATTTTGGATTTGAAATTCAGGGCAGTCTGAATTCATAAATAATACTATTCATATTTCAAGACTCGGAATATAGCAAGAATATTATGTAAAACTTAACAATTCCTAGCCACCCACGGAATCAACTTAAAATATACGCAATCGTAAAATATTAACCTACTAATAAAATAAACTACAAATATCGGAATCCAATTTCATACAATCATATTTTCGACCAAAGCTGTTCAGAAAATTCGTAGTTTTATTCGCTTGCTGTAAAGAAAGCAACTTCTCTTTATAACCAATGCTCGATGACCGCTGTTCTATATATAAACGATGAAGTGATGTTGGCCGCATGTTCTCCATTTTGGCACAAGGTCAACACAAAAATTTCTAACTATTCCCGTTTTAATGGGGACGAAAACATTGCTTGGTTTTAGTGCAGAAGTATTTTGGGCTGGACAAGTATTTCAAGGACCAAAAATAAAAATTATATTTAGCTTAGATAATACAAATTCAATCTACATTAATAAGATTATACTGAGAAATATTTTTAATGTCTGGACAAAAATACAGTATACTTACAAAAAAAATCAACATAAGGCGCCTTCTTGGCACGTCTCTATTTAAATGTCACTGGATCAGATAAATGAAAAAACACGGGTGGGTTTTATTCTGTAAATTTCTTGAGACTTGCTCTCACGCTCCGTCTAGCGGATGAGAAGACATTGTATGATTTCTCACCTAAAATTAAGAATTTTGACTATTGAACACGTACTGACATTCAATACTTTAAATCATCAGTAGTGACATTCAATCATAATCAAAGGATTGAATATTGAAAACAACAAATTATAAATATTACTAGTCCGAAAATGAAACAGATTTCTGTGTTTTATATGCTGTTTTTGTCCAAACAGTTAAAAGTCAGCCGTTATAACTCTCTGATGGGAGCAAAATATTTTGAAGGCTCTTCAAACAGAATACGATATTCTTTGTAAAGTACCCTCGATCAACGCTTTTGTATCTTAAATTGGTACTGCATAAAGGTCCGTTCAATAAAAGCAAAAGCGAATATCTTTATTTCTGCTTGTTAAAGTAGCAAGCCTTGCTTTCCATATTTTGATGTTATTTCTGTACTAAGAAAATGGACTTGTATTGTGGAACGTTCATATTAATAGAGGCCATCGTTGTTTACCATAAACAAGACCAATATTAATAAACTATTTATTACTTCTATATGAAATCCAGATATGATGTATAGAAATAAAGAAAATAACACAGCATTTGCTATATTTTCTTTGCTATAGTTTGTATTGTAAGACAATTTCATGAAATACCGAAGAAGTTTGACCTTGTGTTTGTTCCTTGTCAATAAATAACCTACAAGAGAAAACTAATAGCAGCAGTAACTTCAACACACTAATATACATATGTAACACAGTTTCTAAAAACAGAAACGAAATATCCTAACGATCTTTTTCACTAAAAGTGGTGCTAATGGTCCTTTTCTCCGCAGGTGTTCGATTCCAACGGTATTTTCATGAAAGAGTTCGGTCAGTACGGCAGCGGTGAGGGAGAATTTGACTGCCTCGCTGGTGTCGCTGTCAACAGGATCGGGCAGTACATCATTGCTGACAGATATAATCATCGTATACAGGTGAGAATTAGTTTTTATTTATGCTCTTAATTTTAGCGTGACTATGGATATCTGAAAGGCCAGTTCCATCACTAACGTCCATCAGATCCGTCAAGTCCGTCATGCAGCTGATAGGACACCATAATAAGTGTCCCATCATTTTTAGAGTCAAGGTGTAAATCCCTTTTTTATTAAAAGCCGAGTGAATATATAGCTACTTACTCATGACTCCACCATTATTCAGCATCAAAACACGAAGCTTAAAAAATTAAAATATAAAACATGAATTTTGTCTGATTTTCGCTGCCCAGTTCCCGTAACTAAAAACGTTTAAAATCTTTTCGCAAACTCCTTCCAGCGATGATTGCGCCCAAAGACATTAAAATTATCTTATATCTCTTTGATTGCGTCACAGTTGACATAGCGGCCCAATTTTGTGATATCAAAAATTTTACTAAATTTTTGAAAATCTATGGTAATCCAGCACTTAAAATAAAAATATGAGAATAGTCCTTCAAGTATCCAAGCATATTATTATCATATATCTTTTACAATATGTCCCTTAATACCTAAATCATTTAAATAGGTCTGAAGGGACAATGAGAGATTAAAATACTATAAACTAACTTCAATCCACCGACAAATTAATATTCACCACGACTTATCAATAAAGACTACCAATAACTGTTGCTAAATACCAGATCCTATATGTTAACTGCTACGCTCGCAGTGAAACCAAACTGTGGCGCAGTCCAGTACATCGCTTTGATCATTTCGCCATATCAGGTCTTCACTGTAGAATGAACGAGGTCTCTTTTTAACATGAACTATTGGCTTAGTAGTCAATTCGCACGTTAAATACGTGCGATTCAACTAATAAGCCAATATTTGATTCACACAAGTTTTACTCACCTGAAAAGGACGTATATGCATTTTTAAATAATATCTTATATCTTCTGTCGGCAAGTCGTATGGGGTTAATTTATTTGTGAGTGAGTTGCAAAACGGATGGACAAAAGTACGTTAGCAGGCAGAAGTTATATGAATAAATTAATATAGGGAAAACGTGTCCTTTTTCTATCACATGGGGTTTTACATAATATATGTAAGTGGCGAAATGTGGGTGTACTAAAGCTGTGTACATACATTACTGCCATCATCATCAACCTTTTTGTCATCCCACTGTTGGGCACAGGTCTCCTCTCATAGAGAGAAGGTGATTACTGCCTTACTTTACAGAAAATAAAATGGAAATGTTACTCTAATATAAAAAAAAAAAAAAAACTATTTCAATAGTTTAAATATTGAGAGAGTTTTTTGTCACATGAAATTAGGAAAACAATGTTTAGGTACTTTTTGATACAATTATATTATCAGCAACGAGATTCGACTAAAACTTTAAGTTATAATTTTTTAATTACTGAGAAAAATATTTATTATTTTAAATTTGAAATTATTAAAATTAAATATGGAATCTGAGTTTCCTTCTTAGTGCAAAATTAAAATAAAGTATCAATATTAATTGCACGACATCAAAAAGGTGGCTGGTAGTGGCTGGCGGAGAACTGCTCAGGATCGAGCTTGTTGGCGTGCCATGGAAGAGGCCTATGTCCAGCAGCGGACGAGTAGAGGCTGATGATGATGATTAATTGCACCTAAAAGTCAGGAGTTAATATTTTTTTGTTGTGAGCAGCAGCACACACATGCATTTTTTTTAATCTGCGTACATTTCACACGTTGGCACAGTGTGAGTGAAATGGGGCGCAATCTAAAGCATAGAGAAGAAAAAGATGGCTAGTGTTTTTCGTTTGCGCTTAAATAGAATCGATGAAAACTAAAGCGACTTGCTGGACTTACCTCCTTTTGTACGCTTCATTTTCAGTGAGTGCGCTAGTGACGTATCTACCTTAGTTTAATATTATATCAATGTTATGATCATAAACTACTCAAGTATCGCTTAGTTGAATCTAACAAAAAGAATATTTTTATTAACATTATTAATTTAGTTAGAAGCTGAATTATTCATGGAGGCTTTGGGCCAAATATAAAAATATATTTATGTAAAAGAAACAAAATATTTACGAGACCAATCACATTCTATATCAGCATAAATATCGAAAATGTATTTTCTAAATCATATTATATTCTTATCCTGTAATTCAAAAACACGAGTTTATATAATATATTGATTAGGTATATCCCAGGTGTAGGATTTACATAACATAGGAAAACGCAGGTATTTTTCTTATGAGTTACATTACAACGGGCTAAATTCGTAACTGATAAAAAGAAATAAAATGAGAACCGATCGTCTTTTATTTTCACAACCAATGCTTCATAGATTTAAAAAATTCATATGCTCAATATTTATTGGAGAAAAAATTCTGGTCCCATTATAAATAAGCAAAATATTTTTATTGATACTCGACAGGGAGATCATGAAATGAAAGTTAATTATACATAATTAAAAATTAAAACAAATTATTTATAAAAAAAGTAACATAAAATCAGAAACTTCAACATGAAACCAAAAGGCGCATCTATCTACGCATAATGCTTCAACATTTAAAAAGTAAATGTTGTAGTTGGTATTCTTAAAGGGCCTGGCAACCAGAGCAACATATAAATATATTATGATATGAGGATAATTACGAAAAATATTACCAAATAAAATAAATAATTTATCTGTACTCCACGCGTGACGTACCTACCCTCAATGAATTGTCTATATACTCTCACAGTCGTACACGTATAAGGGCTTAGCGTATCAGATACTCAATGTCATAGTACAATGAAAGCGGGACTGTTAGTTATGAAGAGTTATTTCTGAAATAAAAAAAATTATTTAAATAAAAAATCCATTGTTTCAGTAAACATTAAAATCAAGTTCCATTCATAAGAATTTTACATACTTTAAACTAAAATTAAAGTCAATTTAGTAACCGTGCAAACAAATAAAGCTTATCTATTCTAAAATTTTACAACCTCAACATGTTTGTCAAGGAGCCAATTATTTGCATCCTCAATATGCATACTTTCCTAATGCTAATTTCAATGCAAACAGTCCGTTTATTTAAAACAAAGAGAATGAATAAGTGGCGCGAAGTGACAGCTCGCAAATATGAATAGAATTAAATTTAAAATTCAGAGTGACCTAGTTTATACATTCATAATACAAAGATGGTGAATCTTCTTGATATTTCTTATACCTACTTAAAATAACAAAGCCTAAGTCGACTAAGACTTGATTGAAGAATAAAGCAAATTTTTGAATAAGTAGAAATACTTTTTTTAAGATCTAAAAGCATTCAAGTCGCGGCGATTTTTTTTAATGATTCATTTGAAAATTTATCGCGCGTTAAAATCCCGCCGCCATATTTTTACGTTAGTGTTAACTTTGGGTTGTGCATTACCAGATTTGCCCTAACACACTAGACCAAATTATCTATGGTTTAGTTGATATCCCGACCAGTCGTAATCAGCGCTAATCTGCATTAATTATGCGCACAGCCAAAGTAACGCCATCAACGGTGTTCTCCTCCAAATTTAATTCCTCTACCGTGTAAACATGAGCGAAACAGATATGTATCTTCTGGGAGACTCATCATCAACCTTTTTATCGTCCCACTGCTGAGCACAGGTCTCCTCTCATACAGAGAAGAATTGAGCGTAATCACCACGCTTCTGTATCATCCTTCACCTTTAGTCATTGGTGTCCAAGATATACTTAGAAAGTACATATAACTTTAGAAAAGTTACATTGGTACTTGCCTAACCTGGAATCGACGCGTACTTGAGAGGCGTTGTGGTGTTTTAACCACTAAGCCACCACGACTTGCTCAAAATTAGCCGTCGAAATTCAGCTAGGGCAGCTCGGAAACTCGTTCCACCATAAACCACACCTATAGCTTTGCATCAGGCGTGTTCAAAGACAAGAGAAGGCAAGTTCAGCATTAGAAAAAAAGTTCATCCTTAACTTCTCGCAATTTAGTAAATTCAAGTTTTACAAAAGAATCGACTTTTAAATTATCTTTTAACTGCCAAACAATTTAACATCTTTTGAACTTCGAGCCTTTGAATTTAATATAAATTCTAAAGGCGATAAATTAAACTGACACGATGCTTAAGTATTTAGCGTATCTGCTCTTGAACAAAAAGCCGGCCAAGAGCGAGTCGGACATGCACACGAAGGATACCGTTTAAGAATATCATAATTTAGTAAAACTCCTTTAATATTAAAATTTGTCTTATTTTTTTTTTCTGTTGTTATAGCAACCACAGTAGAATATATTGCAAAAAAAAATCAAGTGTATACCTAGCACGGTACAAAAGATACAACCCTTTGACAGACAGATTGACGGCCCCGAGTTTTAGGGAGTCCCAGTCTTGACTTCTTGAGTACCTATAGGATCCTGTTGGCACCCTTTTGCTATAGTGCCCTAAAAGTCTAACCCAAAAGTCTGACAAATAATCTACCCACTAATTAGGTTGTGGAGGTCAGAACAGCAGTCATTTTATGTAAATTACTGATATTCCCCCAATTACTGGTAACTCTCATGAACATCCTGAAAGCATTATTTAACTGCACATGAAGGGCACTGTATAATCTATGCGTAAAATGTACGCAGGCCGCAGGTGTAAAATGAAGAGCAGAGTGTCTAAAAAGTGTTTCTTTAACCTCCGTAGAAGCACGTTCAAATTTGTGAGCACGATGAAGGTTGTATGAGAAAAAAGAATCCTATTTCAAGTATAGTGTGAATAAAGTAGACCTCGCCGATTTGCTTTCCCCCTTGTTTTCCCTAAAAGAAAGAATTTCAATTCCCTTCGTCTTTTTTCCCCACCGTAAACCATTAATGTCAACATATTTTTGCCACACTTTCAAAAAACAGGGTACCTTTTGTGACATGTTTACCTCAACAAATATAGGCTTATGTTATGTGTCATCATTCCCATTTTACTGTGAGATCTATGTTTTATTTTCCTTGTAAAAAAGAAGTGTAGAATTAGAGACAGACATTACTTTTACATCTTTTTGTAATTTCACACGTTATAAATTCTCGACGAAATCCCATGATTAATAGATACCGTTTTTTTCTTTAAGCGCAGCTTATTCGTCTTTATAATAAAGTTTTAATAATGGAAATATTGACTATGTTCAAAGTCTTCTTCATGGACCATTTTCTTTGTCAATTTTCCTTGTATATTCAGCTTCAAACAGTCCGTACGCACCTCCAGTCGCTAGGGATCCTTCTGCAAAGGTAGACAAGCGACGGTCTTGACGCAGCGTTTGAAAGCGACACAACTCAAGCTAGAGTGATCCCATCTCGGCATATTTCCCAAGAGGCTTGAATTTGTATTCCATTCATCTATTTGTCCTGGCTGTAATTCATTAGTGTCAGTCAGACGGTTGACCGTCTCGAAGGACCAGAATAGTGGCTAGGACGTGAGCTTGCGGAAATATGTATTAAATGGTGAAGACAAATTGCAGTTTTTTGGACGCCATCTATCCTACTTTATTAGGCCGTAAGGATAATGTGACAAGGTTTTTTGCTAATATAAGTGATAGCCCCAATAAAGATGATTTAGTAGCTTATGTGGGAATGTTTTTGTTTCTTGTAAATGTTGCGGAATGAAAATGTATCGTCATCTCCCTAGTTTTTTTGGTAAAGCAAGATGTCAGACTTTCGGGCTTTACATTTTTTTTAGTATTTATAAACTAGTGCTTGACTGCAATCCCGCCTGATGGTAAGCAGTGATGCAATCGTTGATAGTAAAGCGCACTAGTTTAGCGCAGTAGTCACGGCGAGACCAACACGAACAATGATACTGCGCCAGAGGGAGATTGATCTGGAGACTCTCAACGACCAAACTCCCAACACAACAACATTTGGTGCATCGTACCCGGCACACATCGCAACACAACTGCTCAGACCCGTCCTCCGTACGGCTTCATCAGACATCATGCCGGAACACGACGAATCGCTATATATCCAAGAGCGACAAAGAGGACCAACGATTTAACTTGGATTCCGAGGCACAGAGAGTCTTGGTACTCCGTTCGCGTGGACTTCCCGTAAATTAAAAAGAGCCCAGTTGAAATAAAAAAAGCGCCTGTTAAAATAATGGGAGCAATAAACCGCGTTAGCTCCCGCTTTCGCAACATTTTTGTTACTGCTCTTCTCCTATTGGTCATAGCGGGATTTTATGTAACCTATGTCCTTTCCCAGGCTCTAGATTCTCTATGTACCAAATTTCATTACAATCGGTCCAGTAGTTTTGGCGTGAAAGCCGGACAGACAGACAGACAGACAGAGATACTTTTTTTTACTTTATAATATTAAGTATGGATTGACTACTGATAACGGCCACGTCTTGAATGTGCTAAAAACAAATTCACAGTCACATTAAATATTACAATCCGAGAATTGGCGTCGTCTGGTTCTTTACTCAGAATACAGGGAAATAGTCTTCTGGGTATTTTGATAATGTTTGTCTTACGTATTGGCTCTGTTCCAGGTTCTAACAAGTGTTTGGTGAACGTTTAAGCACGTAATGCAATGTTCTATGCTGATCCTTGGCGCCAAGCACTAAGTGGTATTCAAACCACATTATATGAATCTTTCAGAATATTGAAAACTTTTTAAATTAAATTTGACTCATATTCTAAACTTATAATTGTGAAGTACCTCGTAATACTTTTGTAGGTAGATACAATAAAAAGGTTTTCTAAGTAATAAATACCTTATAATTATGAAACATAGAAAGAAAGAAGGAAAATACATTTATTCAGCACAAACTTAAAGACACACAATACATTTAGCATAAACATATATCAGGTAGCAACAAAATAAAAAAAATAAAATAAAAACCAAATTGAAAGTAAAAACGCCAATGCAAAAAATAGCAGCAAAGTGTGCCTCGCGGCTGCATCAAAAAGGTCCAGTTCAGCAAAGCTATGCTGCTGGTTCTTCGATGGATATCCATCTATTACATATTGAGGACCCTCTGTGTCTAGGATAGCACGTAAAGCCGTCGAATACCAGCTTCTGTTCTTGGATTTAAGGCAGTCGTTTCAATAGGTAAATTACCCGAAAGCCTAACAACCAGTATTACCAAGGGGAATCATGTTACCTACATATCGGTATCTGTCACATCTAAGCGCCACATGCGAACAACGCGTCATATTGACGCCACACAAATTCTACATCTCGCAAGCAGAGTTTACCATGCAACTAGCATACATACAACTTCCCAAAATCAACCATTGGGCAAGTGCCCGCTAGACGTAACACCCGTCTGGTCTGAGGGAGGATCCCTTTTCTATGGAGGATGAGTGAACTTTATTCCCTGTTCCTCATGTCTTTCCACCTATTAACTGGGTTGTGGACCAGACAGGCATGTAAACTATTGATATTCAGCTGCTATAATAAAACTGGCCTATGTCCCGCAGTGGACGTCTTTCGGCTGAAATGATGATGATGATGATGATAATAAAACTGGTATCTCCCAATAAAGTCGGGAAAAGCCTAGGCAGATTGATTACCTAGAAAAACTTTAAAAATATACAGCACAAAATGATTATACTAATACTTAGTTAATTTATAAAGTAATTCATTTTGAAATACGACACTAAATCTAATTTAGTTTTGAAAACTTCAGTGTCTAGGGTTTGCTGTTACGAACAACAAAATAATAAAATTAAAATATTAATTACTCGTAGCCACGCAAATTGAAATGTGAATCGATACGAAATTTGATAATGAAGGATGAATAATTTTATTTAAGGTGCAGTTGGAGGTCAAATCTTAATGTTCAAAATCCACCCTCGCATCCCAAAAACTTGTTAAAAATGGAAGAATTTAAGGGATAAAAGAAAGAAGAAGGGAAGAAGATCTCAGTTCGTACTTGTCAAAAATGACAGAGGATTGAGATCTTCTTAGTTTTGGGTATTTAAATGGACTCGTCCCAGATCTCGAGCACTTATCTGGACTTAACGGACGCCATCACTAGCGTCCATAAGATCAGTTCCTATAACGGCCAGCTGATAGGACACGCAAGACACATTATTAAGTGTCCCATCGTTTGTGGAACTGAGATCAGAACAATAGTTAATATTACGACATAATGTTCCTTTGGTCATTTTTCTCGTCTTAATTTGTATACCCTCTGCGCGTTTTGATCATTGAAAGTTAGATATAATTATAAAATAACATAAAATATTGACGCCACACAAATTCTACATCTCGCAAGCAGAGTTTACCATGCAACTAGCATACATACAACTTCCCAAAATCAACCGTTGGGCAAGTGCCCGCCAGACATAACACCCGTCTGGTCAAAGGGAGGATCCCTTTTCTATGGAGGATGAGTGAACTTTATTCCCTGTTCCTCATGCCTCTCCACCTATTAACTGGGTTGTGGACCAGACAGGCATGTCAACTATTGATATTCAGCTGCTATAATAAAACTGGCCTATGTCCCGCAGTGGACGTCTTTCGGCTGAAATGATGATGATGATGATAATGATAATAAAACTGGTATCTCCCAATAAAGTCGAGAAAAGCCTAGGCAGATTGATTACCTAGAAAAACTTTAAAAATATACAGCACAAAATGATTATACTAATACTTAGTTAATTTATAAAGTAATTCATTTTGAAATACGACACTAAATCTAATTTAGTTTTGAAAACTTCAGTGTCTAGGGTTTGCTGTTACGAACAACAAAATAATAAAATTAAAATATTAATTACTCGTAGCCACGCAAATTGAAATGTGAATCGATACGAAACATGATAATGGAGGACAAATAATATTAAATATTGAATTATGAAGGTCAAATTGTAACGTTCAAACTCCAGCCTTCCAGCCCAACTTTTTTTAAAAATAGAATAATTTTAAAAGTTAAAAAAAGAAGAAGGGAAAAGGATCTCAGTCCGTACTTGTCAAAAATGACAGATCACTGAGATCTCCTTAGTTTTGGCAATTTAAATGAACTCTGACGAGATCTCTGCCACTTATTTGGCGCCATCACCAGCGTCTTCAGTTCCTATATCACGTAGCTGACACGACACGCAGGACACATTATTAAGTGTCCCATCGTTTGTGGAACTGAGATCAGAACAGTAGTTAATATTACCACATAAGTTTCCTTTGGTCCTTTTTCTCGTCTTAATTTGTATACCCTCTGCGCGTTTTGATCATTGAGAGTTAGATATAATTATAAAATATATGTGGGTACCTCATGGGTTAAAATCATAGCAAAAACTTTGTGCTCGCAAAGTCGAGTCGTACTGCATATTATTTTTTTTTAAATCGGGAAAAAGTCGACGCGAACTTCCACCATACATATTTTATTCGAATCATCTAAATTTCCCTTTTTATGTGTGTCTAATATTATATAAAGCTGAAGAGGTTGTTGTGTGGTTGCGTGGTGATTACGCCCAATCCTTCTCTGTATGAGAGGAGACCTGTGCCCAGCAGTGGGACGATAAAAAGGTTGATGATGATGATGATGATGATGAAGAGGTTGTTTGTTTGTTTATTTGTTAGTTTGTTTGTTTGAACGCCATAATCTCTGGAACTACTGCTCCGATTAAAAAAAAATGTTTTGGCTTAGATAGCCCATTAATCCAGGAAGGCTTTAGGCTATATAACATATAAATAAAACATACATACATACATATAAACGAAACCTACGCGGGCGCAACCGCGCGGAGCAGCTAGTGTAGTATAAATAACCTTCAGCTTATACAAAAAAGAGCATTACTGAACATGCACTCGTAGTCTTCACCACAAATACCATAGATTTTTATATCTGCTTCTTTGTTCTAGGTCTTTGACCCTCAAGGCCGGTTCCTGAGGGCATTCGGCAGTCAGGGCACTGGCGACGGCAAGTTTAACTACCCGTGGGGCATCACCACAGATGCACTCGGATTTATATACGTCTGTGACAAGGAAAACCATAGAGTACAGGTATGTGTTTATTTTTTTATTTTTTTTATTCGACTCACAGATAGTTAAAACCTTTTTATGAGTTCTGTAATTTTGGTTTAAGCCATTTTTAGAAAACTTATTTCGTGAATTTGTAAGAACGTTTTAAATTGAATAAAAAATTGAAATAATTACGTTAAACAAATTATGTTGGTGGTAAATTTGCTAAGCAATTAATTTCCCTGGCCTTACAAAAGGACTATTTTGCTCAAGGCTTATTTCAGTTCTAAAGTTTTAGTTTTAACTTTTTTTGTTAATTGTACTATCTGGGACAAAATTAGACTAGGTATTAAATATTCTTGATTAATGTTGCTAATTAATATTTCTTCTTTATGAAGAATAGAAAATCTAGAAAACTCTAAATGTACAAAATGCCCCAAGAATTAAACCGGCCATAGTCTAGTGTTATTTTTTTATCATTGGTTCTTTTGTACAAAAATGTCAAAATAATCAGCGGCTTTTCAGACTGACTGTACCTACAAATAAATGCCAATAATTAGTTTTAAACTTATTTTAGTTTTGACTTCATAAATTATTTTACAATTATACGTATTCCATTTAATTGACTTACTCAAAGAATTCAGCATTTATGGCCACTATAATTATGTAATTATTGTACAACTACTGCTTGAAGCTATAATTACTTAGTTTAGCATAAAATTTCTCCAATTAGTCACAGCTAATAATAAAACAAACCAGTGAAAACTAAAATTTTAAAATTTTATTTAGAGCATTGAATATCTAATTAATTTCCTAATTTGTCTTGACTTTTCATTGAAGAAGCAAGGGCATGTCGCTCGTGCGAATACTTAAGCAAATGTAGTGACATTTACTTAAGGATTGACACGAGCGACATGCGTAGAAGACAGCGGCAACTGTAGGTGCGCGTGTCGGCGAGAGTAAAAAAGCGTGTCGCACGCGCGACGCGTTGCTTATGTATTTGAATGCTCATAGGCACACGTCGTTGCCGTGTGGTACCGGGCATTGCCGTGTGGTACCGGACATAGAATAGTACCAACCCGAATCCTCCCGTGGGTGTCGTAAAAGGCAACTAAGGGAATCCTCAACTCTGCTGCCAAGCGTGGGGTTTATGGCAATGCCCCCAATGGAATGAAAGCCATGGGGGAAGCCTTTGTCCAGCAGTGGATCTCTATAGGAGACGAAGAAGACACACGTCGTGTAGTATGTGTGTGGACGCTTGAGCAAATTGATTAGTTTGAACAAAATATTTCACTGGATTAAATCAAATGTCAACCTTTTTATCGTCCCACTGCTGGGCACAGGTCTCCTCTCATACAGAGAAGGATGCGTTGGATGGAGGATGGATGGAGCGTAATCACCACACTTGCTTAATGCGGGTTGGCGATTTCAGACTTATAAAGTCCAGTTCCTCAAGATGTTTTCGTTCACCTTCAGTCATTAGTGTCCAAGATATACTTAGAAAGTACATATAACTTTAGAAAAGTTACATTGGTACCTACTTGCCTGACCTGGAATCGAACCCGCGCATTCATACTTGAGAGGCTGGTGCTTTAACCATAAGGCCACCACATAGACTGAACACAGATTTGACTGAATTATGTAACGTTTAAACCTGAATTTTTATAAAGCACTAAATTTTGTCAACATTTTCATAGCCCAAATAAATAAAAAATAATAATTCTATGTCTCTAATCGTCTAGGTGTTCCAATCCGATGGCACGTTCGTTGGCAAGTTCGGATCCTTCGGGTCCAAGCTTGGCCAGTTAGAACACCCCCACTACATCGCCGTCTCCAGCACCAACAGGGTCCTGGTATCAGACTCCAACAACCATAGGATACAGGTCTTCGATGTCAATGGAAGGGTCATCTCGTCATTCGGCGAGGAGGGCTCTGAAGATGGACAATTCAAGTTCCCAAGGTAAGAGAACCTGAAATAATTAATTAGGCCACTGATTGAGAAGAGTACTTTTTTTTTATTTCCCACACAATGAATTCCTTCTGTATGGTAGTGTTTACAAACATTTCTACATAACATAACAGAGCATAACTGTAAGAGCAAAAACCTCATGTGTTGCAATCTACCTAATTACTCCCTTAGTCAAACTCCATAAAAAAAAGGTCATTAGGTCTGCTAATTACTGCCCAAATCAGGTCATAAACCCAACATCCTTTACATCATTTGAAACTGAAGCCAAATAAATGGTCCTAACGTGTGCTAACAACGGCCCGATAAAGTGCGGTCGGTTGGTCTTCTAATTTAGCTTTACGGTCCCTTAAATCCTGAACTTGTACCAAATATTTACGGTAAAAGCTGTTCTAAGTTCAGAAGCTGAGTTGTTACACTATCAGCAAGAGAATAGTTTAGAGGCTTTTGTAAAGATATTGATAGTAACGTGAGTTTGTAGCGAGAGGAGTTTGCACTTTGTAATAACAGACACACGGTTCAATCCAGGTTAGCAGTTAAGTAAGCTGCGCTGGTCACGGTTGGTCTGCAGATGAGTTACTGTCTTCACATACCATGACCCCTTCATGCCTCGTATAGGATGTAAACCCGTTGGAGTAAATCCCAGAGTAGGGCAGGTATTTTTGAATAGAAAAAAAGTTATAGAAACGGAAAAATACTCTTTACTGTGTGTTTCTTTTTTATTTATAAAAAATCAGTTGACATGCCTTAGTCTCGCAAAAAGGCGAAAATGTCTCGACCGATTGTGAGTAAACTTTAGTAAGTTATTGTAAGTGCGACAGAGATAGATCTTAATGACAATGTCAAGGATAGAAATAGCAAATATAAATCTTATATAGATCAAAAGTCAAGAATCTATGAATAAAATTTCAAAAAGGTAGCATGAAAAACTACAAACGCGCCTAGTACCACAGTTTAAAAATCATACAGTAGGTCGACGCCTTTGATCTCGTGTAAAATGCCGACATCGTCTGGACAGTAACGCAACGGCCAGTTTTGTCACAAATAAACAATATCTATGAAATTATTGATTTATTGTAGATCAACATCGATAGCTGTATTATATTTAATTAATTTGCTATTTTTACTACGGGAACAACTCGAGACAGATTTAAGTTATTTAAATGGCATTTTCAAACCACCACCCCAATCCACCTCGGAATTAACACCCATATTATATTAATATACATTTAAATTGGCGTCCGTCATCTAGGATTTCAAAAAGGGTGGCTTTTTCGTAACAAGCACCCCAATTATACTCAAAATTGACACTCATATCAAATTATAAAAAAATGACGTCCGCCATTTTGGATGTCAAAAAGGATGGCTTTTTCGTAACAAGCACCCCAATTATACTCAAAATTGACCCTCATATAAAATTATAAAAAAACAAACACGCGTTAGCCCTTAATGATAGATACCGAGCTACGAACATCGTTTTGTTCGCAGCTCGGGTGCCGCTTACCCGCGTCTCGTCCCTCACACCCCGCACGATTGCTCTGTCTAGACTTCTTCGTTCGTTCTTCTGTTTAGACTATGCTAGTACTATGATCTAACGTCAGCTGAGTTTTGCGCTCGGAAAACAAACTGCAATAATTTGTGAACGTATTTGGGAAAAAATATAACATGGTTGAAAAATTATTGGAATCGTTTCAAACGCTTGTTCTGAACAAACTGTATCAGGTTTCGTATAAAGAAAAAATAACAGGCGAAAGAGGACAAAAATAATAAAAAGCAGTGTTTAAAATAATAATAAGTTATAATTTTTTTTTTTTTGTGTTTCTCTTTCAACTTCTCTTATACAACGTGTAACATAAAGGGTATATACATAACAAAGGCATGGCATCTTTACATGATATCAAACGATATTGGAAGGGTTTTTAGTCCTATCTCTTTATGTTAGGAAGTTATGAGGAAAAACACCGCCTGTGATAGGCTACTATCATATTAGTCGCACAGAGATATTGAAGACATTTATCGGATTTTGGTAAGTAACGTGGCGGGTAACGAGTAGCTATTAACGTATGTAGTGTGTTGCCACGTTTGTTATGATTTGATATTAAGAAACACACGAAACCGAATATTTGGTACCAATTTTTTGAGTATTTTATTTTGAGTTGAAACCCTTCCGATATCGTTTGATATCATCTAAAGATGCCATGCCCTTGGTATGTATATACCCTTTTTGTTACACGTTGTATATCTTTGCACCTACCATGTTTTGTCTCTGCATCACCCTAAGGTAGACTGGTATAAAATGCCTAAGGCATTAAGTCCGCCATTGTGCAATGTTTCTCTTTGTGCACAAAGTTTTTATAAATAAATAAATAAATAAAAATTTTACGCCCGTCCTTAAACTAATTCCTGATTTCAAAATCATAAACAACATGCATACCAAAATAGAATTTGGTTCACTAAGTAATTTGCTCAGCAAAACATATTTACACTGTCACACACAAGACTTCGTCTGGAACTCGGTCACAATCATTACTAATGTATAAATGGGAAAGTGAGTTTGTTTGTTTGTTCCGCTTTCACGCCGTAACTACTGAACCGATTGCTTTGAAATTTTGCAGACGTAAAGTTAGAAGTGCGTATTAAATAGGGTACGTTTTATCCGGGAAAAAATTTATATTCCCGAGCGAAAAAAGAATATTGTTAGCTTCATACCAGTTCGGTGATAGATGACGCTGTGTGTCGTTAAAACAAGGTAATATATTGCAAACGAATATGCACATATAAACTTAGAAGCTAAATGATACGATAATTTATTAATCCCCGTAAAAGAGGACTTTCCCGCTTAAACCTCTCAAAAGATTTAGATGAAATTTCTCACAGAGAATTTTTAGGCCCTGAGAAAGGACATATCCCGGAAAATTTTGATATTCCCGAGGGAAATTTAAAAAGCGCGGTATAACCGAATTCCACGCGGGCGAAGCAGCGGGCGGAAAGCTAGTCAAAAATACATGAACAAATTTGATAGTTCCAACCTTGTCTTACAAAATACACTTTCAAATCTCTGTCGCACGATAAAAGTGAGTGCCAACCTTCGGTAAACTGATGCCAATATTTTCAACCGGAGTCCAGACATACCTTGACCGAATTCCCTTCACAATAAAATATGACCGGAATACGTGGCCGAGAAATGTTTTACAGCTTTTCATTTCAAGAACAATATAACTTACCTACAGTATTTCTTGCATTTCGCCTTTTATTCCACGTCCAACGAAGGACTGGAACAATTTGCCAGCGGCGGTATTTTGACTACAATTTAAGTGTCTCAAGGCTAGAGTGAATAGGCTCTTAATGAACTAGCGCGCTTTATCATCAAGCGGTGAAGCACAAGTTTATAATATTTAAAAACAATACTATTCTGATGTCTAGCCCAGTCACTTTTAAGTTCATATTTCATTGTACAAGTTCGATGAACTTTATTAAAACTGTGCCCGTGCAACGAAAATGTGTATGACATTTACGAGTTTTTGAAATATAGCGTTTCTAGTTTCGTTGTTTTTGTTGAATTTTTTACCGTGACCCCAAAAATCTATGATCGGCCGTTTTTTTTTTATGAGAATGCGATATGAAAATACACTTTAGCTTGTGAAAGGTTATTTCCAAAAACTTCATGTTTTTATCGAGGATCCAATGTTAGCGCAATAAAGCTGAATTTTGCATGGCACTTATTTAATACTAGCTGCGTCCCGCGGTTTCATTCGCGTTTGTATCTTACATATTTTGTTTTAATATTTATGTGATTATTGAAGGTGAATGGTAATGACTGAAGGTGAAGAATCCCTTGTTTTACGAAGGGTTTATTTTCTTTTTAGAACTTTGTTTTATGAAAGAAATAGCACGACTCAATCCCTCTCGCTCTGCCACTCTATTATTCCTCATCCACTAACTCCCTCTTTTCTCTCTCCAGGGGTGTAGCAGTAGACGACCAAGGCTACATCGTGGTTGCAGATTCTGGCAACAACCGTATCCAGATCTTCCACCCTGATGGTAACTTCCTCAGAGCCTTTGGTTCTTGGGGATCCGGCGATGGGGAGTTCAAGGGTCTTGAAGGCATTGCTGTCATGTCTGGAGGAAACATTATTGTTTGCGATCGGGAGAACCATAGAGTACAAGTGTTTTAAGGTGAGAACGGTCTAGTATTTTGCTAACTTAATAAATATGCATGATTAAGGAAATTTTGAAGAACAAAAAACAAAAGCTTTCGAAGAATTACAAATAATTTTCGAATTTTATGCTATTCTTATTTTGTTTTTCTTTTATGGATTCTTAATCAAGTACAAACCAATTACTAAGACTTAGCTTTCAGTATATTTGGGGCAGGACTGTATGTTTTAATCCGTAATCGGTAAATCATTGAAATACGTACTGTGTTTCACACAGTACGTATATAATATACCTACATAAAATATTTTATTATAAAATAAAGGCAAATAAGGATTAACATAAATATTAATATTAATTTTCTTTATTTCAAGATATTTACATGTAAATTATATTACATTTGAAAACATTTGAAAAATAAATTCTAGTCCACCTTTATCGTGAAAGAGTCCAAGCTACCAGCGGTCACGCCTATAAAGAGAGGAACCTCCTGACTATAGAAGCCGTAACCAGAAGCACCGCTTTATGAATCAAGGCCCTGATCCAGCTGTCCAACCAGAGCCTTCTGAGGTGTCGGTCGAGGTTCTTGGCTATTAAGCTGGCTGTTACTACTATCAGTACAATGGTTGCTGTAACCACATCCCACATATCGACAATCTCGCGAGCCAAGATACTTAATAGATAATAATAATTATGATTATGAAAAACATGCAAGACTCATTTCATTGCACACAAGAAATATACATAAATATTTAAGTTAAAAAAAAAACTCGTTATATTGTGCTCTGGTACGAAACTCCTCATATGCGATTCGCACTTGGACGTTTTTTTATTTCTTTCCTTCACTTTATTTTTCAGTAAAGTGATTTCAAATAAATAACCTAATTTATATTACTATATGCAGTTTTTTTCTTTAATTACTCGAAAACATAGCTTTTTTTACTTATTGTTTTTTTCTGTTATTAATACCATATTATTTTTGTTTACAGATAAACAGCAATATCAACGAAAATATTCAATACGATGATCGGTTTCAATTTTGAAATAACTCTTTTTAATACAATTTCATGATGTTTTCTTTGCAAAATGTGAAACATATTTTTATTTATATTTTTATTTAAAAATAAACAAGCTTTCTTCAAAATTGACAGTTTCAATTCTTTGGAATTTCGAACAGAAACGCTATCTGGAACATTCAAATCTTATAAAACTTAACTTTCTAAATATTAAATAGGACTTCAAAGGGAAGCATGGAATCTGTAAAATATAAACACTGACTTTGTTTTATTAGATTGAAAGATTGGTATATAATCTAAAGCAATGGCCGAATTGATTGAATCGCTTTTCTTTCTATTTGATCCAAATCTTAAATATCTTCGGGTCAGTCGATCAGTGTCCCAATTGTTATCAGTAAAAGACAGATGGTCAATCGATGGACCAAGTGATTTCCCACAGGCCTATCTCTCGCCTTCGATTGGTCAAGAGGTCACATAGTACTGTAGATCGAAGGTAGCCATCTTTTGGTGTTCTTATTTTGAAACTCTGTGTATAATTTTAAGACGCAGAGAACATTCTTTTTTTAAATGACTTAAAAAGGATGGTTCTGATTCTACTGTTTAGACCTACGCGATTTTTCCGGATTTACATATTGATTTCGAAAATTCTTTTTTTTATGTTTATACATTACACCGGATAGCATTTTTACAGTGCTCCAGTTTTCACAACGATTTCTGATATTGCAAAAAACCTTTGCTATAAAATACGATTTATTCACGCAAATATTTCTTTGAACGAAACAAATACTACGAAAGCTTCCGATCTCCAGCACTTCACTCAAAATAATCGAGTAACAAAGCATGGTTATTCTCAATTTTATGCTCTCAGTCCAGTTCGACGAGTTGGGAATGATACTACAAAGTTATTGTTTGTAACAGAACCTGTTCAATACATTTTTACTGAACAAAAACCTACATAGTCCTCCTTGAAAATAAAGCTCAAATGTTTCAACCATATACAAAAAAGTTTAAAAAGCATTTAATAAAAACATAAATTGTTAACTAAATAAAAATATTTTATAAATAAGCATTTATGATATTGACGATTATCGTAATGTTTTATTAAAATAAGCTTATTAAAGTTTAAATACATATTTTGTTGAAATAAAACATAATTATAAATGTAAATATAATTTACTCGATATGAACTGAACGGTAGGTAATATAAAATAAACCAAAAAAAAGTTGCCATACTCATTAAAACTAGCTTTTAGACAATTTTTTGCTTATAAATGTTACTAGTGAATTTCAAATAAATGTCTTGTAATTGTTTTATTCATTTTATGCCATAATAAGCCTTCATATGACTGAAAGTCATATTTAACAAGGTCTATATTTATAAACAAATAAGTAAAATATATAAAATAAAATTACAATAATAACGAAATTCTTGTTACGAGTATGTTTATAAAATAATATATAAAATTAATAGTATAGTTTTTACTTTTTATATCATATAGAAGATCCATATAATAAAATTATATCTAAAATTTTAAATAGTAACTACTAGTCTAGTCGTAGATTTTATATTTATTTTATGCTTACGATATAAGCTCAATAGTAAAAGCGTGCCAAAGAAAGTGTCTCATATAGGAAAAGGACAGTTATAGCAGGCGCGATTGTTTTTATTTTATATAGTAAAAGTTTAATGTTTTTATAGAGCATTTTTTTCTCTCTTGCAACACTTGAAATATATTTCTTTCAAAGGTGGTTTAGACAGCGCGTCCTATTAGTATAAGTTAAGCTTGGATTAGACTTACAATATACAGAAAATTTAAAAAAATCAGCACAAAATAAACTATCTATTTAGTAGTAATAGTTACCATACCTATTCTTAAGTAAATCTACAAACACTACTTCAATTCATTTCGTGATCATTATATTCATGTTTGTCAAAAAAAAAAAACTTTTCACCATCTTCCACTGGCTTCTCATCTACTAAAGTAAATTGCTCCCGCTTTCAACATGTATCTTATTATTCCGTACCGATAGTTGTAAATAAATTATTATTTCGTATATAAGTTACACTTCTTATTTTTGAGAATACTCTAGATTATTTGGTGGTTTTGATCGACTTGCGATAATAATGTGTCATGAAGACTTTTGCCATAATTTCTTATTTTACTTTTATGTTAACATGATGTAGACTTTCTGGGCTTAAAGTTAATATTTGGGAAAATAATTGTAGCACGACAATCAAGCGGCTGCAGCGCTGAAAACTGTAAAATGGTTTTCATGCTACACATTCTAAGAGCACGGAGGCTTGTCCGATATTTTTTATTGAAATGCAGTCTTGAATTTAAAATAAGAATCAAAAAGATTGTGCTAACAATAGATCAATAACAACAATTTAATTGATAATCTT
The DNA here is from genome assembly GCA_017933935.1 of Sesamia nonagrioides. Taxonomy (NCBI): domain Eukaryota; kingdom Metazoa; phylum Arthropoda; class Insecta; order Lepidoptera; family Noctuidae; genus Sesamia; species Sesamia nonagrioides. The sequence continues at coordinate 112,334 of JADWQK010001392.1, read as the reverse complement.
TATATGTTAAAATCTTTGTATATCTTTTCTCTATTATATAAGTAATCCTGGATAAGGTAAAAAAGTGTTCATATAAAATTAACTTCTCTTTTTAAACAGGTACGGAATAATAACAAAAATTATTACATTATTATTTGTCATAAAAAATTGTGTAATTAAAATGGAATTGTAATTAACACATGCATAGCTTTGCTTATGTTTTAATAAAATACGAAATAAATAATTATATGTACATAAGATATGTACTTGATAGTTTTAAGAACAACTAAATGTTGACAATGAGGACATTTTGTATGGTTTTGAAGTTTAAATAAACATGATTTGTTACTGAATATTGTTGTTTTATTTTTTTGTATCCTTATTTTTATATAATTATGAACTTATGCTTGACTACAATCCTGCTTGATCGTAAGCAGCGATGCAATCTTTGATGGTAAAACTCTTAATACGCTAATTTAATAAGATCTGCTTCATAAAAAAAAAAACTGAGTAATTGGAAGAAATACGATAGTTAAGCATGGTGATGCCATGTTAAACCCAACAACACGACCAACGATGCTGCGCGAGAGGGAGATTGATCTGGACACCTTCCACAACCAAACTCTCGACACAACACCATTTGGCGCATCGTACCCGGCACACATCGCAACACAAATGCTCGGGCCCGTCCTCCGTACGGCTGCTTTTTTTATAAATTATAAACTAGCGCTTGACCGCGATCCCGCCTGATGGTAAGCAGTGACGCAATCGTTGATGGTAAAGCGCACTAGTATATTAAGAGCCTATTCACTTTAGCCTTGAAGACACTCAAATTGTAGTCCGACGGAAACACCGCCGCTGGCAAATTGTTTCAGACCTTCGATGTACGCGGTATAAAAAGGAGGCGAAACGCTTCGTCCGAATTGTAGTGGTGTTAAAGTAAGGGTGGAAAATCGCCATGCGACGGGTCGTCTGATGGTGGAACGGAGATGGGCGAACTAAATCATACAATTCTTCTTCAGCATGATTTAAATCATGCTTGAACACGACGAATCGCTTGGCGGCAAGACTTTATCTGGTGGGTGGCAACTTCTGCCGACAGTGAATGTTATGGCATACTACCGAGAAAATCCGTTATTTCCATCCAACCATTATTTATTCATTTTTAACTACACCACCTTTTAGGTTTCCGTACCCAAAGGGGATCCTGTTACTAAGACTTTACTTTCTGTCTATGACCAGGGCCTGTAGCCAATGTAACATCGCTTCGTAGCGAAGCGAAATCGAATACCAAACCAACCAATGACGGGAACGATTGATCACGCAACGCGATAAATCACGTGGTCAATCATTCCCGCCATTGGTTGGTTTGGTATTCGATTTCGCTTCGCTACGAAGCGATGTTACATTGGCTACAGGGGCTGAAGAGTAATTTCGTAACACATTAGCAGTAGCAATGGGTTTTTATGTTGATAATTCAACAACATTCATTGCATTATTTAAGTTTTATAGCCAACACATTTTCGAACATATGAAGCAATGGATTGGCAATTTGCTTCGAAATGATTCCAACTAGTAGAAATGGCGCGTAACGTAATTAGGGTGCGCACCCTATTGCGTAATACACAATTACTATCAAGTTGAATAGTTTTGTAGCATAATCCATTGCTCCATAATGTTCTAAAAACGTGTCTGCTCCACAAAGTAAATAACGCAATGAATACTATTGAACTGTCAAAATAAAACCCATTGCTAGTGATAATCTGTTCCGTAATTGGCCCGCATGGAGTTTTGGCGGGATGGTCAAGCTGGGTGTCACGCTCATTTTTCATTGGACTTTAAAAATTATTTATAGTGTTGTTTACTAAATAAAAGTGCGTGATTTTTGTAGTAATAAGTCATTCAGTAAATATATATAATTCATAAAGAACAGTGAAATATCGCAGCATAGTGGCCACATCATGACTTTGTCTCAAACCTCCCTCGTAAGAGGGTCGTCTTTTTCGACATGAATAATTCATCATGTGACATTGGCTAAATGCACAAACCGTGCGAAGCCAAAACAGAAAGAAAGAAAGAAAGAAGAACTTTTGAAGATTTTAATTTTACTTGAAATTGGCACAAAGTCATAACTAGTGCCAAATAAAAAAAAAACCACGTGATAGCCAAACAGTTGACATTTTACCTATTTCTGTTGTCGCTATAACGTAAAATAACAAACCAGAATGAAATAGATACCTTTTTTTTATTTGATTTAAATATTTTAACAAATGTGATGATTTGCTCATCTAAAACGAGCAGGCGTTTAGCTCGATCAAATATTTTCTTCGAAGCCAAAGTTTTTTATTTATAAAAGATATAAGAATCCGTGCTATAGTCATTATCACACCTATTTTTGTACTTAACTATGTTATGTATCTATTTTGGTGATCTCTATGTTTTGCCGTAAATGGCTTACAAATATTAGTAGAAAATGCCATAGCTATGCAAAATATATATTATCATCATCATCAACCTTTTTATCATCCCACTGCTAGGCACAGTAAGTAATCACCGCGCTTGCTCAATGCAGGTTAGCGATTTCAGGCTTTAAGTCCAGGTTTCCAGGAAATTATAAAACTTAAATGATGATTATTACAAAGCTTAAGACACGGAATCGTCTGAATTTGACTCAAATATCACTATATACTCTCAACAACCACCAAATAATTTGTTTGTTTAGCTACCCAATCAATATTCGAGTTTAAATGAAGCAAAAGTTTATTTGAAATAATGCGAAAAAAAAAACACTTTTTTGTTTCAATTTAGAAGTTCAGTAGACAGTTCAATAACAAAAGCTTAGAAAAAGTAAATACTATTATAAAATGTAACTGAAATCAGAATGACTGAAAACATGACCATTTCTGACAACTTTTCACCAATATGACCGTAAATGACAATCAGTCAAATTCAGTCACCTTATTTACAACACCAGCTAAAGCTGAATATGATATAAATTACAGGATATATATATATTTAAATCCTGTAATTTATATCGTATTCAGCTATTAAATATAAGCACGATATAAATTAATTACGTAACACACAAATTGCTTCAAGCTTAATAAAGATTAATTATACTGAGCTTTTAAAGACGACTGACAAAAAAACTTGTGGAAATTTTGAAGTTTTAATTATGAGGTCCGAACCTCTATTATGACAAGCAAGTCAAATACAAAGTTTCCTGAGGGATATTTTGTAATTAAATTTAGATTGGCGGTTTTGTTTTTAGATTGAGCGAATTTAATGGATTAGTACCTACGTTGAAGAAAATTATATATCAAAATCGAAAAAAGCATTTATTTCAAATAAACCGTTACAGGCACTTTTGAATTGTCAGAAGGTCGGTCAGTCAGTAAGGTGAAGCTAGTCGCCCATTCCAAACCTATGGAGAAGAACGGGCAAGATTTTTTTTTTTAATAATTATAACCTAGCGCTTGACTGCAATCCCGCCTGATGGTAAGCAGTGATGCAATCTTTGATGGTAAAGCGCGCTAGTTTATTAAGCCCAATCACTTAAAAAAAATTAGTGAATAGGAAGGAAGACGGCAGTTGAGCGAGGTGGTGCAACGTTAAACCCAACAACACGACCAACGATGCTGCGCCAGAGGGAGATAGATGTGGAGACCCTCCACGACCAAACTCCCGACACAACAACATTTGACGCATCGTACCCGGCACACATCGCAACACAACTGCTCAGACCCGTCCTCCGTACGGCTTCACCAGACATCATGACGGAACACGACGAATCGCACCATGGACACTATTTTAAATTATCAAGCTATTGATACAAATATTTGATTACATCATTCATGTTGAAATGAGCTGTATGAGAACGATGCAGAAATATATTGTACGCTAAGAGCGTCCATTATGGATAAAAAAAACATGTATGAACAGCTGCACCTATTACAAACGTTGTTTTAATGTTCATCAAAGTCGTCATCATCATCGATCCAGCCTAAAGCACACTTCACAAAAATCCCGCCGACCCGCCGACACAACCCGGCTTATGTTGAAAGAAGCATATCGGCAACCTTCGCGCGCGCGTGTTCCCCGCCGACATGTCGGCGGCTTGCCGGCGGTTAGCGATCCAGCAATAACAATTACACAAGCTGCTATCTAAAGATCACTGTCATCGTGCATGTTTAGTTCATGTTTAGTGTTGTGAGTTGCGATGTGTGGCAGGTACGATGCGCCAAATGTTGTTGTATCGGGAGTTTGGTCGCAGAGAGTCTCCAGATCAATCTCCCTCTAGCGCAGCTTCGTTCGTTTGGTCGTGTTGGTCTTGGGTTTAACATTGCATCACCTCGCTCAACTGCCGGCATCCTTCCTATTCCTTAGTTTTTTAAGTGAATAGGCTCAATAAACTAGTGCGCTTTACCATCAACGATTGCATCACTGCTTACCATCAGGCGGGATTGGAGTCAAGCACTAGTTTATAATTATTAAAAAAAAAAAAAAAACTGAATTATCTTTGAGAACGGCACAAAAATTATATGACACAAGCTCTTTCGACGCACGGCAATCACTGACCGCCAAATAAGTTTCCGATGTCGAGCCGCCGACATGCCGCCGGCAAAGTTTTACGACTTACCGTTGCAAGTGCGGCGGGCTAGATTGATGCTTCAGTCATTATTGAAGCCGTCAATCTAGTCCGCTGGCATAATGTTGTTGTAATTAATTGATATCGAAATTATTAGTAGCAACACCAAGGTATTAAGTTACTACCAACTATTATATAGTCTATGTCTCCTTTTGTGTTTATTGTCTGTTACCTCTCAACTGTGGCGAAGTGATTACGTGTAACATTAAGTGTGAGAAATAAAGCTGCTTAAAGAAAACCAGTTCTCTGTTTTTAATAATAATAACAGGTTATGGGCCCAGCTAGGCAATTTGTTTTAAGTAAAAAAAGTTGTAGTTTTCAATATAGCTCAGTTTTTTAGTGTAGGTCGCGTGTGATAAAAAAAAACATGTCTGCGAACTACTTGGTAAATGTACCAAAGCTAAAAGGGCGGGAGAATTACACGGAATGGTGTTTCGCCGCGGAGAATTTTCTGATCCTGGAAAATATGGAGCATTGCATAAAGCCTGTTACCGGGAAGACTACAGAAGCCGCTGATGATGCGAAGACCAAGGCAAAATTGATTCTCACAATCGACTCGAGCTTGTACGTGCACATAAAGGATGTTAAAACATCGTTGGAGCTGTGGAATAAGTTGAGAGCCTTATTCGATGATTCCGGTTTTACCAGACGCATCAGTTTATTGAGAAATCTTATTTCGATTCGTCTCGAAAATTGCAGTTCTATGACGAGTTATGTGACACAGCTAGTGGAAACTGGACAAAAGCTGAGCGGAACTGGGTTTCAAATCAGTGATGAGTGGATCGGATGTTTATTGTTGGCAGGTTTAACGGAAAAATTTTCGCCGATGATAATGGCGATCGAGCACTCGGGGATCGCAATCACCACCGACGCCATTAAATCAAAGTTGATGGATTTGGAAGAAAATAAAGATGGCGACGCTAACGGAGCATTTGCAAATTTTAGAAAATCTAAAGTTGGCAGCACTGGCCATAGCGGAACAAAAGACAACGGGCATTCGCAAATGTCAAAGTCAAAGAAAGTACCGCGGTGTTATAGATGTAAACAAACCGGGCACTATCGCAATCAATGTAATGTGGACAAAAATTCTTCAAATACGAAATCGAGTGAACGTAAACATACAAACGCGTTTAATGCAGTCTTCCTAAATGGCAGTTTTTCAAAGAAGGATTGGTATGTTGACTCGGGAGCGAGCGCCCACTTAACCTCAAACGAAAGTTGGATTAAAAATATCTCCAACAAACATTCTATTAAAGAGATTGTTATTGCTAATGAAGAAAAGCTTTACGTGAAGTGCTCAGGTGATGTGCAAATTGCGACAATTACTGACAACAGTGAATATGACGTGATTGTCAAAGGAGTGTTGTGTGTGCCTAAGTTAACCACAAATTTATTATCCGTCAGTCAGTTGGTTAGAAACGGTAACAGAGTGGTGTTCACTACCACTGGATGCAATATCTATAACAGAAATGAGGAGTTAGTTGCCATAGCGTCATTGACAAATGGTGTTTATAAGTTGAAAACTTCAGAAAACGCACTGGCTACAACATTCATATCTGTAGATACTTGGCATCGCAGATTAGGCCATGTGAACAGCATGTACCTGAACAAGATGCCCAATGCGGTGAGTGGCATGGAACTTGAGAAGAAAAGTGACATTTCTCAAACGTCATGTGTTGTTTGTTGTGAAGGCAAACAGTCACGCCTTCCTTTTGGACATGCTGGTTCGAGAAGTGATGAGTTATTGGGTATAATTCATAGTGATCTATGTGGTCCAATGGAAAATGCTTCGATTGGTGGGTCCAGGTATTTCATTTTGTTCATTGATGATTACAGTCGGATGACCTACATATATTTCATGAAGCAGAAAAGTGAAGCATTTCAGCACTTCCAGAATTATAAGGCCAAAGTAGAGAACCAATTAAACAAGAAAATTAAAATACTTCGCAGTGATAATGGGAAGGAATTTTGTAACAAAAGTTTTGATAATTATTTAAGAAAATGTGGCATTTTACACCAGAAATCGAATCCTTACACGCCGGAGCAAAATGGCCTGGCGGAACGGTTTAATCGCACAATTATTGAGAAGGCGAAATGTTTAATTTTTGATGCCCAACTCGGCAAAGAATTTTGGGCTGAGGCATCAAATACAGCTGTCTACCTGCATAACCGTACTGTCCTACCAATGCTGAATAATAAAACGCCTTATCAAGTTTGGACAGGATGTAAGCCAGACATAAGTCATTTGAGAATTTTTGGCAGCCGTGTCATGGTGCATGTGGCAAAGGAAAAGCGCCGAAAATGGGACAAAAAGTCACAGGAACAGATACTTGTGGGCTATCCGGAAGATATAAAAGGATATAGAGTTTACTGTCCTATTACCAAAAAGGTCAGTACCAGTAGAGATGTTGTTATAATGGAAGAAGTATCTATGCCTGTCACAGAAAGCAAAGAATGCAATGAAGAGAGTCTAGATTCAGTGAGGGACATATCTTTGGGTACCTTAGAAGATACCCTGAATGAAAGTTATGTCAACAAGTCTGATATGACATATATTCCGAGTGAGTATGAAGATGCTGAATCGACTGAATCAGGTGGATCAGAGCACAATGAAAGACCTGTTAGGTTGCGGAAGAAACCAGAGAGATATGGATATTCAAACATGTGTGCTGATTCTACTATGGAAGCATGGAATGATGCTGGTGATATGACCTTGCAGGAAGCACTGATGGGGTCGGAGAAGAAGCAGTGGTTAAATGCAATTAGGGAAGAACTGAATTGTTTTAGTGAAAATGATGCATGGGAGTTGGTAGATGCTCCTAGTGCAGGTACAATAGTGAAGTGCAGGTGGGTTCTTAAAAAGAAATATTGTGACAAACAAGTGACATACCGTGCTAGGTTAGTTGCAAAGGGATTTACACAAAGACCTGGAGTGGACTATTATGAGACATTTTCCCCTGTTATAAGACATTCAACTTTGCGTTATCTATTTGCTTTGAGTGTACAGTTAAATATGGACATAACCCATCTGGATGTCACTACAGCATTTCTCAATGGTAATTTAAAAGAAACCATTTATATGCAGTTACCTGAATGTTTTCCTAATGTTAATTGTAACAAAGTTCTCAGATTGAAAAAGGCTATTTATGGCCTAAAACAGGCTTCTCTTGCCTGGTATGATAAAGTTAATGAAACTTTATGTCATTTAGGTTATGTAAAGAGTAAAATTGAACCTTGTGTATTTTTAAAGGATTGTCATAATAATAAAAAGATAATAGTTGGTCTTTATGTAGATGATTTCCTTATTTTTTCAAATGTAAAGTCTGAAACTGACAAGTTAATTGAAGCTCTAAGTGCTAAGTTTAAAATTAAAAATCTTGGAAAGGTCAAACATTATCTAGGCATGAGAGTTAATGTTGATAGGGAAAACTGTGTTGTAACCCTTGATCAGGAGCATTATATAGAGCAGTTGATGCAAAAGTTTAACATGTCAGATTGTCACACAGCAGAAACACCTATTGAATGTAAATTAAACATTGAAAAATCTAATGTGTCTACAGACAATATCCCATATCAAAGGTTAATAGGATGTTTAATGTACCTTGCAGTGTTGACTAGACCAGACATAGCATATTCTGTCAGTTATTTATCACAGTTCAATAACTGCTATTCAGATGTTCATTTTAATTATGCTAAAAGGGTACTAAGGTATTTGTATAAGACTAAAGATTATTGTTTGAAATATTCCCAAGGAACAGCAGATTTAACTGGTTATGTAGATGCCGATTGGGCAAGTGACACGTTAGATAGACGGTCTTATACCGGTTTTTGTTTTTTTAAAAGTGGGTCTGCTATTTCCTGGGAAAGCAGGAAACAGCGCACAGTGGCTTTGAGTACTTGTGAAGCTGAATATATGGCTTTATCGGAAGCATGTCGAGAGGCCATATATTTACGTAGACTGGAAACAGAAATAGTTGGATTCTGTAATAAAATAATTTTATTTAATGATAGCCAGAGTGCGTTAAAACTTGCCGATAGTCATCAGTCACACAAGAGGTCCAAACACATAGATGTGCGTTACAATTTTATAAAGGAAGTTATTGATAATGACATTGTTGAAACTGAATATGTGGGGACTTCTCAAATGCCTGCTGACTTGTTGACAAAAGGTTTGGCCAGATCAAAACATTATAAATTCATGGAGACTTTGGGACTCCTTAAAATTTAGTTTTGTTAATATATACTTGGGTTGTTAAGTTTGTTTGTTCAGACTGTTATTTTCTTTTTAATTTCGATATAGTGAGGGTGTAATTAATTGATATCGAAATTATTAGTAGCAACACCAAGGTATTAAGTTACTACCAACTATTATATAGTCTATGTCTCCTTTTGTGTTTATTGTCTGTTACCTCTCAACTGTGGCGAAGTGATTACGTGTAACATTAAGTGTGAGAAATAAAGCTGCTTAAAGAAAACCAGTTCTCTGTTTTTAATAATAATAACAGTTGTAAACATATACCGCCGGGCGCCAGGCGCGTCGTGGTGGCCTAGTGGTTAAAGCACCAGCCTCTCAAGTGTGCAAGTAGGTACCAATGTAACTTTTCTAAAGTTAAATGTATTTTCTAAGTATATTTTGTACACCAGTGACTGAAGGTGAAGGAAAACATCTTGAGGAAACCTGGACTTTAAATTTGAAATCGCCAACCCGCATTGAGCAAGCGTAGTAATTAGGCTCAATCCTTCTCTGTATGAGAGGAGACCTGTACCCAACAGTGGGGGTGCGGAGCAGTGGGGAGATGATGATGATATGCCGCCGGGCATATGTTGGCAACATTTTGCCTTTAGTGTGCAGTGCGCTTTAAAGACGTCCAATACTGGACATAGGCCCCAAGCATCTCACTTCGTCCGGTTGCATGCTTGTCACGTCCCATGGGTTCCTGCCGCTTTAACGCGGTAGTCGGTTCTCCTTGTAGGAGGCTTTCAATGTTCCCGAGGTGAGTTAGACGTTGCGGGGGGACCAAACACCTCACTCTCCCCCTTCTTTTTTTTTTTCGGGGTGGAAATCCTCATACGATGTCCGCCGCCCTAGGATGGGCGACGGGGTCTGTCAGACTTTTACTGACTAAAACCACCCCGTGTCTCTTCTATCACGAGCGCGCGTGGGGCCGCGGGAGTCTAAATTTTTCCGCAGCCCCACACTCGTGCTGGCCCGGTCTGTCCGGTCGCCTCCTGCATGGGGTAGTGGGGTGTTAAGCTACCCCGTGCATCGCCTCAGACGCGCGCGCTGACACTCGCGCGCCCCTCCGCCTCGGGGTCCATCGAATAGGGGGCGGGGACTTCCCCATGTCCCTCACCCTTGGACCCATTCATGGGGGACGGAAGAGGGTGTCGTCCGCCCTTCCTCGGCGCCTGGTGCGTCTTCTGCGGCCCGGGAAGGGAGTTGAGATTTCCCTCTCCCGTTCCGCAGCTTGCACGCGGTGGTGTCCTTCTGCGAGGAGGTGATGTCGCAGAAGGACACCACCGCATCCCACGACTCTGCGCTGCCGGCCATCCTCCGCGCTACTGCCGGCAGCGTCAGGTCGCCTCCTACTTCATTTGTGAGGACACGGCGCTGCTCCTCCCAAGCTACACACTCGGAGAGCGTATGGTGCGCCGTGTCCTCCCTGCATTGGACGCAGTCGTGGCACCGAGCGTCCGGTTCCCTGCCTAGGCGACAGAGGTACTTGCCAAAGCAGCCGTGCCCCGACTGTACCTGCGTCACCCTGAACGACAGGGAGCCGTGCCTTCTTCCGAGCCAGTCGTCGAGTACTGGCCGGATCGCCTCGATGGTAGCGAGGCCGGCGGTAGGGCGCATAAGCCTCTGCCCCCAGTCCGCCACCAGGACCTGACGGAGCTCCCCTCGGCGCAGCTCGATCTGCCGCTGCGCCGGACTGGAGCCCCGTGTCCGCTCTTCCTCGCGCCATCGGTACAATGACGCGAGTACTTTCGCCTCTAGGTCCCAGGGCGGGGATCCGGCCAGGACGCAAGCCGCCTCGTAGGAAATCGTGCGATACCCGCGGACGACCCTGACGGCCATCGCCCTCTGCGACTTGCGCAGAATGGCGAGTGTTCCGGCCGTAGGTCCATCGCCCACACAGGGGCCTCATACAGGGCCATGGACTGCACGATTCCCACGTATAACCGCCTACAGGCGGCGCTCGGGCCCCCCATGTTGGGAAGCAACGTTGACAGCGCGCCTGCTGCACCCATCTGCTTGGGCGCCAGCCGCCGGAAGTGGGGTCCGAATTCCCATCGGCTGTCGAGCACCAATCCCAGATACTTCATGGTGGACTCGACAGCTATCCGGGCACCACTGACCACGATATGTGATCCCGGCGGCGGCGCACGCCGGGGGCCACGGAAAACCATGGCCTCCGACTTGTCAAGGGCCACCTCCAGGCCCAGGCGCCGGATGCGGGTCACCACCTGTGACACCGCAGCCGTGGCTATTAACGTCGCTTCCCTGTGCGAGCTCCCCCGGGCAGTGCAATAACACGTCGGGTCGGCGCGCGGCGCCCGACGGGAGCTCGCCTCTCAGCACCCAGTTGTAGCCGATGTTCCACAGGAGCGGTCCCAAGGCCGATCCCTGTGGAACACCGCATTTTGTGCCGACCGGCACCGTCACGTCCCCGATAGATGACGCATCTATCCTCCAGATAAGCCCCTACTATGCGGCGGAGGTAGGGAGGCACCCGATGGTATTTCAGGGCCTCCCTAATACAGCTCCAGGGTAGGGTGTTGAAGGCGTTGGAAATGTCTAAAGACACCGCCAACACCACCCCACCCCGGGATACCGTATCCTCCGCCAGGGCTCTCACGCGCATGATTGCGTCTATGGTGGAGCGCCCCCGACGAAAACCGAACTGGTTGTCGTCCAGGTTCGGCCCGTCTCCGCACAAATGGCCGACGAGGCGATCTGCGATTATACGCTCAAAAAGTTTGCCCGCCTCGTCGAGCAGCACTATAGGCCGAACCTCACTCTCCCCCTGACCCGTGGAGGCCCACAGTGGCGGGCCGGCACCAATCAGGGATTGCGGAAGCATCATTCGTTCTCGTGACCCCCGAAATAGGTGTGAGATGGAACACCGGGGTGACTTTTAGTCAGTAAGAGATCCGGCGAATCCGTCCGTCGTACGGCGAGTTTCCACCCTTAACTTGTTAACACCACTACGATACGGAAGAAGCATTTCGCCTGCTCTTTTATATCGCGTACATCGAGAGACTGGAACTATTTGTGAGCGGGGGTGTTCCGTCGGACTACAATTTGAGTGTCTTCAAGGCTAGAGGATCTTAATAAACTAGCGCGCTTTACCATCAACGACAGCATCACTTCTTACCATCAGGCGTGATTGCGGTCAAGCTAGTGCTTGACTACAATCCTGCCTTTATAATGTACAAAGAAAAAAAAAAGTCCATGAGGATTTTCCACCATAAGGAAAAAAGGCCTTCAGCGTTACTTCTACCGGTATGCGGTCAGCACCCCAGAAAATTTCGATCCCATCACTAATCTGTTCTGCAAGCAATGGGCCCAGCTTACTACCACTTAAGTTTGGTAATACTTCGGGATATGTCGGTACCTTGACCCGCTAAAAATCTTCATTCATTTCATTTCTATTTTGATCACGCAGTTAACTTACCATAGCCCTCTCCAATGACCTTTGGGTGACCTTAAGTCAAGTATTTTTATCATTAACCTTTTTATCGTCCCACTGCCGGGCACAGGTCTCCTCTCATACAGAGAAGGATTGAGCGTAATCACCACGCTTGCTCAATGCGGGTTGGCGATTTTGACTTGAAGTCCAGGTTTCCTCAAGATGTTTTCCTTCACCTTTTAATCTGTCAATGATGTTCAAGATATACTTAGAAAGTACATATAACTCAGAAAAGTTACATTGATACTTGCCTGACCTGGAATCGAACCCGCACACTCATACTTGAGAGGCTGGTGTTTTAACCACTAGGCCACCACGACTTACCATAGCCCTCTCCAAGACCCTTTGGGTGACCTTAAGTCAAGTATTTAGCAAGAAATAATAAACTGTCAGCTGATTTGCTTTCGTCTACTATTATGTCTCTCAATCTTTCTAGCTTTCTCCTTACTATGTTGCGGTCAGCTTCTAGTCTTCTCAAATACAACTAAATACCAGTATTCTACAAACAGTGACTGCTTATCTTACCACCACAACCAAATTACAAGTTCTTCTTCTCTTGATCAATGGTCTCTGTGGAATAAATACCACAATTTTGCCAATAACACGTGTAACAAATTATAGAAATTCTTTGAAAATTTTATTTCGCAATAATGGCGGATATCGCCAATGGCAGTTGAAGAAGACGCCCACCTGAACCGTCTATGAGGGAAGTTTGAGGCAAAGTTCAAGATGTGGCCACTATGCTGCGATATTTAAATATTCTTTATGAATTATTTACTGAATGCACTTTTTACTACATAAATCACGCGCTTTTATTTAGTAAAATAAATAAATAAATAATAAAATAAATAAGCCATTTATTTCTTGCTTTTACATATTACAAGTTTTAAATGCGGTATAAAAGTATCTATAACTATATAAGAAAAAAGGATAATATATGTATATGGTTAGTAAGTCTAATTGTAGCAAATACTTAAATGTTAGTTTTTAATTTAACTTTTTACAAAAAGAAAAACACGTTGTTTCTATAGCAATAGAATTAATCAGCAAGAACCCCGTTTTGGGTAAAGGCCTCCTCCAAAGATGCCCATACATCCCTATCTCTTGCTAAGAGAGTCCAGTTTGGGCCGGCTGTACGTCTGAGATCATCTTCCCATCTCGTTAGTGGTCTACCTCGGCTTCTCTTGCCCGTCGGGCCCTTCCACGATGTCACTCTCGCGGTCCATCTATTATCTTCATATCTCGCGATATGACCAGCCCATTTCCATTTCAGTTGTAGTGCATGCGTTAGAGCGTCGGTCGCTTTGGTAGTTTTTCTTATTTTAGTATGCCTTACTTTATCTACCTTCCTTATGCTGAGCATGCTTCTCTCTAACCCTCTTTGACAGGTACTAATTTTTTGTGTTGCTCTAGAGGTGAACTTCCACGTCTGACACCCATATGTCAAACATGGTAAAAGGCTCGAATTCATGACTTTTGTCTTGATGTCAATCGGCCAATTACTTTTAAATATTTCTTTATGTTTCCAATGTTTATTCCACGTGGATTGTACTCTTCTTTCTATTTCCAATATGTCGCTGTATTTGTCAAAACTTATCAATTTTCCCAAGTAAATGTATTTCTCGACGTGTTCTAGTGGCTCTCCATTGATAATTATGGGTTTTTTCCAGCTGTCGTTGGTCATTACCTTGGTTTTTGTTAGGTTCATCTCTAGTCCCACCTTAGTACTGACTTCGTGTAGAGACTCTATCATGTGTTGCATCTGGCCGGCCGTCTCAGACAGGAGGACTAGGTCGTCTGCGAACCTGAGATGACTTAAATAGTTACCTTTTATATAGAGTCCTAGTTTGTGCCAATCCAGCTTACTAATTATATTTTCCAGGATTGATATAAATAGTATGGGAGAAAGTGGGTCTCCCTGTCTTACTCCTCTTTTTATAGGAAAAGACGGGCCGATGGTCTCGAGTTTGATCCTACCTTTATTGTTATTGTATATACTTTGAATAGCTTTTATATATACTTCCTCCACTCCTTGCTCTGCCAAGCTTTCCCATATGCTATTGTGTGAAACGATTTAGTAAACGACACTATAAATAATTTTAAAAGTCCATTGAAAAATGCGTGTGACACTAATCTTAGCTTTCCCGTCAAAACTCCAAATTACAAGCTAACTCGATAATTTCTTAGTAAGATTGGTGACTTTTGGACTCCCTGTATCTATGAATGGCAGTTGGGATTAACAGCTTAACATGCTTCCCAGGACGCTAAGGGGTTTCAATATGTGACGGTTAGTCACCTATCACCTTTTCGGTCCAGCTGTCCTTTGTTGTTCTCTCTAGCGACGCCCTAAGCCGAGGTTCGTACCCCATAGGGGGTGCCCTTAGTGCGTAGTCGCTACTTAGTTTTAGTTTAGTTTTAAAGTTCCCCTGGCTGGAGGCTTTAATTGTAATTAAGGCATCAACAGGATGGTCCCGTTAAGTAGTCACCGCCTCTAATGGTCAACTACGAGATGCCATATCAATAAAAAAATAAATAATTAGTCACCTATCTACGTACAGATCGTGGTAAATGTAGCTCAACTTTGGATCAACTCGTCCGACTGTTATTATTTGGGCATCAGCCATTCTGTTATTATGTATGTCACAGTATTTTCACCAATGACAGCCTCCGTGGCGTAGCGGTAGCGGAGGCGGCCGCTGCGCAAGGTGGCGCGGGTTCGATCCCCGCACAGTGCAAGTATTATGTATGCATGAATATGAATACTTGCACTGGTTTGGTCGTGCCTCGGAAAGCACGTTAAGCCGTTGGTCCCGGTTGCCATACGAACATCTAGTAGCAGTCGTTACGGGTTGTTGGAGCCCTCAAAAGTCCAACAATTGGTCTAACTGCAATGCTTCAATGCCTTCGGGTTGTGGAGGTCAGACGGCAGTCGCGTCACGGAAAATGTCGAAGTTCAGCCATTTCAGCAGTTGGACTGGTAAAGCGGACCCCAGACTCCAAAGCTGAAAAGGCTTCGGATGCGACTGGGATTAACGCTGTGATGATGATGACAGTATTTTCACCAATGGCCCTGATCCCCTAGTTCACAAACTGAACTAAATTTAACTTCAGTACATCCTTTTCTTTATATTCCATTACGAAAAGGACAGAAGATAATAGGTTACTTTAGATTAGACCTGTCAAATTAGCGCGCCTGACGTAAATTGAGTATTTTGGTCGCCATGCTTATAATCGCGCCTAAACTGTCTATGGAATGTTTAATTTGACAGGATTAAACTAAAATGTTATCTTCTATCCTTTTCTTAATAAAATAGAAAAAAAAAGATGGTTTTATGCTAAAATTTGTTTATATTATGAACAAGAGAATAGAAACCGGCGCCAATGTTAGCTATAGGCACTATAGTTTTCAAATCAAATCAAATCAAAATCGTTTATTTCAAATTAACCATCACTTGGTACTTTTGAATAGTCAATGTCGGTCAGTTCAAGAAAAGTGAAGCTAAATTGCACGTTCCAAAGCGTAGATCTCTATGGAGAAGAACGTGCAAGAAACTCCATGGACACTCTTTTAAAATCATAATATATGGGTTACATTTCTTCGTTACATATTTATGTTGCTTCTATCATGTGAGTACAATGTAAAATTAATTAAAATATAAAAATGAATTAAGCCCACTGGCAGCTAAGAGATGACCAGTCTCCACTGACGGCCCCCGTTCACGAGCATGACGCGCGCATCAGCCCCACTTAGCTCAACCATATTGAAGGGAACCAAATGACCCAACAACACGCGCCACCATCAGCAAGACATTTAAGTGAGCATGACAATTCTCAACTGCCAATCTCGCAATGTCAAACAAGTTATATATATATACTAGCTGACCCGGCGAACTTCGTTCCGCCTTAAAGACAATATCACATGACTACTTTTTAAATTGGGATAATTTTAAATAAAAAAAATATTATTATTCAATGATTCTTTACTTGGGAGCACCATCCTGGCGGTTCTCCGGAAATCTTTAATGTGCTACAATACTCGGAAACAACATCCATTGGCCCAATGTTAACGTCATTGCGCTATATTATATGCGTATAGAAACGCTGACCGATTCAGTATTTGATGAATTTCTTCTTGTGCTTCGTAAATTATTATCTAGCGCTTGATCTCTGAGGTTTGAGCGACGATTTTGCATTGCCAACTGAGCCGTTTCATGGACTGCCTCCCTTTGCTCTGGTGAGTGAGAAGCACGAAGTCGAGCCATACTAAGGCTGCGCTCTTCAAGTGCAATTTCTTGCTCTTCTTCAGTTCTTTTTTTTTGTTTTGGATGGGAAATCATCAAATGACCTCTCCCGCTCTGGGCGGAGCGGAAGGGCGTGTCAGACTTTTACCTAGACTAAAACCCACCCGTGTTCCTTCACTTGCCTGTGCAACGGCCAGTGCCATGGTTTCTTTTTTAACCAACCCGCAACCCTATGGACCAGTCTTCGTGGACCCCTTCAAGGTGTGCTGACATCTCTTTGAGGCGCGTGTGAAACACAACGCGCCGTCAACTCGGGCCTGGTTCTTACCAGGAGGCGAGCTGCCTATCGTTCGCCGCCCGCAAGCCCGCGCCTACGGTGGTCGGGAGTCCGATGTTGCCACCCGACCAGGGCGCTTCCTGCGGCGGTTTGAGGCGTGAGAGTAGTGGGATTTCCGCTCCCTCACGCGCTACGCCTCCTCCTTTGCCAGCATCACTGCTTCACAGAAGGAGGTGAAAGCTTGCCATCATGCACTCTTGCTCCGGACTATGGCCCGGACCAGGGTCGGACGCGAGAGATCGCCGCCGATCGCCGCCACGAGGACACGGCCGGGCAGACCTCCACCATATGCTCCACCGTGTCCTCAGGGCGACGCACACAGTGGTCACCCTGGCGTTTCCTCCTGCCTTATACGGAACAGGAACCTCCCGAAACAGCCGTGTCCGGTGAGGACCTACGTCAGTCGGAAGGTGAGGACGCCGTGCCGCCTCTCTAGCTACTCCTAAAAGAGAGGACTTACCGCCGCTATTGTGGCGTGCTCTGTGCTGGATTGCGACAATCACACTTTCCATGTCGCCATGAGATCCCGCCGGAGCTCTGTCCGCTGTACTGGGATTTTATGGATTAGATATGGACACAATTTCATGGATGTTATTATACATATAAAACGTTTCTTTTTAATTACTCTATCTATTAAAAGAAACCTCATCAAAATCTGTTTCGTAGTTTTAAAGATTTAATCATACAAAAGGACATAGGGAAAGAGAAAGTAACTTTTGTTTTATAGTATGTAGTGAAGTGGTAAATGGCACAGCAATACAATATTAGAAATTTTGAAGTTGAAGTTTGCTTTGGGGCTTTTATTAAAAATAATTAAACCGGCAGAGAGTATTTATATTCCTTGCTTTAAATTAATGCATCAACATTCAACCGGTAAGATTTTTTTTAATATGCTGAGTAGTGCAGCAGTGTGTTTGTACCATTTTTAACAAATGAACCGCTAACTTATATTTTGACTGAGTTGTTTTGTTATTCCATGTCACGTCACACGGGAACGACGGGAACAACGGGAACGGGATAAAAAGTATCCTATGTGATATGTCCTTCTCCCAGTTCTTATCTACCTCCCTACCAATTTTGAGCCATACTGGTTAAGCGGTTCTTGAGTTATAAATAGAGTAACTAACACGACTTTCATTTATATACATAGACTTCATTCAAATCGGACCAGCCCTTTAGGAGGAATTCAGTGACGTACACAGGTACAGCAGATTTAGGAATATACCCATGGAAAGCATTGTCATCTACATTTGTAACAAAGATATCATACCTCTCTCTACCCCTAGAGCTCTTGTTTCAGTCTCTTAAAGTTAAATAAAAAATCTTAAATATTTATTTATTTCTATTTATTTTTTTCTCTTTTAGTTCATAAGTACAATTTTAGTTAAATAAAAAAAATTAAAATATTCTTTTTATTTTTCCCCTTTTAGTTCTTATGTACAATTTTCTTTTTAAGTAACTACAAAAATTAAAAAAAAAAACTATAAACTTGTCTAAAACAAAAAAAAACTTGTGATTGCCCGGGTTTGAACCGAGGAACACCAGCCATCGCGAGTAGACCATACCACTATCGCCTACACCACAGCCGCAATGTCAAGCCGCGCGAAATTAGCGCCCATATTATGCGTGAAATATTGCGAAAGAGAAAACTCGAATATGCGCTTCCCCAGACATAAAACTGAGGTAAATCAATTTCTCGTCCCCGAAAACCCCCACATATTAAATTTCAGCGAAATCGTTAGGGCCGTTTCCGAGATCACATGCTTCCTCAAGCGATCAGCGCCATCTGCCGGGCTGATTTGTGAATCCAAACCATCCAGGTCGCCACTCAAACGCATACAGAAAAATTCATTAAAATGGGTCAAGCCGTTTAGGAGGAGTTCAATGACATACACACGTACAGCAGAATTATATATATAAAGATACTAGCTGACCCGGCGAACTTCGTTCCGCCTTAAAGGCACACAACACATGACATACACACACACACGCACCCCCAACACAGACACACATGACTACTTTTTAAATTAGGATAATTTTAAATAAATAAATATTATTATTCAATGATTCTTTATTTGGGAGCACAATCTTGGCGGTTCTCCGGAAATCTTTAATGTGCTACAATACTCGCAAACAACATCCATTGGTGAAATGCGAACGCCATTGCGGTATATTATATGCGTATAGAAACGCTGCCCGATTCAAATCAGTATTTGATGAATTTCTTCTTGTGCTTCGTAAATTATCTAGCGCTTGATCTCTGAGATTTGCTCGACGATTTCGCATTGCCAACCGAGCCTTTTCACGGGCTGCCTCCCTTTGCTCTAGTGAGTGAGAAGCACGAAGTCGAGCCATACTAAGGCTGCGCTCTTCAAGTGCAATTTCTTGGTCTTCTTTAGTTCTTTTTTTAGTAATGTAGGTATGGGAAATCATCAAATGACCTCTCCCGCTCTGGGCGGAGCGGAAGGGCGTGTCAGACTTTTATTGACTAAAACCCACCCGTGTTCCTTCACTTGCCTGTGCAACGGCCAGTGCCTTGGTTTCTTTTTTAACCAACCCGCAACCCTGTGGACCAGTCCTCGTGGACCCCGTCAAGGTGTGCTGACATCTCTTTGAGGCGCGTGTAAAACACAACGCGCCGTCAACTCGGGCCTGGTTCTTACCAGGAGGCTAGCTGCCTATCGCTCGCCGCCCGCAAGCCCGCGCCTACGGTGGTCGGGAGTCCGATGTTGCCTCCCGACCAGGGCGCTTCCTGCGGTGGTTTGAGACGTGAGGGTAGTGGGATTTCCGCCCTCTCACGCGCTCCACCTCCTCCTTTGCCAGCATCACTGCTTCACGGAAGGAGTTGAAAGCTTGCCATGCACTCTTGCTCCGAACTATGGCCCGGACCAGGATCGGACGCGAGAGATCGCCGCCGATCGCCGCCACGAGGTCACGGCTGTGCTCTACCCAAGCCGGGCAGACCTCCACCATTTGCTCCACCGTGTCCTCAGGGCGATGCACACAGTGGTCACCCTGGCGTTTCCTCCCGCCTTATAAGGAACAGGAACCTCCCAAAACAGCCGTGTCCGGTGAGAACCTACGTAAGTCGGAAGGTGAGCACGCCGTGGCGCCTCTCTAGCTACTCCTCAAAGAGAGGACTTACCGCCGCTATTGTGGCGTGCTCAGTGCTGGTGGTTGCGACAATCACACTTTCCATGTCGCCATGAGATCCCGCCGGAGTTCTGTCCGCTGTACTGCGATTTTTCGCGGCAACGGAGTTATGCCTCCTCTCGTCACTTCCACATGTGGGCGAGGGATAGTGTTTCTCCACAATTTAATGGATGTTATTATACATATAAACGCTTCTTTTTAATTACTCTATCTATTAAAAGAAACCTCATCAAAATCTGTTTCGCAGTTTTAAAGATTTAATCATACAAAGGGACATAGGGAAAGAGAAAGTAACTTTGTTTTATAGTATGTAGTGAAGTGGTAAATGGCACAGCAATACAATATTAGAAATTGTAAGTTGAAGTTTGCTTTGGGGCTTTTATTAAAACAATTAAACCGACACAGAGTATTTATATTCCTTGCTTTAAAGGGATGCATCAACATTAAACCGGTAAGACTTTTTACACTTCACTACATACTATAAAACAAAGTTACTTTCTTCACTTTTCTTTAAGTTACTTTTTCGTTCCCGTGTGACGTAACATAAGACATGGTATAACAAAATGCAACTGACATGGAATAACAAAACAACTCAGTCAAAATATAAGTTAGCGGTTTATTTGTTAAAAATGGTACAAACACACTGCTGCACTACTCAGCATATTAAAAAAACCACCACCACCAGCATTCACCACTGTCTAGTATTTACCACTGTAAATGGCACAGCAATACAATATTAGGTTGAAGTTGAAGTTTGCTTTGGGGCTTTTATTAAAACAATTAAACCGACACAGAGTATTTATATTCCTTGCTTTAAAGGGATGCATCAACATTAAACCGGTAAGACTTTTTTTGGGAACAACGGGAACGGGATAAAAAGTATCCTATGTGATATGTCCTTCTCCCAGTTCTTATCTACCTTCCTAACAATTTTGAGCCATACTGGTTAAGCGGTTCTTGAGTTATAAATAGAGTAACTAACACGACTTTCATTTATATACATAGACTTCATTCAAATCGGACCAGCCCTTTAGGAGGAATTCAGTGACGTACACACGTACAGCAGATTTAGGAATATACCCATTACATATACATTTGTAACAAAGATATCATACCTCTCTCTACCCCTAGAGCTCTTGTTTCAGTCTCTTTAAGTTAAATAAAAAATCTTAAATATTTATTTCTATTTTTTTTTCTTTTAGTTCTTATGTACAATCTCCTTTTTAAGTAACTATAAAAATTAAAAAAAAAAAACTATAAACTTGTCTAAAACAAAAAAAAAAAACTTGTGATTGCCCGGGTTTGAACCAAGGAACACCAGCCATCCCGAGTAGACCATACTACTATCCACTACGCCACAGGCGCTATGTCGAGCCGCGCGAAATTAACGCCCATATTATGCTTGAAATATTGCGAAAGAGAAAACTCGAAAACATGCGCTTCCCCAGACATAAGACTGAGCTAGATCGATTTCTCGTCCCCGAAAACCCCCACATATTAAATTTCAGCGAAATCGTTAGGGCCGTTTCCGAGATCACATGCTTCTTCAAGCGATCAGCGCCATCTGCCGGGCTGATTTGTGAATCTAAACCATCCAGGTCGCCACTCAAATGCATACAGAAAAAATCATTAAAATCGGTGAAGCCGTTTAGGAGGAGTTCAATGACATACACACGTACAGCAGAATTATATATATAAAGATATAAAACAAACTATAGTCCATGGTGCCTCACATTCACAAACTTGGAAAAGTGCTTTTACATTATACAATACTATTGCAAAATAATGGTAGCAAAATATTGTGCACAACGTTGAAATAAACAAATAAATAATTTTCCTAGCCTAGCTAACTTATGTAACATAAAAAATCCTAATAAGAAATAATATTTAGCACAAATATGAACAGCCTTGTAAGTAATAAATCAATTATGTAGCAAAACTAGTTAACCTAATCAATCAGCCAACATCAGAACTTTCCCTCCCAGATCACTAAACTCCACAGGAACAACACCACAAAAAGATATTCTCCGGTGGTTTACGTAGTTACAGAAGGAAAATAAAAAGGGCGGGTATTTTGGGGGGCTGTCTTATAAAATATTACGTTCAAAAATTACTGATTCTCAGCTTAATTTGAATAAATAACGGAGTTTTGACGGGAAAGCTAAGATGAGTGTACGTGCATTTTTCATTGAACTTTTAAAATTATTTATAGTATC
The DNA here is from genome assembly GCA_017933935.1 of Sesamia nonagrioides. Taxonomy (NCBI): domain Eukaryota; kingdom Metazoa; phylum Arthropoda; class Insecta; order Lepidoptera; family Noctuidae; genus Sesamia; species Sesamia nonagrioides. The sequence continues at coordinate 90,069 of JADWQK010001392.1, read as the reverse complement.
GCTTACTATATGATTACACGTGATTTACACGTGATGTGATTTGCACGTGATTTATGTGGTAAAAAGTGCATTCAGTAAATAATTCATAAAGAACTTTGAAATATCGCAGCTTAGTGGCCATATCATGACTTTGCCTCAAAACTCCATCATAGACGGTTCATGCGGAGGTCTTTTTCAACTGTCTTTGGCGATATACACCATTATAGTGAAATAAAATTTTCAAAGAATTTCTATAATTTGTTACACGTGTTATTGGCAAAATTGTGATATCTATTCCACATAGACCATTGATCAAGAGTTAAGGTTGAACCTCACCTTGAAAAAGAAAAAAAAAAGAAGAAAAATAAATAACGTTTGATTTTTTTTAAACGAAACCATGTGATTCATAAACCTTTTATTACAAATTTTGAAATTTATTGAACAAACAAAAATACCGTAACTTCACCTATTCAACTTTCATTTAAAACTTGTATAAGTTTTAAATGAAAGTTGCTTTAAGATATTTTGTTATAATCCTAAACATTATAAACGAAAACGTTAAAAGTTCCTAATGATATATGGCTTGTAGAAACAGTCATGTAATAAAAAAGCATTCTGTCCACTTCTTGCGGCTTTTGACTTCATATAATCGAGGCACAGGCATAACTTATAATATGCTTTTGCAATTTACTTGCCAAACATGTAAACAAATATTAGTTATTGACAAAATAATATAAAGTTCAGCTTACGATGCAACTTCAAAAATTTTAAGACTTTTAAATTCACTCCGAAATGAACCGAATTATCACCGAAACAAAGTTGATATATCTTTTTCATCTGAAACAATAACACTTGGATACGTAAATGTAAGAATAGACTGTAGGTAGTAACTCCGTTTAAAAGTGGAGGGTCTCCAGATCAAAGTCACTCTGGCGCTGCGTTGTTGGTCGTGTTGTTGGGCTTGCATTACCTCGCTCAACTGCCGTCTTCCTTCCCATTCACTGTTTCTTTAAATGAATAGGCTCTTAATAAACTAGCGCGCTTTACCATCAACAATGGTATCACTGTTTACCTACCACCAGGCGGGATTGCGGTCAAACATTAGTTTATAATTACAAAAAAAAAATCTACCCCTCGCGGCGTATTATGGTTGCATGGCGGTCGTTATGACATATGGGACGGTAGAAGAGGTTAAATTATGGGGAACTGCTCTCACGATGATAAATGACGGCTTTATATTAACATGAGGAATCCGAGATGAAAATAATTGGGAGTGGGCATTGAATAATGGACCTTGGTTATACACCCCTAGAGTACAGCCAGAAACGACAGTATTGAGATACTGTAACGTTTTCAAACAAAACACTTAGGGCAACCTTTAACATCCCTAAATACATAAGATTATAACCTAAATCTATCAACAGAAGATAATGAACAACTACCAGAAAAGACACTCAATACTTATAAATGAACTTGCCTTTGGACTTGACTTTCCCCGCGCAGTGCAAATATTTGTGTGCATGAATATGAATATTTGCACTGGTCTGGTCGTGCCTCGGAAAGCACGTTAAGCCGTTGGTCCCGGTTGTCATATGAACATCTAATGGCAGTCGTTACGGGTTGTTGTAGCCCTCAAAGTCCAACAATTGGTCTAACTACAATGCTTCGATATCGCCTTCGGGTTGAGGAGGTGATACGACAGTCGCTTCACGGAAAATATCGAAGTTTAGCCAAAATCAGCAGTTAGATTATTAGTAAAGCGGACCTCAGACTCTAAAGCTGTAAAAGCTTTGGATGCGACTGGGATTAACGCTGAGATGGTGATGATGATGGTGATGAGCTTGCCTTTGGACTAAGCGGCTTTCAGAATAGAAGACCAAAAGGATCCAGTGTTCCTACTTTGTAAGGTAAATTTGTCAGGCTGGATTGAGACAAAAGTAAAGAGATAAAAGTCATCAGACAAAGCTGTGATGTATAGGTCAGCTCAACAGATTGCCACGTTGCAGGAAAAGTATTTAAAAAAGTATAAAAGGTAGCAAAAAGTATTAGTATAGTAGTATTTGTCCTGGGTCTTGGATGTATATCTGTATATGTATCTATTATAAATATAGTATCGTTGAGTTAGTATCCCATAACACAAGTCTCTCGAACTTACTTTGGGGCTTAGTCTGTAATTTGTCCGTATATATACATTTGACCGAATATATTTATTAATAAAAAACTTTTAGCATGGAAACTACGCACTAAAAAAAAACTTGAATAAAGTCAGTCAAATAGTTTCTCTCTGGTATGAAACAAAGTTGTTTGATTGATTTTGTTCGATACCAAAATAATTGAATATCTATTGACAGCATTAGTATGTGCTATTCCGTTTTGTTACACTGCGAGAGGTACATACAGACGCTGTGTACTTAAATTTCTTTATTATGTATAAGAAAGACAAGCAGTCCGGATCTTTATCGCTTCAAAATAAATATCGCTGATGTGGCTCAAAACCCTGCCCAACTCTTATGAGACTGGGCAGGACATGTCTGCCGCATAAACTGTGGGCCCAAACGGTACAGAATTAGTGCTCTCGGACAGCAAACCACGTAAGATATGCTAGGACGAGCTGGATGGGCTCCGTCAAAACTGGAAGAAGGACGTGTAGACGAGCTGCAGTCGATGCGGTGTCGGCGCGCTCAATGCTAGGAGTAGCAGCACTGTCGCCACTCAGTCGGTTGCTGTCAGCATTTTATTAACCCAACATTTTTATAAACCACGTGAATGAAGTCGCTGGCCGCCGCCAGCGACTTCATTCACGTGGTTTAGTTATGCTCCGCTCCTATTAGTCGCAGCATTTTTCATCGTGGATAATGCTTTTAGTGCAATTTTTTTTTCTACATCTTTACACCGATTGTACGATCCCCTATCATTAAATTTTTTCCGAAACTTAAGTAATGAAAGAAATATGATACTTCAAAATCGCTAAAGATAACCTATTTTTACCGTGATGTTGAGATGACTATTAGACAAACGTGAGGTATAGGTATACTTTTCCTCTACATTCGGATATAAAAATATTTGAGATTTGTCGTGTTTTGAAAAAGGAAACATTGGAATACGAAACGTCTTTTGGTCAATGTTTTTGTAGATAAAATCAGCCTGAGCTGCCACTGTCCATTTCGGACGTTACCGGGGGAGGTTGGAAGCAGCGCAACCACAATAGTTTCTTCAAATACCTATTTTCTCTTAATTATCACAAAAAAGTCATCTCTCAAAAAAATCCCTCAAAAACAACATTGCATAATACATTAATTATCATATTTTCAACTGAATTTGAATTTGAACATTGCAGCAGGAAACGCAAACAATAAAAATCGTGCTCAGAAAAACATTATAGAGAAGTTGCTCTAAAAGCGAAGGAACCAGTGAACATAACTCGGTTACAAGAAAAACATCTTGGAATCGAATTGCTGAAATATAGCTATCATTTGTCATGCTGCAGTACGGGAGGGTCATTTTCTGGACAATGGTTACGTTACGCGCTCAATTGCGTTAGATTGTATTAATGATCTGCATGTGTATTGGTGATGTTAATTAATGAATGCGGTTAATTTTTGTGAGGTTAAGGGACTTATGGCTAAGTAATCACAACGGCACGGGTCGATTGATCAACATCCTAATTGCGTAACGTATTACTATCAATTTGAATAATTTTGAAGCTTATTGCTATTACATTGCTCCCTATGTTCTAAATTGTATTTGCTCAACAACGTAAACAACACAATGAATGAAATGAAATGAAATCGTTTATTAAGCAAGTAGGATCACTGATCACTTATGTACGTCATATTTTTTTTAAACTAGATGGAGCATTTCCTAACTGCCTACCTCTGAGAAGAAATAGTCAGGATCATCGTCTTTTTTCAAGTCCAGACATTAACAATGAAAACCTTTACAATCATTTGTACTTGATTAAAAAAAAAAAACAGTGTCTTATAAATGCATAATTGCATATTGCTTAATAACAAAGCTTCGCAGAGCGAGCAGCTCAGTCCCAAGCTTTATTGTCTTCTAAATAATCAGTGATTTTATAATACCCCTTCTTGCAAAGTTTGGCCTTTATAGATATGGCTTTTAAATCGTTTAACGGGGAAGTTTCGAATGTCCATGGGAAGCTTGTTGTAAAAGTGTATACATTGACCCATGAACGAGTTGCCTACTCTGTGGAGACGAGTGTGTGTGCAAGAATATTGTTGAACTGTCAAAGTGAAACCCATTGCTACTATAATGTATTGCGCAATTACCCACCCGTTCGGAACAAATATTTGAATAACCTACAAGCAATTGTTCCGTGTCTGGCTGGGTAAGGTAATATTTAAAAAAAAAACATTTTTTTGCGGATGGGATATCATCAAATGACCCGTGTCCCGGTCTGAGCGGAGCGGAAGTGTGTGTCAGACTTTTACTGACTAAAATTCACCCGTGTCCCTTTACTTGTCTGTGCACCAAAGGGCCAACAGTATCTTTTTCGAACACCCTGTGGTCCTGGTAGGTATCGGTCTTTGACGATACAGTCACGATGTACTGATGACTGATGACTGATGATGTGCCATAACATCGGCTGCCGGCAGAAGTTACCACCCACCAGACAAAGTCTTGCCGCCAAGCGATTCGTCGTGTGTGTGATGTCTGGTGAAGCCGTACGGAGGACGTATCTGAGCAGTTGTGTTGCGATGTGTACCGGGTATGATGCGCCAAATGTTGTTTTGTCGGGAGTTTGGTCGTGAATCAATCTCCATCTGGATTAAACATTGCATCACCTCACTCAGCTACCGTCTTCCATCCTATTCACTCAGTTTTTTGAGTGAATGGACTTATTAAATTAGCGGGCTTTACTATCAGCGATTGAATCTCTGCTTACCATCAGGCAGGATTGCGATCAAGCAATAGTTTATAATTCTCAAATCTGGGCCTGGTCCTTATCGGGCGATGAGCTGCCCACTGCTCGCAGCCCTTACGCCCGCGCTGCATTGGCTGCAAGTTCGGTATTGTCTCCCGACCAGGGCGTCTTATGCGGCGGCTAGGGGCGTGAGAGCTCTGACATTCCCGCTCCCTCACGAGCTTCGCTGTCATATGATGTGTGCATCAAGCAAATTCATTGATCTTTGACTAGCTCTCCGCCCGCAGCTTCGCCCGCGTGGAATTCGGTTATATCACGCTTTTTAGATTTCCCTCGGGAATATCACATTTTTCCGGGATAAAAAGTACAATATCATTTGATCCCAAATTCTAACTTTACGTCTCCAAAGTTTCAAAGCAGTCGGTTTAGTAGTTACGGCGTGAAAGCGGAACAAGCAAACAAACAAACTCACTTTCCGATTTATGATATTAAGGATATTATGAGCGTTTTCTTTGTTCAGAATAAACTATCTTTCTATCTTTTTTTTTCTTTTCATTTCACATACATATTACATGAACAATTTATCAATTTAACGAGCTGATTGAATACTCAGGACACAATCAGTACCCGCAATCTGGAATGGACGAACCACTGTATAGAAATCCAATCATCTGAGATGGGCCATCATTTGTAGGTACATGTTACGACGACATTATTTTTATTATTATAGCGGGGAGGGGGGTATCTTTCTTGATACGAGCTGATGATTTACACCTATATTGACAGACACTTATGTTCTATTAAAGTGGTAACACTCTGAGTTCCTGTAATAATCTTTTTTTTTTTATCTTAAGTACATTTACCCATACTAGGAATTACTCTTGTATTGTGGGTGCGTTTACAAACATACAAAGTCACATACACAAACAGGCAGACCCAAATAACCACCAAATAATTTGTTTCTTCAGGTAACCAATGAATATTCGAGTTTAAATGTAGCAATGGTTTATTTGAAATACTACGAAAAAAAAAACACATTTTTGATTCAATTTATAAGTTCAGTAGACAGGTCAATAACAAAAGCTTAGAAAAAGTAAATACTATTATAAAATACTAGCGGCCGCCAGCGATTTCGTTCGCGTAGAGTTAGTTATGCTCCTCTCCTATTGATCGCAGCGTGATGTTATATAGTCTAAAGCCTTCTTGGATTAATGGGCTATCCAACGCAAAAAGAATTTTTCAAATTAGACCAGCAGTTTCTGAGCTTTATACATATATTAGTATAGATTATAACGAGGCAATGTTTGGGAGCTTGTCGGGAGTGATCTCGGAGTGATCTTTTATCTACTGAACCAATTTTAAAAATACTTTCACAAATAGAAAGCTATGTTAATTGTGAGTATCATAGGGTATAATATTATATTATATACTGTCAAAACAAATGTTTTGGACAGTTCACTTAAACTAAACGATGCCTAGTTTGGTTTTAGGCCTGGGCTGTCAACCGAGAGTGCATTTATATGCCTTAAGCAGACTGTTCAATACTACACAGAGAACAATACTCCCATTTTTGCCGCTTTTCTGGATCTATCAATGGCTTTTGATCTCGTATGTTACGATGTTTTGTGGCGTTATCTCGATTGTGAGAATACCTTATCACCTGAAATAGGGTCAATATTAAGGCACTGTTGGGGCTACCCTGACACTGTAGTCACTACAATGTAGTGCGTCAAAGATGTTTGCAGATAATAATAATAATGGTTTTACTGCCATTATTAAAAATAGATACGCATTCCTAATGATGCATGTTCACGGCAGCAATAATAGTATTCTCAGTATGTTCCCGGATTGGTGGGCTTCCTCCATTTTGTGGAGGTGGGTGCAGCTCCACGCTACATAAATATTAATCTTATGTATGTATATCTGTGTCTTATATTTGTGTCTGTAACCTAATAACACTAGAAGTTAAGTAAAATTGGTACTAACCTCATGAATTCTTGTCTGACATAATAGTTTTCAATTCTATATTAACCAGAAAATGGAAAGGACTGTTAATCGCCCCACGAAATTGGCACAGGTCAACAAGTTCCAGAATATTATAGAACGTATGGTGCTAGTTGCCACTTAAGTATTATATTATTATCTATGAATAAATCGATGGCCCCACAGGATAAACGTGCAAGCTTACACAATTTTTTTTCTTCCATTTTTCGTTTCATTGAACTAGCAGTGCCTTACTAAACTTTTTTTTAAAGTATATGCTAATCTTAAACGATTTTTGGGTCCCCGAGTTCAAACGAATAAATATGTTAAAACCTTTGAGAAAATTTGTGCACTTCTATAAGTTTGTATAATAGCAGCTCACACGTTTATTCATGTTGATAAAGCTACAATGATTATTCTTAACGTGTCAATTAATTTTTTTATTAGATATTTTTTTAATTAAAGTACCGCATTGCCTCCGTAGCGTAGGACGCCCTTGGGCGAGATGGAGCGACGACATCAAAAAGGTGGCTGGTAGTGGCTGGCGGAGAACTGCTCAGGATCGAGCTTGTTGGCGTGTCATGGAAGAGGCTTATGTCCAGCAGTGGACGAGTAGAGGCTGCTGATGATGATGATGATTGCCTCCTGCGGTATTTAATCGGATTGTTTATTTTACACGAATAACCGTATAATGAAAGTTTACTGTCATAAAGTCATAGAAATTCACGACAATAAAAAAAAATGGTTTTTCTTATATCGTCGGAAAACGGTTTAAACTAAAATATAACTAATGTAATAATGTACTTTTTCATCTTCAATTTGCTTTAATTTGTTTAACCTTATATACTACCAAACAACAGTTATTCAAGTGTTATCGTATTTATTTTTTCCTGAAAAGTTGTCGTTTTTGTTTTATACGTTTATTCTGTGGGGCTATCGAAATATTTGTAACCCTGTTCGTCGACGTCTACTATGAGACCTCATAGTAATGTTTAGTCTGTTCATCTCCTGGGCGACTATTAGCCGCACGACTTTCGCATCATGGCCCAAAAAAGGGTCCGGCGACAGGTCCCAAGCAAAATGGTTGCAGGAGGTTGAAATATACCGTCAAAATGCTCAGTCGTAAGCGATCGCTCGCCGCATGAAGACCGATAACTTGATTTGTATTGATTCAAAATGCTGTTAGTTAAATGAATTAGTTACCCACGATACTAATTGACTTACGCAAATTTGGAGATGATTTTATAAGCGAGCATCAGTAGGTACGTAGAAACTCAACTTAGTATCAATAGCATCATTAACAACGTGTAACGGAAAAGAAGAAATCTGCAGAAGAACTAAAGTGACCGACATATTATGTAGCTTCAAGTCGCTAAAATTAGGAGGTAGTGGGCGAGGCACATTGCTCGTAGAGCCGATGGCCGATGAGGCAGTAAAGTTCTGGAGTGGCGTCCACGTACCGGAAGATGCAGCGTAGGGAGGCCACAAACAAGGTGGATTGATGACCTGATGAAGTTTGCGGGTAGCCGATGGATGCGGGGAGCACAAGAGCGGTCATCGTGGAAAACCTCGGGGAGACCTTTGTCCAGCAGTGGACCTCTATAGGAACATGAAGGGTGTACATATCAATGGCACGGTTCCTTCGCATGATATCGTGCGTCGATATGAAGCCGCGTGCCGCGTGCGTGAGTTTGGAGTTTGATTTGTACAATTTGGGTGAAGAGTGTGTTGTTGATAGCTTGCGTGATTACTATTTGTCGATTTTTTAGGAGACGAGCTGGCTAACTCTATGGAAACTCCTTTAAAAATAATTCACAGTATTATCTTAATAAATTCAATGTTTCACAATTTTTTTAAATCACTGTAGATATCAGAGGAGGCGGTGGCCAGTAAGTAACGGATACAGGAAAAAAGGAATAGTCTACAGATTAATATCATCATCTTCATCCCAGCGTTAATCCCAGTCGCATCCGAAGCCTTGTCAGCTTTGAAGTCTGGGGTCCGCTTTACCAGTCCAACTGCTGATATGGCTAAACTTCGACATTTTCCGTGAAGCGACTGCCGTCTGACCTCCACAACCCGAAGGCGCATCGAAGCATTGCAGTTAGACCAATTGTTGGACTTTTGAGGGCTCCAACAACCCGTAACGACTGCCACTAGATGTTCGTATGGCAACCGGGACCAATGGCTTAACGTGCTTTCCGAGGCACGACCAGACCAGTGCAAATATTCATATTCATGCATACAAATATTTGCACTGTGCGGGGATCGAACCCGCGCCACCTTGCGCAGCGGCCGCGTCCGCTGCCGCTACGCCACGGAGGCTGTCGACAGATTAATACAGTAGTCTACAGATTAATATATAAGTCACAAAGTCCTAGATCTTGCAAAACAATAAATGAGGTACCTATCGAAAGTATTGATAAATTATTAAGAACCAATTAAAATTTAATCACATCAACTAATAAACGGCGGCCTCGATAGAACAGATAACCCTATTTAAATTAGTTGTGGCATAGTTAATAGGTCCACTAATTATAATCAGTCTGTTCGCTAACTAGCAAAAGTGACAAAACTATTTTGGAAACAAAACTTCGTAACCGATTCAGACAAATGCGGTGTCATTAGTTTTGTTGGGAGTTTAGGTTGAAAGTGGCTTGTTAAAATGTTTTAGTCGGTGTTACCTTGATTCTAGAGAAAAGTTTTTAGAAATAAACGAAATAATGTATAATTTATTTAATACCATAAGAGGTAAAAAGGGATTAAAGACTGATGGTGGTTCCCAAAACCTATGGAACTCTGAACCTGAAATTATTGTTTAAATTCTTCTATGGAACACAAAAGAAAACACTATGCATTATTTTTTCGACTCACATACCGCATTGTCTCAAGACCAAAGTGTTCGACCTGTTTGCCAGTGTTGCCTTATGGTCCTGAAACAGGACTGCTCACAATGGGCTTTATTGGGTTTAGGCTATTATAGGTTAAGCTTGGATCTTTTCTACGTAGTGAAATCAGAAATGAAGAGATCCACTGAAGAACGAATTTAACCGACATTGTCCGAAATATTGCCAGACTTAAGTGGCACTGGACAAGGCATGTTGTTCGCAGAATAGGTGGCTGACGGGGACCATTAGAATGCCTCTCATACCGACGACCGTAGTAAAGCCGCAGGAACCCGTTGGATGCGAGAAGCACGGAAATGGTCAAAGTGAAGGCTTATGTCCAGCAGTATGAAGTCTTTCTACTGAAATGATGATGATGTAGAAACGACTTCAAGACTTACAAGGCAAGAAGAGATGACAGATGTAAAGGAAACGGCCTAGGAGAACATAATATAGTAACCTAAGAGGTGATGTTCTCCGATCGGTACGGACCGGGCCCGGGTCGACGGCGCATTTGTTTCACGCGAGCCTCAATGAGATGTCAGCACATCCTAAAGGGATTCACGAGGACCGATGCCTCCTGGCTCAGGGCTGCTGGTCGGGTAAAGGAGAAACAGTGGCCCTAGCCCACAGGCAAGTAAAGGAACACGGGCGGGTTAAAGTCAGTAAAATTCTGACAAGGCCTTCCACTCCACCCAGAGCGGGAGAGGATGATATTCTCACCGCGAGTTGTTCGAAATAGATAGTGGCCCCTGGCATATAGGCAAGTGAAGGAACACGAGTGAGTTTAGGATGTAAAAGCCTGACACGCCCTTCTGCTCCGAATGGCAGAGATTAATGATTTCCCATCCTCAAAAAAGGGGGTGATCTTCTTCAGAAAGGGCATAATTATGTACAGTAAAATCGGCGTGTGAGTATCAATCAAGCAAAAGGAGGAATATAATATAAGGGCCGTAATAGGTAATGTACAATTTTTCAAGGCGTTCCATCTTTTGGGTGTCGTAAAACTGCATATCTTTAATGTGCCCAGCGTTATTACAGTGTAAAATTTAAATATTCCTTTGGTGGCATCCAATTTATATTTCTGTTTGCCAACAGGAATAAAAAAAATTACACATGCATATACAAAAATTACATATACAAAAAAATACATAAAGAGCCTTACAGGATAACAAACACAAACAAAAATCAAGAACATGAATGATGTAATCAAATATTTGTAACAATAGCTTGAAAATTTAAAAGAGTGTCCATGGAGTTTCTTGCCCGTTCTTCTCCATAGGTACCTACTCTTTGGAATGGGCGACTAGCTTCATCTTATTGGCTGACCGACCTTCTGACAATTGAAAAGTGCCTGGTTTATTTGAAATAAATGCTTTGATTGATTTATTGATTGATTGAACACTCACCAAGTAGCAATATGTCTGATGCAGTATTGCCGGAAATAGGGGCAATCCAGTCTGTAGGCGATCATCGCCAGGGCGGAGTTCGTGATAACAATAAATAAATGTGTGAGCGACCGTTTTCGATAGCCCATTATTGAGTGTGGCTGTACTAGTCACCCCTTGCCATTTATCCTTATAATATATATTAAACATTGATTACGCAGAGGACATGGTTGTTATTAGCTTTTGGTAACTGGTCGACTTTAGCCAAAACCATAGTCCAACTTTTCATTTTTGTATATCGTATGATAATCATACACCAACGGGTAGTTAGACCTCTCTGGGCGGAGCGGAAGTCTGACATGCCCATGTCAGACTTTTACTTACTAAAACCCACCCGAGTTCCTTAAAATGCTTGTACGCTCTGGCAGTCCAGGGTCCATAGCTGGATGCCCTTGAATAGTGCTGCATTTGAATTTCAATAAAATTTCCTACTCTACACGTAGTGACGTACGCTTTGTAGGCTCTCCAAAGAACCGTTTTCTAAGAGTCCCCAGACAATGAAAAACACAGAAATAAATAATAGAATAAACGTTCAACTTTTGACAAGACTTAGAAAAAGATGGCCTAGATCATCGACAAGGAGACGTTGTATTGTCTCAAGATAAGAAACGATCTCTTTATCGATACTTTTATTATTGTTCCTCCTTCAGTAATACTTGTTACAACGAGATTGTATTGATATGGGAGCGATAAAAGATCTTTCGTGAGAACAAAATCGTATTGTCTACCCTTATTCTATCTGATTCCGAGATACCAACACTTGTAGTGTCTATTGAGTCTTTATTTTCTCTTACTGATCAAAGAATCCCAGTGAAAACAAAAAATAAAGTCTTTCAAAGCAATTTCTGTCCTTTTCTTAGGGGTTCCGTACCCAAACGGGGCCTTCGGGATCCTATTACTGTCTGTCGTCAGTCCGTCCATCCGTCCGTCTGCCTGTCAGCAGATGGTTTATTATTTTATAGTGTTTTTTTACATCTACAACAAATAATAAAGTATGGCAAAAAATAATAGTAAAGTATTTTCTCGGTAGTATGCCATAACATCGGCTGCCGGCAAAAGTTACCACCCACCGGACGAAGTCTTGCCGCCAAGCGTTTCTTCGTGTTCCGACATAATGTCATGGTGAAGCCGTACGGAGGACGAGTCTGAGCAGTTGTTTTGCGATGTGTGCCGGGTACGATGCACCAAATGTTGTTATGTCGGGAGTTTGGTCGTGGAGGGTCTCCAGATCAATCTCCCTCTGGCGCAACATTGGTCGTGTTGTTGGTACTTGGGTTTAACATTGCCACACCTCGCTCAACTGCCGTCATCCTTCCTATTCACTAAGTTTTTTAAGTGAATAGGCTTAATAAACTAGCGCGCTTTACCATCAACGATTGCATCACTGATTACCATCAGGCGGGATTGCAGTCAAGCACTAGTTCATAATAATTAAGAAAAAAAAGCGTCGGTGGGGAGCTAATAGAGACCCGGATATCACAATCACAGTTTATTGTTCAGTACAATAGCTTTGCCCATCGCCACCCCGCATTGAGCAAGCGTGATAAATACGCTCAATCCTAATCTTTATGAGACTCCTCTCCAGCTGCGGGACGATAAAAAGGTTGATGATAATGATGGAAACAGCCTTGGCACAAAAACAATCTCACAAAACTCATAATTATTACTTTTATTTTCTACTTGAGCGCGAGCCGTTTGCGTGAAACACGTGCCCAGTATTTTTTTGTAAAGAATTCATTTACAAAATTTCAAAAAGGTATTATGAAAAATCACCTAGTTATAAGCTTTCAATGTTACCTGGTTGTCCCAAAAAAATCTGGCCACCGCGCGGTCCAGCCGCTTGCGCGCTCGCGCTTGCAGCGGCGTCGACTTGCGTCGTAACTTAAATAACTAGTGATAACATTTTCTATTACAGTTGCAGGCTTTGGACTATCGTAACAGTCTAGTAGATTTCTTTTTCTCTTGTATCGTGGGTGCATTTACAAAAGTTCAAAACTTTTCAAAAAACAAATGTTAGTTTTCGTGTATAATAAAGTATATAAAGGCGCGTGACTGGTTAATTTTGAATATTGTGACCTGTTTGGTATCAGTATCAATAGTCAGTAAATTACTCTATTAATTTTTGAAGTCGATTATTCGGTCGGTATTCGGATAAATTATGTTTTTTTATTAAGAGCGGGTAACACTATGGAGCGAATGGTAACACCGATGGAGTTGCGTTTGCCATAGTGAGCAACCGTTAGCGCGGGCTTCTTTTAACTATTTTTATCCGAGATTATCAATGTAATCCTTTGATATTAAATTGATCTAAGTGTCTACATAGTTAAAATAATAAAAATCGAACATCACAGTATTCCCGTCACGCACACACACACATTTCCTCGAAATACCGCCCACGATGGATGCTCATGGGATGAGAAGACACCTCAACTACCCGGAACTTCAGCCCCGCTTCCTGACGGTTCCCCGCTATATATATAAATTAATAAATAAACGGATACCCCATACCTAAACATGTTTTTCGTCATTCTTTACTTTATGGTACGCAACCATTCCTGTGCTAGTCCGACTCGCATTTGTTCAATGAAACGATTACCTCATTCAACCTTTCGATAAGAATCTAAAACAGTTTTTTCTCTTCAAAGTCCGTCTCATAAAACCTTTTTATATGCTAAGGTTTCAAAGACAATCATACTAGCACAGAGCTAAATGTCCCGGGTTCAATTCTGACGCCCATAATCATAATCATTGAGTTAGATGTATTATCGCATTTAATCTACGTTATTGGCAACCCGGGGTCCTTAATGCCCCATAGAGAATAAATTGGTTGAGTCCCTAAATAGATAGAAACGTACTATTACCCCTTAGGAAAAACTGAAAGGCTATGGAAATAGCCGATTGATTTTGTAATGAAATGTACCTACTCACACTTATTTGCTTCCATTCCTGCAACTTATCAGCTCACAGATACAGTAAGTACTGCCAGTCGGTTTGCAATTAAGCCGAAATTGCAGAGTTATTTCGCAACAATAATTAGGATAGAGGCATTTCCACGCCTCTCCCAAATTTTATATATGTATATTATAGGTATATAGTTTGGTAATAGTATGAATATGTATATAGCTTATTTAAGTATGTTAGTTATGAGCTTTTTTTCTTTATATTTTATTTAACTAAAGCACCTGTCATGTTATCTCTTTACCACCTGTGGTTGACTGGTAGAGAATGCCTAAGGCATTAAGTCCGCCTCTGTACAATTCAATTCAATAAATAAATAAACACTTAATTAAATAAATGAATAAATAAATACAGTCCTCGCATCTTATTGTTACCCTTGTATCACTAAAATGCAATTACTAAATGACATCACAGCCTTGAGAACTGTACCCACTCTGGATATTAATATTTCTCTATTTAAACACCACACATTTTAATAAACATAACCTACGATTTCATTTCCAAGACAGCCTCCGTGGCCTAGCGGTAGCGGATGCGGCCGCTGCGCACGGAGGCGCGGGTTCGATCCCCGCACAGTGCAAATATTTGTATGCATGAATATGAATATTTGCACTGGTCTGCACGTTAAGCACGTTAAGCCGTTGGTCCCGGTTGCCATACGAATATTTAATAGCAGTCGTTACGGGTTGTTGGAGCCCTCAAAAGTCCAACAATTGGTCTAGCTGGAATGCTTCGATGTCGCCTTTGGGTTGTGGAGGTCAGACGGCAGTCGCTTCACGGAAAAATGTCGAAGTTTAGCCATATCAGCAGTTAGACTGGTAAAGCGGACCCCAGACTCCAATGCTGGAAAAGCTTCGGATGCGACTGGGATTAACGCTGAGATGATGATGATGATAACCTACGATTTCACTGATTCACATTTATTCACGTGTACACCAAAAACAGTGACATTCATAATGTTAACACCTATGGATGGGATTACCATTGACAGGTGGCGAATGTGGCCGCTACGCAAGGAGGCGTGGGTTCGATCTCCGCGTAGTGCAAACATTTGTATCTATGATTATGAATATTTGCACTGGTCTAGTCGTGCCTCGGATAGAACGTTAAGCCGTTGGTCCCGGTTGCCATACGAACATCTAATGGCAGTCGTTACCGGTTGTTGGAGCCCTCAAAAGTCCAAAAATTGGTCTAACTGCAATGCTTCGATATCGCATTCGGGTTGTGGAAGTCAGACGGCTGTCGGTTGACGTAAAATATCGAAGTTTAGCCAAAATTAGCAGTTGGACTAGTAAAGCGGACCCCAGACCCCAAAGCTGAAAAAGCTTCGGATGCGACTGGGATTAACGCTGAGATGATGATGATGAAATTAGAGGGATTTTATACGGTCCAATACAGTAGAATCCGTAGGTGCCTTTTGAAGAAGGTACCATTGCAGCTCTGAGATGATTAGTCCCAATACTGATGCATTCATGCCGCATACAACTATCATTATGTAGGTGTTAAGTTTGTAGCAGGCTACAGTTATGGCCGTATCTTATTAAAGAGTAGCTCAGACTTAGTTTGGGTAGCTCAAAGACCCAACACACATCGCTACCTATTCCATAATTAATTTGTCTGGCAGCATTTTCGTTTGTGGCTTAATGTTAATCAATACATAGTATAAAACAAAGTCGCTTTCGCTGTATGTCCGTATGTATGCTTAGATCTTTAAAACTACGCAACGGATTTTGACGCGGTTTTTTTTAATAGAGTGATTCTTAAGGAAGGTTTGTATGTATAATAAATGCATAATATAGTAGAGAAACACTGATAAATTTAAAGGTTTCTAATGTGATGTCGTAAATAAGCACGTTTTTTGCGCTTATATTGCAAACGCTGGCTGAACCCTACGAGATAGACCAAAATAATGTACTACAGTATTGTTCACCTTAAAAAGTTCAACAAAAAAGTCCGCGATGGTATATGTCTATCTCTTAGGGATAACCCAGCATAACCATTTTTATTCTTTACTAAAAAATGGTTATTTACGAAGTGATTTTAAACAATACAGCATTAATCCTTATCCATTTAAGTACCTTAAATAAATTGTGCATTTATTATAGCCCGAGGGAAATCTAAAATGCGCGATATAACCGAATTCCACGCGGGCGAAGCCGCGGGCGGAAAGCTAGTAAAAAATAAAAGAAGAAACGTTATGCCGAGTCATTTCCATAAAGAAACTAAGTTCGAACATTTTTGAGTTATACGTGGTTAAACTAACCATGTTAGGTTTGAGTTTTAGAAGTATTATGAGTAAGACTAGTGAAATAAACTAATTTTCAGTAACGGTTACGATACAATAACGATTTGTTTTATTGATTTCTAAAAAGAACTATTTTTACTCACAAACTATCGCCTTTATGATCATCATCATCATTTCAGCCGAAAGACGTCCACTGCTGGACATAGGCCTTCCCCAAGGATCTCCACGACGACATCCAGCGGTTTCCCGCGACCTTCACCAGGTCGTCGGTCCACCTTGTCGGAGGCCTACCCACGCTACGTCTTCTGGTGCGTGGACGCCACTCGAGAACCCGTCGGCCCCATCGGGCATCGGACCTACGGGCAATGTGTCCAGCCCACTGCCACTCATCACCATCCCAGCGTTAATCCCAGTCGCATCCGAAGCCTTTTCAGCTTTGGGAGTCTGGGGTTCGTCTTACCAGTCCAACTGCTGATATGGCTAAACTTCGACATTTTCTATGAAGCGACTGCCGTCTGACCTCCACAACCCGAAGGCGACATCGAAGCATTGCAGTTAGACAAATTGTAGGACTTTTGAGGGCTCCAACAACCCGTAACGACTGCCACTAGATGTTCGTAGGGCAACCAGGACCAACGGCTTAACGTGCTTTCTGAGGCACGACCAGACCAGTACAAATATTCATATTCATGCATACAAATACTTGCACTGTGCGGGGATCGAACCCGCGCCACCTTGCGCAGCGGCCGCGTCCGCTACCGCTACGCCACGGAGGCTGTTCAGCCCACTGCCACTATAGTGTTGCAATTCTTCGGGCTATGTCGGTTACTCTCGTTCTTCTGCGGATCTCTTCATTTCTGCCTATATGATATTAGTAGGATATTCAATATAGCTAGATAGTTATATTTGTTCAATCTAGCCTAAAATATCCTCAACTTTTTATCCTATAGATACATAAATAAATAATTTAAAATAAATGTATACGGTGACACAATGGAACGGCCCATAATCAAAGTCACTCAGACTCAATGCCTATAGATACTTTAAAATAAAAATAAAAAGACACTTTTTTAACTGTCTAAGGGTCGGTTAATCTATACTAATCTATACTAATATCTATACTCTATACTAATATATAAAGCTGAAGAGTTTGTTTGTTTGTTTGTGCGCGCTAATCTCAGGAACTCCTGGTCCGATTTGAAAAATTCTTTTTTGCGTTGGATAGCCTATTAATCCAGGAAGGCTTTAGGCTATATAACATCCCGCTATGACCAATAGGTGGAGAGCAGTAACAAAAATGTTGCGAAAACGGGAGCTAACGCAACCATATTGCCAATAGGAGCTGAGCATGACTAATTCCACGCGAACGAAGTCGCTGGCGGCCGTTAGTCTAAAATATGAAGCTGGATGGTTGTCCATTCCAAAGCATAGGTACTTATGGGGAAGAAACTCTATGGATACTCTTTTAAATCATAAAATTAATACAAAATATTGATACATGCCTAATAGTGTCACCCTATATAAAATTTCTCAATTCTACTTCAATTTCCCATCTCTAAAAACGATCTTTTAAATAAAATCTCAAAGTAGACTGAGCGAAAGAGATTTGATTCTCAGCTCAGGAATTATGAAAACTACTACCACCAATTTGTGAAACGTCCGTTCGTCATAACAAACCACTCTAGGGCCCATCATAACTATGATCATTTGGCTTAACATATTAGCGTTTAATCTTACCTAAATGGCCGCCTCAGTTAAGACTTACGACGTAATAATTTAAGTCAAGACGAGTAGCAATTTAGTGCTATAGAGTTATAGAGTCGTTAGTGTGTATTCTGTGATATATGAACAATAGAGTGGTCCCAATGACAGAGGACCGTTAATTTCGATTATGCTAGAGGCGAGACGCGTGTATCGATCTTTCGAGAAAAAAGGTCGGTGTTTTTAACGTGTTCACGGAGTTTCATTTTCTTGAGACGGGTCTTAACGTGTTTGCTGGAAAATATAGGTCGTCTTTTAGCGTTAACGGCCCGTTTATATGAAAATTTGTCTTTCATTTTAAATAATGGTTCGCATGAGTTATATTTTTAGGTTTTTTTTTTAAATAAAATTTATGTGAGAAGAGTACAATCGTTTGGTATAATTTATTTATACTTGTCTAAGTTAAAGAGGCTTCTTTCAGGGCCATGTAGAAGTTTGTTTCAATTGTCTTAGAAAACGTTGTCAAGGTGAACATTTGAATTCAGAGCTATAGTTATTCATTTGTTTCACCTGACAGTTGGCACCATCTGTCGACGTTTGTTGAACAGAACATACACTTACGTCAACGAGTTATTATGAAGCCTTAAAAACTTTTCGAGAAATTTCTTTGTACGTATTATTACTGATGCGAGGAAATTTTGAAGAGAAAACTTATTTAGCGACGTTGAGCACTTTTTTTGGATGGGGAAAAAGCATTTAATTCGCGTGAGCGTCGACCCGACACCGCGTGCGTTCTTTACTTTTTGTGTATTCTGTGTTTTTTATTGGTTTATTTTTTTACTTTTTTAGGCCTGTCCTGCTATTTTTTTATTATTCAAGTTTAAATGCATAAATGAAAAATGTTTCAGTTTCTCACTGGTAAAAAGTGTCTTCAAGGCTAGAGTGAATAGGCTCAACTAACGCGCTTTACACCTCAACTAGCGCCCTTTACATCAACGATTGCATCACTGCTTACCATCAGACGAGACTGCGCTCAAGGGCTAATCTATAATTATTAAAAAATAACACATATACCTATACAAAAGGCATTAAGGCTATACTTAAAGAAGTTATCAGATATGCATACTAATACAGAAAATTATAACAAAATGCACTCACAATTCAGCTTTAAATACAAAATTCACCACTAGCTACAGGAATCCAGACAATAATTATAGAGATCTACGTTTAGTTCGGACTTAAGAATTTTATACGGCAGAAGAAATATTCAGTTTAAAGGAGCGCAGTTTTAAAATATTTTACCGAAAGAAATAAGAGATTATTCAGCAGTCAACATATTTAAGAATAGGTTGAAGTTTTATGTAGCTATATTTTATACTATAAAGGCTTTTAAGAGCACTTAAAATATAAGGTAGGATTGAGAAATGACAACATTTTATATTTCGCGATGGTTGGATCAAAAATTAGATACCTATAGGATAAAGTTTTAGAGAAAAAGTTATGGCTATAATATTTTAAAAGAGCAAAATAGCAAAGTGCAAAATGTGCAATTTGCACATTAAACCGTATCCCGCAAAAAGAGAGTTGTGAATGTAAAATGTACCTATATTTAAATTTATATAATATCAAAAGTAGTATAGCTGTTTGATACTTGGTAAGTATTTACAAAGTATCAAACAGCTGTAAGTACCTACTACTTTTGATGAATTTCGTTGAATGTACTAATACAGAAATTTTTACATTACTCAATCCTAATTCTATCTATCGCACCAGAAGACGCAGCGTGGGTAGGCCCCAGAATAGGTGGACGGACGACCTGCTGAAGGTCACGGGATACCGCTGGATGCGGGAAGCGCAGGAGCTGTCGTCGTGGATCTTTCGGCTGAAATGATGATGATGATGTTGTATCTATGTATTTGTACGTCTTATTAAAATGGTCATAATTCATATGCATAGAATAGAATGGAATACAATATTCTTTATTATGTACATCATATGTATAAATTCCAGAACATAAATATGAAGACTTCACAAAGGGTGACACAATGGGCTGTCTTATCACTAAGAGCGATCTTTTACAGACAACCTTTGACATATATACATGAATATGAGTTCGCAGAAGAAGAAAAGAGTAGATAAACATAGACAAGACATTAAAAGTTACGTGATACAGCCTTCTTTAATAATAATAATAAGTTTATCTCTCTCTCCACAAAGTTAATCCCATAAATAACACATTAGGACTAAACAATCAGGGACAGCCTGTGTTACGGGCTCCTTAACACATGGTAAATTATTTCTGTACCAAAATTCATCAAGAATAATACAGTAACAAGCATACAATAATAGATTCAATTTCTTAGTATTGTATAATTGCATGGTATACATGTGCACAATGTACTTGCTGTAAAGCATTTATTTGTTGGGTTCGTCTTTTTCCCATAATGGACGCTCTCAGCGTACAGTATATTTCTGCATTGTTCTCACACGGTTGATTTCAACATGAATGATGTAATAAAATATTTGTATCAATAGCTTGATAATTTAAAAGAGTGTCCATGGGCAAGAAACCCGTTCTTCTCCATAGGTACCTACTCTTTGGAATGGGCGACTAGGTTCATCTTACTGACTGACCGACCTTCTGACAATTCAAAAGTGCTTGTAACTGGTTTATTTGAAATAAATGCTTTGATTTTCAAACACACACATAGGTACACTGGCACACAAACATTCACCATGATATTATTAGTATAATTGCATGATGTGTTAAAGATTGTTTGGAGAACAGTTCCCTCAATGAAAGCACTACCTCATTAGTATTACACCCAGTAATTAATCGGCAAACTATCCAGTTCACTCACCAAAGCCTTCCGCTCGCTTAACACTTACCCCACAAGATCATTACTTGAGCCGAAATTCCTCTGGTGAACCGCACAGCACATTTCCTAGCACGCGTGATACACTCCACTCACACAACCAACCAACCAAGACCTTCAAGCTTCAATACCTCACCCCCTTTCACACCCCAGTCTTGTATGATGACAAAGCGGCGGGAGGGATCGAGTTAAAATTTAGGCTTCCACTATAGATGCGGTGAACGATGATAGCAGTTCTTACCCTTCGTGTTTTTAGTTTATTAAGAGCATTATTAAAATACCTTAATTAAGTATTTTGGATCAGGTTTTTGATGGGGAGACAGCGAGTGAGAGTTTTTTGTTAGGTATATGTCTGGTTGGATATTATATTACATTTATGTTCTTATATTTTATGTGTGGTTAAGCTTGCGAACAAAAATAAAAGGATTTTTTTTTTATATATATATTATAAACTAGCGCTTGACCGCAATGCTGCCTGATGGTAAACAGTGACGCAATCGTTGATGGTAAAGCGCACTAGTTTATTAAGAGCCTATTCACTCTAGCCTTGAAGACACTCAAATTGTAGTCCGACGGAAACACCGCCGCTGGCAAATTGTTCCAGTCCCTCGATGTACGCGGTATAAAGGAGGAGGCGAAACGCTTCGTCCGGATCGTAGTGGTGTTAACAACGTAAGGGTTGAAACCAGCCGTACGACGGGTCGTCCGCTGGTGGAACGGAGATGGGGGAATTAAATCATGCAATTCCCTCGCACACTCCCCGAAATGCATCCTATAGAACGCCGAAAGGCTGGCTACTCTACGCCTGTGCTCTAGGCTTTGGAGACCAACTCGAGTTAGATCAGGGCCACCAATCAGCCTCTTTGCACGTCTCTCCACTGAATCCAAAGTGGCCAGGTGACACTGGTGGCGGTGGTGATATAGATAGCCAGAAATAAAATAATATTTTTTTTTTTTTTTTTTTTTTTATTTATTTTTTTTTTTACCTTTTCTTAAAGAAATAGAAAGCATAAGATGCAATTGAAAAAGTTTGTGAACGAGGAAATCGGTATCAATATGCTTCAAAATTATAAAGTTAGATATTGTGTTACGCAAAAGGGTTAGATTAGCAAATAATTGGCAAAATAATGGATATCCCAGGACTAGGTTTGTTACTAGTGGTTTTTTTGTATTTTTGTTCACCTATTTACATATAAAATAAAAACTTTTTTACAAAAAAACAACCGACTTCCAAAAACCACTACAAAGTGAAAAATAACTAATTTCGGAAGTCGTTGTCTTTAGTTTTGTATATTCGTTTTTTGACACCGACTTCCGAAATTAGTTATTTTTCACTTTGTAGTGGTTTTTGGAAGTCGGTTGTTTTTTTGTAAAAAAGTTTTTATTTTACACTTTTTAGTTGTTAAAAGTATTCAGTTGCATCCGGCCAGACTGGAAGCTTACGCAAATATAGTTGGAAAACGACGTAATTTTATTTACTTTAATGTTTACCCGTAAATATTCCCTCAATTGTCTATGGTCCTTATCATCAAATTTACTGTAGACTATTATTTTGACCCAATGGATGCAAAGGTCTCATCATTATAAATGAATGAAGTCTAACCACAAAGTAGATACTGTAAACCGTTGAGGAGTTCCCGGAACTGGCCTTTGTCTTCAACATCAGCTCTCTTATGACAGTCACAACCCATCTAGGTGTAAAGTTCTTATCAATACAAATGAATCGAGCCCAAACACAAGATAGCTGCTGTGAATTGTTGAGGAGTTCCTTCGACTGTCTCCCGGCTCCATCATCAGATCTACTCCAGACCTTTATTAAATTGTAGTGCTTTAAAATACTTAATGAAAATGCTAAGAAATGCACTAGTCGCCCCTGCAATTTTTTAAAGTTACCCTTGTTTTCTCTGGTCTTCCACCATCAAACCCTGATATCCTGATCATGGGACCACCTTGGGAACGTCTACTTTCCAACAGAAAAAGAATTATCAGAATCGGCTCATAAACGACGAAGTTATGCGCGAACAAAAAAAAAAAAAAAAGCAAATATACGGTCGAATTGAGTAACCTCCTCCTTTTTGAAGTCGGTTAAAAAGAAATACATGTAAACGTGGATGCTACTTAGCTTCTAAAATAAATAAATAATAAAGCATACATGCGATGATTAAAAGAAGGAATGAAATAATGAATGAATTAATGAAAAATACATCTTTCACTAATCAACAACCTTAAACTGAAACCACAAATCATATAACATACATTGTTACTTTCACAAACACTTGACTGTTATCAAAACCCTAATTCAAATTAATGGAGGCCTTAAATTGTCTGTAAATAATTAAGGCAAAAATTAACATAATCATTTGAATTTCGCGGTCTTAGCATATCCCCTTAAGGAGTAGTTTATAACCGCTTTAAAGACGGCTTAACCACAGTATTATAAACAGCGGATGCGCTTAAATTAAAACTTCCTTGTATTTAAGCCACAGAGCATTGTCAAAGACAGAGCGACGCCATTTTGGCCTACGAAAACCCGTATAATTAATCTGGTTTGCTTGGCTTTTTATTTACTGTTGCAGAAGTAAAAAAGTTCAAACCGCGCAAATAGGTATAACTAATGTTATTGGGCGCTTTAAGTTTCAGCCGTTTGGGGTTGGATACAAGGGTTTAAATACAAGCACCACGCTTGCTCAATGCGGGTTGGCGATTTCAGACTTAAAGTCCAGGTTTCCTCAATATGTTTTCCTTCACCTTCAGTCATTGGTGTCCAAGATATACTTAGAAAGTACATATAACTTTAGAAAAGTTACATTGGTACTTGCCTGACCTGGAATCGAACCCGCGCACTCATACTTGAGAGGCTGGTGTTTTAACCACTAGGCCACCACGACATTAAAAAAAAATCAAAAAATATCAAACTAAAACTTAAAAATAATTTAAAAAAAACCGTGAGGTGCTTAATATATATTTATGGCACAAAGGGCCTCACGCTTTTTTAAAACTATTACCTATTAACTTTTTAGTTTGATATTTTGTTAAAGCATGTTTTTTTTAGTTTTTTAAACTATATTTTTAGCTCAAAGTATCAGTATTGCCTTCCAACGTGGCAATGAGGCCAGTCTTATGGGTACTTATAAAATTAACGCGATGCGGACGAATTTTTTGATGGCCAGCTTTCATCCTTTTTCTGATTCTTTTTTAACTTAAATTATATTAAAATAATTAAGAACAATTACCATTGTAGTACATTAAACCTAACTACTTCTTTTTATGTGAATGGGAAATTACCAAATGACCTCTCCCGCTCTGAACGGAGTGTCAAACTTTTAGTGACTAAAACCTACCCGTTCTACTTCTCATGTTTGTGCGCCAGGGCCACAGTTTCTTTTTTAACCAACCCGCAACCCTGACCCTGGAAGCATCGGTCTTCGTGGACCTGTCGTCAGGATATGCTGACATCTTTTTGAGGAGCGTGAAACACAACGCGCCGTCGACCCGGGCCTGATCCTTACCGGGCAGCAAGCTGACCACTGCTCGACGCCCGCAAGCCCGCGCCTACGGTGGCCGGGAGTTCGATATTGTCTCCGACCAACGTATATTATATTTAATAATTGTGTAATAGGTACTAACCTATGGACACTCCCGAAATACATATATGAATCATTGTAGTAAATTTTGAAGTCTGGTAAGAACCTTGTTCTGTCTAATTTCTAAACTGATTTTATTTCGATATCTTAGAATGTTTTTACATGCTTTTTATTAGCTTTTCTTGTATATTTGCTTGCTTGTTTGTTTGTCCGTCCCTAACTCTTTGGACTACGAGTGAGCGGCTCATTACTGTAAAATGTCGCACCGTTTTCAATACGTTCGTTCGTTTTTTTTTTTTTGTAAAGAATATCAAACTAAAAGTTGAAAATAAATATAGTATAAAAACTGAAAATTGTTTTAAAGAATATCAAAATACAAAGTTAAAAATAATTTATAAAAAAAGGGTGAGGCGCTTAATTAATATACAAAAATATGGCTCAAAGCGTCTCACGCTTTTTTTTTTTTTTATTATTTTTAACTTTTTAGTTTGATATTCTTTAAAAGCATGTTTTTTTAGTTTTTTAAACTATATTTATTTTAAGTTTCCAAACGAAACGTACAGGCATACATGAATGAGCGAGGTGAAGAGGGGGACAGCAAAAGACGGCAATAACGGTGACAAGTGTGCTAAAATAAAACCTGATTTATATGTACAACAAAAAGGTGTTTATTTCTTCCAACCTGGTGAATACTTCCATCCAACATCCATTATTATTTAAAAACAAAGCGCTAGGGAAATTATGCTATTTTTTCTGTTTGCTCTTTTTTTGTAAGAAAAAGTCTATCCTAATGTAAGCTTCGCTCTGGTCGAAAGGCTTAGTTAGGCCTTAGGTGCGCACAAGGCCCGAGTATCCAGACCCATCAAGAGTGCTCATATACGCATCCTGGGTCTGGATGACCGCCGAACAGATGGTGGCGTCGTTAAATCTGCTGAGAACGTCAGGATGGGCATCTTTTATCCTGACCCTGACTTCAAGGTGAGTTGCCCCGCGTTTTCGGCCCGAACAATAGCCGGAAAGGTCAAAGATTCTTAATGGTTCGGCTTTCCACTCAGGTAAAACTACTGGGATCCAGAGTTCCGAATTGTTATGGCTGCCAAGTACGCAACCACGTGGGAGCTAAATGCATTCAGAAATCTGTGCTTTCGCTGGGGTCAACCCGGTTGCAAAGCCAGCTCTTCTAATGTCACGCCGCACGCCCTCGCAGTTCACGCTCGAGAGGGGGCTGATGGAGAGTGCCAATATACTTAAGCGATAACAGCTTTACTTGCTTAGCTTGCTTTAGAGTTACGCCTCCTCCAGGTGAACATTTACCATTGCGCCTCCGCCTAGGATCTATTGCTCCAGATCATGGCGCTATGGTCGATTAACATCGCCGTGGTCGCCGAACCATACTGGCACGTCATGGAGGAGGTGGAGACCTATTCTGGCCACCGGTATATCTGATTCGACGTCTTCGCCTAGACCTCGAGCATACCGGTCCCACCCGGGTGGTCCGTTGCATGCCCTGAAACACTGGACCGGGTCCTCCTGGAAGTTTGATCGATCGTCCCTTGTAGCTGTTATCACCAGAGACCTATCTAACAGGAATAATATAATTTATATTTTTTTATTATAAAGCTTGAATAGAAAACATGTGAAGACAGTAATGAAACTGTTATTTGTACTACGCGCGAAGTGGCGGTGCTTAGGGAGGGCTTATGTCCAGCAGTGGACATATTTCAGCTGTTATGGTAATGAAGAATAGTCTGACTGGACGAAAAAGCAATTGGATTAAATTCCCCAAATATAATTTAATCCCGGAAAACCTGCCCGTTATATATTTTTCCTGAAATCCCGAAATTCCAAGTAATTTCATTCAAAATATGCGTAATAGGCAATTGAAAACTCTGGCTGAAAACGTTTTTGACACACAGATTAATTTATTTTAAAATAATTTTTAATTGGCTTGACGCTCACGTTGTGTCGTTTTGGTTCCAGCGCATTATCGCGCTCTCTTTTTTATTCGCATGTGGAAGTAATTGGCTCTGTCACTTTCTTACGCCCCTCGAGTTATGATCTATTTATTACGTGCCACCTTAACCACGTTTATCTACAATGTTGTGGCCGCCAAATAGATATTATTTTAAACGAAAAGAATCTGTCGTTTCGGACTGAAGGTCGGACCACCAATCTTACCTAGGGTTTTCGTATTACCCAGTAAATGAATTTTAAGGTTAGATAGGCAGTCGTTCAGCTTCCAGTCTAAGCAGAGTGCTTACACTGGAAGCTGAACCCAACATATATAGGAAAAGGCTAGGCAGATACTAAGTGGTTAGTAATACGATTCATTTTTGTTTATCATCGCCATCATCATTTCAGGCGAAAGACGTCCAATGTTGGACATAGGCCTTCCTCAATTACTTCCATGATGACCGGTTCTGTCCCTCATGCATTCAGAGGTTTGCCGCGGACCTTCATCTGGTCGTCGGTCCATTAAGATGGCCGCTGATAAGTCAGCGGCCTACTCACGCGGCGTCTTCCAGTGCGTAGCCGCCACTTCAGAACCCGTCGGTCCCATCAGGCTACGGTGCTACTGCCACTTAAGTGTTACAATTCTTCGGGCTATGTCGGTACCTTGCTCTACTGCGGATCTCCTCATTTCCGCTATGATCACGCAGTGAAACCCCCAGCATAGGCCTCTCCATTGCCATTTGAGTAACCTTTAGCTTTCTTATCCCATTTTTATTCATAGGAACCGAGTAGTAGGAGTAGAAGTCTGTGGTCGATTCTTTAGATTTGTAGTCTCTGTTTCTGAGACTTATCTATGGTCTCAACGCAATTTATGCATTTAGTGATGCATAAGCTTCTACAACTTGCGGGAAGTAAGATTACAGTGGATAAATGAAGAATGTGTTTATTAAAGATTGGCTTAGTGAGGTTTATATTGAATTAACTCAGAGTTGCCAACTATCCGCACATTGGTTTTTAAAATAATTTTTAAACCGTAATATCAAAGCAAATATTTAACTATGTACGTAAGTATATTTTACAAAGTTGGTCGAATTTAATCCTTTTTTTATTCGAATTTTTCTTATTTGTTTTTTTTTTTATTTGATTTTTGGTGAACTTGAGTTAAAATTCAACTCAAAACAATTCGTAGGAAAATGTAGGTCGGTTGATGCTTCAAAACGCGCGACTTAAATAAGACTCAATAAAGGAGCAAGGAAAGTATTTATTTATGGAAAAGTTGGGTTAATTGTCAGTTTATATTTTTCGTATTTTTATTTGTAAGAGGCTGGTTTTTATTTATATATTTTGACCACAAATTTTAGCGATCTACTGCGTAGGTATTATTGATATTTAAACGCATCGGATTAGACTAGAAGTCGATCCCAACAAAGCTGAAAAAAGCTAGGTAGATGATTAGGTACTTATTGAAGCAAACTACCGACTTTGTGATTTGTCAATAAATTGAATCACACCCAGAATAAATCATCATCATCATTTTCTGTTTTTTCGTTGGATTTACTTCTCTTCCTTTCTTTCTTTTTTCTTTCTTTTCTTGCATTTCTTTCTTTTCTTTCTTTCTTTTCTTTCCTCTCTTTTTTCTCTTTCTTCTCTTTCTTTTCTTTCTTCTCTTTCTTCTCTTTCTTCTCTTTCTTCTCTTTCTTCTCTTTCTCCTCTTTCTTCTCTTTCTTCTCTTTCTTCTCTTTCTTCTCTTTCTTCTCTTTCTTCTCTTTCTTCTCTTTCTTCTCTTTCTTCTCTTTCTTCTCTTTCTTATCTTTCTTCTCTTCCTTTTCTTTCTTTTTTAATGATGAAATGAAATGAAAATTAATGATGTTGTTAATGATGAAGAATTTTGAGCTTCTCCGATTGTACGCCATTTAGCTTGAATCTCAGCAACTCTCATCAAGCTGCTACCAGCCACTGTGAAGATCATCGCCTCAGCTAGCCCGATGGCATCGTAGCTTACATTTACCTTGTTTGAGTAGATTAGTAAATAGAAGTAGAATAGAATTTATAAATACCAATTTTCCCTAACATTTAATCAATTGATGCTTTAATACAAATACGCAATGCTTATCATGAATCATTTCCGTTTCATAAATTCCAAATAAAATCCAAAACGTAGACCGTAAAACGACAAAACGTAACGTTTAATTTCCGATCCGAATAATTATGGTCATCAGCTGAAAGCCGAGATAACTAGCAAGCGAACATTTCGCTAATCACTTGTAAATTAAAACAAATTCTTCTGGTGTAAGGCGGCAGGCGACGATTATTTATGGTTTTTCCTTTAAGAAGATCAATTTTCTGGAGGTTTTGTTTGTCTTTTAATTTCAGTCTTAAATACTTTATAACATACGCTTTAATCTTTATTTATAAGAGTGATTTAAGGTTATAACAATCGGCGGAAGGCAGTTCTGTTGTTATTATTTGTTGTTACAGTGGCAAGCGTCCCTTACTATGGGCCTCATAAGAAAGCTCAAGTTCGCACAGAGACCTATGGAGAGGGCTATGCTAGATGTTTCTCTACGTGATCAAATCAGAAATGAGGAGATTCGTAGAAGCACTAAAGTCACCGACATCACCCAGCGGATTAGTTCTCTGAAGTGGCATTGGGCGGGGCACATAGCTCGTAGTGCCGATGTCCGAAGGCGCAAAAAGGCACTTGAATGGTGACCACGTACCGGCAAGCGCAGCGTGGGACACCCACCAACTAAAAGGTCGGATATCTGACCAAAATCGCAGGGAAGCGCTGGTTGCAGGCCCCGTCCAACCGTTCTTTTCGGAAATCCTTGGGGGCATATGTCCAGCGTCAGGACTCCATGTGGTCGAGATGATGATGATGATGACAGCGGCAACAGAAATCCACCATCTATGAAAATTTAATTTCCAACAATTTTTTTTTTTTTGACATGTTACGCTGCATAACTTTTTACAGAGACGTCCGATTTTGAGACTTCTTTCTTTATTGAGTAAAGTTTGTATTTACTTAATTTAAACCCACTGGCAATGAGCATTACTCACTGAGATTATACCGTCTTGTCGACCGGAGGTGAAGATATGAAATCGGGGCGACGCCAAGCACGAATAGTGGTGTAAAAGCGTTCGTGGTGCCCTTATCAAACTACTGTCTACCCGTCATGATGGAAGGAGACTACTGGCCGCAGGACGTGGTCTTCCATCGTTAACGGAATACCACAGAACATCCCAGGAGTACCTGTTGGAATGATGACACGGCCCCAATTTCGTCGTTTATTCCAACCTAAAAAATACAAAGTTTTGGTTTGAAACTTCATATGACTAGCCAGTTGGCTAACGACGAAATTGGGGCCGTGTCGTCGCTCGAGCGCTAAGGCTCAAGGAGGGACATGCAGTATCAGTATCATGCAGCATCCTAGTGGTGGTCTGTGCGGTCGTGGTATCGGGTGCACTTGATGATGGCGCCCGCTAGTGATGGTGGGCTGAGACCAGACGGGGTGCAGCGAATGCAGTAGTATATACCGGGCCCCGTCTCATGGTACTCGAAGGAATAGACGGGTTTTAGTCGGTAGGAGTCCAACATAACCTTCCGTTATTCCCAGGCAGAGGGTATCCATGAGGATTTCCAATATGCATTTATGATATTAACAAATTTTACTAAATTGAAAGGAAATTATTTTGACATAAATAATTTAATAATAATGTTTGTGTAGTTTATAAATTTAATAACCCTCAATAAGTATGACAACTTTTAATATAACATTTTAAATTATATTATTTTTCATGTCACGTAATGACAAACATGTTTCATTTAATCTTATTTATCATATGCACTTTTATGTATGTAGGTACACACACATGTTTAAAAAATCTTATCGAATTTTAAAATAATAAATCAAAATAAAATCAAGAATCATTAATATTATTTGTTGTCTATAATGTGAAGCGATTGACCAATTTTTTTTCTCTAGCTCGAGTCACTCAAAATAATTATTGGCGAACGCATTATTTTAATGTCGCCGCAAATATTTTGTTAGAAGTCTCGAAATTATGTTAATGGAAATGGGTTGTTTACTTAGGAAGGAGATATTATTAGATTTTCTTTGATTGCCTCAGGATTTTTCTCGCAAGTTAAAGTTATAACGGAAATCAAGCCTGTAAGCTAAACAAATTGAGGATACTTAGGTTTTCATTACAAACAACAATTTGATTAAATATTTAATAACTTCACATTTTATTAACTATACCTGTTACCAAATATTTCTAAACTACCTTATCATCGTCATCATCATCTCAGCGTTTATCCAGGTTGCATCCGCGGCTTTCGCGTTGGAGCCTGGGGTCCGCTTTCCTGCACATTCTCTTCCTTTTCTCATGATCTTTAGGATCCTGTGGCTTACCACAGGATGCTAAGCGCGAATGCTAAGCACAAGCTCTTAAGCTTGTAACTATATATGAACTAAATACATCACAAGGAAAACACAATGTACATAAAAGAAACTCATCTGGTTTCGGCTCCGATTTATTAACCAACTCTATCCACACTTGCATGTCACGTACCACCGAATCCTGAAAGTAATCGGTAAAGCATCGATACTTTAGTACATTCGATAATCGTGTCACGTTTCTAGTGCTCCTTAGAGGCGGACGTGTGACTTGGCGCGTCCCTATTTACTGAGATTCACTAAATGTACTTAGAGGCTGCGGACAGATATATTTTGAGAGTTTTTGTTTATTTTTTACATGCTTTTTATTAGCTTCACTTGTATGTTTGCTTGCTTGCTTGTTTGTTTGTTTGTCCGTCTCTATCTCTTTGGACTACGAGTGAGCGGCTCGTTAAAGTTTTACGTAAAATGTCCCACCGTTTTCAATACGTTCGTACGTTCGTTTTTTATTAAAAAAGAATATCGAACTAAAAAGTTGACATGCTTTTAAAAAATATCAAACTAAAAAGTTAAAAACAATTTTTAAAAAAGCGTGTGGCGCTTAATATACAAAAATTATGGCACAAAGCGACTCACGGTTTTTTTAAAAATTATTTTTAACTTTTTAGTTTGATATTTTTTAAAAGCATATTTTGTTAAACTATATTTATTTCTAGCAACCCGCCGACATTTTAGGATTTTTACGACTTGACGAAATATGGAGATTTCTTTTAGGTATTAGAATTTATTTTTTATATTAACATTATAAACTAGTGTTTGGCCGCAATCCCGCCTGATAGTAAGCAGTGTTGCAATCGTTGGTGGTAACGCGCGCTAGTTAATTAAGAGCCTATTCACTCTAGGCATGAAGACACTTGAATTGAAACTTTTTCATTTAATTGATTAGATAATTAGCTTTGTGATTAACTTGCCGTGTTAGCAAAATACTAGTAGTTTCTGTTGTGTATTGGTTGAAATTAGTTTTTGTTATACTCATGCCCACTTACCTAGTTTCCATAGGATGTTTTTAGGGTTCCATAGCCAAATGGCAAAAAACGGAACCCCTATAGATTCGTCATGTCTGTCTGTCCGTCTGTCCGTCTGTCAATCCGTATATCACAGCCATTTTTTTTTCGAAACCATATGAGCTATACTGTTAAAACTTAGTAGGTAGATGTATTCTGTGAACCGCACTAAGATTTTGATGCAAAAAAAAAAAATAATAAATATTGGGGCTTCCCATACTTAGAACTGAAATTCATTTTTTTTTCATCAAACATACTTGTGATATCTATGGATAGGTCAAAAATTATATCGAGGTTTCTAAAAGATTTTTTTCTAAACCGAATAGTTTGCGTGACAGACGCTTCCAAAGTGAAAAATGAAAAATCTAAAAAAAAACGTATGATGTACATTATTAGATACTATAAAAAACTACCAACGAAAATTGTTTTGAACGAGATCTAGCAAGTAGTTTTTTTTTATATACCTCGTAAATCTTAAACCGCTTATTACCGCGTAATCTTTCATACAAATAACTTAAATCCTTTAATTCCATAAATCAATGGTACGGAACCCTTTGTGCGTGAGTCTGACACGCACTTGTTTTATTTTAATAATCTGTAATGTATAATTGAGGACTTGTTATTGACTGTTAGTCCAACTTACTGTTTCTAAACTGATTGTTTAGCTGTACGTCCTGCTTAGTAAATAAATTGTCTTCAGACGGAAACACCACCGCTGTCAAAGTGTTCCAGTCCCTCATTGACTTACCTAGTATTTTTCAGTTAGTTTAGAGTCTAACTGGATTCACCTGAATGTCTGCCTGTCTGACCACGTCTGACCTTCACAGCCCAGTTACTGGGTATTACGATACCCCGCGGTAAGACGGTCACTCATCCGCACACCAACCACGGCAACAATATAAAACGACTGTAAAATCGTTAATTACAAAACCGATAAATCAATAAAAAACCACAAAAACATCAACAGGCCTCATCTGTCAAGAAACTTGAACAAAGTGACAAATTAGCGCCTTCTATCCGTCGCCTGTCCAAGTCAACCATCCAATTTTAAAATCAATCGGGTCTTAGGAGGGAAGTGAATTTTTGAGGGAAGAGATTTTTTAAACGAATTTCACCAATTCGTCTCTTTGAATCACCATTGTTCCCTTTTCTTTAGGAACCTATTTTTGCATTGTGTCTATAAGCGGTTTTTTTTTTAACTTAATCTTTACTAATATATAAAGCTGAAGAGTTTGTTTGTTTGTTTGAACGCGCTTATCTCAGGAACTACCGGTCCGATTTGAAAAATTATTTTTGCGTTGGATAGTCCATTAATCCAGGAAGCCTTGAGGCTATATAACATCACAATGTGACTAATAGGAGCGGAGCATAACTAACTCCACGCGAACAAAGTTGCTAGCGGCCGCTACTGTGTAATAAATAGAGTTAAACTTTTAATATCACAAATTTAATAGCATAGCCGAATGCGAGATACCTACCTCTAATACCTAAAATTCTGGAGATAATTTACCGCAATATTTGTCTTATGTGTTGTGTATGTGTATTTATATATTCTAGATACTGTATTGTTGCTTTTGGGTTACCTGAAACAAACCCTTTTTGTATAGATTTAGTTTTTTTTTATTATACACGCATTGCATGAGTTTGTCTATCTCAATTCAACAGGACTAAACTAACGGACCTCTTTTTTTATGTATTATAAACTAGCGCTTGACCGCAATCCTGCCTGATGGTAAGCAGTGACGCAATCGTTGATGGTAAAGCGTACTAGTTTATTAAGAGCCTATTCACTCTAGCCTTGAAGACACTCAAATTGTAGTCCGACGGAAACACCGCCGCTGGCAAAGTTGTTCCAGTCCCTCGATGTACGCGGTATAAAGGAGGAGGCGAAATGCTTCGTCCGGATCGTAGTGGTGTTAACAACGTAAGGGTGGAAACCAGCTGTACGACGGGTCGTCCGATGGTGGAACGAAGATGGGGAATTAAATCATGCAATTCCCTCGCACACTCCCCAAAATGCATCCTATAGAACACCGAAAGGCTGGCTACTTTACGCTGTGCTCTAGGCTTTGGAGACCATCTCGAGTTAGATCAGGGTCACCAATCAGCCTCTTCGCACGCCTCTCCATTGAATCCAAAGTGGCCAGGTGACACTTAGCAGCACCAGCCCAAATGTGGCTGCAGTACTCCACACACCTCACACACCTTGTAGAAACTAGAACTAATTTCCGTGCGTTCAGGCGCTTTTGCCATTCCTATTATTGGAATCAATTGTAACAGCACATACCTACTTAGGACCCATTAACTTAATCAAACTTTATTCCGTGGTGCTTGGCAATCTGGGCTTCTACCAGTTGCAATAATGTCCCTTTGTGCCGATTGGCCTAGTTCTGTTCTGTCTCCTGCTTGTTATGGAGGGAAGTGGAAAAAATATATTTTTTCTTACTCCTCCGCTATTCTTTTCTGATTAATTTCGTTGCGGGACCCAAGACAGTTGAATCGTTTCTCCGGGATTCGTCGAGCTTCATTGCTTGGCGTTTTTCTGGCGGTCTCCACTGTTGATTCTGGCTTTTAGGAGTTGCAGTGGGTTGGGAAATGTGTGGCGGGTTTTGTCCCAATGAAAAAAAAAAGGACTAAATTAATAGAAAGCAAAAGATGTACGGTTTGTGTTTAGTTTGAGAACGAGAGAATCAGTGCCCATGTTTATTCTATTCTATTAGAAGCAGCTCTTGGGAAGATTACTAACAAATTTGGAAGTAAATGGAAATAGACTTTTCTGACCTAAATTTATTTCCGTTTAGTCCTGTGAACTCAATTTATTCTAGTTTAAAGTACAAACGCCTCCTAGGTCCCATTCCAACAAATTGAACGTTTGTTATGTAACAACCCGTAATAGCGGCTCGGGATCCTCTTTAATTAGGGGCCATATTTCTTATTTACCGGCTTAAGCTCAGTGCGTACTCTTGGGTCGCAATATTTTTCTTTGGTTGTAAATTATAATAATCGATGCTTCCTTTCATCGTTACAAGATTTTGGGATAGACAAGACAGAATGGCAATGAGTGGTAGGCTACATTTGCAGGTCATTTTCTAAATGATTCACCTTTTGTTATCGGATCGTTTATATCTCACATGAATCAATTGTGCACAACCTTTATAGACGATATGCAACGTTATTTTTTGTTTATTCGAAACCTGAATATATGTAATATGCAGTGTGGTTACCGAGCGCACAATACAGTTGGCGGTAGATCACAGTGCGACAGGCCCTGCCCGCGCCTGCAGCGGAGTGGTCAATGATGCGTTGACCACATTTTTGTTGGAACAACCAACTAGGATGACAAGCTCATAACTTTGTGGTTTTTCATTGTATCTTTTGTTTTTTTTTATATTCTTAGGTGTATTTTTTTAATAAATACTACTACTACTTACGCAGGTGGAACCACGAGGCGCAGCTAATATTATTATAATTTTATCCAAGAAGATAACAAGAAAAATGTGTTTTATTCCAACTATCACTCCTGGCAACCTAAATATCTAAACACGAAAACAATTATATACACTTTATTGACACCAGAAAATTTAATCAAACACTACTAATTATACATAATAATACTTTTAGTATTACTAAAATTATATATAAGTACAAGGAGATATTAGGAAATTGCGTTTTACTCCCAACTGAACTGAACTGAACTCCTGATATATCTACTAAAAATCTTAACACGCAAACAATTATACACACTATATTCACACAAAAAAATAATCAAACACTACTAATTAAACATTGGGTGACCTTATCCCCATTTGACAAGGCTTATTAATTTGATGGTAAGTATTTGATCCTTGTTGTTTGATTGTCAGACATCTACTACAAACTGTTACAACTCACTAGAAACCACAAAAGTAAACTTCAATAGACGCTTTGATTAGAGCTAGCATTTATCCCGTTGTCTTAATACCCACAGTTCGAACGAAGGCTCTTGTTCAATGTTATTTTCCCTGCCCTTGTCTCGTCTTATTGATTATCGTTCGCACCCTCATCGCTTGGATACGGAGATTAGATCGGCCGGTAAGCCGTTCATAGCTTTACAATTGTATACTTTAGGAATTAACTTGATATAGGCTTTTTCTGAAGGCCATATTGGTGACAAACCTCGTAACGAGAAATTTTTAAGAGAATGTCGGAAGACACCCAGCTTCTACAACATATAACATGATCAGCGTAATATTCTCAATCCTGGGACACAGGCCTTCTCTCGGTAAGACGGAATGGGCCGTAATCTACCATGCGGGCCCAGTGCGGATTGGTAGATGTCACATGTCTAGGAAATGTTGCTTCTAAAACATGCCGGTTTCCTCACGAAATTATTCTTCAAAGTTTTAATAGCAGTGGTGATGAAATAATTTACACAAAGTAAAGAGCC
This sequence comes from Sesamia nonagrioides, assembly GCA_017933935.1. Taxonomy (NCBI): domain Eukaryota; kingdom Metazoa; phylum Arthropoda; class Insecta; order Lepidoptera; family Noctuidae; genus Sesamia; species Sesamia nonagrioides. The sequence continues at coordinate 53,682 of JADWQK010001392.1, read as the reverse complement.
TGGTGGGTTTCGAACCTGCGACCTAGATCTTGTAAGTCGCAGCCAATTCTATTAACCACTGCTTGCCCACTGCTTCTACAACCAAGCGGGGTGGTTGCGTTACATTTACAGTAGAAATGGCTTTCATTTTGATAGTTAACCCACACTTAGAGGACATCAAGTTGTCAGTCTTTTTTTTAAATATAATTATACCCATATTTTGATAAACTAAATTTCATTATGTTATTAAGCGCATACTTGCATACCGAGTCCGAGGGCTTGAGGCGCTGCGTGCTGAAACTCAGGTTTTAAACCTAGCTCGGCAGCAGATGCCAATGATTAGACATAATTGTTATTGATTTACTCTTAAGTATAATTTTAAGTAGATAGGACAAATTCTATAAAGTGTTTATTTGTTTGGTCTTATAAATATACTAGCTTTCCGCCCGCGGCTTCGCCCGCGTGGAGTTCGGTTATATCGCGCTATTTAGATTTCCCTCGGGAACATCATATTTTTCCGGGATAAAAGGTAGCCTATGTTCTTTCTCAGGGTCCAAAGATTGTCTGTGCCAAATTTCATCAAAATCGGTTGAAAGGTTTAAGCGGGAAAGCGTAACAGACAGACAGACAGACAGACAGACAGACAGACAGACAGACAGACAGACAGACAGACCGACAGACAGACAGACAGACAGACAGATAGACAGAGTTACTTTCGCATTTATAATATTAGTATGGATGACAACGTCAGGGACGGCGGAGCAATAGGGTCGTCGCCATCTCGGTGTAGTGGTAAGGGCTCCATTTCGTAGGTGGCTTTTTGAATTAAAGCACGAAGTTTAAATATACCCTCGAATCTTACAAATAATTTAAATAGGCCAACCGGCAGTTGTGCCCCGAACACTTCTCTGGGGCACGGGGCCCTGGCCCGCGCCTCAAAGCGAAGTGACCGTTCGACAATCCCCACTTTCCAAAATAACTCTATCTACGTGCCGCCATTACAAAATACGATCACAGCGTTTTCCCCACTACTAGATAAATCGAATGAACTTTTATTAAAATTATGTGATTATCCACGACATATATTATTATTATATTATTAATTGACGACGAATAGACGACACGGTTGGCGCAGTGACTGGAATCAACGCTGTGTGTCTCAGATTCGTTTCTCGCACCGAACAAATAATTATATGACCTGGCATTCTTTCAGAGTCTGGATGTTTCTGTATGTGAGTTTAAATACTTGTGAACGCAGCCACAATACAAAAGTAATTTTTCTCGGCGGTAGGCCATAACATCGGCTGCCGGCAGAAGTTACCACCCACCAGACAAAGTGTTGTCGCCAAGCGATTCGTCGTATTCCGGCATGATGTCTGGTGAAGCCGTATGGAGGACGGGTCTGAGCAGTTGTGTTGCGATGTGTGGCGGGTACGATGCGCCAAATGTTGTTGTGTCGGGAGTTTGGTCGTGGAGAGTCTCCAGAGCAATCTCCCTCTAGCGCAGCATTGTTTGTTTGTGTTGGTCTTGGGTTTAACATTGCATCACCTCGCTCAACTGCCGGCATCCTTCCTATTCCTTAGTTTTTAAGTCATTATCATCATCACAGGGTATAATCCCGGTCGCATCCGCGGCTTTCGCGTTGGAGCCAGGGTCCGCTTTCCTACTCATATGCCTCCATTTCGCACGATCACTGGCATCCCGTGGTGTGAGATTGTTGGCACACATGTCATCTCTTACAACGTCAAGCCAGCATTACTTTGGTCTACCTCGCTTGTTCCGGCCCGGCGGAGGCGCCATGGCCAGACATTTGTTACCCACGTAACCTGCCGGTTTACGTAAGACGTGACCGTACCAGCGCAGGCGACTCTCTTGCAGTTTGTCTTCTGTGCTATCTGTTTGTCCTTAGTTTCTTAAGTGAATAGGCTTAATAAACTAGTGCGCTTTACAATCAACGATTGCATCACTGCTTACCATCAGGCGGGATTGCAGTCAAGCACTAGTTTATAATTATTAAAAAAAAACAGTCATTCTTATTAATGTAAATGTATTAAAAAGTAAATATAAAAATTGTGTTATTTGTTAAGCTGATAAATTGTTAACACACATGCAAAAATGAATTAGCACCATCGTTCAAAATCATTCTTTATGGATAGTGCTAATCGGTCGGTCTAAATCATTAGCTTAAAGGTCAACAACCATTACAAATAACTTAAGTGCTTTCGATATTCAAGAGTCCGCCTCTGTACAATTTATGTGCGAAAGAATAAATAAATAAAGCACCCGTTATAGGACACACTTTCATTTATTAGGTGCTGTCTATAAATACAAACAAATCTTTTCTTTATTAGTAGTATTTCATTAATCAAAGCGAGAGAGGTCACTCACCCGATCTACATAAAAAAGGTCATACAACAAGAGTTCTGCCACGGAACAGTATCCATTACTCACACAATTGAGATACCACTGACAAAAAACCCCAATACATACACACAATTAATTTAAAACAAATTCTGACAATACACAAAAAGGGCTACACACAAAAATTAACGGGGAAAATCCGACAAACACGAATCATCCTGAGGTGAAATAAAATTTCCAATTTCTCCTACATTTTCAGATATGTTAAAGGGATATTTTTCAACATTATTCGAGGCATTGCAATAGTAAATCCGGAGTCACTCGGAACCATATGTAGGGAGCGTCTCGGATGAGAACGCTTTACATCTTTCACAATTCAGGCGAAAGTAATACGAGTTATAAGACTCAAGATATTACAAAATATTTGAAAAGCATATGATTTGTGGAGTAACTGTGGGAACTAAAAAAAACTAAAACTTCTTTAACGATATTGAGCAGTTTTTTTGGATATGGAAAAAGCATTGAATTCGCCTGAGCGTGACCGACCTAACAACGTGATCGCTACAGCGAGATATATATTTGTATACTGTATACAATGGTAATGATTGCGCCACCGCTATGTATCACTTCACATCACTTTGTATATCTATATGTTTCACTTTCAACGAGTCCTCGAGTGGAGACCTCGTCTCGGCAAACGTAGCGTAGGACGCCCTTGGGCGAGATGGAGCGAGGACATCAAAAAGGTGGCTAGTAGTGGCTGGCGGAGAACTACTCAGGATCGAGCTTGTTGGCATGCCATGGAGGAGGCCTATGTCCAGCTGTGGACGAGTTAAGGCTGATAATAATGATGATGATAATGTTTCACTTCTATTGGAGAGTCTCACGACTGTTTCTTTTTTCCATACAATTTAAGATGTAACAGAAGCAATAGTTTTTTTTTTTATGAGTGAATTCTCAAAAACCACTGTGTACAGAATACATAAATGGAAATAAATATTGAATTATAACTTTCTCGCAATTATAGTGATGACGTTTTGTTAAATAAATAAATTATAAAACTGTCAGGAGGCTGATTATCCGAGAACTTATTATATTCATTTCCTACTTTTTATCATAGATATATGTATAAACAACACCTATCATCATCGTCAACCTTTTCATCGTCCCACTACTTGGCATATACAGAGAAGGATTGAGCGTAATCACCACGCTTGCTCAATGCGGGTTGGCGCTTTCAGACTTTAAGTCCAGGTTGCCTCAAGATATTTTTCTTCACCTTGTAGTCAGTCATTGGTGTCCAACATATACTTAGAAAGTACATATAACTTAGAAAAGTTACATTGGACTTGCCTGACATGGAATCGAACCCGCACACTCATAGTTGAGAGGCTGGACACTCATAGTTGAGAGGCTGGTGTTGTAACCATTAGGCCAGCAGGACAAGACCTATAGTGGAACATATTTGCATAATTATTTTTTCTTTGCTCTTTAACGTTTTAGATCGCAACTAAGGCGCTTAGTGATCATTGTAATAAACAGTCAGACCATAGTAAGCATACTATTTATTAAAATTAATTGAATTTTTACATAATTTTGTGTCCATACTAACGTATAACGCGAACACGGGTGGGTTTTAATTTAGTCATTTGATGATTTCCCATCCAGAACAAAAAAAAAGACCCGAAGGCGTTACATTGTGCTTATGGTTTCGCATCGAAACGAATATGAGATTGGTAAATATGTAAAGGATTTTGTCAGCAAATTTGGTGCTAACTTGTTTGGGTTCTGTTAAATTTGGGACGTTTCAAGTTGTGTAGATTGAGGTGCTCGTTAAGGATGATATACTTTGTAATATGGAGCATGTAAACGGTATTTTGAGCCTCAGGATAAATACTAAATTACATAAGAGATTAGTAAAGACATATTGTTACAATCAACATGCTTCGCAGGTTTGTGGTATGTATAAATGGTTGTACGCCTCTACGGAGAATATCACACTAATTGCTTATTTTCAATTTCAAACATTTTGAAGGGCACTGTTAATCCATTCTTGATTACGTTGGAAAATATTTTCCATATTCGAATTTTATTTACGTTGATCAAAATCGTTGTTTTTTTCAAGTTAAACTGAACTGAAAATTTTACTTTATTCTCATAGTTATAAAGTTGATTTCAGAGTGACGTAAAGTGAACTTTATTATGTAGGGATTAAAGTTTTTTATTTTCCTTTATATACATTTGTTTACAATTACGGCAAATGTATCGCAATATTACTTAAAATAACGCAAAGAATATTGTTGAAATGTCGAAATAAAAGCCATCGCTATACTGCCATTTTTTGACAAATACTTATCTGTCTGATTGGAGACTTATCATGTCCGAAAACATTTTTTCTGTAATTATAAAAAAGTGCTTGACTGCAGTCCTGCCTGATGGTAAGCAGTGATGCAATCGTTTAGTTTATGGTAAAGCGCTCTAGTTTATTAAGAGCCTATTAACTCTAGCATTGAAGAAACTTAAATTGTAGTTAAACGGAAAGACCGGTGCTGGCATTCAGTTCCTCGATGTATGCTGTATAAAAGACGAGGCGAAACGCTTCATCCGTATCGTAGTGGCGTCTACAACGTAAGGGTGGATACTCGTCGTACGACGGCGACTACTTCTGCATTTGCAATATTTAGTGATATCTATATTATTATTTTTATATCATCAAACACCCTTGCCCTTGTCCTGCGGAGAGAAGACATCTCTACTCTCCATCCACTTCTCTCTGTTCTATGCCACTGAGCACCAGTTCTTGTAAAAAGAGTCCAGTTCATCCTGTCATCTCCACGAAGAGGGACCATTGGTTTGTAAGTTTAGCAGAAGTGTCCAGCCCTTAGCGTGGAAGCTTTTCAAGTGACGTTTGTTATCGTTGTGGTGGAACGAATGGTCGTATATTAAACCCGGTCTGTTAGTTTGATACCCAGAATGCTCCGTTCCATAGACCTTTGGCAAACATCGAGAGTGGACGTCTGCTACTTTATACGCACTTATATATTTATAATATTGTTATTTTATTTATTTATTTATCATTTTTACAACTATCCTTACAGGCCTCATCCACTTAAAATACACTAATACTTAAAGATAACTCACAATTCATACTAATATTATAAATGCGAAAGTAACTCTGTCTGTCTGTTACGCTTTCCCGCTTAAACCTCTCAACCAATTTTGATGAAATTTGGCACAGACAATCTTTAGACCACGAGAAAGGACATGGGCTACCTTTTATTGAAAAACATTGATATTCCCGAGGGAAATCTAAAAAGTGCGATATAACCGAATTCCACGCGGGCGAAGCCGCGGGCGGAAAGCTAGTATTCAATAAAACTCTTGCAAGTTCACTCAACGATAACGATATAATAAATATATCCAGTCTTTTATGGATTTCCTCCACCACACGGATTGCACGGGTGAGGGGTGCCTTTAACCAGTAGGTTGGTTCTGGCCACAAGCAAGTTTAGCAGTTTCGGGCGTCGCCACCTCTACACGTACCGGTCCGGCACTTGAAGCTCTAGCTGACGTAGCACTTCCGGGATAAGTGCTACGCTACGCAATAACTTAACTACATATGCAGCAAGACTGAACTCTTGGCGGACTCTAAGCTCATTATACCCCACCGTATCAAGTACAAACAGTGTGGGGTACATCAACATTTTATTAATAACAATAAACAAAGAACAAACAGTTTAGTAGTAAAGGTCGAATTAGGATTCCCTAATAAGAACACCGTTCTCACATTCCACTAAGATATCGCCCCTTCTAAAGCTGTGTTATTAAACAGTCAACTACAAAATTACGATAACAGATTTGCGTAAAGAAACAATTTTATTGAAGTACCGTGAATAAAATTCACGTGGAAAGTACAAAAAGAGCGCAATTTTAGCCTGAAGTGTCTCGATGCTCTGTGGAGAAAATAATGCGAGTGACAAAATCTCCAAGTCAACTAACAAAAGCAAAAAATCAAGCCCTATTGTCTTTCCAAATAAAAGCATAATTGGTCAGAGTTGAAAACGTTAGAAAAACAACGGGAAAAGCCGACGAGAATCGCTTTAATTCTTTTTTTTACTTCTCATCGGATTCTGGGTCCCCTTCCAAGGGGCCTTATTTGTTTGCTTATCTCTCCTTATTAACTGCTTTAATAGAACAACGCCTAAGTCTCCTGAGACTTGGCTTTGTTTGCGCGGCACAAAGTTTTGTGTTAAAGAGATTTAACGTGGACACCTTATTTGCATTTGAGCCTATTATCTTTGAAGCTAGACGGGCATTTTCTAAGCGTAGCTAGAAATAAGCAACGATTTTTCGGTCTTACATTAGAGTACCTTTAACAAATTATCAATACGGGGTTCTTTTATATTAAAAACTAGCTTTCCGCCCGCGGTTTCGCCCGCGTGGAGTTCGGTTATATCGCGCTTTTTAAATTTCCCTCGGGAACATCAAATTTTTCCGGGATAAAAGGTAGCCTATGTTCTTTCTCAGGGTCTAAAGATTGTCTGTGCCAAATTTCATCAAAATTGGTTGAGAGGTTTAGGCGAGAAAGCGTAACAGACAGACAGACAGACAGACCGACAGACAGACAGACAGACAGCCAGATAGATAGACAGACAGACAGACAGAGTTACTTTCGCATTTATAATATTAGTATGGATAACGATATGCGTCCCTAGGTACTGCAGCCATATTTGGGCTGGTCCTGGAAAATGCCACTTGGAAATTTTGAATTCGGTGGAGAGGCGTGCGAAGAGGCCGATTGGCGACCCAGATTTGGTTCAAAATGGCCTCCAAAGCCTGAGGCACAGGCCTAGAGTACCCAGCCTCTCAGTGTTCTATAGGATGTATTTTGGAGAGTGTTCCAGTGACTTATATAATTCCTCCATCTCCTTTCCATCATGGTAGGACTCGTCGTGCGGCGAGTATCCACCCTTACGTTGTTGACACTACGATCTGGACTGTACCGTTTACATCGAGGGACGGGAACAATTTGCCGGCAGCGGTCTTTCCGACTGTCTAAAATTTAAGTGTCTTTAAGGCTAGAGTGCATAGGTTCTTAATAAACTAGTGCGCTTTACCACCAACGATTGCATCACTACTTACCATCAGGCGGCATTGCGGTCAAGCATTAGTTCATGCCATTAAACAATATATTTAAAAAAATACGCAGCAGAATCTGGTTGAGTTCATATATATTAATTTATGAACCCATCCAGCTTAACACGGTGCACGTAATATAGTAATATTAAACAGATATGATATGTTCTAACAAACTAACCGACATAAATGTGCCTTTCGGACAAGCAGCACCCACATGCAATTTTTTTATTCTGCGTACATTTCACACGTTGGTAGAGTGTGAGTGAGATGGGGCGCAATCTAAAGCATAGAGAAGAAAAAGATGGCTAGTGTGTGTCGTTTGCGCTTAAATGGCACACACGCGCGTATGGAACGTGTGTATCGAGAGTGGCTAAAGCGAGATACTGGACTTACCTTCTTTTGTACGCTTCATTTTCAGTGCGCTAGTGACTTATCTACCTTAGTTTAATATTTTATCAATGAGTACGGTACCTATTAAATGTAATTGTATGTAATTATGGCCACACTTAAATTAGGAAATTAATGTAATGATACTGATGACGAGTTAATAAATAAATAAGTACTGGGAAAAATCTTGAGAAAAGGAAATAAAATGAAATTTCTTGTCTATTATTAATAAAAACATGTTTCCACGCCTTATATTTGAACCACGTAGATATTGCACTTATCTCTTCGAGATACCCGATAATCCTAGTCAGAGGAAGTGCTGCCAGGGTATCGGATTGTTCGAAAGAGATAAATTGGCTTATGCGCACAAGCAAGTAAAGAAACACGAGTGGGGTTTGTCAGTAAAAAAAAACACATGCTTTTAAAAAATATCAAACTAAAAGTTAAAAATAATTTTAAAAAAAGCGCGAGGCGCTTAATATTCAAAAATTATGGCGAAGAGCGCCTCTCGCTTTTTTTAAAGTAAGATTTTAAGTTTGATATTTTTTAAAAGCATGTTTTTTTTTACTGACAAACCCCACTCGTGTTTCTTCACTTGCTTGTGCGCATAGGCCAATTTGAATTAACATGTTTTTTTAGTTTTTTAAACTATATTTATTTTCAACTTTTTAGTTCAATATTCTTTTTTTTAAAAAAAAACGAACGAACTTATTGAAAACGGTGGGACATTTTACAGTAATGAGCCGCTCACTCGTAGTCCAAAGAGTTAGAGACGGACAAACAAACAAACAAGCAAGCAAGCAAACATACAAGTGAAGCTAATAAAAAGCATGTAATGACATGCCCTGCCGCTCCACCCAGAGCGGGAAAGGTCACTTGATGTTTTTCCATCTGCAAAAAAGGGGGCGTCCTACCTTATGTTTGCCGATCTTAGTCTCCACTCAATTACTCCACAGGTCATCGGATCTACGGCTAATATTACCGGCCCAAAGAGATTTAAGAAAAAATAATTTTAATGTCTTTGTACCGGCCCATTGCTACTTCAGTTTGCTTATCCTGTGTGTTATTTCCACACCGCCGGCTCACTTGTGCCGGAAAATAATAGAATATTTATAAATACACGACTATACTAAAAGAGAGGGGCTCGTGGCGAAATGATAACAGCCACACAGGGATCTGATTTGGTTAAGGACAATCTCCAAAGCCTGAAGCATAGGCGCACGGTAGCCAGCCTATCGGTGTTCTATAGGATGCATTTTGGAGAGTGTGCGCAAGAATTACATGACATAATTCCGCCATCACCGTTCCATCATCAGACGACCCGTGGTATGGCGAGTATGCACCCTTATGTTGCTGACACAGCTATGATCCTGACGTAGCGTTTCGCCTCGTCTTTTGTATCGCGCACATTGTGGGACTGCAACAATATGCCAGCGGCTATCTTTCCAAAGGCTAGGGTGAATTATAGCAGCGGAGGCTGTGTGGAGCCGATCCGGCTATCGCTCAGCATTATACTACAACGTTATCAAGATAAAGCCGCAGCGCTGGTTTTCAGCGACAGCCGTTAATCACAGTTCATGGTTCATGTAACTGTTCGTGACATAGTGCATGAGTGCCAGCGCTATGGCATTTAATTTTTAAAATGACATATTATCATACATGAGATAAGAGACTTTTAGCCTCGTATAGGAAATTATTTATGCTATTTTATTTTTAAATTTATTTCCTTGTGATAATTATTATTTTTAGTTTGTGCTTTTCCTATATTCGCTATAGATACTTTTGGCCTCGTAAATTCTTTTGTTACCTTTTATAAAATTATATAATTTTTTAGTCTATGGTCTTCCTGTACGAATCGCAATACATATTTCGTCTTTTCTTCTTCATTTCATCGGTAAATTGGTACTTTTGCTACCAAAAAAATAATCTTATTTAAGATCCACAAATCACACAGAGGCCTCACACCGAAAAGGCATCACGCCAATTCGTGAATACTCAAATAAATTGATGGTTTACTACAAAAGGGTGGAGCCAGAGCCGATAACTATACGCTCACAATACAGAGAGCAAAGCTTAGGCGTTTGGCTGAACTTCGCTGTATTATGACCGGCCTGCATTATTATTTACACACATGAATAGAATCCGGGGATCTCTTAATCCTAAACTATTTTCGAATTCATAATTAAAGTTTCCTTAAAAAAAGTTTACGTACCTTCAGATTAACCCCTTTTATACTCTTTTTAAAATTTTGAAAATAGAATTACATAAAGAGATTTTAAACAGCGAATCTTGGCAAAAATATGGGTTCCATAACAAACCTTACCGCGTTGTTTTTTTCTAAACTGTACAACAATTTTTAATCTGATTTTCTCCATCACTTACATAATTTATTCCCGAAGGTCTACTTGTTTATTATCAGTCAGTTTAAGCCGTCATGGATGAACATCTACTTAAGATCGAGAATCCTCCGTACCTCGATAAACAAGTTAAGTTGTTACTAACTGTCATTTGTAAATAAATTGACAGTCATAACGGATCAAAAGACAAAATAATTTCATAACCATTGCTATTAAACTTACATTTTATTAAATACTAGCGGCCGCCAGCGACTTCGTTCGCGTGGAGTTAGTTATGCTCCGCTCCTACTGGTTGCAGCGTAATGCCTAGTCTTCCTGGATTAATGGGCTGTCCAACGCAAAAAGAAATTTTCAAATGAGAGCAGTGGTTCCTGAGATTAGCGCGTTCAAACAAATAAAAAAAAAACTCTTCAGCTTTATTTATATTAGTATAGATTTCATTTTCTCAACATTTACATTTTGTCAAGTCGAGAAATCCAGGCGATTATGTTAGTTTATTATGAATAGAAATAACTTTGAAGTGTAGCATTGTAAATATTATGGTATTGATATTTTATGTTTGTTGTACTTAAGTTAAGTGGATTTTCGTGTAGTGTGAAACGCAAGCTTTTCCTCTAAGTGGCTTTTTAGTTTGTAGTAGGTAATTGTAATACGTTGTAACAATACGTTTTGGGGGCCATAAGCTCAGGGTTAATTACGGATAAATCCTTCAGTCCAATATTGGTCATGGGCCTCTTCCAAACTGCGCCAAATCAGCCTCAGCTCTACATCCAGTCTATCCCAGCCATTTTCTTTCGGTTGTTCGTCTATTCAACTAGCAGGCGTTTGCCTCGTTATCTCTCATTGGCCTTGGTCAGCCTACTGCCACTTCTTGTTTGTTTTGCAAATTAGGTAGTGCTGTGGTAGGCATTAATATCGCCTGCCGACAGAAGTTAACACCAGACAAAGTCTTGCCGCCCAGCGATTCGGCATGATGTCTGCTGAAGCCTTACGAAGGACGGGTCTGAGTGGTGTTGCTGTGTGTGCCGGGTACGATGCGCCAAATGTTGTGTCGGGAGTTTGGTCTGGATTATCTCCAGATCAATCTCCCTTTGGCGCTGCATGGTTGTCCGTGTTGTTGGGTTTAACATTGCATAACCTCGCTCAACTGCCATCTTCCTTCCTATTCACTAAGTTTTTTAAGTGGACAGGCTTAATAAACAAGCGCGCTTTACCATCAACGATTGCATCACTGCTTACCATCAGGCGGGATCGCAGCTAAGCACTAGTTTTTAATTATAAAAAAAACAGTTTATTATTATAAACAAATATGAGCTATAAAAAATAACTTAACTGTAAAATTATTTTTGTATGAATTCATATTTATTTTAATGGTAATCTAGTGATGAAATTAATAGGGATGTATCCTAGGTATGAAAATCAAAAAAATAATTAGTCCGTCTTATAGACAATAAAAAAAATTAAGACCCGTATTTTTTATTTTGTTGAAATTACCAAAAACTACTGAGATATAGAGTACTAAACTTACGGAGTGGGGGTTAATTACGTGATGCCGTGGTATATTTTGTGACACGGCGTGACGTCATGCGACATTTCAAATCAATATATCTTCCTAAGTATTTGAATGAATGAAAAAATAAAAAATACGTGTTCAATATTTTTTATAAATCTATCTGATGGACATTAAATTATTTTTTAGGATACAACCCAATTGAGGATTATTGTAACAATAATTCTCAATAGGGCTGTATCCAAGGTATGAAAATCAAAAAAATAATTAGTCCGTCTTATAGATAATAAAAAAATTAAGTCGCGTATTTTTTATTTTGTCAAAATTACCAAAAACTACTGAGATAAAGCGTATTAAAATTACCGAGTGGGGGCTAATTACATCACGCCGTGGTATATTCTGTACCACGGCGAAACTTCATGTGACATTTCAAATCAATATATCTTCCTAAGTATTTTAAGAAGAAAAAAAAAATTAAAAATCAGTGTTCAATATTTTTTATAAATCTATCTGATGGGCATTAAATATTTTTTTAGGATACAACCCAATTAAAGCTATTACCTTAAACATATTAACAACTTCTTCAAGAATACTAGTCACTCTGAAATCAACTAGATTACCATTAAAATAAAGTAGGTATTTGTTTAATTCAAAATAACGTCAATTTGAAACGAATATTAGTAAGTTAAGATAAATTTTTGATGGATCGCAATGATCAAAAATTGTTGGCTACCTCAGCTGAAGTTCATCTAGGATAGTGTTTTTAAATGGAACACCGCCAAAACAAATGAATGAATACTGAAAGCGGAGCCAATACTCCAAAATACTCTACCAATCAGCATTTACATAAACAACACGGCTAACTGCCACTTAGGACTACTGACTTTTGAATATTATTACTATAGAACTAAAAATTCGAATATATCCAATGATCCAACCTGGACGCGCGTGGTGAATTACAACCCGCTTCGCCCAATAGTGGGAACATTACAATGTTCCCACTATTGGCACATACAGAGAATGAATGAGTTATGTAGGTAGACACTCTTCTTCTTCAGCCACTGCTGATGTCCACTGCTGGACAAAGGCCTCCCCCATGGGTTTCCACGAAGACCTGTCTTGTGCTGCCCGCATCCATCGGCTTCTCGCGACCTTCACCAAGACATGGGTCCACCTTGTTGGGGGCCTCCCTACGAACCTTACTACCCCATCGGCCATCGGTTCTACGAGCAATGTGCCCTGTCGACTGTCATTTAATTTTAGCGATTCAAAGAGCTATGTCGGTGACTTTCGTTCTGCTGCGGATCTCCCCATTTCATTGCACTTTGTGTGACTCTGAGCCTTCGTATGAGGCCCATTGTAAGCAAACACTTTTCAGTTCCGCAAGTCATCACTGGCAATATACACTGGTCAAAGACTTTAGTCACTGTGGTATCTTGGAAAGCGAGAAAATGTAGCGTAGCTTCCCGAATGCTGCCTAGCCGAGCTGGATTCGACGAGACACCTCTTTCTCGAAGGTAGACACTTATACAATCTATTTTTAGAGTTCCGTACCCAAATGTCATAAACTTTGCTGTCTGTCTGTCTGTCTGTCAACATGCAGTATGAACATTATTAGCTATATAGTTGAAATTTGCATAAATGATGTATTTCTCTTCAAAAAATCCTACTAATATTATAAAGGCGAAAGTATGGATGTATGGATGTTTGTTACTCTTTCACGTAAAAACTACTAAATGGATTTGGTTGAAATTTGGCACAGGGGTAGATAATAGTCTGGAATAACATATAGGCTACTTTTTATCCCGAAAAAATATGCAGTTCCCGTGGGATACGAAAAATATTAGTCCACGCGGGCGGAGCCGCGGGCGAAAGCTAGTAATATAATAAAAACTAAATAAAATATATCGGCGCTGAGCACCGTCTGATATCGATATAGTTTTAAGTTATCCGATTAATCGACTTTCTAATTTCTGAACGAAATTAAATGTAATCGTGTAGTGATTCCTAAACGTAACACCGGACACTGGCACAAAAGAAGAAACAACGAGGACTGGTGACAGCTGGTCTACGGTTATCTTGAATGTGCGACTCGTGTCAAGTGGTACGTTATTTCTTAGGAAAATTATTGTAAAATTGTAGTGATCAAAGTTTGATTTAAAGTTTATCGTTATAATTGATTATCTCCTTGCCCGATAACCTGCGCCTACAAAGGATCCCTTGCTAAATAAAGACGGAGCTTCCCCAGATGATACTTTTGTACCGCTAACTTCTTCTAATGATAGCCATCTTCCCCAGATGATGCTTTAGTAGCGCCAACTTCTTCTCATGATGGACATGTGCCGTTAAATATATAGCTAATGGAGCGTCCAAACAAATATGATTTTTATAGACGAAGATGCGGTATCCCTCATGCGCAAGTACAACTCGCACCTTAATCGATTTTTATTTTTTACAAATACCCACATTAAACACACTTAAAAAGTTCAGAATTCCCTCTCCTTTCTATCAAAAACGAAAACTATTATCGAAAATTCAGCAAGTTACCGAATGCTAGGATAATGGTTAACCCACATACAAGCCGACTGAGATATTGAAACCTCGATAGCTCCAACAATACGACTAATGACGCCGCCACTTGTAACGACAGCAAAAAAAAAATAGATAATGATGTTGACATTTTATGTGACGAACTCAACCGGATTGAACTGGTTTGAGCTGGATATAGCCGGGTGTAACCGCTTTTGTGATTTATTTTTTACCGATAAAACGACGAGTCCTTTATTTTGGTGTGGTTTCTGTTTTTGATGAAGGACGAAGTTAGTTTATATTATTTTTCGGGATTCATGTTTGCCTAAAAACAAAAAGGAGAAAAATTAAGGAAAGATCGTTTCTTTCTTTTTAGTAAAAAGATGTTTGTATAACATATGTTTTAACGCGTTTGGCATGTTGTGTCTGCGAAAATATTTATAAGGAAAATTAAATTTGAAAAATTTGTACACGAGGGAAACACTGGGAAAGACCTAACAGTAAAATGATCATGGCTTTGTTATATTTTCATTAAGTGAATAAATACTTACTGTTTTAGACTTCCATTTTTGTGTTTTTATTGCTCCTAAGGTCTCGTGATTGCACGCGCAATTGTTGAGCGAGAGAATTGTTGTCAGTAGAGTGTTCTAGTTTATGAAGAGCCTATCAATTCTTGACTGGAAGACACTTCCATAAATTTTAACCAGACTGGAACACCACCGCAGGTAAATTGCTGACCTTAACCATATTATTTAAAAAAATGGAAAATAGTAATATAAAAATAAATATTATGTATAATAGAATAGAACACTCTTAGTTACACGAGATAAATTATAGAAAATAAATATAAAGATTTTACAAAGGGTGACACAATAGGCGTCCTTATCAGTAAGAGTGATCTTTTACAGAGAACCTTTGGATGAAATACTAAGAGGAATAATTTTATAGACATAAACTTTCAATAAGTAGGATTTACATTTTTCCACTTACTTCTTTTTTCTTTGCTCGTCAGAGTTATCTTTTGGCAAATATTTAAGGACTAAGCTCACACTGTGGAATTTATTAAAAAATAAGTGCTAAATCATCCACTAGTAGGTGATAAATTTTATACTAAAAGGTTTAAATTGAAAATGATATTCGCGACGCAAATTAAAAAAAGATTCAGTATCAGTGAAAGAAGGTGCTTTTTAATAAGCATTTGGTGTTGACACCTTTTGACAAAGGTTCTTTTAAGACCCCGATCGATATTACCAATTAGAATTTTGTAACAATACAAATGATGAGAGGAGTTTTTTAAAATAAAATAATACAAGAGAACATTTTCGCTGTAGGCCTTTGTAAAAGACAGTAATGAGATAGCAGTATATTTGAAGTTTAAAAATATTTTTTTTTTTTATATTTTTGCATTGAAATGAACGAAAGAAAGAAAAATTCTGTATTTAAACTTCTTTTTTAACTTCAAATGAAATGAATCAAAATACTAGTTGCTTTAAAATAGTAGTTGCTTTGTTGTCTAGAACTTTCTATTGCATAAATCAGCCGCAAAAACCTATATCAAAATAACGAGACAAAAGATCCCAGAAATACGAAAACTTCCATTTGCATAATCACGGTCGAAACTTGCCATAACTTCAACAAACCATAATGTACGAACCGTGTTCCGCGAGAAAGGCCTGACACGTTCATATTACTCATAAATAAACTCCATGCTACCGAACGTTTTTAATTTATTTACTCAGGCAACCCATTAAAACTCATGCCGAAGGGTGGCCAGTCCTTGGCGGTCGATTTGTGTAAATTAAAACACATTTTCTGTACTAACGACCAGGGCTACAGATACCTTTATGCCTGTAACTTTTTGGCCTCATCGCTCGCCTGGGACATACGATTGTTCTAGTTAATAATGTTTGACGAAGCCCTACTTTAATTTGAGGCTGGCAAGCATTAAGCATTGAGTGATGGTCGCCACTTGCCTAAACTTTGTACCTCTGAATACTAATACACGTTCATGAACGTGAACCCGGAGTTTTACGAGCCTGCAAGGAGTAATGACGCATGAATAAATACCTGAGTAATTATATGAATAGAGAAAGTTTTTATGCAACCCCTGGATTTATGTGCACGGCTGTTTTTGAACAAAATGTTTTAATATTACATGATCATCTTGGCTTGTTAATCATTATGGCTTCCTTTTTTTTACTCGTCATCCGCAAGCCCGCTTCTAGTAATACTGCTTCTTAGAATGAAGCCTGACTGCTTGCCATGCAGTCTCACTTTGGACCATGGACGCCATGAGGACACAGCAGTGCTCTGCCCAAGCCGGGCATACTTCCACCTTCTTATTCGAGACAGGATCTTTCCGAAATAAACGTGTCTGGTCAAGACCTGCGTCAGGCCAAAGGACCACTGTGAACTGCGCACTGTGGGTGGTGAACTGTCAGGATGGTAATCATTTTTAATGTTTGTATTTTTTTTTGTATAGCATACTTACTTAATGGGCTGATCACATATGCCACAGGGCCGACAACCGTTGGGGTAAACGAGTCCTCGAGTGGAGACCGCGTCACGCCCTTGGGCGAGATGGAGCGACGACCCCAAAAAGGTGGCTGGTAGTGGCTGGCGGAGAACTGCTCAGGATCGAGCTTGTTGGCGTGCCATGGAAGTGGCATATGTCCAGCAGTGTACGAGTAGGGGCTGATGATGATGATACTTACAATTTTTGTTATATATTTTATTATCCATTCATTATTGTAGCATTGGCCAGCGGAGCAGATTCCTGGAGCGGAGACTGCTTATCAGTAAGCATAGTATTGGATGCCCCCAGCTATAATGATGGACGGCCTAAAGAAGATGACCAGAACATACTAGATGCGGAAGGAATACAATGTTTTGACGCAGTCTAGGGGAGACCATCAATGTCCTATATTTATAAAAAAAATATATTACCTATAAAAGAAAGAAATTTTTGTTTGCTGTAAATATGACACATAAAAAAGGACAAAATAGTAATACATGGTAAAACAACAAAATAAACAACAATAAACAACACTTCGGATGTGTCTGTAATGGTGTTTCAACTAAAAATCGATTTTCATGGGAAATGCAAAATAGTGAAATTGGTCCTAATACAATTATCTACTGGTTCTCATAAAGGACCACGCCAAAATCCACATAGGGATAATTAAGGTTTAACATAATTAAACTTAAGTTAAGTGATTAGTGATACTATCAGTTTCCCTGTTTATATTAAATTAATTTCGTATATTAATTTCCATTGATATGAACTATCCGTGCCACGGTAACTTCGCTAAGCCATAAATTAATCCCAGCTGTCATTTTAAAATATTTGACAGTCACTATTCGTCAGATGCCAGAAAGTATGTAAAATAAAGGTATTATAGCTGCATCAAATGACCTCTCTCGGCTTGAGCGGTGCGAAAGGGCGTGTCAGACTTTTACTGACTAAAACCCACCCGGGTTCCTTCACTTGTCTGTGGGCCAACCCGCAAAGCTGACCCAGTCATCGGTTGTGTCACATACTTTTGATTTTGCAAAATTTATTAAATTATATTGTCAGATAATTTATGAGTGAGTGAATTATATTTCATTCATCATGTGTGAATTATAGCCTTATACTAGCAGTGTGATTATACAATATGTAAAGAAAACCCTATCTGACCCATAAGGATAATAAAGGTTAGGTAAACACATGATCAAATATAATATAACATTTTACGTAATCACCATAGTAACAATACTAATGAATTTTGAAATAATCTTTTTTTCCCGAGAATTAATTTCAACTTTCCCCAAATTTGGTAATTTTTAAAAAGTGACAATATTATTTTAAAGCTATTATTTTAAGCGATGCCCCCTGTCGCCCGCGAAAGGGTTGCCTACCGCACATGTATTAAGTTACCTCTTTTTGCGAAATAATATTTATTTTTTTAGAGGTATGTTTTTTTAAGTTTAGCCGGGTGTTGTGGGTAATAGTAGAATCACTTATCGGTACCTAACAATTCCTTCACGGATCGGACAGGGTTTTCTTTACATATTGTATAACCATCTTATCGTGTAAACTTAGGTGAAGACGTAGAGTGAGCTTTCATTCCGACACTAACAGCTCATAGCTCGCTTCGAGTGAGCCAACTTTTCACGGTGATAGTTTTACAGAGTCGATCGGCAGCTTGTGCCCGTGACCTCATAATCATCATGATGATGCCAAAAGACGTCCACTGCCAGACATAGGTCTCCCCCAAGCTACCTTCACCAGGTCGTCGGTCCACCTTGTCGGGGGCCTACCCAGTCCCAGTCTTCCGGTGTGTGGTGGTCGCCACTCGAAAACCCGTCGGTCCCATCGGGGACCGGTCCTACGGGCAATATGTCTAAATTTCGTATCGTAATGCCTGCACGTGCCAAAGCTTCGTTTTTGCTTAACAGTCTTTTTAACTCTTTATACTTACAATAGTGTTCCAAATATAATAATAACGAGGACGTGAAATAACCTGTAACTGACACAAATATTGGGCTGTCAAATACAAACACAATTTTTCAAACAATCAAACTATTCAGCTTTATTACATATATTACCCCCCCCCGCGAGATGTCACAGCGAGTGGACGTGCTTTCTGTTGATCGTCTTATTTAAAATTGTAAATCAACGGAAAAAGTGATTACTATTAAGAACAGTATACGGCATTACAGCCTCCAGTGAACAAGTGACAAACTGTGTGAAAATTATAGTGAAATAACTACCTATTCTATATCGCCTTAATACAAACAAAAAATCTTAGTAACAATTATAGTGTTCATATGGTCGATAAAGTTGTGTACTTGAAGGTACTCAGAAAATAAAGCCAGACACTAAATATTACTGTGTGTACATTACATTAGTGCCTAACTATAAGTTCGTAATTTTCGAGTGCCTACATATCGCCGTATCGTGCCGCTGCGGAAATTATGATTGACTGTTTTGATTAAATCAATATTTGAATTTTAATATGGGAATTGAATAAATCGACAAGTTTAATTCTCGAAAAGCGCAAAGTCCTGCAAGAGATCGAGTTCTGCGGTGACCGAGGTGAAATAGCAAGTTGCTACCTTACCTTCGCTACCCATCTCTGTCGATTGCTCGTGAGTCACTATCACCTGACTCCACCCTCTACACTGGCTACTAACAACTACAAGCGCCTAACAAATTACGCCGAGCAACGTGTGTCAACGCGTCAACCACTAGTTAATTTCAGACGTAAGGTCCATATTTTTATCTCTTCAAAATGAAGAGGACACCACCTAAACCTAGAAATGAACCTATCTTTCACCACAGTTCTGAACCCGATTTGTCAACACCAGCTTCGGAACAAAATTTGGCCAGAATCACATTGCGACAAAGACGTAAACATGATTCTGAGCAATCAATTGAGATGAATTCTCTCCGGGAAGACATTATGTCATCACTTACTACCATGAGAAAGGAGCAACAAGAGAAATTTGAAGTGATGAAATGTAATTTAGACCAGATAAAGGAGCAAAATGTGGAATTGAAGAAAACGGTTGAGTTCTTGAGTGGTAAATATGACGATCTCATGACCAAATTGGCCCTTTTAGAAAAGGAAAAGAGGAGCACGATGGAGTATGTAGGATTACTAGAGGATAAAGTCGAGATCATGGAACGGAATTCAAAGTCATCAAGCCTGGAAATTCGCAATGTGCCTAAAAAGCCTAATGAGTCAAAGGATGACCTTATAGATATTGTAAAAAATCTTGGAACCGCTGTAAGCACCGAAATACAAACAGTTGAACTCAGAGATGTTTATCGACTTACTAGTAACAGAAAACCCCAAACTGATGGGCCTATTACCGTCGAATTTACGTCTACCATAATGAGGGATAAACTTCTAATTAACATTAAAAACTACAATCGCGATCACAAGACCAACCGACTCAACAGCTCACACATTAAAATCGCAGGGAATAGCCCCATATTCATTTCTGAGAGTCTTACTACTAAGGCCAGGAGGCTGTTCTATCGAGCAAGAGAGTTTGCAAAGCTGAATGAGTATGCGTTTCACTGGACATCACATGGCAAAGTTTACATAAAAAAGCAAGAGGGAGCGCCGGCCAAGAGAATAACACAGGAATCCGACTTTGAAGGACTGAAACAACAAGAAAAATGACTAAATACATTAATTAGGTCCCAACAACGTGACCTACCTAAAGCACTGGTGCATCGTCTGAAAATTGCATGCCATGTTAACCTTACCTTATTTAACATAGTTTTAAGTATTTTTCTTCTATTTTTCATATATTCGTACGTGTATGCCAACACTATAAAACCAGAGTACACTGGAACCCTATACAATCAATCACTACACACAACAACAATTAACAAACACAATACACTTAATGCATTACATCAGTTTCTACTACACACAATATACACATTCACACTTGTCTCACTGTATTTTCTACATCACAATTACATATTAGTCACTAGCTCTTATCCGTGGTTTCGCTCGCGTGAAACCAAGTTAAATGGTAGCCCAGGTATTGTTCCACGTTGTAAACTCTCTGTGTGCGGAGTCCCTTTCAAATTCGTCCAGCTCTTTTTGTGTGAAAGAATGGCGATCGTCCATTCTTCCATTCATCCACTCATCCTCACAAGCTTTCTCACGTACAGTATTAAAAGGAATACTACGCGATATCATATGGATTTTTTTACTTCGGGTTTGTTTGTACTCGTTATCGATATCGTAGATCTATTAATTATTATGTACAGAATACCTTATGACGCCCCTGTCTGGTACACCCATAAAAACAATTTAACAGTGGATAGCGTGACAGAAATTATAAGCAATATAGACCAGCTCTCAGTCTCTACCACACTTACTTGTGACCCAGAACAATGCACTAGTTATGTCACTAACCCTTCCAAGCAATTAAAAATAATTACTCAGAACATTCGCTCTATTCATGCAAACTTTGACTCTTTCTTAACCCTCCTCTATAGAATAAACCTAGACTGTGAAATACTAGTGCTGACTGAGTGCTGGCTGAAACGTTATAATGACTCAATCCCAACTATCGATAACTACACTTATCATCAATCAAAAAAACACTTAAACCAAAATGATGGTGTAGTCCTTTATATTAAGAATATAGATAACTACACTGTCGAAGAACCCGACTTCTTAGATGCTAGTTGCCTAGTACTAAAAATTGGCACAGATAAGGCGATAATTTGTATTTATAGATCTCCGTCTTTTAGAGACGTAAGTAACTTCCTACAATCCCTAAACGCGCTTTTAACAAGCCTGACAACCTACAAAAACATAGCTATAATTGGTGACATTAACCTAGACATCGCATGTACTATATCCTCAAACCAAACCTCGGACTATCTCGATCTCATAGCTTCCCATGGCCTGCTACCTGCTCACTCACTCCCCACTAGAGAGAGTGCCTGTCTTGACCACATCATGCTAAAATCAAATCTGACTGCACTCACCATAGTATTAGACGCCTACGTCACCGACCATAACCCTGTAATGCTGTGCCTTAATGTGAAACGATCTGCCAATTCAAACTCATGCAACATTTTGAAGACTAATTATGAAACTCTCGATAGTGAGATGAGGTCTACTAATTTTCAAGCAATTTATGAACATACCGATGCTAATAAAGCAACAATAAGTTTAGTTACCATTCTAACTGGATTAATAAATACTCATACTTCTATAATCAACATTCCAAATAAGAAGCGCTTACTCAAACCGTGGATGACAATTGGTATGCTCCGCTGTTTGCGTAATAGAGACGCAATGCACAAAAAACTCAAACTATCACCAAACAATGTTATATTAAGTATTACTTACAAAAGATATAGGAACTTCTGCTCAAAAATCATAAAGAACCTAAAAAGAGATTTTGACAAGCGAGAACTGAGTGAGGCTTCGAAGGACAATAAAAAGATCTGGAAGGTGATAAAGAGAGTAACTAACACAGACAAGCCAAACATACCTAACACTGATTTATTGACTTCTTATACTTCACCACAGCTCTCGGTGGACAAGGTAAACAAGTTCTTTGCCAACATCGGGAAGGAACTTGCTGATAACTTTTCTTGTCAACCTGGTAGTCATAAAATTCCACCAGACATTGCTTCGACATCCTCACCCTTACAGTCGTTCGTCATGTTAGACACTGATGAGGCGGAGGTAGGGGAAGTGCTAATGTCACTTAAGACGGATTCTGCTATAGGCTGGGATAATATTTCAACAAAGTTTTTAAAGCGCTATTCATTGGCAGTAGTCCCCTTACTTACACATATTTTTAATATCTGTTTTCATACCGGCACTTTTCCCTTATACTTCAAGAAGGCCATCATACACCCAATTCACAAAATTGGGAGTAAGAAACTTGTAAATAATTATCGACCTATTGCAGTGTTACCTTCCATTTCTAAAATTCTAGAACGCCTAATCAACAAAAGACTTGTTACTTACATGGAAAATAAAAAGCTTTTTTCTCCCAACCAATTCGGCTTTAGGCGCAATAAATCTACTAGCAATGCTGTGATTGAGCTGATTGATCATGTTACGAAGAATCTTGACAAGAAAAAGAAAGTATTGTCAATTTTTTTGGATCTGAAAAAGGCATTCGATACGGTTTCGATTTCTGACCTATTGATCAAGCTAGAGGAACTCGGTATTCGTGGCCATTCACTTGACATGTTTAGGGACTACCTTCAAAACAGAACTCAGTGTGTAAAAATACTAAATTACCTCAGTAGAGAGGAACCAGTGACATTCGGCGTTCCCCAGGGCAGTGTTCTTGGCCCCACCCTGTTTCTAATTTACGTCAACCAACTATGTAATTTGAGTCTGGAGGGTGGAAGAATCGTGGCGTTTGCTGATGATACCGTCCTTACTTTCGCGGGCGACACTTGGGATGACACCTTCGATTCCGCACAAAAAGGACTAAATAGTGTTCTTCAATGGCTCAAAAGACACATTCTCACAATTAATACCGACAAAACGAAAATTCTTACGTACAGCTTACGAAATTCCACTCAACCTCCAGATTCATACGCTTTGGTGGCGCACTCATGTTTACTGTCTAGCACTGCGACATGTTCATGCCCAGAATTAGAACGTTGTCGAACCATCAAATATCTAGGTGTGACTCTTGATAGTGGCCTGTGCTTTTCGCCTCATATAGAGTTACTGACAAAAAGAATCAGAAAGTTGATTTTTGTTTTTAGTACTCTTCGTCATATCGCAGATCCTAATATTATTAGATGTACATATTTTGCTCTCTGTCAGTCTCTCATAACGTACTGTATATGCGCTTGGGGTGGTGCACCCAAAACGGTACTCTTAAAGCTTGAACGAGCTCAGAGAGCCGTGCTGAAAATTTGTACCTTTCGGCCCATCCTTTTCCCAACTGAAGAACTATATAGCAAATGTAAAGTCCTTACAGTCAGACAATTATTTGTATTGCACGTGCTACTTTATCAGCATCAAAGAACCTCCTATGAAAATATCACCACAAGACGCAAAGACAATGTTTGCCAGCCCTTCCGCTGTAAGTACTCTTTTACAAGAAGATTTGTCTGTTTCCAAGGTCCTCATCTATACAATAGTCTTAACAAAATACTGAACTTTTACTCACACCCTATAATGTCATTTAAAAAGAAAATCCATACTTGGCTACAAACACTTAATTACAACAAAACTGAAAGCTTATTGTTGACTCAATACAGCTCCAGTTAAACTTCATTCTATCATCATTTGCTTATCACTCGCAAACGCACGCTCACACACCCTCCCACACACCCACACCTACACACACACACACACACACACCCCCACACACCCACACACACACACTTTCGCACACCCCTATACACACTACACCAGTGCTCTCAAAAATATTACATTCTTTTCTTTTTTTATATCATTTCCTAAATAGTTTATTTGTTCGTTTACCTATGCCATATAACGAACCAATTGTATAAGTTGTAAATAGCATGAATGTACCTAAATGCAACAAAGAAACATCCATCAAAGGGTCGGGCCCAGCATCTTTAACACAAGTTGTCTTGACAACTTAGCAAGGGTGCTGGTGTCGCCATACTATTGTTTACATCCATTTAACTGTATGTACTACATGTATCAAAGTACTGTAAAAATTGATGCAAATAAATTATTATTATTATTATTACTAGCGGCCGCCAGCGACTTCGTTCGCGTAGAGTTAGTTATGCTCCGTTCCTATTGGTAGCAGCGTGATGTTATATAGCCTAAAGCCTTCCTGCATTAATGGGCTATCCAATGCAAAAAGAATTTTTCAAATCGGATCAGTAGTTCCTGAGATTAGCGCGCACAAACAAACAAACTAACAAGCAAATAAACTCTTCAGCATTATATATTAGTATAGATTATAATATATTAGTATAGATAAGAAAAAAAGTCATGACTTTAATTTTTTTTTAAATAGGGCTGAGAATCAGGCCTATTAAACTAATAGGCCTGATTCTCAGCTCAGGCTAATAACGGCCGCCCTTCACCACTTCATCATCATAATCATCTCAGCGTTAATTCCAGTTGCATCCGAAGCCTTTTCAGCTTTGGAGTCTGGGGTCCGCATTACCAGTCTAACTGCTGATTTTGGTTAAACTTAGATATTTTCCGTGAAGCGACTGCCGTCTGACCTCCTCAACCCGAAGGCGATATTACCAACCCAATCAATTGACCAATTGAAGACCAATTGTTAGACTTTTGAGTTCTCCAACAACTAGTAACGACTGCCATTAGATGTTCGTATGGCAACCAGGACCAACGGCTTAACATGCTTTCCGAGGCATGGCCAGACCAGTGCAAATATACATATTCATGCATACAAGTATTTGCACTGCGCGGGGATCGAAACCGTGTCTCCTTGCGCAGCGGCCGTGTTCGCTACCGCTACGCCACGGAGGTCGCCCTTCACCACTTTCTAGCATAAATGACAGTTTATAAATAAAGGAGTTTACGTGTTAGTTAAATTAACTAAACGTCCATAAACACAGTTTAGGACACCAGTTTTAAGACATAGCCCTTTACAGCCCATAAAATGATGATTGCATTTTACAATTTTCATTACGTTATTACACGGAGCTGTAATGACGTCACAATAATATATTGTATGAGGCCAATGATGTAAAGTTTAAGTGCCGGTAGTTTAAGGCACGCGCCATGTTTTAATCTGAATCAAGGGACAACTTTATGCGGTGATCAGTTGGCAGCTCGTCGCCCGGTAAGGACCAGGCCCGAGTCGACGACGGCGCGTTGTGTTTCACGCGCGGCTCAAAGAGATGTTAGCACATCGTGACGGAGTCCACAAAGACTGATGCCTCCTGAGTCAGGGTTGCGGGTTGTTTAAAAAAGGAACCGTGGCCCTGGCGCGCAGGCAAATGGAGAAAAACGGGTAGATTTTAGTAAAAGTTTGACACGCCCTTCCGCTCCGGCCAGAGCGGGAGAGTTCATTTGTAAATCATCAAATGTGATGATTTCCCACCCCAAACAAAAAAGGGGACAACTTTTTAGTTGTAATTTAAACACATATTCATATTTCGTTATTATAATGTTTCATTGTTTTACGACACAGTTAGAAACTTGTGATCGACTGCTGTGCTGCGTGTTGCGTGTTAGATTCCCGCACGGAACAAATGTTTGTATGGAATACATGTAGTTGTTCCTCGTCTGGCTGTTTGTGTATATGAGATTAAATGTTTGTAAACGCACCCACGATACAGGAGTTATTCATATTGCGGGAAACATTTTTGTTTTAAACAAGAAAAAGTTGAGTAAACTCACTTTGGTTAAAGATTGAAGTTAGTTTTCGACAATTTTCGGGAGATTACATATATCGCCTTTAAACTATTTTCAGTTTCAAATGAAACAAGCCCCAGAATTCCTATATCAAATTTAATTATTAAGAGAAAATTAAATATGGATTTAAAAAATGTTTTGTGTGTTTTATCCAGCATTAATACATGTAGGTTCTGCATTGGCTGAACATAAAGAAATTATTAGCTTTAAAAAAGATCTAAAGCCCGTCACCCTGTCTCTGGTTACTCTCAATATATAGGGTTGCGTAATTTTCCATACGTCACAATAAGTGTCCCCACTTTGGAGGATAATAGTAGATTAGTAGCCGAGGGCTGTAAGGCCTCGAACTATAGGCGCCCTCGCTGCGGTCGCGCGCCTAAATATCTCGGACTGCAATTGATGCTTACACTTGAGCTTACTGCTCTGCTTTACATCTCGATTGTGAGGTAATTAGAAAAAAACCGGCATTAAAAGAATAAAATATTTAGGACTTTCAGGCAAAATATTGTTAATGGCTGCATCAGCTTCCATTTTCATTGAATCGGGAGTCCAGCTTACATCTTCATCACTTGCAGAACTCTTGTTTTTATCCTAATTAGCACGTAATTATAAAAAATATCCCAAAAACAAACAATATTTAAAGTTTTCTATTCCCGCCCATTTTTCATAGTTTTTTTTAATAATTTTTTCAAGAACTAAATTGAGCTTCGCCGTTCGATATTTAAAATTGATGACTATTATAAGTACTCATACGAAGAAAAGGAATTGCGAAGCGACCTCTTTTGTCATTGGGCTGAATGCATGATGTCTATTGCCAGTATGATGATTACATTAGATGTACGCGATCTTTTTGAAAGAGTGAAGTTTTTTTTAATTACTTACCGCCCTAGGGCTTTTCTAGCTACATTTTTCCCTAGGCCGCTAATTGGTCACTCACAAGTCCCATTTGGGGGTAATAAGGACGTACTTACCGAATATGAGAGATCTAAAAGGAGTAAATTTATGTGCCATTTGATACATTGAGTGATATACTAAGTACGGAATCCACAAAGGTCGGTGATAACAAATTTATGTTAGTTTATTTTTAGATTCCAATTATTCTGTAGCTAATTACTCGTCCAGACCCAACCAAATCTTTACTAGGTTCCTAGTAGCCTACAAAACCCTAAAAAAAAGTATTAAAAAAATATGTCCAAAGGTAATGCAAGGGTGTTAGTAACAAAACGTTGCTTATAATTAATGTGTGTGTGTGTGTGTGTGTGTGTGTGTGTGCGTGTGTGCGGGTGTGTGTGTGTTAATGTTAGAAATTAATACGTAAAGAGATATAGGAGTACACATCAGGACTTAGGCCCGATTTCGCGCCATTCAACTCGATTTTTGGCAACTCCCGTACAGCTGCTACCAGCCTTAAATAAAAAGGATAATTGAAAAAGTATTTACTTAAGAAAATAAATTTATTTTGCTATCCTTACCCTACAAAGTAGCCAGTGCTCGCGCAGGTCAGGTGCGTCAGCACTCGCTCGGCTTTTAGCGCGATTGCTCGAGTGATGTCTAAGACTAGACTGACATAGCAACTAGTGTGGATATTTAAGCCAAGGCCACTATTCTGATGAGGTTCTTAGCTGTAGTTTTACGTCAAAGAGATTTTGCCCGGAAAAGTATTAGCACCAACATAATATAACCTTGCAAAGAATTATATAACAATATGCATAAGAAAAATAGTAGAACAAACAGAAGGATAGGAAAGGAAAAAAGGAAAATAAAGTCTCTGACTACCATACCAGGGGAGAGCAGATAAAAAAGAAAAAAAAATATACCCTTGCAACACTATTTTCAGCCACGTATGCACCAATAATTGTAGGAATGTATATAAATAATAATTAAAGGAGATGTTTCAGAAATGTATGGAGCCTGGGCCAGCATATTGTACACTTAATGCAAGCTCTAGTTACGTAATAGTTAACTGTTTTAAATGTTAATTTCCTATATTTTGACTTAGTTTTTATTTAATTATCAGATTCAATTTAACTCGGCCAAGGAGTGCAACACTACTACTAATAAATATGGTGGTCAGCATTAAGCGAAATAAGATTTTGACCGTGACATTTGATTGACGTGCCGTGTATCTAAGGCTATTGTATCTATATTATCTACCATATGACTGCGAAAAAAACAAAACATGAATTCCGAACATACGGCCCATTAATTAAACTCAATCAACTCAAATCAACACTCGACACGAACACCACGGGAAAATAGAACTGTCAAAGTCGCCAATCAAACGTCATAAAAGTGTCATGGCCTACCTTAATAAAGGGTTATCTCACTAAAAACGTTTGAAATAATTAATTATATACACTTGTATTTTTATTCAAATTATACATCTCCTTTCTATCAAAGTATTTTCGTTAAAAGCTAACATTTAAAATATAATTTTTCTCGGTGGTAGGCCATAGTATCGGCTACCGGCAGAAGTTTACCACCTACCAGACAAAGTCTTGCCGTCAACTGATTCGTCGTGTTCTGATGATGTCTGGTGAAGCCATACGGAGGACGGGTCTGAGGAGTTGTGTTGCGATATGTGCCGGGTACGATGCACCAAAAGTTATTGTGTCGGGAATTTGATCGTGGAGGGTCTCCAGATTAATCTTCCACTGCCGCAGCATCGTTGGTCAAGTTGTTGAGTTTTAGTTTCATCATCTCGCTCAACAGCCATCTTTTTTTTTAATCATTATAAACTAGTGCTTGACTGCAGTCCCATCTGATGGTAAGCAGTAATGCAATCGTTGATGGTAAAGCGCGCTAGTTAATTAAGCCTATTCACTTAAAAACCTCTATAGGCTGAGGAGAAGAACCGTAGTTACTTTGACAATGTAATATCATATTATAGCAAAAACGTAAATAAATATAAGTTAAAATCAGGTTAATTATCATTGCAATAATAGTACTAGGTACTAGAAAGAGCTGGCTTAGGTTCACACGATCCAGACGAAGCATTCGTCATCGTCGGCGGTCTTTCAATCCAACTACAATTTAAGTTTCTTAAGGCAAGACTGCATATCCTCTTAATAAACTAATGCGCTTAACCAACAATGATTGCATCACTGGTTACCATCAGGCGGAATTGCGGTCAAGCTCTTTTTATAAAAAGAAATATAAAATTACGCTGGTAACGAGGAAAAAATTCTTTCTCGACAAAATGAAAACGTGTTGTGAGTACCTAAGTGACTACGCACCAACGTACATAACTGAAAGTGCGCTGACTGGGCTTCCATCAAAGCCTTCAAATGAGCTAAGATCCTATTTCATGACCTAAAAACCGACTCAAAGGGTGTGAGATTTGTGACATGAAATCTTCCCTTTGAGTTGGTTTCAGTGTGTGTCATCCTTCAACGGCATACCTACATATATGAATTTGCGGTACGGACGACAGCAGATCATGATACTCGAAACTGTGAAATAGTCCTAATCAAACTTAAGCCCTACTGCTTTAGCAATAAAGCTGAAAATATAATAAATAAATTTGACAGATTGTAGTCGCTTGATGTGCCGTCGTCTGCACATTTTAAATAAATAAATAAATAAATATATACGGACAAATCACACAGATTGAGCTAGCCCCAAAGTAAGTTCGAGACTTGTGTTATGGGATACTAACTGAAAGATACTATATTTATAATAGATACATATATAGATAAACATCCAAGAACCAGGCCAATCAGGAAAAGATCGTTTTCCATCATGACCTGTTGGGGATCGAACCCGGGGCCCCCAAGTCGCAGGTAAGCGTGTTGACCGCTGCGCCACGGAGTCCGACATAAATAAAATAACCTGTAACTAGGTAGTTCTTATTTATGGTACCAATGGTGCCGACGGGTTCTCGAGTAGTGGCCATGCACTAAAAGATGCAGCGTGCGTAGGCCCCTGACAAGGTGGACCGACGACCTGGTGAAGGTCGCGGGAAACCGCTGGATGCGGGAGGCACAGGACCGGTTGTCGTGGATATCCTTAGGGGAGGCCTATGTCCAGCAATGGACGTCTTTCGGCTGAAATGATGATGTTACTTATCAAAAATGATAAAAGTTACCTTTTAATGTAAATACTTTAAGCGAAATTTATTTATTTATTTACCTACCTACAATTGATACACTACTTAACTTAATGTTTTTTTTTATTTATAAACTAGCGCTTGACCGCTATAGAGCACAGAAGCGGACCGACTCTATTATAAAATAAGAATAAGTACTGGATAGTAATGAAAAACAGGCGGATGCTACTACCAGATTTATTATCGGTATTTCCACAGGTTTTAAAGTATACAATCTCTAGATTCGGTCAAGTAAGGCACGGTGTAGTCTTAAAATCTAAAACACGATTACATTTTACGAGACTAAACTAACACACCCGCCCTCTACGGCGTCTCGGGACAGAAGGGGCCGTTACCACAGTATGTGGGCGGAAGAAACCGATATTTTCTAACTTCCGGGTCTGAGAGTTTCTAGAACATTCCAAACGTATTTATCTTACCGCCCCCAGGTGTCGAGAGGCGGGTTTAAACTACAACTTTCATTGA
The DNA here is from genome assembly GCA_017933935.1 of Sesamia nonagrioides. Classification (NCBI taxonomy): domain Eukaryota; kingdom Metazoa; phylum Arthropoda; class Insecta; order Lepidoptera; family Noctuidae; genus Sesamia; species Sesamia nonagrioides. The sequence goes on along the minus strand of JADWQK010001392.1, from coordinate 22,974 downwards.
CAAATAATCGTGATATAATTCATAAACCCAGCACATCTGGCGGCCAATAGCGGTACTACAGTTCTCAAGATCAATATGGCGACCGCCTTCATTCATAATACACCGCCTCCAGTGTCGAAAAGCGGTACTACTAATATTATGCGTAATACGTTCATTGATGCTGTCGCCTCCTTTCGACAACAGAGGTCGCTAGCTGCCTATGTCGGCCACAATATATATATATATCAGTCACAACCGCAATCTCGCCTGATGGTAAGCAGTGACGCAATCGTTGATGGTAAAACGCAATAGTTTATTAAGAGCCTATTCACTCTGGCCTTGAAGACACTCAAATTGTAGTCCGACGGAAACACCACCGCCGGCAAGCTGTTCCAGTCCCTTGATGTACGCGGTACAAAGGAGGAGGCGAAACGCTTCGTCCTGTTTGTAGTAGTGTTAACAACGTAAGGGTGGAAACTCGCCGTATGACGGGTCGTCCGATGGTGGAACGGAGATGGGGGAATTAAATCATGCAATTCCCTCGCACACTCCCCAAAATGCATCCTATAGAACACCGAAAGGCTGGCTACTCTACGCCTGTGCTCTAGGCTTTGGAGACCGTCTCGAGTTAAATCAAGGTCACCAATTAGCCTCTTCGCACGCCTCTCCACTGAATCCAAAGTAGCCAGGTGACATTTCGCAGCACCAGCCCAAATGTGGCTGCAGTACTCCACACACGAACGGACCTGTGCTTTGTACAACATTAGAAGCTGCCCCGGTGTGAAGTACCGCCAGACCTTCGCGATGACGCCAAGTTTTCTGGCAGCCACCTTGGCCTTGGACTCAATGAACCTCCCTCGATGTATGCGGTATAAAGGAGGAGGCGAAACGCTTCGTCCGGATCATAGTGGTGTTAACAACGTAAGGGTGGAAACTCTCCTTCTCAGAGGTAGTCAGGAAATGCCGGCTCCATCTAGTTTAAAAAAATATGACGTGTAAAAGTGATCAGTGATACTACTTGCTTAATAAACGATTTCATTTGATTTCCTCAAAGAGATGTAAGTACATGATGACGGGGTCCACATGGACTGACATCTGCCAGGGCCGTGGGTTCTTCGAAAGAGATACGAAAAGTGAAGGAAGACCGGTGAGCTTTGGTCAGTAAAAGTCTGGACACGGTCTGCCACTCCGCCCAAGAGAGCATTCGCAGAAGAGGCCATTTTATGATTCACAACAAAAAAAAAAAAAACATTACTACACGGTACATATCTGATGACTAGGTCTCGCTTTTTACTCGCATTACTTCCGTCGAAAAACTGTTCCGTCTCGCATTTGACAAGACCGAATACAAAAAGCTGACGGCCAACCTTCAGGATTGAAGAGGCATTGGAAGAAGAAGTAGAAGGCCCCGCTTTATTTATAACTAGCGGCCGCCCGCGACTTTGTTCGTGTGGAGAAAAAAAATACTCTTTTGGAGTTACAAATACTGTTTTTTTTTATGTGCTCCACTCATATTGGTCGCAGCGTGATGATATATAGCTTAAGCCTTGGGCTTTTCAAATCGGACCAGTAGTTCCTGAGATTAGCGCGTTCAAAACTAACAAACAAACTCTTCAGCTTTATATATTAGTATAAATTATATACATATTAGTATAATTTATAGTAACCAATCATCCCCATAATTTTGTAAATTAACAAATATCTTCAACAAACAGCAAGAATGTATCCCTCTGTTGAACCCATTAAGGACGAAGGCGACACAGTTGCAACCCGTAATACTAAAACACCGTTACTGGCATAGTTTTCAATGTAATATGGAGTGAGATATTTCATTATAAGGATTATTATGTGAAGCCTGAGTTAGGCGAAGACATCTAATGTCTGTGGTTAAATTCTGCGAATGTCTACGAGTTACAGAGTAATTGAAACGCTTATGTCTGAATGAAATACATGTTACGTGGGTAACAAATGTGTTGCCATGGCGCCTCCGCCGGGCCGGAACAAGCGGGGTAGACCAAAGAAGTGCTGGCTTGACGTTGTAAGAGATGGCATGCGTCCCAACAAGCTCTTACCACAGGATGCTAAAGATCGTACGAAATGGAGGAGAATGTGCAGGAAAGCCAATATTTATTGTGTCTTGTGCCGAGGAATTAGTTTGTCCTCTTATTCATGTGTACAGCAAATCTTTATCTTCAGGCGTATTTCCTCTAAAATGGAAAGTGGCTAAGGTGGTGCCTGTACATAAATCAGATAGCAACGATGACATAAATAACTATAGGCCTATCTCAATCCTTTCAACGTTTGCTAAAGTGTTTGAGTCATTGCTCTGCCCATATTTTCAAAACCATCTTAAATTATTTATTAGCGATCATCAGCATGGTTTTGTTGGATCACGATCCACAAGTTCTAATCTGGTCCCTTTTACGGAACTTTTGACTGAAGCTATTGACCTTGGTCACCAAGCTGATGTCATTTATACTGACTTTAGCAAGGCGTTTGATAAAGTTTCCCACAGAATCTTATCTTGTAAGTTAAATGCTTATGGTATCACTGGTGGCCTGCTTGAATGGGTGATTTCATACTTAAGAGGTAGATCATTTTTTGTTGTGGTAAACGGTTATCAATCTAGCGTGTTTAATATCTCATCTGGAGTTCCGCAGGGCTCTCATCTGGGCCCAATATTTTTCAACTATTTTATTAATGATATTCCCAATTGTCTACGGAACTCTAAAATTTTTATGTATGCTGACGATCTGAAGTTTGTTAGAATTGTCAAATCTAACAGAGACGCCTCGCTTTTACAGATGGACCTTGATAGTGTTGTTCAATGGTGTAAAAGAAATGAAATGCATTTAAACTCGAAGAAATGTTACCATATGAAATACACAAGAAAGAATAATCCAATTAAAACAGTGTATTACATAAATGAGAGCAAAATTGATGAAATAGCCACCATAAGGGACCTTGGAGTTATATTTGATCAAAAGCTGACTTTTACACCACACTTAGATCACATATCTAAAAAAGCATCCAGAATGTTGGGTTTTGTTATAAGACAATGTAAAGGTTTTCGTCAAATTAAAACTAAAATCTTGCTCTATCAAAGTTTAGTGCGTAGTGTATTAGAATATTGTAGTGTGGTATGGCGACCACACTACGCCACACATAGTTTACGCCTAGAACGTATCCAAAAGCGCTTCGTTTGGCATTTGGCCTTCTCTTTGGGAATAACCAAAAAAATTCTCTCTTACAAAAAGAGAATAAAATTCTTCAACATGCACACCTTGGAAGAGAGAAGATGGTTGAATGACGCAATGTTTGCAAGCAAAATTTTGAAGGGAAGTATCGACTCACCGCAGCTGCTCGCACTTTTTAACTTTCGTGCTCCGTCGAGGATTCCACGCAAACCTATTGTTCCGCTTAGTGCTCCAATGAGGCGAACGGTGTTGGGCTCTAACTCTCCATGCGCTAGGTTTTGTAGTGTTTTAAATAGCTGTAGTGATAAGATTGATTTACACTTTGATTCCCTGAATAGGCTAAAATATAAATTCCTAAATTGTCTGAAAGGCAATGATGACTAGATGTATATTATATTGCTGAGATTGAGCTTTTATTGTATTTATTGTACTTATTATTGCTCATGTGGTGTCTACCTATAAGTGATTGTTGCACAATGTATAGTTTAAGCACAAGTGGTTTTAGTGTGTAAGCATTTTTGTGTAAACAATTGTTGGCAGACCTAATAAATAAATAAATAAATAAAAGCGGACCCCGGGCTCCAACGCGAAAGCCGCAGATGCAACCAGGATTAACGCTGAGATGATGATGATGATGATGATGATGTCTGAATGAAATACATATATAGATTTTGTATGACAGAAGACAATTGGGCAAAAAGAACCACTGATGGGGTCCCACTTAGCGTCCGACGCCAGCACCGTAGACCAAGGTAGAGCTGACGGGACGAGCTTGAATCTTACCGTAACTAAACTACGCTAGTAGCTAACTGGCCGGTACTCGCAAAAATCATAAGTATGTGTGAAAGTGAGGAGGTTTGACCTATAAAGGGGCAATATAGGATTAGATAAAACTAAAAAATACAGTTATGAAGGTAAATTTGTAATGGCCGAACCAATCCATCACTATTTGGCAAACTGAACTTAGAAAAACCTATATATATATCTACCATAATGAATATCTGTAGCGATCTATAAGTTTATAATATTAGGTCCTTGTGTCATTTGAAATTGTTGTTATCTTAGATAAGAAATCCCAATTTCAAATTTATTCAGCTACTAGTTTTCCGCCCGCGGCTTCGGCTATATCGCGCTTTGTAGATTTCCCTCGGGAATATCAAATTTTTCAATAAAAGGTAGCCTATGTCCTTTCTCAGGGTCTAAAGATTGTCTGTGCCAAATTTCATCAAAATCAATTGAGAGGTTTAAGCGGGGAAGCGTAACAGATAGACAGACAGAATTACTTTCGCATTTATAATATTAGTATGGATTTAATCGTGATCGCAAGCCCTGTGGACGACTGAAGATCAAAGTTGATAATGAAGAGGCCCGGGTTCGATCCCCGATCGAACCCGGGCCTCCACGTCGCAGGCAGGCGTGTTGACCGCTGCGCCACGGAGGACGACAAATCCTTCTATCTTGCCCATAATAATCAGTTGTAATAGCGCATATCTATCATGTCGAAGCACGTGGCCGAGATAGTCTATTTTGCGTTTTTTTATAGTGAGCAACAACTTTCGAGGCAATTGAACATGCTGAAGGATCGAACCCGCGCCTCCGAGGCGTAACGGTAGCGAACGCGGCCGTTGCGCGAGGAGTTGTTGCTCACTATAAAAAAACGCAAAATAGACTATCAAAATCTGTCGGCTGTCCATTGCTACTGATAATGTGTTAAGTAAGTACTCTGCAGGTATAATCTCCCCCCACCCCTCTTTTGTGTTTAACGAGACAGCTCCTTATTGTATTTCAGAAGACCTATAATTAGCACAGATCATATTATTATTAACTTACCCCTACATCTGCTGTCGATAAATTGATGTGACGTAAAGCCTTATTACTTGGAATTATTATATTATTAGGCTCAATTTGGCACGCTTCTGAGGAGCTGCGGCACTGAAGTTAATGTTAACGTCTTTATAGTATACGATGAAGTAATATCATGTTATTCCGCAATCGAAGGTCAAATATATAATTAGAAATTAAGAGTAGAGGGACGAGCCTACGAACTGGGATAATTGGAAATTTCTTTTGGTATATACATACTTCACCAGGTCGTCGGTCTACTTTGTTGGGGGCCTAACTACGCTGTGTCTTCCGGTGCCTGGTCGCCACTCAAGAACTCGTCAGCCCCTACGGGCATCGGTTCTACGGGCAATGTGCCGGGCCCCTGCCACTCAAGTCAGACAAATAGCAACTATTTGTCGGGCCCTTGTCGGGTGGGTAGCCCCCGACAAGGTAAACCGGCAACCTGGTGAAGGTCGCACGCTGGATGCGGGAAACGCAGGTCCGTTCGCCGCGGAAATCTTTGGGGGAAGCCTACGTCCAGCAGTGGACGTCTTTCGGCTGAAAAGATGATGATGATGATGACTTAACATTCTCCAGCTCCTATCCCAAATTATTACGGGTGGGCGCAACATATCTTTTGCTTCCGTATGTCTCAAGCTGACTCTCACTCTGAGCGATAAATTATTCTTAGTTTCACCGAAAGTGAAGTTTCAATAAAAATATAATATTTCTAGTCTTTACCGAAAGTTTTACTCTACCTTATATCGTCACCAGTATAGTTACGATGAAACGCTCACTTGTTCCTTCTTTACTTACAAGTTCATATCACAATCGTATCGTACCGTCTAAAGAACGCAAGCTAATCTTGTAAATCCATTCAGTAACAAGGTCACGTTGGCTCAAGATCGTGCCCTTAACACAACGGAATGAGTCTAAGCCTCTGTAATTACTCGTAGTTGCTTTTCGCCATTATCGAATACTAAAGATGTACGGGCTTACATCGAAGTTGTAACTGATGCCACCGGTCCAATTCTCATCATCATCTGATTACATTTTTCCCCTTTTTCCGTAGTAGGGCCAGTTTCTAGCCTCACCAGATTTAGCTGAATCTTCTTCTTCTTCCTCAGCCTATAGATGTCCACTGCTGGACAAAGGCCTCCCCCAAGGCTTTCCACAATGACCGGTCTTGTGCTGCCCGCATCCATCGGCTTCCCGCGACCTTCACCAGGTCATCGGTCCACCTTGTTGGGGGTCTCCCTACGCTGTGTCTTCCAGTACGTGGCCGCCACTCCAGAACCTTGCTGCCCCATCGGCCATCGGTTCTACGAGCAATGTGCCCTGCCCACTGCCACTTAAGTTTAGCGACTCGCAGAGCTATGTCGGTGACTTTGGTTCTTCTGCGGATTTAGCTGAATAGATACTAGCATTTGTATGGAGTGACTGTTTATCTGACCTTCCACAATACGGATCATCATCATCTCAGCGTTAATCCCCGTCACATCCGAAGCTTTTTTCAGCTTTGGAGTCTGGGGTCCGCTTTATCAGTCTAACTGCTGATTTTGGCTAAACTTCGATATTTTCCGTGAAGCGACTGCCGTTTGATCTCCACAACCCGAAGGCGATATCGAAGCATTGCAGTTTCCCTATCACAATACGGGTATTGGACAATATACCCTTTGGTGAGACTGATTGTTAGATAATCACACGCTGGTGTTTGCTCCCGCCTTATCCGGCACAGAAACCTCCTGTAACAGCCGAGTCCGGCGCCTCTCTAGCCACTCCTCACCTGAAGACTTACCGCCGCTATTGTGGCGTGCCCAGAACTAAATCCTAGGGCTAAAGACTAAATGTTTAATGCAATTTGACAGTTTTGTTTCTCCTTCTCAAAAATATTTTCTTAGAAAAATGAGCTTAACTGTTTCAGACCTGTCTTCTAAATATAAAGTTATTACGGCACGGGCCATCGATCCTTCGACAAAAATGGCCAGCCGACGATACGGTCACTTCAGCTTGGTTACCTCCGAGTTATACAAGTATAGTACCTCTTACCAACTCCAAATGATTATTATAATCCAATCAACCTTCAACCCCTAAGTGGGTAAAAGTTAATTCCGTGGTTCTCATTCCGTAAGTCCCGGCTATTTGCACAATCAAAGGAATATCCTTCCCTCTCATTAGGATCAAGTACTTCCTTATTAAGGTATAATGTAACGAAGAGGTCAAAAGGCATTTGTTTTGTTAATTTTTTATTTTATTTTTGTCATGATGAATTTATTATATTTAGGACTTTATATTTTAATCAGAAATCACCTAATGACCTCTCTTACTCTTAACAGAGCAGAAGGGTGTGTCAGAGTTTTACTGACTAAACCCACCCGTGTTCCTTCACTTGTTTGTGCGCCAGAAGCCACGGTAGCTCTTTGGTTTCTTCTAATCAGTTCAGAGGTTTGAGTGTTTTCATCAGGATTTTTTTGAATTTGTGCTAAGTCAATCGCAACAAGCTCAGTTTGGCTGCCTACACCGCCAGAAAGGTAAGACAAAGGAAGGTAAGACATTGATGCTGACACATCTCGTTTATTTTATTTTAGATATTTTCACAGCGATATATCCTACGGTATTCTGCTGTGGAGCAAAGCCGTTTAGACTAATTTGTGTAAGGATCGTAATATTTTTATTTCTTTTATAATATGTACGAACAAATAAGATGCTATGCGTTTGCCAACTGAGTCACAGTTGAACATATTTAATTTTCTTTTTCAAATAAATTTGAATCCTCTCGTCGGAAAAAATCAAATAAAATTATGCATTTCCTCAGTCAATCCAAAATAACTTTTTAACACTCTGACAAAAATAACTAAATAATTTAGACACTGAGTTCACAGCGACAGCTAAGGTTTTATTCACTTTATAAGTATTTAATTAATTTACTCAACTTATCCTTTGACTCATAATACGGAGTCATAACACAAATGTACAAACAAATATGTACTTCGATATATGTTCTGAGATAAGGTTTTACGGGAAAATTCATTTCAGGACCGCAAGGTGGGGTTATTGTAGTATAGGCGGAGCGGGAAACGAGCTTACCTAAGAGCTTAGCGAAGAGCGGTGGCCGTTACATAACAGGCGTAGTAATAGTTGTCATGAAAATGATGGCAGCTGCAAAGATTGAAATTCTTAGATGAAGAAAAACATAAAGATAGGTAAGCGATTCGCCATGTTCCGGCATGATGCCTGGTGAAGCCGTACGGAGGACGGGTCTGAGCAGTTATGCTGCGATGTGTGCCGGGTACGATGCCAAATGTTGTTGTGTCTGGGATGTGAATGGGAATTTGGTCGTGGAGGGTCTGCAGATCAATCTGCCTCAGGATTTTTCATAGCATCACCTCAGTCAGCTGCCGTCTTCCTTCCTATTCACTCAGTTACCTTTTTTTGAGTGAATAGCCCTTTAATAAACTAGCGCGCTTTACTATCAACGATTGCATCACTGCTTACCCTCAGGGGGTATTGCGGTCAAGAAATAGTTTATAATTATAAAAAAAAGTTGCATTTCTATACCTGACATATAATGACGCAGTGACTTGATTACTACTGATACCGTTATTTTACAATGTGCGAATTTCCGGACACTTTTTCGCGTGACTTACTGGGGAGAGGGCAAATCTACCGATTTTAACTTAGGTAACAGTGCAGGGCTTTCATCATCATCATCAATTTTTTATCGGCTCACTGCTGGGCACATGTCTCCTATCATACAGAGAAGGATTGGGCGCCAACCCGCATTGAACAAGCGTGGTGATTATGCTCAATCCTTCTCTGTATGAGAGGATACCTGTGCTTGATTTTACCGTTTCTAAAATACTCTCTAGAAAACTACACCAACTTCGTTTCACAAATAATGTTTCAGTGCCGTTATTTGCCGGTACGTTACAAACGGTAGGAAGCGGCCACCGCTCTTCTCTGTATCTGTGGTCTTACCTCCTATGGATAGAGGTTATAAAATGTCATTGTCGAAAGACAGATGGCCCCTGGAGCAGACGAGTTCTGGAGTGGAGACCGCGTATCGGCAAGCGTAGTCTGGATCGCCACCCCAGCCAGTTGGACGAATTACCTAAAAAAGGTGGCTGAGATAGCAGGATGCCGAGACCCTCCGCTCTCCAAATGACCTTTCCCGCTCTGGACCACGTGGAAGAAGGTGTCAAACTTTTACAGACTAAAACACACTCGTGTTCCATCACCAGCCTGTGCCAGGACCACGGTACTTCTTTCGAATAACCCGCGGTCCTGACAGAGAGAGAGGGGAGAGAGATGTGAATAGGGTCTAGGTCAAACCTTTTTTTTTTATATCTCTCAAGTCACCATAAATTACCAACGCTACATATGTATAGATATATTTACCTAGCTAGGTAATATAAATACTTATTTTGTACGACTTCTAGAGTAGAACGGAATAGAATAATACTCTTTGTTATGTACACCATAAAAATATAAAGAATTTACAAAGAGTGACGCAGTGTTGGGAGCAGTATGAAAAAAAAACGTCAATAATATTTAGACTCGAAATAAATTGTGATGAAAGCATGAGATTAATGAGGTATGGCTCTATTAAAGCAATCTAAGTTGAATACAAAGCCAGCAAATGAGATCAGACGAGGCATCACAAATGGTTTAAGTGTATACGAGATAAATCTCCAGCTCCTCCAAGTTCATTGTGGACGAGGTCTTCAACAAAACTACGTTACGCTAAAACTCATTACAACCCTGCTACCTTAGGGGCAGATTTCATTGTACACCCGCCTAAAGGCTGTGAATAATTCATTCCAAGCGAGCTTTTTGCTAAATAAACATTAACCGTTCACGACTACACTTAAATAGGGAATCCTTTTTCTTTTTTTTTTTTTTTGTGTAATAAATATAGGTTTCACGAAATGAAATAAGATAAAAAGTTCTAATAAGATATTAACATTTTCGCAGTCGCCTTTTTAAATTTTTCATCATTTTGACTTCATCTTGACTTCACTATTGGCATCAACAATTTCGACATATTTTGAATCCTGAATATTGATAATTAAAATTTTACCATAATTACACAAAATATAAATATACAATATAAAAATTGGGTACGGTAAAAAGTTTTAAAAAGTTAGTAAACTTTTTAAAATGGGCGCTAATTTCGAATTACAGATTTCCATGATGAAACATTTTAATCGCAGTCGCCATTGTAACGGATTAGGATGCGAAAGAAGTGAACTACCTATTGGTTAAGAAAGATATAAAAAGAACTAGCTAGCTTAATATTTATAATTATAGCCGACCTTATAACATGGCTATGCCGTAGATTAGTATCTGATTGGTCTAAACAGTCGCATTTTAAAGTAGAAAGAAATGAAATGAAATTCAACCACATTGGGCTGGTCCTGCAATATGTCTGGTAACTTTGGATTTGGTGGAGAGGCGTGTAAAGAGACTAATTAGTGACCCAGATTTGGTACCAAACGGTCTCCAAGGCCTGGAGTACAGGCGAAGAGTAGATAGCGTGTCGGTGTTCTATAGGATGCATTTTGGAAAGTGTGCGAGGGAACTACATGACTTAATCCCCCCCCCCCCCCGTTCCATCATCGGACGACCCGACGTATGAGGAGTGTCCACCTTTACGTTATTTACACCACTACGATCCGGGCAAAGCGTTTCGTCTCGTCTTTTAGACCGCCTACATCGATGCACCGCAATAATTTGTCAGCAGCGGCGTTTCCGTTGGATGACAAGACAGTGTCCTCAAAGCTAGAGTGAATAATCTCTTAATAATCTGGCGCACTTTTTTACTAACTATTGCATTACTGCTCACCAGGGGTTTCGGTCAGGCACAAGTTTATAATTTTGAAAAAAAAAAAGATCTAAGAAAGGACGAAGATAAAGAAAAAAAAATCGGTGATAATATTAAACCTATCATTTTATACGTATTCGTTCCTCGTTTCGTAGGCAATATAAAAACGGAACCATTACTTTTAGTGCCGCTGTCATAAAATCATTATATGCCCTAAATCATTTGAGTTCACTTTGTGAATGCTAAGCTGGGAAACTGATAGAAGAATGTTGGTTTGTCAAATTGGTTCAATGGGGTTAATTTCAATTCAATTTCAATTTCAATTATATTTATTTGCACAGATGATGATAATGATGAAAGACAATGATGTTTACATAATGTCAGACCCTTATACTATCTACCTTAAATTAGGCATGCAAATTTTGAATAGTTACATTAAATGAATCATTAAATTATTACATTATTACATTGTCTATTATTATTATTTTTAACATTTTGTCAGTCAAAGTTACACAGTTTACACCTCAATCACGTCTTGTTAAGTTATGATATTTAGTATTTTTATTTTATGACTGAAGGTGAAAGAAAAACATCTTGAGGACACCTAGACTTTAAGTCTGAAATCGCCAACCCGCATTGAGCAAGCGTGGTGATTACGCTAAATCCTTCTCTGTAAGAGAGGAGACCTGTGCCCAGCAGTGGGACGATAAAAAGGTTGTTGATGATGATGATGATGATTCAGTATTTCGTTCCATAATTTGAAAGTGATTTCGAATTCTTGTTCTAAGAGTATAAGGGATGTGTAGGTACGAGCTCAAAGATATTTTATTACCTAGGGACTTATTTTATCTAGCTTATCTGATGTAATGAAAAGATAAACTAATCCTCAAAGTATCGGGGAAGGATGACCAGCGAAAGCTGAAAGTAGGTTAAATATAGACAGAAGTCTTGGTTTATCTTTATTAAAACTTTCGTTTAAGAACAGAGTGAAATTAAAAACTAAGCCAAGCAACGCCATTCAACAAAGTTAACTTAACAAAAAGTATTAAATTCGGTGAGCATCCGGACGATCATAATGCTGTTACAATATCTCAATGCCTATAAAATCATTACGATCAATCATCTGGGCCGCAAACAAGAATGCGAAATCATTTGATGTACTTAAAGGGAATATGGCTCTAGGGATGAATTACATTCCAGAACTCATCTTCACACTTATAAAGACGAAAGTTTTTGATTAAGTTTTTATGTGTATTCTTCTTCCCGCTCAAACGGTTAGATGGATTTATATGAAGTTTATAATCAGAATTAAATTTTCATCCCAATGCCACGGAATCAAAAATTATTACTCCCCCAAGGCTTTCCATAATGACCTTCACACTGCATCTTACGGTACGTGACCGCCACTCCAGAACCTTACTGTCCCGTCAGCCGTCGGTTCTACGAGCAATGTGCCCTGCCCACTGCCACTTAATTTTAGTGACTCTATGAGCTATGTCGGTGACTTTGGTTCTTCTGCGAATCTCCTCATTTCTGATTCGATCGCACAGAGAAACTCCGAGCATAGCTCTTTCCATCACCCTTTGTGTTACCTTGGGCCTGTCGCTCCATGTGAAATGCTGGTATCAAGCTGAATCCGCTTGGATTGGAAGCGGACCCCAACATATTTGGGAAAATGTTAAGCAGATGTTGATGATATTTATAGAAGTAACAGAACTACATATCTGTGAAAATTTTAACCATCTAGCTGTTACGGTTCATGAAAATATATATACAGACAAACCTATATAAACTTGAATTTAAGAACTTTTTTCAATACCTGTGTTACACAAATAAAATGATTATGATTTTTTTATTTTCTTTTTGATTTTGATTGTGATTCTGATTGCGATTCTCATTGTGATTCTGAATCAGATTCTAGATTTTGATTTTGCCAGACAGACGGACAATGGAGTCAATGAATACAGATGATGAGTAGTAAACCTCTACTTTACCTCAATTATTAAAGCTCAAATCTTGTTTTAAAATTGTTTTTGGGCTTAATTCGTAATTCATGAGGAACATGTCATCCAGATCCATAGACAGGAATGCTTGGAAAGTTTAGATAATAAAACTCAAAATGAAAACTTTTATCGAAAATTATACTTCGTTCTGCATTATTTATAGTCTCCTAAAATATGAAAATAGGCGAAATAAACTAAAAAATATATAAATAGGCGAAATAAAACGTAAAAAATATTTTCAGCTGAATGATACGCCTGTCATCCTTAAGAATTGTAAGAATATCACACCTAAATATAACACGAAAGGTTATCTTGCGAAACATGTCAAATGTTTCATTCACTGAACTCGTATTCATCTATACAATAGAACCGAGCTTTGTTGAGTGCTTTATAAAATAACATTTCCATCTGTTGAGGTTCGTAACCCAATCAGCCTATAATTTTACCAATGCTGGGAACAAGCCAACGGAGAGGGAGTGGGCCATAATCCACCAAGCAGGGACAACGCGAGGTCTTCGAATTGTTGCTTCTAGGACATGTCGGTTTGCTCACGCTGTTTTCCTTTACCTATTTAAGAGGAGAGGTAATGAAATAATTTGAACAAAACAAGCGCTTCCTTAAGAATTCTTGAGGGCCCAGGTTCGATTCCATGTCAGGCAAGTACCAATGTAACTTTCTAAAGTTATATGTACTTTCTAAGTATATCTTGGACATCAATGACTGAAGGTGAAGGAAAACATCTTGAGGAAACCTGGACTTTAAGTCTGAAATCGCCAACCCGCATTGAGCAAGCGTGGTGATTACGCTCAATCCTTCTCTATATGAGAGGAGACCTGTGCCCAGCAGTGGGACGATAAAAAGGTTGATGATGAAGCGCTTGCTTGGATTCGAAGTCAAGGTTGCTTTTTTTTGTTTGAAGGTAATGATTTAACGAATTCAGCCGCTTTGGGCGGTGTCGAAGGGATATACACTGACTAAAATACACCCAGGTTCTTTGAAAGAACACGGGTGGATTTTAATCAGTAGGATTTTCATCATTACAGATATTGTGGCTTCTGAGCTACGGTATCGCTTTCGAGCACCCTGTAGTGACTTGGAGACTCCCGTGGAACACAACGTGACTTCGACCCAGGCCTGATCCTTTCCATGAGGCTGAATCCTCGACCTTCTGAGAACCTGACTTAAGCTAATGATTAATAACAATTATAAATCAATCTATTTCAGGGTGTCGTTGTACATATACAATATGTTAAGAAAACCCTGTCCGACCCGTAAGGATAGTAAAGGTTAGGTAAACACATGACCAAATAACATATGAAATTTTACATAATCATCATAGTAACAATACTAGTGAATTTTAAAATGATCTTTTTTTCCCGCGAATTAATTCCAACTTCCCCAAAATTTGGTAATTTTTAAAAACTGACAACATTATTTTTGGCTGTATAATTCTGAGCGAATAGCGATGCGACCGCGTGCCGCGTCCCCTGCCCCTCTTCGCCCGAGCCTGGATGGCCGCGACGCATGTTTTAAGTTACCTCTTTTTGGGAAATAATATTTATTTTTTTAGGGTGATTTTTTTTTTAAGTTTAGCCCGGCTTTGTATGCATTAATAGAATCAGTTATCGATACCTAACAATACCTTCACGGATCGGACAGGGTTTTCTTTACATATTGTATAAGTATTTTATGCATCCGTCAACATCAACAACCTTTTTTTTTATCGTCCCACTGCTGGTCACAGGTCTCCTCTCATACAGAGAAGGATTGAGCGTAATCACCACGCTTGTCAATGCGTAAGCAATGTGCATTAAAAATTTATTAATTAGGTACATACTTACAAACTTCGTTTAGTTTTGACAAATTTAGTTACTACAACTTATTGCAGCTTAAATGTCATAAAGACTAGAATGAATAGGCACTTAATAAACTAGCGCGCTTTACCATCAACGATTGCATCACTGCATACCATCAGGCGGGATTGCGGCCAAGCACTAGTTTATAACATGCAAAAAGGAAAAGACACAAGTCTAAATAAACTTTGCACAATATACATATGTAAAAATTTATAATGTAGTACCTACTTTTTAAATATGTACACACAACACGGTTGGTGCAGTGGCTGAGCGGTCTACTGCTGCGCTACATATTATAAGTTCGATTCCCACACGGAACAAATATTTGTATGGCTTACAGGTAGTTGTTCCGGGTCTGGCTGTTTGCGTATATCAGTTTATATGCTTGTAAACGCTCACACAATATATCAGCAATTGGTAGTAGGGACAACATTTTCTTTAAAAATAATCGGTTAAAACCGACCCTAATTTGCAAAGAAAATCCTTATTAGTGAAGCACAAAGTAAATACTAATTTGGGCAAAAAAGTTAACAGGTTGGGACATTTCACTTGAAGCGTAACAATTAACTAGGGGTAAGGTTTAAGTAGCTTGCCTTCTGACGTGTCATGTTTTATTTGGTCGAGTTATTTTCTCTGTAAATGAACCTTTCAGAAGTATTATTTAAGTTAATTTTAACTGTATAAGCTGGCAGTAATAGTCTATTTTGCAAAGCTATGGGACCGACCGATACTGGTCTTCATTCTCTAATAGGAATAGTACGAATAGACGTTTGTTTGAACTGTGAAAGACAGTTGTCGATCGGTAAACAACGGGCTTCTATTATGTGGTTTTGATTAATATTAAATTCATCTAATGATGATTTATCTATTTAATTCATACGAACATGTAATAGTAATTGTTACGGGTTATTGAAGCCCTCAAAAGACCAACAATTGGTCTAACTGCAATGAGGTCAGACGGCAGACGCTTCACGGAAAATATCGAAGTTTGGCCAAAATCAGCAGTTAGACTGCTAAAGCAGACCCCAGACTATAAAGCTGAAAAGCTTCGAATGCGTCTGGGATTAACGCTGAGTGGATGATAATTTAATTCACCTAATGACATATTTGGTAATGGCCAAATAAATATATATTAATTTAAAACTAATGATTAGTGACCATTATATAAACTACTCTTGATAATTTGGTGTTGATGGATTACCTACAGGAGGCCTGTGTCCCAACAGTGGAAACATTATATGCTGATTATGTATGTATGTATTATAAGTTAGTTTATAATTGATTGTAAAACACATTTTGCCAAACCATTAGTTACTATTTGAAATAACTTTAACTCTAAACGGTCTCCAAAGCTTGGAGCACAGGCGTGGAGTAGCCAGCCTTTCGGTCTTCTATAGGATGCATTCTGGTGAGTGTGCAAGGGAATTGCATGATTTAATTCCCACATCTCCGTTCCACCATCCGACGACCCGTCGTAGGGCGACTGTCCATCCTTACGTTGTTAACACCACTACGATCCAGCCGAAGCGTTTCGCTACCTCTTTTATACCGCGCACATCAAGGGACTGGAACAATTTGCCAGCGGCGGTGTTCCCGTCACACTACAATTTGAGTGTATTCAAGGCTAAAGTGAATAGGCTCTTAATAAACCAGCACGCTTTACCATCAACGATCGCATCACGGCTTACCATCAGGCGGGATTGCGGTCATGCGTTAGTTTATAACATATAGAAAAAAAAAATGGTTGAATTAACTACAAACCAAAAGCGGCCCTAACTAATTATGTCTTTAATTTTTTTGTAATAAGTAATACCAGCGTTCTATTCCAATTGCATTCTTTTACAACCGCATCGCCTTCAAAACTTGTAGAAAATACATCCCCAGAGTCGCAATCAATTATGGCGATTCTCCAAAACACAAAACAATAAGATTACAAACTCATTAAGTGAGGATTGTTTCCAAATTCATGCAGTGGAGCGTTAGAATGATTCTCGCTAGCTTGCCAAGGAACGCAAGACTCATGGGCACAGAGTAGATAGGTACAAAAGGCTGGCACGGGACGAAAATTCATAAAATTGAACATTATAAAATAAAAACATCATCGTCATCAATCTTTTAATTGTCCCACTGCTGGGCACAGGTCTCCTCTCATACAGAGAAGGATTGAGCGTAATCACCACGCTTGCTCAATGCGGGTTGGCGGTTTCAGGCTTAAAACTCCAGGTTTCCTCAAAATGTTTTCCTCACCTTTTTATCAGTTATTGGTGTCCAAGATATACTTAGAAAGTACATATAACTTAGAAAACTTACATTGGTACTTGCCTGAGCACTGACCGCACTTGCCTGAAAATAGAAACATAAAATAATAATAAAAATACTACATCGGTGGAATCTTTTTTCCAACTATAATAGAATCAGCTTCCAATTTAACCGGACTGAGCTAAATACCAATATTTTACATGGAGCGGCTGCCCATCTGACCTTCACAACCCAGTTACTGGGAAATACGATACCCTCGGGTAAGACTGGTGGCCAAACTTTCGGGTTTCTGACGACCTGTATTTTTTTTAGTTTTAATAAATATATACGGATAAATCACACAGATTGAGCTAGCCCCAAAGTAAGTTCGAGACTTGTGTTTTGGGATACTAACTGAAAGATACTATATTTATAATAGATACATATATAGATAAACATCCAAGACCCAGGCCAATCAGGAAAAGATCGTTTTCCATCATGACCTGCTGGGGATCGAACCCGGGGCCCCCAAGTCGCAGGTAAGCGTGTTGACCGCTGCGCCACGGAGGACGACTAATAACCATCAAAGATCAACGAATGACAACCGAGAACAACGTCTTTACGTTTTCTCGGTGGTAGGCCATAACATCGGCTGCCGGCAGAAGTTACCACCCACCAGACAAAATCTTGCCACCAAGCAATTCGTCGCGTTCCGGCATGATGTCTGGTGAAGCCATACGGAGGACGGGTCTGCGATATGTGCCGGGTACGATGCGCCAAGTGTTGTTGTGTCGGTCGTGGAGGGTCTCCAGATCAATCTCCCTCTAGCGCAGCATCGTTGGTCGTGTTGTTGGGTTTATTATTGCATCATCTCCCTCAACTGCCGTCTTCCTTCCTATTCACTCAGTTTTTTGAGTGAATACCATCAGGCGGGATTGCAGTCAAGCATCTATTTATAATTATTAAAAAAAAACCTGCTTTTCCGGGAAAGGAGGGTTCTCTGTGTAAAGATGTTCACCCATCCACAAATTAACCACAACAAACGTTGCTTAACCTGAACGAT
Source organism: Sesamia nonagrioides (assembly GCA_017933935.1). Lineage (NCBI taxonomy): Eukaryota > Metazoa > Arthropoda > Insecta > Lepidoptera > Noctuidae > Sesamia > Sesamia nonagrioides. Next base: position 4,990 of record JADWQK010001392.1, on the reverse strand, counting down.
TAACCTGTGCAGCTGTTATTATTTAGCCACGAGAACTTATCCAATTGTAGGGAAATAAGACAGTTTGATAATGAGATGGGCAGACTAATCGACGAACACATTTTTGTCAAATGATTGCTATTTTACACTAAAATGATATCAACTGGGGTCCAAACGACCCAAACTAGTCGCAATCATTTGACAAAAATGTATTCGCCGATTTGGTTGCAGGTTGTGAACGTTTTTAAAATTACAAGAATTGGCCCTCTGTAAACATTATGCTGTGCATAATGAAGAGTATTCTATTGTGCAGTCAACCGTATATCAGCGTTTACAATGCAACATTTAAGTCTTTAAGTCGTAGTGTTAAGGTTGACTTTTATAATGGTAGTACAGTTGGCTATTCGCTTTTATGACGATTTGCATACTATTCCCTCGTTCAATGAATCGGTCTTCTGGTATTGTAATTCTTTTGTGTCATGTGGTTTGCGAGGGACGCGGGACTGGAGTTGTGACGCCATACCTTCTAGAGAGTTATGCAGAGCGTAATAGTGTCTTGTAATTTAATGCTGATATTACATATATTATTCAAGTTGCTCACAATTATTTCAAATGTGGACGGAGCCTCCCTGTGAGAGGGATAGGGCCATAATCCACCACGAGGATCCAGAGCGGGTTGATAGATATCTCATTTCTTTCCTCTTGGTGATGTTGGTGGATGTCTCATATCTTGAGATGGTCCTCAACAACTCGGAGGCCATGGTGTCTCAAGGCCCCGGCGGGCGCCGCCACCTAGCTGATACATCGTGAACGTAGGTGCTCGGATCGCTTTCGATTCCACCCTGAAGTACCTGGGATTGGTGCTCGACTGCCGGTCGGACTTCGGACCCCAGTTTCGGTAGCTGGCGTCCAAGTTGTTAGGCACGGCTGGGGCGCTTTCAACGTTGCTTCCCAATCTGGCCATGTATGGAGCCCCGGTGTGCGGCACCAATCGGGGGATGCGGAAGCAGTATTCGTTTTTCCCCGGCGTAGGACCTGGACTTTATAAGTCTGAAATCGCCAACCCGCATTGAGCAAGCGTGGTGATTACGCTCAGTCCTTCTCTGTATGAGAGGAGACCTGTGCCCAGCAGTGGGACGATAAAAAGGTAGATGATGAGGTGTGAGATGGAACACCGGGGTAAATAGATATCTTTCCTCACGGTGATGTTGCTGGCTGTCTTAGATCTTTCCTCCCGGTGATGTTACTGGATGTCTCATATCTTTTCTCCTGGTGATGTTGATGGATGTCTCATATCTTTCCTCCCGGTGATGTTACTGGATGTCTCATATCTTTTCTCCTGGTGATGTTGATGGATGTCTTATATCTTTCCTCCCGGTGATGTTACTGGATGTCTTATATCTTTCCTCCCGGTGATGTTACTGGATGTCTCATATCTTTTCTCCTGGTGATATTGATGGATGTCTCATATCTTTTCTCCTGGTGATGTTGATGGATGTCTCATATCTTTCCTCCCGGTGATGTTACTGGATGTCTCATATCTTTTCTCCTGGTGATATTGATGGATGTCTCATATCTTTCCTCCCGGTGATGTTACTGGATGTCTCATATCTTTTCTCCTGGTGATGTTGATGGATGTCTCATATCTTTCCTCCCGGTGATGTTACTGGATGTCTCATATCTTTTCTCCTGGTGATGTTGATGGATGTCTCATATCTTTCCTCCCGGTGATGTTACTGGATGTCTCATATCTTTTCTCCTGGTGATATTGATGGATGTCTCATATCTTTCCTCCCGGTGATGTTACTGGATGTCTCATATCTTTTCTCCTGGTGATGTTGATGGATGTCTCATATCTTTCCTCCCGGTGATGTTACTGGATGTCTCATATCTTTTCTCCTGGTGATATTGATGGATGTCTCATATCTTTCCTCCCGGTGATGTTACTGGATGTCTCATATCCTTTCTCCTGGTGATGTTGATGGATGTCTTATATCTTTCCTCCCGGTGATGTTACTGGATGTCTCATATCTTTTCTCCTGGTGATGTTGATGGATGTCTTATATCTTTCCTCCCGGTGATGTTACTGGATGTCTCATATCTTTTCTCCTGGTAATATTGATGGATGTCTCCATATGTCTTATATCTTTCCTTCCGGTGATGTTACTGGATGTCTCATATCTTTTCTCCTGGTGATATTGATGGATGTCTCATATCTTTCCTCCCGGTGATGTTACTGGATGTCTCATATCTTTTCTCCTGGTGATGTTGATGGATGTCTTATATCTTTCCTCCCGGTGATGTTACTGGATATCTCATATCTTTTCTCCTGGTAATATTGATGGATGTCTCATATCTTTTCTCCTGGTGATGTTGATGGATGTCTTATATCTTTCCTCCCGGTGATGTTACTGGATGTCTCATATCTTCTCCGGGTAATATTAATGGATGTCTCATATCTTTCCTCCCGGTGATGTTACTGGATGTCTCATATCTTTTCTCCTGGTAATATTGATGGATGTCTCATATCTTTCCTCCCGGTGATGTTACTGGATGTCTCATATCTTTTCTCCTGGTGATGTTGATGGATGTCTTATATCTTTCCTCCCGGTGATGTTACTGGATGTCTCATATCTTTTCTCCTGGTGATGTTGATGGATGTCTTATATCTTTCCTCCCGGTGATGTTACTGGATGTCTCATATCTTTTCTCCTGGTGATGTTGATGGATGTCTCATATCTTTCCTCCCGGTGATGTTACTGGATGTCTCATATCCTTTCTCCTGGTGATGTTGATGGATGTCTTATATCTTTCCTCCCGGTGATGTTACTGGATGTCTCATATCTTTTCTCCTGGTGATGTTGATGGATGTCTCATATCTTTCCTCCCGGTGATGTTACTGGATGTCTCATATCTTTTCTCCTGGTGATATTGATGGATGTCTCATATCTTTCCTCCCGGTGATGTTACTGGATGTCTCATATCTTTTCTCCTGGTGATGTTGATGGATGTCTTATATCTTTCCTCCCGGTGATGTTACTGGATGTCTCATATCTTTTCTCCTGGTGATATTGATGGATGTCTCATATCTTTCCTCCCGGTGATGTTACTGGATGTCTCATATCTTTTCTCCTGGTGATGTTGATGGATGTCTTATATCTTTCCTCCCGGTGATGTTACTGGATGTCTCATATCTTTTCTCCTGGTGATGTTGATGGATGTCTTATATCTTTCCTCCCGGTGATGTTACTGGATGTCTCATATCTTTTCTCCTGGTAATATTGATGGATGTCTCATATCTTTTCTCCTGGTGATGTTGATGGATGTCTTATATCTTTCCTTCCGGTGATGTTACTGGATGTCTCATATCTTTTCTCCTGGTGATATTGATGGATGTCTCATATCTTTCCTCCCGGTGATGTTACTGGATGTCTCATATCTTTTCTCCTGGTGATGTTGATGGATGTCTTATATCTTTCCTCCCGGTGATGTTACTGGATGTCTCATATCTTTTCTCCTGGATGTAATATTGATGGATGTCTTATATCTTTCCTCCCGGTGATGTTACTGGATGTCTCATATCTTCTCCGGGTAATATTAATGGATGTCTCATATCTTTCCTCCCGGTGATGTTACTGGATGTCTCATATCTTTTCTCCTGGTGATATTGATGGATGTCTTATATCTTTCCTCCCGGTGATGTTACTGGATGTCTCATATCTTTTCTCCTGGTGATGTTGATGGATGTCTTATATCTTTCCTCCCGGTGATGTTACTGTTACTGGATGTCTCATATCTTTTCTCCTGGTGATGTTGATGGATGTCTTATATCTTTCCTCCCGGTGATGTTACTGGATGTCTCATATCTTTTCTCCTGGTGATGTTGATGGATGTCTTATATCTTTCCTCCCGGTGATGTTACTGGATGTCTCATATCTTTTCTCCTGGTGATGTTGATGGATGTCTTATATCTTTCCTCCCGGTGATGTTACTGGATGTCTCATATCTTTTCTCCTGGTGATATTGATGGATGTCTCATATCTTTCCTCCCGGTGATGTTACTGGATGTCTCATATCTTTTCTCCTGGTAATGTTGATGGATGTCTCATATCTTTTCTCCTGGTGATGTTGATGGATGTCTTATATCTTTCCTCCCGGTGATGTTACTGGATGTCTCATATCTTTTCTCCTGGTGATATTGATGGATGTCTCATATCTTTCCTCCCGGTGATGTTACTGGATGTCTCATATCTTTTCTCCTGGTGATGTTGATGGATGTCTTATATCTTTCCTCCCGGTGATGTTACTGGATGTCTCATATCTTTTCTCCTGGTAATATTGATGGATGTCTCATATCTTTTCTCCTGGTGATGTTGATGGATGTCTTATATCTTTCCTCCCGGTGATGTTACTGGATGTCTCATATCTTTTCTCCTGGTAATATTGATGGATGTCTATATCTTTCCTCCCGGTGATGTTACTGGATGTCTCATATCTTTTCTCCTGGTGATATTGATGGATGTCTCATATCTTTCCTACCGGTGATTTTACTGGATGTCTCATATCTTTTCTCCTGGTGATGTTGATGGATGTCTTATATCTTTCCTCCCGGTGATGTTACTGGATGTCTCATATCTTTTCTCCTGGTAATATTGATGGATGTCTCATATCTTTCCTCCCGGTGATTTTACTGGATGTCTCATATCTTTTCTCCTGGTGATGTTGATGGATGTCTTATATCTTTCCTCCCGGTGATGTTACTGGATGTCTCATATCTTTTCTCCTGGTAATATTGATGGATGTCTCATATCTTTCCTTGTTACTGGATGTCTCATATCTTTTCTCCTGGTAATGTTGATGGATGTCTCATATCTTTTCTCCTGGTGATGTTGATGGATGTCTTATATCTTTCCTCCCGGTGATGTTACTGGATGTCTCATATCTTTTCTCCTGGTGATGTTGATGGATGTCTTATATCTTTCCTCCCGGTGATGTTACTGGATGTCTCATA